>JASJOG010000002.1:6432500-7144927 GCA_030142905.1 Heliopora coerulea
ATATATTTCTGATCATCATCATTGTTCAATTGGGTATTATGTAGCGTGCGTCTTATAACGGCTTTTACAAACTTCCTCGAATACCCGTTGTTATGCCTGAAGAAGTTTATCTCCTTTCTTAAACTCGTATATATACAGTATATATACCAATATATATACCGTAAATGCACGAATTAGCGTCCTCCTTCAAATACAGTAAATGCCCCCTTTGAGGGACAAAATTTAAATAAGCGCTCTGCCTCTTAAGCAAAAATTGAGCAAAAACTCACTCAAACTAGGTTACTGTGTATTTTATTCTGGTCTAGCGCTGCTAACAAAATATCAGTACGCAATGGAGAAGTCAGGAAACAACGACCCTTTCGAGGAAATCACGCTTTCTAATTTTGAGGATGCAGTTCCGCAATTCTCACTGATCAATGAGAGTGACTCAGAAGAAACAGACATTCACTAATAATTAACCAGACAAACGACTGAAGACCTAGTAAACGTCCCTATGTTGACTGCAATTTTTATTGTTTTTTACAATTCCTTCGCCCAAATAAAGACAATGCCCAGGGGCCTTACCAAGTCCAAGTGTGGGAAACGAAATCAGCGCACCCCCCACCCCACTCCCATTTGGGTCAAGCGCTAATTTGAGTATTTACGGTATTTATATGTATTAAAAACGTATTCCTAAAAATGTTCTGGTAATGTAATGTGGCAACGCTCCTTTGTCAAAGTATGGGTACATCGTGCCTACTCGTGGTAAAATCTTACACAAATGAAATATACTTACTTTGTCCAATTTGATAAGACTTGATACGTGGTCAACCTGAAACAGAATGATGAAGTGAATGAGGCTGATTTTACACGAAACAACAAATTTGAACTGTTTTGAAGGCGACCGATCTAAAACGCGCTTCATCATCCGAGATCTTGTTACCATGTTTCCATCTTACCGTAAAAATGCACTTACACCAGGCAATTTTTCACGCAGTAGTTTTGATAAGCAATATTGGAGAGTAAAAGCAAAGCGTGATACCCACGCCAGTAATGAGCTTCGTAGCCTTTAAGTGCTGTTTACACGGGCGATTCTTTGTGCGATTTTTCTCATCCTGAAGCATGAGATTGAGTAAATAACGCACCAAAGTATTGTACCGTATAGCTTTGCACAAATGATCTCCAAGTCAATCCACTTGATCCCATGTGTCAGGTGGCTTAAGATTTGCAGCAAAAATCGCCTGTGTAAATAGCCCTTTATGCTACATGAAGCGTTGCCGAAAGTGGAACAAAACTCAACGTCTCGGTAATATTACCGCTAGAAAACCGCTGCAAGACTTGCGAGAGGTGTTTTGTTCTTGAAATTTTGTAGAGTTTGGCTTGATTTATTTGATTTTATCTGGCTCTCTCACATCAGGTGAGCCTATTACCCAATAACACAAGAAGCCCAATTACTGGCATTCCAAGGACCTGTAATTTAACGTCGTAATCCTAGAAGACTCGATGTTGATGCAAAGGCAGAACTTTCTCCTCAATTATTTCAAGACCTTGAGAATTGGTCCCACCTGGAATCGGAATTAAGGGGCTAATTACATAGGAAAATTTCAGTCGGACAGACAGTTGAAAAAAGTCCCGATAGTATGAGATATTTTACAGTATCGGAAGTGAACCCAGTCAGGAATTTGTCGGTAGCCTTTGTTGTTTTGACAATTTGCATCTTCGCACGCTTGTCAATCATCTTTTCATCCCATGCTGAAATTTTTTCGTGCGATTACATGGCATTTTTCAGCCCGGATAGCTCAAACCGGGCTGAAACTTTCCTCATGTAATCGCAAGTTCCGTTTTTCAAGTATTTTATCAGAAGGCATTTAAGCCAGGGCTGAAAATCTCCATGTAATCAGACTCTACGTGCGATGACCATTACACCACAGCTATTGCAAGCCGCAATGGCCACAAAACCGCGAGCAGTATTGCTTGACAAACTGCCTAGTGTGAAAGTAACTTTACCATGAGATGCACACATCACAAAAGAAGTATTGGAAGCATGATGAATCAGGTTCGGGTCAGGCACCTTCAAAAACATTACACCGCAAATGCACACTCTTATACGTGTTACATATTGATTACTCATTAACCGAGTATGAGGGCAGTGCGGGAAAGTGTTTGCCTGATTTGCCTGACGTTTTCGTACAGATCGAGTGATCAAGAAGCGAGGTCTTTGCAGAAAAAAAACTGAAGGCAAATACTTCCCCGAGCAGACCGAACAAATGAGGTTACTAAGGAACTTATTATACGGCTTTTGGTTCCCTACCTCCCTCATCGTTTCTAACGAACTTTTCATTTTGCGAGTTAGAGGCTTAGGTTAATTTGCTTATGTTTGTCCATTATTCCGTATATTTTGTATTCATTCACATACTTTTCTGCTTAAAATCATCGTTGGGAAGATTTGACTACGTTTTAGGTAGTTTCTTGTCGTAAATCTTTGGTAAAACGTACTTGAACTTCGTTTGTTTGTCTTCGAATCAACTCGGAAATTTTTCCGCGATAGCTAGCCTGTCTGAACAGAAACTTTTTCATTATAATCTGACACTGCCGAAGTCTACTGAAAAATGTTGACTCGAGCAGGATTTGGACTCGCACCTTCGGGATACCGGTCCGCCGCTGTACCTGTTGAGCTTTCCAATCCACAGGGATTGAAGGCGAGTTTTCATCCAATTTAAGTGCACGAGATATTCCCGCGACAACTTGACGCTTATCCAGGAGCCTGTTCAATTCCATCTCAAGTCAACATTTTTCAGCTGACTTCGACAGTGTCATATTATCATAAAAAAATTTCTGTTCATGTATATCTGAGGATGACTCTGAATCTAGTCTATCTGTACCACAAACTTACTGCACAGCTAGGCAATCAATCAGCGCACGTTAGTTTGCGTACAGACCGGATAAGGACCTCAGCCATATTGTAAGTACAGAGTACAGATATTAATACCACTACCAATACGCATACCCATACCCAAAGTCATACGATGACACGCACACGTCTACACAAGGATACCCCTTACCCTTATACATCGTGCACCGCGACAATGGTCAATTTTAGGAAGCCACAAAAGGCAATCGACATGATAGTCAAAGAAAAATGCCCTTTGATTGCATTAACGTATACAGTTCACCTAACAGAAAAAAAATTTACACGCATGGAGATTTTCAGCCCGGACTTCTGATAAAATACCTGGAAAAGGAAGCTCGCGATTACACGAAGAAAGTTTCAGTCCGGGTTGAGCTACCCGGGCTGAAAAATCCCATGTAATCGCACGAAAAAATTTCAAAACGGGCTGACAAGATGATTGACCAGCGTGGGAGGATGCAAATTGTCAAAACAGCAAAGGCTACCGACAAATTCCTGCCTGGCTTCACTTCCGATTTCAGTTACAGCCCGGGCTGAAATATTTCATGTAATCGGGGATTTTTCTCGACCCGGTCTGCCTCGCTGAAATTTTCCCATGTAATCAGCCCCTGAAAAAAAGAAATTTTGCTACACACGGAAGGAGACATAAATCGAAGGAAATAAAGGATTTTTTTTAGAGTAGTGAAATCTGAACGTGACTTATAGATAAAAAGCAACGGCGCAGGAGAGAAACGGACCTGTGATAGAGATTTAATTCGCGTATCCATAAACGTGGCTCCATAGGGTCATTTAATTGCAAAGGAATCAGAACATCTTCAATTTTTCGTTTGTTGAGATGGGTTTGTGTTTTAGCATCTACGATGAGGCAAAGGATGTTAAAAAGTATTGAAAAGTTATCCACCTATAGTATAAGACGCAAAAATGGTTCGGTAGTTCTCGTTGGGAGTAGCAAAGCAAAAAGATTATCAGAAGGAGGAATAGGAAGCGACCAAGCAACAAATGTTGAAGAGGCTCACTGTCGTTGGAAAAGACTGTTTTGATGAAAAGTCATTTTTATCGACCAAGCCTTAACAAACACGATAGAAAGAAGGGTAAACGTAACTCAAAACAGAACATGTTTGTCGCAAAGATGGAGTGTATTACGAAACGTATTACGATTTACAACAAATTCAGGACAGTAGATTACTCAGTAGATAGATCATCTCAAATGACGAGATTGGTTCTGTACTATTTCAGAATCATCCGCAGGGTAAAATGTACAGAAAATTTCTCGATTAATCTACATTATACTGCCAAAGTCTACCCGAAAAGTTTACTTGAAATACATACTGAAAATCATACTGTTCCCAGCTGATTCGATAGCTCAATTGGTAGAGTAGCGATCCGGAAACCCGAAGATGCCAGTTCGATTCCCCGTCAACTTTTCCAGCTGACTTAAGCAGTGTACGATATGATCATGAAATTTTCTCTTCATGGTTCAGTACTACTTTTTAATCTTCCGCTGCAACTTACAACTGCAGCTTCGTTGCATATCTCTGGATTGGTTGGCACTAGAACGTAATCAATGAGGCTAGGTAACCGTGCGGAGACTGTGACCGGTAAATTACGTATTTTGCCATCATCCAATTATAAAGTTAAGGATTAAGCTTTACAGGTAGATCTTGGGGTAAAACTGGATGGAATGTGATGGATAGATCCATGACGTATTCATTTCAGTCAAAAAAAAAACATCCCCTGAAGAAATACTCTTGTGTATCAAATACAAGTGCCGGCACGCTTATATTATTTTCTTCTGTTTTCGCGCCGGTACGGGGCTTATTCAGTACGGCACGCTTATTATTTGTCAAGGAATTTTCTCCTCGACACGATTAAATCATATCCGGCACGAACATTTTTTCTAAGGGCACGTCATACAAACAACATCCATACATGAGGGAATTTATTCACAACAACATTTCATTGTTATTTACTAACATATTTCATTTTATTATTGTCTCTCCTTTTCATAGGCTTCTTTATTAAATCAGTCTGTATGTGAAATTAAATCCATGGTCTGGCATCGGACCAGATAATGCGCGGTTTCTTCTAATGTGTGCGAATTGCAAAATTGCTCGGGTGAATTGACACGTGATTTGAATTAACATAAAACTGTTTGTTGGTAACGTGCATTTGTCTATCTATAATTATGGCTAGCAAAGAAGTACACGAAATAATTGACATCGAAATGGATAGTGTTAGTTAAAAAAAAGCTAAGAAACTATTTTTAAGAAACTATTCAATAAAAAATTATGAAACCACAAGCAGTAAATAAGAAAATTAATTATACCAATTTTCAGCGCTGACAGTTTTAAGTCCCGGCAGCACGGGTATTAAGACCGGCACGTTTATTAATCTTATAGAAAATTTCCCACCGACACATATAATCAAGGCGGCACTTGTATTTGGTACAAAAGAGTACACCAATTCAAAAGCAATTTCAACCTTAAGAGGGGTTCTTTTTCCTCAGTTTCTTATTTCATGACCGAACTATTTGTTTTACGTCGATTACGACAATTTTTAAGTTGTTTTCTCACAAAAGCTACGTGAATTTGGTCACGTGTACCACCACTTGACAGCACGGTTTAAATGTACTTACTTCCACTTTCGAGAAAGGTTCGACGATGCGGCATAAATTCTGTTCGAGAAGATTATTGTATAAAGCATCCAGGTGATTCTGAAATAAGCCATCATGCAAGTTAGATAGGCAGGAGTTAAAAATTAAAAAAAAGAAAGAAAGAATGAAGGGAGGGAAGAAAGAAAGAAGAGAGTTAAACGAGAGAGTTAAACTTCTCTTACATGCAAATGAATGAAACGATCGAAAGATGTAAGCAAACCGGTAAGACATCATCAAGACAGAATAAGGCAAAGAAAGAAAGAAAGAGAGAAAGAGAGAAAGAGAGAAAGAAAGAAAGAGAGAAAGAAAGAGGGAAAGAAAGAAAGAAAGAAAGGAAGAAAGCAAGATAGAAAGGGGGAAAGAAAAAAAGAAAGAAGGAAAGAAAGAAACAGAAAAAGAAAGAGAGATAGAAAGAATAAAGCAAGAAGGAAAGGAAGAAATAAAGAGAGAAAGGAACAATTTCCACTCACTCGGATGATAGGGTCACCTTGTAATTCTTGTTCATATGTAGCCAATATCTACAAGATTGTTTAAAAACACATCAGGCCCATAATTGTTTCAATGGTATTGTACATAAAAAACAAAGCAAAAGAAAACCCAAAAAAACACCAGACAAAATTTATGAGCAAACGAGCCAAGATTGCTGTAACTAGAAAGTATTCATATTTTTACACCCTCACGTAGTTCAGGGAGCTATCAGAATTTTTGAAATGTCAAATAGTTATGGGCGGGATTCGCTTTCCTTAATACAGAAAGTTAACAAAGGAACCTTGGCCTACCTTTTTAAATTCCAATAATGATCGATTATGGCTTGAATCGGCAATTTTTCTCATTGCTAGAAGCTGTAAAACATCACGTGATTATAATCGCAACTTAAAAACTCACGAACCCTAACTTGCAGGATATAAATTTATAATCAAGCACCGGAGAACATTGTAGGCCCAACGGCTGACACGTAGCAGACTGATATTTCGAAATCATGTCTGGTGGAAAAGGAAACGAAGCTAGACTTCAGTTTAGCAGCGCACCAGTGTGTAACTGACTAGTTTGGGTTAGGGTTTGTATTAGGGTCAATGAGCCTTAGGTACGATCACTGTCATACTGCGTCCGCTAAACTGCAGTGCGAAACCAAAAACACTCCAATAAGATGATCGATGAACGTTAATCAAGCCCTAACCTGAGAAAAATTATTTCTAAGCCCCAGACGGAGATCGAACCCGCGACGTTCTCATGACCGGTGAGACGCTCTAACCACTGACCTACCCAGACTCAGATGACGAGCCTAGGTCCAAGTTCGACATATGTGCTGTATAAGTGGCATTATCAACATGCTTTAGAAATCGTTTTTCTGAGGTTAGGGCTCGACGAACGTACATCGATGATCTACGATATCTCCAAGCTCCCACATTTACAACCTATATCGCATTAATATCATTATTAACATATCGTAGCTGCCGCTTAAGCAGCACGTTTGTCGAACTTGCACCTGGGCACGGCATCTGAATCTGGGTAGCTCAGTGGCCTCACCAGTTATCAAAAGTTTGCGGGTTCGATCCCCGTCTGGGGCTTAGCAATGGTTTTCCTGAGGTTAGGATTCGACGACCGTCCATCGATCACCTACGATATCTCCACACTCTTCCATTCACAACCTATATCACAGTCTCACAAGAATCGAAGATAATTACGATCAAAGGACATCATAAAGAGACTACTAACTTGTCTAGGGAAAGTACACAAACGTTTTTCAAACTTTCTTGAACAGTTTTCTTTAAAAATACACAAAAAACCTCCCTCCAAAAGACAGGAATGAGTTTAAGAATTTCACATATGTTTCGACAAAATCAAACCTAGTTATATTTTTTGGAGCCTTTTAAATACTCGATTTTGTAGAACCAGTCTAGTAACATTTCGTCTGAACCCTTTTTCTATGGTTATGAATGTTTTCGAAGTCAAACCAAATAGAAACTGAAGATTAAAGCCGTGTAAAGGACTGGAATTGATTTACAAAAGAGCAAAGAGGGCTGAAACTGACGTCCAAAATTTCCCTCCAAGGGCAGCCATTTTGGATTCACTTTTCGCCTGGCCAATGACTGGGAGATAGCATTCCAATTACCATAGAGTTATAACCCTTTCCCGCGACGACTTCGCCCCATGACGCGTACAATCGTTAGGTTTTAGCCACAGTAAAATCACCTGGCGCAAGCCAGATTAAAATAGCAGTATGATTGTTATTTCCTCACTCTGTTTCTCTCTCCACCCTTTGGCCTATCCCCTCATTCTCTCCTTCCTCCCCCCATTTTTACCTCCCTCTCTCCCCCACTCTTTCTCTCCTTCCTTCCTTCCCTCCGTCCTTACCCCTTCAACCTTCGCTCCCACTTCCCCTCTCTCCCTACCTCCGTCTCTTATTCTCTCCTTCTCTCGTCCACATATTTCCTTTTCTCCATCTCTTCTCTTCACCTCTTCTCTCCATTTCTCCCTCTTTCTCATCAAACATCGTTCCCTCCTTCCCTCTTTCACCCACTCCATCGTCGAAATAAATCCCAGGAGAACGGTATAAATGGAAAAAACCGGGAAAGTAATTTAAGTAAAATGTACCTGTGGTCCTGAATATCGTAGGGCAAGTTTTCCGCTTATTATAGACTGCACATCTTCTGGACTGATAGAAGAGAACCGATCAAACGTCAACACTTTAACATGTGAAAACATACTCCAGATAAAGTAATTTGAAAATTAACCATGATATTGTTTCAACAAACAATAACAAACAATATCCCCCAGCTAAAGGAGCGCATAACCGGCGGTATAATCAGTAATAACAGGGAAACGGTAAAGATAAACAAAACAGTTCCTTCATAGGATGAGCTTTGGGATATATCTGGTAACCACAAATACAAATTTTCCTTTTCAATGGGCTTTCAGAGGTACTTCGTACAAGGGAATTATTAGGACCCTGGGGATTCCATACGTGAATAATTCTCAGAGTATGCGTATCCATTTTTAAGGATTTTTTTCTTCGAAGAACGTCAGGCACTTGTATATAGCAGCACTTTTAATTTCGTGTTTCTAATTCTCGATTTAGATCTTTGGAAGTCACACTCAATTAAATGGAACCGATAAGCTAAACACGAAATAAGGATACGAATGATGAAGCGTTTTGATTTACTGAAATGTGACGTGCTCAAAAGACAGGCTAGCTCTAAGTAAGGTTGCTATAATTTTATTTGAGTGCATAAATGTCATGATTTTTGGCTTTGATTCAGGAAAATGTGGTCAATGATGGGAAATCAAAAGCCAAAATAGCAAAACAGAAGGCGGTTTCAGTAGCTTGAGCATGCAAATAAAAGCGTGTGATCTGATAACTAAATAACAAAAGAATCAAATACTCTTCAAGAACGTGTAGGTACAAAAGTTTCTGAACTGAGTTTCACAAATGCCACATGTTGGTGTAGAAACGGAGTAAATCATAGCGCCCATACCTGCAATATGGTAGTGCACCTACTTGATTAATCGCAAATTTCAAGTGACTGTTGATAATTGCAGTAAGCTGGTTTACAATTTGTTAAGGGCTGTTTGCACGTGAAATTCTGTGCTGTTTACACGTGTGATTGATATCTTGGAGTATGTGTTTAACTGACGAGAGCGTCGAGGACAAACTACAGCAAATCATGGGCGGATATCTTGCTGCACAGACTGCCACGAGTTTATTACGTACACCAGGATGACAATCGCAACGTGCAAAATCGCACGCGTAAATAGTCTTTTAAGCTTTTTACTCCCTCGACTGATAAGTAAAATCCCTCAACCAAACTGTCCTGATTAAAGTATGAGACAAAAGCTACGTTACTCCTTACCTCTTCAACATAATTTTGCACAGAAGCATGTATTTTAACGCGGATGATGCCTTAGGATTATCGAGCGAATCATAGCCCTGTTGAACAGAAAGTGAACATAAAGATGAACACCAAGAGAAGTAAATCATGGCAACGCCTAACTACAAGGACACACCTCGAAGGCTTCATAAAAGTACGAGTAAGCTGTTTTGAAGTCCTTCTCTTCAGCGTGGAGGATACCTATGAACAGATAATCATTATAAGAAATTAAATATCGGGAGCACCAAGGCGGAACTAGGGAGACGCCACACCAATTGTCGAAAATGACAACGCGAACAAAAGTCTTTGATTTTCCCAAGATCTTAAAGGTTAGTTGAAATGGTTTGAATTCTGAAAAAATCGAGCTGAAACCGACAGCCAGTGCAGGGGCGCAACCACGGCGCTAATCAAGGAAGTTTTCTCCCAGTTAGTGTGAAATGTGTATACGTACGTGTATGATGAATGCTGTATGATGAATGCTGTATGACGTATGACCTACATGTATATGTATACATGTATATGTATACATGTATATGTATACATGTATATGTATACATGTATATGTATACATGTATATGTATGCATGTATATGTATTGTATATGTATTCATGTATGTGTATGTGTATGTGTATATGTATATGTATGTGTATGTGTATGTGTATGTGTATGTGTATGTGTATGTGTATATGTATGTGTATATGTATGTGTATTCATGTATATGTATATGTATGTGTATTCATGTATATGTATGTGTATTCATGTATATGCATATGTATGTGTATTCATATATATGTATATGTATATGTATATGTATATGTATACGTATGGGTATATGTATATGTAGGTGTATATGTATATGTATATAAATGTATGTGTATGTGTATACGTATATGTATGTGCACATGTATATGAGTGCTTTATCGGGATTTAAAACATGAGGCGATAGCCGAATGTTCTACATCCGATAAAGCACGTACTGCGAGTTTTTTAGATGTCTTCTAGAATGAACCTCTCCTAACATGCTAATTCGCGAAGAAAGTTTGGAAATTTGTTTTCTAAGCTGAAAAAATTAACTTCTTCTTCACATGTGTCTTCATGACATATAAAGACACGGCACGGTTATGATTTTCTTTTGTATTTTCCTCATGAATTCTTAATGAATTTTATAATTCTATGTGTATGTCTATGTCTATTTGTCTATGTCCATGTCTATGTATACGTCTATCTATATGTCCATGTATAAGTCTATGTAAATGTCTATGTCTGTGTCTACGTATATGTACATGCATATACTGTATGAGCCGCATCTATTCGAATAGACGCCCGAGGCGTTTACTACAAACTCAGTGCCCTTGATGAAGCGTTTGTTTTAGAGGAGCATTTAGTGGTGACGTGGCATTTATTTTCGGGGGGGGCATTTTTTGATCAGCTGATGAGGACACGTTCTATTCTGTGGACAAGACTTTATTATTAACAAACAGATAAAGTAACGAATAAAACCGAATTTCAAAATTTCAATATAAATTAATAAAATTCAAAGAAATCCGAGAGTTTTGTCAACAGATGTTAAAATCTTAATTGTCAGCGTGATAGTTATTTCATCAATTTGTAAACTAAACTTACAACCGTATATTGTACAGTGGTGAGAAACTATTCATCAAGAACTAGCATAACTTCATAAATTAAGAATATCCCGAATAAATGCCCGCTTTCAGTTAAATGCCCCAGGCTATTATTTGAGTTTGCTATCTTCGGAGTAATAGACACTGAGTTAACGTTGGTATAAAAGTTGACATAAACCTAACCAAGAAGTCAAAAGTACATACCTGACTGCATGTCTAATGCTGCCTGAAAATCAATAAAGATAAAAACGCTGAAGATAAGACAACCTGTTCAACATGAACTGTTTATAACCAATCTCTGATTAAGTGTTATGCCAACGATTTTTTTACCAACACCTCAAGCACTGTGTTAACGGCGAAGGAATTCTGCAAACTATGGTTTGACAGGTTAACCCAGCCAGGAATATCAGAACTATGCAACCTTTCACGAGACAGACGTAACCCCAACAGAAAGAATGATTAATGCTACGTTTACACTAGACCAAATTTCTCCGGATGTGTTGGCAACCCGGAGGCTTTTTCTTCTGATTCAAAGTACCCGTCTACCCTTACATAACGAATTCGGCATAATAAGTAATTGGACTGTAAACGGATCCGGATATACATGAATGCAAAAAAGGACCTGAATACTTTGAATCCGGAGAGCTGACTCTAGAGAGATTTTCTTCGTTTTTGTATATATATATATATATATATATATATTAACGACAGTAGTAAACAATAAATGGGAGTAAATTTTTCGGTTATCCAAGGTTACTTTCAATAGAATTTTTGAGGATTTGCTTCCATTCTTAGATAAGGAAGCATTGTTCGCGTTAATACAAGGATGGAACTAATCCAGACATTTTTCTCCCGTGCAAACGGCCAACGAATCGGAATATATTTTTTGTTTGAATCCGAAGACTTTTGCTGTAGTGTAAACGCAGCCTAAGGCGGTGTGAAAAACTTTAGCCCAATTCGTTAGAAACTGCGCGTATAACTTTCAAGAACGTTTATTTTGAAAAAGGTGATGATTTTCAGTGCAGAATTGTCTAGAATGTTCGTTGTTTACAATTTGAACTTTCCAGAACCTTCTTCGTGATTTAGTGCGCGTAGTCATGTAACTCTAAAATCTATGTGAACAATAAACAGTTTCTCTTCCTGGTGGGTTCTAAAAATGTGATGCAATATGCTTTATTTAGATTGGAATGACATTGTATGGTGTAATTAGACATTTGAAAACTAGAAAAAGTAATTCAACTTATTTGAATTAACATTGAAGTTCATGTTCAAGAATATCGGACGTTGATTAATAAACTTTGAGTGTAAAACCCACATTGAGTGAGTCTTAGTGTCATTGGGAATTACTAAGCGAGTTCAGGACCGATATTCCTCCGATTAAATTCCTCAGAGAGAAAGGGACCATGCTATAATATGTTTCGGGTTTCCTTCTTTGAAATGAAACCTATGATTGGTATCAGGTGTCCAAGTAATTTGAAAAATATGTTAATTGGGGTGAAGTAAAGTAGAAATGTTGAAAATACAGAAATGGTAATGTGCTGATGTTTTAATTGCTGTTGTCAGATTTCCATATTGATGGTTAGGAACAATACATTTTCAATTTTCAGGCATGGAAGTAGCTGTATTCCATAAACTACTCTTTTAACCGAGCCGAAAACGTAATCTATAGAATAAAAATCAAAGCCCAGCAAAAATGCGGAACATAGGCATCGTAACATTAAATTTAATGCTATTTCAACGTTTCGTTGCTTTGCACAACATCATCAAAGAATTAATGTGTTACACAAAAACATGGAGAATAGTGTATATTATTACAATCTCTGTAATATAATCTCAGTTTTTCTTGTTTTTGTATGACGCATATATTATCCGATGATGTTAAAAGAAGCAACAAGACGTTAGAATTGTATTAAATTTTGTCTTAAGATGTCTGTGTTCCGCATTTTTTACTGAACTTTGAACCTAGAGTTTATCTCATCAGTAGTAAAAGTTGTGGTTTGAGAAAGAAGCTGTATCATGGCGAGCATATTTGAACCACATCTAAAATAGCATGTTTCATGAAATGACTATAAACCATCAAGAGTGGCTAGTACAAATGATGTCTGACTCGATGTTAAAATAATGGAACAATACACGGGGGGGGGGAGATTTTTCCATGAACGGATTTGGACAAGCATAAATTCTATTTCAGTTAGCTTTTTAGCTCTGAAGTGAGCAGATACCTGTAGTTTTGGTGGGCAGTAAATTGCATTTGCAGTAGTCCTTGCTGAAGTGAGGGCAGCCCTGAAAAAAAAGTTCACACAAAAAAAATTAAGTATACCTGAGGTAAGTCTGCTATCAAGTGGTAACATGTCTCCTTTCATTTATTTACGAATGTTTTCAGAGAATAAAACATTTCAGTGTATAAATACTATTATCAATATGTGTCCTCCACATTTTGTACATAAAAGTGATAAACTGATTATATTTAGACAAGAATTGAAACTTAAAAACACTAAAAATACTGATAATAGTGAACAATCTAATTGTCCTTTAAAATAACTAAAATTAGATAAAATGCATGGTCCTTTAAAAGCTTAACCAGCGCATTGTAATCACTCTTTTCCCTTATTATTATCACAACCTTTCTTAAGACCTACTGATAAATGACGTGAGTTGGTTTAGAGCTCCTGGTCAGCCAGGATAACGACCAACCTTAAGGCTGATTTCCACTACGGAAAATTTGTCTCTGGAGAGGAACGGATAGGATAGTTTTCTTTGTTTTTAAGTCGTTAGTTTCGCCCGAGAGTTCACAAGACAATGGAAACTTTCCTGTCCGTTCCTTTCCTGAGGCAGATTTTCCTTAGTGGAAACTATCCTTTAGCTTACACACAACACTTGACCGAGTCCATAAAATGATTAATCTGAGTTATTATATGGCTAGCTCTACTTCCGGTGAAATGGAGCGTTTTGATTGGCTGAGACGCTTTGACCTGCAGTCATTCTCCTGTAATGAACCGATCCATTACGGGATCTGATTTGCATCAGCAAATGTTTAAAGCTTCTTTTTGCCAACGACTTTGTGTTTTTTTTATTTATTCGTCTACTTTTCTGATTAAAGTCATCGAGGAAAAGATTTAACCAAGTCATAAGCGGTTCGTTTTTGATTAATCCTGGGCAAAACGTAGCTGAATCTCGTTTGTTTGTCTTCAAAGCAACTGGGAAATTTTCCCGCCAAAACTTGCCGGTCTGCAGGAGAAACCTGCTGCAAGAAAAAACAAACTTTATCGACATTGTTTTCATTTAGATGTCTAAATTACTGGTTTTTACTAGGGAATTCACAGCAATTTGAGCTTTGTTTGTGCTCTGTACCTGCAAAAGCGCTCAACGACTAACACTTTGTCACGCTATACGAATGTAACAAGTTTTTACTGGACTGAGTATATTTTGCTCGTTCAAAACAAGCCACATAATAAATCTCTTGTTAACCTTGTCCGCTTGGTCATTACAAGAAAATATTGGACCGGAATCTTTTATATTTTCCTTTTATATTTTCCTGTAATGATCGAGCTCTCAGTTAATAAGAAGTCATTAAGTCTTTATTCTATCTGTAATAGACTAACTCTGTACTTTGCTTTATTAAAAGTTTATTCGGACAACGTTTCGACCCAATGTTAGGTCATCCTCAGATCAAAAAATTAGTAAAGATTTACATCTTAACACCTACATAAATGTAGTTTGGTATTCACAAAATCCTGCAAAAATGATATTTAGTGTTTTGCTTCAGAATACGACCTTCGTTCTTTTTTGTCGGTGCTCATAACGTGCCTTTGAGAAATTCCCGCAAAAAAACTGCGTTATATCTATACCGGGCTTGGCCGGTAGATGCGAACTGATAACGAAAACTAGCTTGTCTCTGGCAAAACTCAAGCAAGCGAGACGTGAAATCCTACCGAAGTTAGTCGGTGAGTCTAGTTCTTTAATAAACGTATATGTATTAGAATGCTAAAAATTCATAGTTAGAGAAAATGGACGGACAAGCCAATTTTCTTCAGGTATATGAATCAAATCAACTTACTTCATCAGAACAGGCGCGAACAACCATCACTATCACGCATGCTTAAAGAACAAAATCATTCACTGTTTATCGTTCAAATGCATTTCTGTTGGTTAGAAGTGCTGATACTGTAAAATACCAGAACTTTTTAAACAAACGCACCTTGACTTTGGAATATTTTTTAGCGAGTGGTAAACCTTGCTTTCCAGCAACTGCACTTCAACGAGTAGCGCCTTGTCATCAAGTTTCTTTAACTCTTTCAGCAACTGAGATCCTACAAAATAAAAAAAACATGCATGTAGAAAAGCCAAATAAAAAGAAACAAAAACTCGGGTCCAAAGACAGAGTGGAATTCTGAAAACGCACGTTAAAAACAAATCAGAAAATAATGACAATTTTCAATTACATGCTAAATTTACTCCAAGACGCTGACAAAAATGAGCAAGTGTCATAATTAATATTGCTATACAGAAGAAAAAAAAACTCAAAACATCTCAATCATTCAACATAAAAACACCTCCATCAACAAATATTGGTTATGTAGTTTACCTACCAAGTGACAAAGCTTTCGAGTAGTCTTTTACTCCATAGTATAAACCAACAAGCCTTGACTAAAAATAGACAATGTTAATTTTTACAGAGCTTTCACAAGGATGTATTTTTTAATGAACGGGATGCAATCTTCCGCAATTATTGGGTATATTTTTAGCAGTTTAGTCTGTTGATAGTACAGATATGGATACCAACACAAGGAATCAATGGGGTAACTAATTTAAAAAACTGTCCGAATCATTATTACAGCGATTGAATAGAGGGTCATATATGTCTATATATATATATATATATATATATATATATATATATGTCCATATATATATATATATATATATATATGTCCATATATATATATATATATATATATATATATATATGTCTATATATACTGCAAATTGCATAAATTTTGGCAAACTTAAACATATCGTAAAAAAAGTATGTATAGGTAAATCTGTAACTATGAATAATTTAATCAACCTTAATACATTAGGCTGGTCAACAAATGTACCATAAAACACATAGCATATCTTCACTGACCGTTGAAGTGAGAATAAAATGAAGATACAATGGTCTTGATATGTTCATATGTTGATATGTTTTGTGCCATAATTTTTGCAATTTGCTGTATATATGTATATATATATATATATATATATATATATACATATATCTATCTATCTATCTATCTATCTATCTATCTATCTATCTATCTATCTATCTATCTATCTATCTATCTATCTATCTATCTATCTATCTATCTATCTATCTATCTATCTATAATGTAGGCTACTCCATCCTGCTCATCAGCACTACACTGATGAGGCCCAATAGGCCGAAACGGTTCCGTCTGTAGTTAGATATCGCTCTATGGCCTCTTGGTTCATATTTTTTTTAAATTTTTTTTTTAAATTGGAGAAACTTTATTATACATTTTCATGAGTCATGCCGCCAGTGCATTTGCGCACGCTCACTAGTCTCTAGTTAGAGCGCTCTGGCATGGCTTAGATGTACCACAAGCGTGGGACATTTGAGTTGCCTATATAATATCGGCTACTCCATCCTGCTCATCAGCACTACACTGATGAGGTCCACTAGGCCAAAACGGTTCCGTCTGTAGTTATATACATATATATATATATCTATCACTTCTTAACTTTTCGCGCCAAATAAAATGCGCATCCTGTTTAAGTGGAATGCGGTTGTTCTTAGGGACTCTCAATTTTTCAAGTTAATAATTCGCGAACTGCCTGGAACTGTTAGCTAACGAAAGCACGACGAGAATCACTATCAGTCCTCGAATTTCTCAACTGGAATCTAAGATGATTTGTAAACTATCAATATAATATGTTGAATGCTCACGGATTAATATTTAATCCAATCCTGGAGGGCAAAAAAATTGTCTTATGAAAAAGGGTAGGGGTCGCCCCCCCCCTAGATGCACCACTGGGAATACTTTTTTATTGCAATGGTTTAACTGGCTGTAGACTAGCTGGAAAAGCTAACATTCAGGGTTCGATATTTCAGAATTTTCAGCTGTACCTTACTGGTACTCAAATGAATATTGCCACGTACTGTACAAACTTGAGACTCAAGGCGTACTTAGTCGTTTGGTACATGTTAAGATTGAATGTTCCTTGATCATTAATAAATGTTAATTAGTACTTCAATTTATTTTCTACAGACGCAGAAAATTGAGCTAGCCTACAATAGCTTTCAGTTAGTTAAGGTTACATCCAGGATAGTTCATACCTTTGCAGGAAGTCATTTCAAGAATTGTGCACTCGCGCACTGAATTTTACTCAAATTTGTCTCAAATTTGCAGCAAATTAATATGTAAGAGTATCATGTGCGAGTCTTGCCGATTTTATTGAATAGTGTGTTTCAACGATGAAATTTGATACAAATGAGCTAACTCCCAACCTTGTTCCCGGAGATTGCGATCCTTTTGGCGGACATAACTCGCTTCAGTCTTACTTAGGTCACACATTCTTCCGCTGACCAAAACTCGCCTCAGCCACACAAATCAATATTCATTTTGATGTGTTACTTACTACCACTGCTTACTACGTAAAAAAACCTCGCTTCATCCATGGAAATATCGAAAATATCCAATTTACATATATAATCAAATTACGGTTTTGATAACCTTGAGAAGTTTGCTGGTCATATGATACAAGAAAACTGTAAGCACGGAGATAAGAGTGCAGCGTACCTACTTGGTGCTTAGCTGAAAACAAGGAAGTACCATACCGTGATGCTAACGTACTTCCGGTACGTAGGTACGCGAATTATCGAGCCCTGAACATTGCTGACATCATGGCATTTTATCGTTCAACACTTTTGTGTTCAGTCATAGAGATCATTCATTAACCGGAGGGAGCATTGTAGCTGAATGTCATTCAACAACAGGCGACAAATTGAAGGCCGCCATACTGGGTAACTGGGACGGAAATCAAACAAAGCCCGGATGAAAAGTGCAAGGTCCTCGTCGAAGGCCACTTCATTTTTGTCTCTTGTTTTCGTTATATTTTTTTGTTTGTTTGTTTGTTTCGGGTTTGTTTTTTTTTAAAAAACAAGGATGTAAAACAACCGACTAATAACCAGAGAAGCTGTTTTTCTGCTATACAGAAAAAAAAAAAAAAAAAAAAACACGAAAAAATTCCTTAAACATCAGTTGTTCGACCGCGAGGTTCTCGACCTGACAAGAATGGGGCTGGAGAAGAACAATTCCCCCCCTCAACACACACGATTTACTCAAAATAGCGGGGTTTAAATTGATAGCAATTTTTGGCTCCCATGCCCCCCTGTATGTGCTCAACAGCAGGTTACCCGTATTACGTCAGCTGAATACAACAACCAGAATACTTTGCGGTATTTTCTTTTTCATGCACATGTGTACATTAATTGCAAAAATCCTCGGACGCGTTTAATCACGGACAAACAACTTGTTCGAAAATAAAATGGTTCGAAAGTTTTAGGGGTTCGAAATTTTTAGAGTATTATGAAGTGCTATTTTTCTGTATATATGATAAAGTCGTAAAAGTAACAGATTCAGACTGGGTTTCGGATGACACTTCTGTTGCCCAATTTCTGTTTAATATTTGAATGCAACATGGATGTGTACACAATTCGAGATATAACAAATGATCTCTACTCTCAGAAAAAATAGATGATGTCACGTTGATGTCATCAGCGTTTGACCGATAATCGGTTTGATAACCGAAATCCGACGATTATCGCAGTAATCGGTAAATAGTCGGAATCGGACGATTATCTATAATTTCCGAGTGTGAAAATCCGATTTTTTGAGAAATTTCAGACACAGAATCTCGCTCACTCAATAACGTTTAATTTTTTATAGCGGGCTAAATTGGTGAGTCTCAAATCATGCATTATCGCTGATATCTTCACAAAAACGAAAGACACAATAAATAAGCGAGCTATTGAAAGAAAAAGCGACGACAATGCTGCTGCGTGAGGACACGAAACGTTCTTAGATTGTTTACTAGAACGCAACAGTTTATTAGAAATGCGAGATATAATCGGAATCAGAATCGGCCAATTGTGAAATGGAAAAACCCCAAATCGGTAATTTTCCATGGTGCCATGATCGGTCGAACACCAATTGATGTCACATTTTATATTATTCATCGCATGCTGCAACAGAAAAACGGTTAAATCGACACTCATTTGTTGTATTTGTGCATGGTTTATAATTGTCGCTCACAAAGCCCGGTCATAGTGTGTGAATTCCTTGTATTTTTCACAGATTTTTTTCGGCAAGGTTTTACAAACTCAAACTATTTCAATTGTGATCTTTTTGTATTTATGTTTTAAATGAATCTGGCATGCAAAAATGCAGATACGGAAATTTATCTATACATGGTAGCGTGCATACATTGTAAAAATAATTTTATTTCTCTTTACTAGATTATCATAAAAACAGACTTCAATACGGATTTAAAATCACGGGCTAATGGGGATGAAATCTGCCTAAAAAGTCCGTTTTGGCTAATAATATGGCTAAGAAAACTAAACTGGTGGCACAGGCTCTGATATCTATATACTACACATAATATTAACTTATATCATTACATATATAAATAAATACACATATTGGTTATGTTACCACCTACACACATACACGTATAGTTATATTGGTATAGTAAATTAACATTTTACTAATTATTTTATATTTTTGAATTTTTATTTTTAATGTTCATATTTTGTTTACGTTTTCATATATTTTTACTTTTATTAGTTTTTTTCAAGTTCAATATTTATTTTTCTTATTATATATTATATTGTGATATTCATTCTTAAATTGTTTCAAATTATAGTAAAAAGCAAGCATGAAGACAAAAGCAACAAACAAAACAACGTAATACCTCTAAAGCTTGCCGTAAAAACACTCGCTTTTCTTGCTTCGCCCAGTCAATACATTCCATGCACAACTCAATCTAACAAAAGAAAAGATTGGAAACATACTGTATACCCTGAAGAGAACGATTCAAACTTAGCAGAAGCCTATACTGTGTATGGCAAAGAAATTTGAACTGAATACTACATAGTAGTCTCCCGTTATATCGAACTCGGTTATCTCAAACCTCTCGCTATTTCGAACATATTTCAGTTTCCCTTGGTTTCGATCCATATTTGTGAGGCCCAATGAACTTGATTTCCATATCTGGAATGCTAACTTCCAGTCATTTGGACGGGAAAAAAGTGAAGCCAAGATGGCCACCCATGGAGGGAAATTTTGTACGTCAGTGTCAGCCCTCTTCGCAGTCTTGTTCGTCAGTTCCAGCCATTTGCACAACTTTAATCTTTAGTTTTTGCTTCGTTCGGCTTCGAAAACATTCTCAACCATTGGAGAAGTGTTCAGATGGACTAATTTTACATAATCGAGTATTCAAAAGAATTTAAAAATGCTATGTGGCCTAAGAAGTGTGCTAAATTGTCTAAACATGGTAAACTAATGACAAAAAGAGGACGTGCACTTGGTAGTTTCTTAAAGTAATTTATCGAGACTGTTTTTATCAGGTTTTTCGTTAGTTTGGTAATTTATTTTTGTGAAATGTATAATCTGTCACTCGGCTTGATTTGGTCGGAATATATTTGAAGTTCTTAAACTCATTTCTGTCTTTTGAAGAGATATTTTGTGCGTATTTTCCAACAAAAACCCCTCAGCGGAGTGTAAAAAGTCGCGTGGGAGGCTAAAACTGACGTGCAAGACCGCGTATGGGACTGAACCTGAAGTACAAAATTGCCCTCCATAGTCAGCCATCTTGGCTTCACCTTCCATTGGCCAGTTAGCATTCCAGATATGAAAATCGAGTTCACTGGTGAGGCCCTGTTTACATGGAGGAAGGGTGACCCTCCTAAGGGGGTAACTCTTCTAGGCGAGCCAAAAGATAGCCCCTGTTTACATGATGTATGGTGAACCTTCTAGCAGGGGCACCTTCACTAGTAGGGTCACCCTACCTCTACGTAATCACCACGGTTTTACCCTTGTCATAGATGCCATTTTCCTTGTTTCTAAATTCGTTGATTGCGGAGGACGGTTTGACGCTGAGATAGTTCTCTCTTCATTCATTAAATCATTGCTTCCCCGATATCTTCAAAAAATTTCACCTGTCATATAGACAAGCGCAGCCATTGCTGACAAAACATAGCACTAAATTCTGCGCGCTTTTACCCTGAAAAGGGTGCTTGTGGCACAGTGGTAGTGTATGTGTCTCTCACCACTGTGACTAGGGTTCGACTCCGGCACCATGCAGTTATCTGATTAAAGTTACCTTTGTCACATGTGAGAAGAGTGTTGTCCAGTTTGACTCTATCACGTAGCGCAGGTTTTCTCCGGGTACTCTGGTTTTCTCCTGTAGTAACACTGGACCCATGTGGGGTGGCCCTTACTGGACTTCTAGGGAGAACAGCTCAGGTAGCTGATAGGGTTATCTAGTATAAACAAAGACTCTTTAACATGACCCGTCTGGGAGGGTTACCCTGCCTAATGCGTTTACATCGCTTAAGTAAACACAAAAGATAGCCCAGGTTTATCTCAGCAAGCTAGTAGAGTAACCCAACCCCCTGGGTAACCCTAGCACGCACGTAAACGAAACGCAGGGAGACATTTGACGAAGGTGACCCTTCTAGAAGAGTAACCCTACCTCCATGTAAAGAGGGCCTTAGTAATTTATTTTCGGATATCTAGAACTCTGTTATCTCGAATTCTCCGCTATCTCGAACACTGTTTCTTTTTCCTTGATACAAATTAACCTTCTTACCCAGAATAAGCACTGAAAATGACTCGATGAAAGAAGAAGACGGTAAAACGAAACTAAAAATAATGAATATTCATTCATTCAAGAACAAAAACCATCTGATAACTCAGTTATTGAGTGTCTTCAAGCTATTCCCTTTCGTTGGCAGTCTGGCGCCTTCATACTGTGGCCACTATTCTTTGTTTTCAAGCCAACAGTTCCTGTCACAAGATGTCCATAAATTTCCACTAAAGCCGGAACAGACACATATTCACTATAGCCGGTAAACTGACGTTATTTCTTATTTGGGCCTGCGGTCCACTAATTTAGCACTTAATGAACATCTTTTTAAGTTTTGTTCCCTCCCTTGAATTGAACTTCTTATGGTCACAGATAGTCCCTGCTTATAGTTACAGATGTTACTTAACACTATGTCAAAACAAAAATTGTGCACCATGGACAACATACATTTCCAGTATTTCTCTCTTATAATGAAATAATGCATCTTTGTTCGACCCTCCGTTATCACAAACTATTTTCCGTTTCCTCAGAGAGTTCGAGATAACGAGAGACTACTGTATAAAGCGTTTAAACTTCAAACATCCGGGCGAACATAATATTCTACTTCCTCTTGCATACAAAATTTTGCAGCAAGGAAAAATGTTACGCAACTGATTCACTGATACAATTCTTAAGTAACATATCCCAAAGATGATAAATGAACGTTCGTTGAGCTACAGTATATATAAACATGGAAAACTATTTGATATTTCTTGAATAATTCAACATACACTTGAAAATTCATATATTTACCGTTCAACAGTATTTTATGAATAACAAAGATAGGAATTAGCGACGGGATTCGGCAATGCCGTCGCAAATGCTGTCGCACTCAAGGTTTGCGACGGCAAAAAAATTGCCGTCGTAAAAATTTTTTCCGGGAAAACTCGATATGGAATTATTTCTGACACCGAGCCACAAGTGAATTATTGCATTTTTAAAAAGAAGTCTTATAATTGAAACTTAATTGACGCGCATACAAAGATGTCAAATTCTTTTGTGTACAGGTTGTCAATGTACTGACAAGCGTGTCAAAAGTTTCATGTTTCACAGACAATGGAAAAATACAAGCGCCTGACAAGTCTGTGAATGCAATTTTATTTACGCCTGAATCGTGTCTGAAAGCTTGTATAAAGAACAAGACACAGCTTCACATTTTTGCCGTCGTAAAACTGGAAAATGCTGCCGTGATCACGTTTGGCGAAGGCAATTCAGTGCCGTCGCCCTTTTGTCCTAATTCCCAGCACTGGATTAATAGCATTGACTAAGTACGAATTCTTATTTAACACATTATTGAAAAGTTTTAAAACTTTACAAATATTATTTTAAAAATACCTCAGTTCCAGTAGACACTTCCATGTCAAGAAACAGATCCAGCAGTTCTCTGACCATTTTAGCAGCCTTTGCCTTTGACACAAGTAACATGAATGGTCGGATAAACTTCACTAAGCCCTCCAACTCTGAAAAGTGATGAATTAATTTTGAAGTAGGCAGCGTGCACCAACATGACAGGATTACCCTTTTGAATTGAACAAAATTTGTTCTGATCACACGAAAAGCTTTTACATGTCAAAATACTGGTAGGGTTTTCCAGATAAGACGCTGACCACAAAAATACAATTTATACTCGATGTGCGACAATATACCGAAATACCAGTATATCATGATATGTGATGCAAAAATGAATCCGATCGCAACCCATTCGCCATTCGTTTCTCTTGCGATAAAGTGTTTAAAAAACAAAATTACATTTTTGTTCGTCTTCGTTTCAGAAGCTTAGCGGCGAAGACATAACATTAATTTTGTGTACGTTACAAAGAATAATTTCCAAACATCTTTCAAAATCTTTACATCGAAATAGTTGAAGTTGGACATGTATTAACTTGTTCGAAGCTGTGGGGTAACCGTTTTCAAGTGCTGCTTTGTGTTTAACTGATCTACTTTCGGGTGTCAAACATCTTAACCAGACTAAGTTTAATAGTACGTCGGAAACTGAAGTGTTGCACCGACTGATTCAGGGTCTGCCTTCAAACCGTTTACCCTTTACTGATTAACCGTTTATCCTTTACGGACACAAGTGTTTGTGAACCTGATATCCTACATTCGACAATTGGACACCGAAATACTTACTCTACTTTACCCGGTAATGGCACAATGGTAGTGCGCATGTCTCTCACCACGGTGATTAGGGTTCGATTCCGGCTCCGCGCAGTTATTTGGTTAAAGTTACCTGAGTCACATGTGAGAAACGTGTTGTCCAGTTTGACCTTACAAACCATCGCAGGTTTTCTCCCAGTACATCGTTTTGCTCCTATATTAACGCTATATTAACATTACCATAAATCGCCTTTTGACCTACAGTACGCAGCAAAGGCGGCCTAACTAACTGAACCTACGAAGTTCAAAAGATAACCTTCAAAAGTTCACGAGCTTCAAGCCACTCTCACCTTTAGTTTTCACAAGGATTTTCATCATTACAACACTGTATGCAGCACTGTCCCCGGCTACTTTGACATCTACCGTCCGTCGTCTATAATCGGTCCGTGTACCGTCTATCAATGGTCACCATTTACAAGTCGTCTTTCGTCTATCGTCCGTCCATTTATCATTAGGGACCTTAAGATCTACGACGTCAACTTGAACGACAATGTACTTTAAAATTTCGGAATTTAAAGTAAACAAAGTTTATTTACCACCATGTTTGATACTTGTGGCTTGTTTTATGACTCCTAAATACCTCTAGTTCTTTTAAAACGACTATAGTCTCGGGTTGAATTCAAATTTAAGTAACAGCTTTTTTCACTCCAAGAGGTGACGTCCTCATTAAGACGTGAAAATGGTCTGGGTGACGGTGACGCTATATGCAGAATGACGATGGTGTTGAGAATGCACTGGAAAATAAAAATTATTCATTCTCTTTGATTTGCATGAAGAATTCTTTTGTGTAAAGGACGCCATCGTTGAAGTTGACGTCATAGATCTTAAGGTCCCTATTTATCCTCCTACAACCTCTCGTCTATTGTCCCTCTGACTTTAATCCTCCATTCCACCACTGTTTGTCTTCCGTCCATCAACTATCTTTTCTGCAGCACACTAGCTAAATACCCAATGCGTGCCGCCGTCAGACTACCAGTCTTCGAATCGGATATATACGTACTGGACTTTCGTCTTGCGTTTAAAATGTCAATATTGACAATTGTCCTAAATTTAAAGGTTTCTACATGCTACTCTTACTTTAACTAGAAATACGTGTACGCAACAAACCCTCACCCACCCTTTCAATACATCTCTCGAGAATCCAAGAAACATTGATAATTTTTCAAAGTTGTCAAAAAGACAAATCGTCCTTACTATAACTGGAAGAGGTAATGCAGTAAAGAAAACACAATATTTGGCCACAAATATTAACAACCCAAACTGGAAATTATTTTAAAATTTAAACTGCTTGCCTTCATATTTACGTTTAAAATTTCTATTCTGTTTTATTAAAACAAAACGTTTGGGGAGAATCATCTGTAACGGTTTAATAAATAAGAGATCCATTCAGACAATTCTACTGCTTATCAATGGATATTCATAGCAAGACCCTGGATTAGTTGCGATCTTGAGATATTTCGACTCGTTTTCCAACCAAACCTTTCATTCATTTTGCTTTAAAAAAAGATTTTTTATTAGATAGCCAGGCTTTCCGTCTTAAAATTGGATCATTCTCAAAGGTTACCGGTAGGATATCAGCATCACAGACAGCTCATGAATGAAAATTTTTTTTTGATATTTTGTGTCTTAAAAAACTGATAAATTCTATATTATCTCAAAGTGTTATGAAAAAGATTTATACTAAATATTCATCCGGAGGTACAACACTTTGTTGACAAAGATGAAACGAATTACGAAACGGACGAAATAAACAAAGAAAACATGAAGGAGTTTTGCATTTTTATCGCTGACCAAAAATCGAAAAATACAAAACATAAAACAAAATACGACAAGCAAACCTTGTGCAAGTTTTGTCCAAAGAAGAACGAGAAGAGAGAAGTAAAAGACGTACTTTTTCCAAGGCAAAACATCAATAAAAAGGAAAAATGGCGTATAAACCTGCAACTCTCGCGTATTTTCAAACAAGTATTCAGTGGCACTTCAACACAAAGGGTTCAACGGTAAATTTACACACAGACGACTTTAAACTTTCTTGAGAGGTTTTAAAATCCTGATGAAAGTATTACCAATCGAATACGGTAAAGGTCATCATGTACAAATCACTCTTGAAGTGAGAAAGGCTGAAGTGGACAACTGTTTTGCCGAAGGATAATTTGGTGACCAAAATCAAGTAGCTTTGCAGCGAGTTACCTGGTGGCTGTTTACCTTGTATTTTTGTTTCGAGCCAAAAATACATCCTAACGTCTTCAATGGGGTGACATTTCATAGCGAAAAAAATCCTGATTGAGGCAATGAAATCTCTGTGTGGAAAGTTGAGAAAGCATCCAAAGACTGTCATGCCCTGGACAACTCTTCTGGATGACGAGTGTTCTATCCCACTTCTCAAACAATCGACCATGAACGCTGTCCGGTTAAATACTGCAAAATGTTCAAAAATAATCGTTCTACAGAGATGAATGAACCAGAATCTTCATTCTACTTTACCAATAAACACCAGCAAAATCGAGGCGGTAATATTTCGTACAAGAAGTCTCCCTTAGGGAAGAATGAAGTCGGGAAGCTATTTTTGAAAGCTATTCAAAACAATTCCGTTCGCAGAACTTGTATTTCAAAGCTACTCGATTCAGACGTACCTGTGATTGTGCAGCTCAGGTAAGTGGTTACCAGAACGTGAAAAGTCCCAAGATTTATACTAATCGACATCTATTCAACTTCAGCAAAGAATGTCGTTTTAATACAGTTAGTCGCTTAGCAAATGTCCTGACAGCAAGTGAGTTCCCTTACGTCTTTTGTTCATATAAATCAGAAAGAACCAAGACAAATCATTACTGCAAAAAGTGAACAGTTGGCAAATGCATATTCCAAGGAACTAACTTTGAGAACTGCTCTGTCAAGTCATAAATTGTCCAGTTACTGAGGTGGCGAAACCAGCCGCAGGCACCAAGAAAGCAATTTCCTTTGCTGGTTTTAAATCATTTACTGGCTTCAGTGTTCAAATAATGTAAACAACTTGCGAGAGATCCATACAAGGGAGAAAAGAACGAGACCAAATCGATTTGCTTCAATACGGTACCTAAGTATGGTTTGTTCAACAACATACCAGTCCCCGAGCTTGCACACGGCATTTTTGAGTGACCGGAATCCATGGATATATATATATATATATATATATATATATATATATATATATATATAGAAAGATACATGCACAAAGCGAAAATTTTTCTCCCTAGTCACCACGCGTGTAACAGGACTCCACGCACGTCAAGATTAGTACCCTCGCACCGCGCTTCGCGCGGTGGGCGAGGGGAATATTGATGTGTTATTGATCAACTTCGGCATTTTAGGGAATTCTCTCATTTCTCTGTGATATCCCGGTTGAATAGTAGGAATCAAAATTTTGGATCAGGGCTCATTAATATTCTCAAAACGTTAAAATCCAGAGAATAGTTTGGTAATCAAGTCTACAGGGATCACTCAAGAACAATATGGACAAAGGGTTCTGGTGGATTAATATAGGCTGCACTTAAAATTGTCTAGCTTTGCTTTGACCAGGTCTTTCCTTTAACTACCCTCTTCTCATTACAAATCCCCTCAGTTTTGACCTTGACTAGTTAGATGATAGCCTCAGTAATCGCGTTAAATCTTTATTTAACCTGCTCAAACTCCTTGATACTCTACGAGGAAAACACCAAGAAAATCAGTGCCGAAATGAAGTTTGTATGTGAGACCTTAACTACATAAAATTTCGACAGATTTATCTCGATTTTCTCTCTAGATACATATACGGATTCTTTTGAGAAGCTAGATCATACACTCGTAAGTAGTGTTTCATTTGATTTCCGAACGCCTCGAAGATGGTCAAATACTCGCCTAAGGTCTCGCTTTTCAACTCTCTTCTCCGTGTTTGGAAATCAGTTCAAGTATTTCTTCACGTTTACAGTAATTACGTGAAAACAAGTTTGCTATCGTGACGCCGGGCGCCCACATAAATTACATCGAGTGTACAGCTCACTAAAACAGCCGAGATCCCCGAGCCAAGGTTTATTCCAGACCTGTGAAAAAGCGCTTTGAATACAGTGTTTCAATGAGTCGGGTTGAAGCGTATTCCGTATTGTAGTCACTAGCGTAGTTAACCGATTTTGACTGCGGGGGTGTCCAGCTTAATTTGCACGAATATTGTATCCTTTCAAAAATTGCCCGAATTTAATTTCACGCGCAATCAGGCTACGTATGGTAAACCCTGGCCCTCGTAGCCCTAATACGCAAGTTAAATATAAACTAGTAGCCAAAAGAGATTATGACCAACCTTAACAAATCAAATTTTGCCCGAATTGCTACCTATTTTTTGCCTAAATTTTCCGGTTTTTTCACAGTCTTGAGGGGTGACACCCCATAAACAACGGCGCTGATTGTAGCGGTTCGAGTCTTTGTTGAAGGTAGTTTGCGAAGCAGGTGCCGCGCCCCCAACCGGAGTACCTGCTTCGCAGGCTTAGGGTAAAGGTAATGTATTATTATAATCTTTTTCCGTAATATCTTTACTTCTTAGGTGTCTTCTCGTCGGTTACGGCAAGAGTTTTGTTAGGTTTAGCTGTGCTCAAAATTGCGACCGAATCAGTCGCAAATGCGACTAGATTTCTCTGGGGGCTACTTTCTGCAGGAATTCTCAAGCCACTCGCAAACATGCGATCAGAAACTGTTTCAATGTGATTGCACTTAGCTAGTCTCGATTCTTTGAAACTCTAATACTTATCTATTTGAAACTCAGTCAATTTATCGACATCTTAATTTTTTCTTACATACTACACCTTTTTCTGTTCATTACCAAAAATATACTATCATTACCGCCAACCTCAAACTCATTAACGAAAAAATATATTCATTTCATTCAGTCAACATTTATTAGCGTAGATACGCAACCATTTGCATCAAAGGGCATTCTATAGCGCCAACAGACGACCATTAACACCATTCTACTGTACATTAGGGATGATAAAATTTCAATTAGACAAGATATTTCTCATGCGTAATTGAAATTTTATTATCCCTAATGTACAGCAGAATGGTGTTAATGGTCGTCCGTTGGTGCTATGGAATGCTCTTTGATGCAAATGGTCGCATATCTACGCTAATGAATATCGATTGAACAAAATGAATGTATTTCTGCGTTAATGAGTGTGAGCTTGGCGTTAATGATTGCAATAGACCTCACGCAAAATGGCTACCGATTTAAAATTCTTTTTATGTGCATTTAAATCAGTCTAACAAGCCTCCTTCTTGGAGAGATAATTCTTTTGAATTATTAAAACAATAACGTTTCTAGTCGGGCTAATTTAAACGGGCATAAAAGAACATACTACAATATTACACTGGCGGCGATTTTTCCACGAGGTCTATACATAATTTAAGGTCTCCATGAAGAGAAAAGTTCGGGAAAAATTCTCTTATTTGAAGGAATTTTTTAACTTATAAAGACTAGCCTAAACAGTTTTTCCATAGCTCACTTCGTCTTTGCGATATAAACATATGTTTAAAGTCAAAATACTGACAATATGCGTACTGTACGTCGCATTGCATAAGGAGTTGTTCGGAAATCATGTACGTCATTGAGATTATTTGATTGAATCATGTGATTTTTTTTATCCTTAGAATGATGGGACAAATAAACCTGCATGTTCAGTAGAGTTTCAAGTATTCACAGTTGACGGTGTTTGACATTTTTAGTGGAAGGAGAGAATTCTCATGAAAAAGCAGAACAAAAGAGGTGCATTCTGCTGACCTCCTCCCAAAATTTCAGAGAATTAAAAAAGTTAAAGTAACATTTCCGTACATCGATTTCACAATTAAAGACATCAAAAAGGGTTGAACCTTCTTGTACCACTAGTTAAGCATAATAAAAAAGCAAGGTTTTAGCAAAGTTCTGAAAATAATTGGGGAGCTGAGTCCTCTTGTATTAAATATTAGGAAGTCTATTGCCCGCTTAGCCCCCTGTATTTCACACTTCGTGGTTTCAAGGTACCTTGTTTCCGTCGGTAACTTCAACGATATTCTTAATTCTGCAACAAGTGATTAAGTACTGTGATATGTGCTGTGTGTTACTTACACGTCACACAGATCTTGTGCAGGATCCTGTTAGTGGTGAGACAAAGGTTAAAATTTAACCTTTAAATCTTTATTATAAAACCTTCGCGAAAGTTTGAACCTTGCACTTCCCCCAAGTATAATTCTAATTCACAAAATAATACATTTATGAATAAATCGCACTTCTCCTTGTCTCAAAAAGTGTAAAACCTTTAAAAAAATGTTATATCCACTTATATTAATACCACGCCTGATTACAACAGGAAGTAGTTTATTACTAGTTGCCTTTGGGTCTATCGAATTTAATGAGAAACCTGTCACATCATTCGAAAAAGAAAATCAAAACATTTAAGTGGACTGGCAAGATTGGCGGTATTTACACTTATGGTGATTAAAAAAAGAAGGTGGCGCAAAGGTTCGAAGAGCTAAAAAAAACTTTTGAAGGTTTGAAGATTTGAACCTTTGCCCACCATTAGATCCTGTCCGAATGATCCCACACCAACCAACCCCTAGAGGCCTTCCATCCCTCTCTCCACTATAGAAACTTATTTTGTTACTGTACTTGCATGTGTTAATTCAAAGCCAGAGATCACAAAGACCATAAAATAATCACCTGCAGCTCGGCCGTGTTTTGCCAATAATGATCCCAGGTCTAAGATCGCTTGCTCTTTTATACGAAGACCATCTTCATTATCAGGTTTGACATCTTTCTTAACTTTGACAAAAAAACCAGAATATCAGTTTGATGGATTTATTATTATATAATAAAAGTTAATATGCAGTGTCAGCAGTTGCCATGCAACAGGAAGTTATATACACGGGTTCATTCACATTGGGAGCCTGAAACCACTACACATAACCTTACTTGCAGAGATTCTCTGGAACCAGTTTCTTTGCTTATTCCCAGAACCTCTCCCAACACTATCAGCCTTTCAGTTTTATTGGTCCAGGCCTTTTCGTTTGACACGTGCAATCGCATGTGCACGCGTTGGCACACTCACAAACCAAACTGCGCGTGTTACTTGTCGCACGCGTAAAAGGTCATCTTCATGTCTCCTTGGTCTCCTTGCCAATGAGGTGAAACCGACAAGTGCACTTACTTTGTTGCAGTTAGAAGACTACAAGAACTTCGCAGGCGCCATCGCCGAATTTTTTAACAGCTATCTAGAGCGTTTTAGGCTGACAGAAGATGAGAGGACGTTTTCCCTCTAGTCGGATTTTTTTGAAGGAATGAGAACCTTTAAAAGCTGCCAAACACGGAGGATTAGTTCCTATCAGTTTTGAAAAGATGCGTAGTCCAGACAACCACAAGTTGTAAGCTAATGATGCGAAAAAAAGCGTAAAATCCAAGCTGTTCACGCTTTTAAAACACCGAATCAAAGATTTTGAGGACATAGTATATGCGATGGTGAATTTTTTTTTAATCCAAAAACCTGGACGGATGAAAAGAATTATGGAAACAAAGCTATTACCAGTTCTGCCAATCATTTCCGAGCGACATTAGAAGCCGATGGATACGACTCGACCAAAGTTCTCAACAAAATAACATTTAAGTTTGGCACTGGAACGCGGACACTAAACATCTTTGCCAGAAGATTATTAATCTTAGAAGATGCTACTACAACTACTCGTGCGACCTCACAAAGATTTCATTGCAATGAACGGACCAAACTCGAGTGTCGAACATGCTTTAGCATCTCTACTTACATACTATCGAACGGGTACCTTTCAATGAAGCATAGTAGAATGCAGTTAACGTTAAATGGTGCAAAGGACAAAAACATGAATGATGTACAGAGAAGTGAAATTATCGAGCAAACCCTCGACATTCATCACGAAAAAAGAAAACTAAACTTTCAGAAATTAAACCTCCGAGTAAGGTCGTACTGTTGGAATCAAAAGAGAGCAGCCATCAATGCTGAAAGAACAGTGCAATTAGTACAGATAATTCTGAAGATTCTGATATTTTTCATGATCCTAATCACGGTCATTTTGATGTTGAAAGCGAAGATGATCATTAACATAATGATAAGCCGTTTGAACAAATAGCGTTGTTTGTAAAGCTTTCTTCTGCTGTAGTTTTGAGTGTGTTTTTATTGACTGTTAAAGTGCAGACAACATTAGCGTAGCCAAAGGGGAACAGGGGGGACAGTTGCCCCCCACTTTTCGTCCTGACAAGGTTTGTCGGGACACCCAGTGCATTTGTCGGTACATTAAGCCTGTCTATCGCGGATTCCGTTTGCGCTTGAATTATCAAATTAAAAAATTGTCGAATAAGCTCCGACGAAAGTTAAGTACGGGAAAGATGTTCAATACAAAATGTTCGTACGGAATTCTGTTTCGTTTTGGGGTTTTTTTAACCGACAAAAATGATAGATCTAGTCAACCTAGGCCGTCCGTAGCATTGCACCAGAGTACATCTGCGACATGTTTACATACCGCGATAATACTTATCATCAAACGCGTAGCAATAGGCGTAAGCTACTTCTTGATAAACCTAACAGATCTTTTATGAAAAAATCATTTTCGTACCGAGGAGCTTATGCCTGGAATATATTACCTAACGAAATTTTAGATATTCATGAGCAACTGTCTGCATATTCTTTCAAAGCAGTCCTTACTAAACACCTATGTCGATCAAGAGACTGCTAATATTGCTGTAATGATACTGATTTTTGTAAATATTCTTTCTTCTTTTTCTAAACAACCCCTTTAAAAGCAGCAATCAAGCTGAAGTGTTATTGTTTGTAAATAAGTTTTTAATAATAATAAAAACCCCTTTGGACAAAGTGGTTGTGGAAGCGATGATGGCCGAAAAAGAAGATACGTTGGTATATATCATAGCTAACGTGATGTACGCACTTTTGCGAATCATTTTCGAAATTTAATACCATTATATTAGCCAGAGCAAGCAAAGCAGAAATCATTTATTCCTTTATCAAATTTCAAGTTTCTCAGGGGTTTCAATTTAGGCCGGCGAATGGCGAAATTCGCCATTGCTTTTACTCAAACCGCCCCCAATTTCGCCAGAGCTTTCATTTTTGAACAGCCTTTCAGCTGTTGGAATCAGGTGTGCTTGTCGTTGTTTTATACACGTTGCAATTAATAATATGGACAAGATACGTAGCAGATGTTAAGGAAGATATTTGTTGTCGAATAACCCCTCAATAATCAAAGTGATGTGACTGCGTCAGCAAACGCCACAGTGTAAACATCTTTAGTGATCATCTGGTTAGTTCTATCTCTGATGGTACCCTATTCACAGTCTAAGTCAATTGTAAGCAGCCTTGTGAGCCCAACAAAATGAACAACGGAACGAATTTAAAATTTAGCTTTACCGATATTTCAGCAAATTGTTCGGGTATTGCTATTTTGTCATGGGCCCCGCAACATTGCCGTACTGCAGTTGCCAAGCAAAACAAGCGATCTACAGTTGATAGGGGTTGTACAGCAAAATTGCAACTGATTATGTTGTATTACTTGACCCTTATCCCCAAAACGTCTCCACGATGTAAACTTTTTACAAGTTTACCACTCTGCATATTTTTCCGTTTTCTCGATGTACTTCTAAATCTTTAATGTAAATGGCATTTGAAAGCATTTTAACTTGTTTTTCTTTTAATGCTGTGTCAGTGCGAATAAACCTTTAAATTTAGGGCAAACCTGATTCCAAAATCCCTGAAGTAGCATTCTAGGGAAGCATACCCGCCCTAGATAAATCACCACACCATTCTTAACAACCAAGGCTTTTCAGATTAATCAATACCCTGGTTTCTCATGTCCTCGGTTTAGTTAACTTTTATTTTTCCTTGATATTTGTCGGTACATTGCTAACATCTTGTCGGTACATTGGTCTAAAATCTCCCCTGCCCTCCCTTTCAAATTCCTGGCAACGCGACTGGCAGACAACAATCTTAGTAATATTATGATGAATGAGGTAAAATCATTGTTATTGTGGTATTTCCTAGTCATAACGGATAACTTTATACACTTGCACGATTCGCACGCGCAAGTTGATTTACGCGTGCGAATCACCACACGTACGCCGTATTGTTCATGAAAAGACCAGTTGGTCCATCTTTGTTTCGGCTCAAGCTTACAAGCCACATCAGGGGATATTACCAAAACTGTAAATACCAGTAAGTGAACCCAATAGAACAAACCATCAAAAGACAACAGTCTTTCTTCCATGTACATGTAATACACGCATGACAGCAGTTGTCAGGGATGGTGGAGGAATTATTGGTGCTGAATGGTTCCTGAGCATCCTCAAGGGTGTGCACTGTGGCTATCTGATGATGGGAAGACAGCTACTTAGTACTGACTCCATCCCTTCTGATCTGCATTATGCCAAAAGTAGGTTTAGTCATACATTGGAGATTGTCTCAGAGTAGAAATAGTTCCTAAGTCCTGATTGAGTATATCCTTGGATGACATGGATGCAGAGTATCAGTGCACATTGAATACATTTTTTGTAATGAGCAAGGACACACTTTAGAACTTTACTGTCTCCAACACCAGATGAGTTCATGCAGCAGGGGAGCCCTGCAACTTAACAGGTTAATCACGAGGGACTATACAAAGTGCCTAATCCACATAAACATTCTCCAAACAACTACAAAAATCAGTGCAAAGATTCAAATCACTTGGTTGTTATCTAAGTAATCATACCATTTTCATGTACAGTAAGAAACTTACAATTTTAAGACATGGTACTGAATGGCATATGTATGAAATGTCTGAAAATTTAATCCACAATTTTTGAAGTGGTGGTTTTAAGTTTTTAAGTTCCAACAGACCACCAGCAATTTGCCATATCCCAACCTCAATGCCAGGGCCTTCTCATGGTTTTCTAAAAATGATGCTAAAAGTACCTTGGTACAAGGCAACCAGTTCCCATGTCTGACAGGGTATTTTGTGATTTTGTGAATTGGGAAATTTGAATTTATGTTCCTATTTAAAACAATTTTTCAATAATTTTTAATGCAAAGATTAAATTTTATCACTGAACATAAATTCTTAGTTTTGACAAATTACTTTTCACTATCACTGCTTGAGTAGTTCTAAGCCCAGTTACTTTATTTTACTCAAGCAGTTTCCATATTGCCTACTTTTTGCTTTTCCTTGAGGTGCTATTTTCTGAAGTAACAGCTTTTCTACTGATGCAGCTTTTTCATGTACTCTGAACACCAGTGATCAGAACGTAACTCAAAAGAGCAAAGTATCTGAATTTATCTCATGGCTCCATGGTATAGCAGATTTTTAACACTATTTAAAATTTAAAGTAATAAACTACTAAGACAATATTTTAGTTTTAAAAAAATCAGACATGGTTTCATGCTACTGTGGCTTGAAAAGTTTTGAACCTACAGTGTAATTTACAAAACTAACCACACATGAACATCATTTTGACACTCCAGCATTTTCATCAGGGGTGGTCATTGCAACAAAGAGATCATATTTATCCTCATGGAAGTGATAATGTTATTTATTAACAAGATGCAAATAGGCTTCTGGTAATAGATCAATGTCATTGCAATCCAGCGGGGTATGGGCACTGCTGATCTACCATGTCTCCAGAAAACATCTTTGATGGTATCATACACTGGTGATAATAATTCTGGGATTTTCCCACACAATCACATGGTTGGCTTGGCATATGTGCTCCAACAAATCAATTTTTCTTTTTTGAAATGAATACAGCCTTTTTGATGTTCTTCAAATGTATCTCAAACTGATGTTTTATCTAGTTGATATTCTATACATGGAATGGAACAAATCAACTTTTTCCCCAGTCCCTTTGCAATATGACCCTTAGATTTTGTAAAAACACATATATTTGCAAACATAATTACAGACTTGTGAGCAACATTCATGCTGAAACCACCCAAGACTCTATTAATTAGAACTGTAATTTTGAATATATACAACAATTACAAAACCTATTGTAGAATTTTTATTCTCAATGTTTATAAGTGGTAACTGGTTTTAAACAGTTTTTTAGGTAATCATTACAACAGTTATTCACCTTTCAAACATCAAACACAGGCTTTCATGCTCTTACCCTTGAATCAGAACTAGTTGATATTGCATTAGAGGATCAAATTACTCAAACTACTGTACATTCAAAAATTTTGAATCCAAAGTAGCACCAAACCATGTCTGATTCTTCACCTGGCTAAATTATAAATTTGCTCACTTAAAAAAAATAATTTTTTTCTATTGGCCATGCAGTTCTATAGATGTATAGGTTTACAGTTTCACTTTTACAGTACAACCATTTCTAGCACTGATACAAAGCAGTTTTACTGAACAACAAAACAGTTTTACTGTAATTCAACTCAAACATAGATCTTACTAAAACCAGTATACAATGGAACAGTTCTCTGCTGCTACCTAACCCCAACAAAGGATGATCATATTTTTATTTCTCACATAAATTTTAATGCTGAACAGCAAGTCATATTTCTCTAATTACATGTATATTTAGTTCTACTTAAATCAGTATGTTACATTTGATCATACTTGAGCATTTGCCACCAAACGCTGAAAAAGTTAAGAATGTAATCGAAATCCGCACTGGTATACTTAAAATATTGTGTGGTAGTACTGGGTAAATGTTGTGAAATCCCTTCTCTTAGAAACCATAATTTCACAACTGTTTGGTGAAGTATAAAGAAAAATAATGTTCAGTGTACTCTTCACCGTCATGGAGATGAGTAAATTATATGGTGTCAGGTGTCTTCCTGCCCAAAGATGCGACAATCAATGGAACAAAACTAACTGGAATTACAATGACTTTTATGCCTAATTTTTAGTAAACAGTTACCATGAAAACAACCCATTTGAGCATAGCACAGACCAAGTTAGTTTTCTCCAAATTTTTCAGTTAACTTTAAAGCCTTGGCACCAGCGGCTGCACAGAAACTTTTCTGCAGTTCAGTAGATAGCTGAAAATTTCTTTTATTTTGTCCTACCAGCGGATCATAGGTGGCCAATTTTTCAATTGAAACTGAGACACCATGTTATATATTGGGAAATTTCGTACTTACCAATCGCCGACAAGAGTTCCATAGCTTGCTCAGGATCTTTATTTGCTAAATGTTCTGCTTTCTTTAGTTCGTCCTCCATTTTGGCTCTCAAAACCCGCATGCGCACGATCACGCACACGTGAATCATCTGTCGGTAAACCCTGGGTAAACCTTAGGTAAACCGTGGCGTAACAAATGTGAAATGTGATTCTTTCATTAGTGGGAATTACTGAGTTTGGGCGGGTGAAATCGGGATCAAGATGGATGAGATGGTCAAACGTCGGTGAAAATTCGTTCCGAGAGGATGGAGGATAATCGTGTGAAAGTCGACTGTAAAGATGAACTCTTGTCCCCCAAGTGGGCGTTCCATAAGCGTTTTGCTGCCACAAAACAACCCTTGCTGCTAGCCCGGGCTTCTTTGCGAGATCTTTCGAGCAGGCCGGCCCAGCGTCTTTGTCGGGCCCAGACCGAAACAGGAATTTGCCCCCCCCCCCCTCATACAAAATTATTTTGTTTGATATTGCGCTTGAGAATGACGCTTTTATTGCGTTCTTTTCCGGAGAGCCTAAGATTACTATTAGGGTGAAGACGTGTATCCTGCCCTGACTCAAAGTGCAAGGGCCCAGCGTTCGATAAATAAACAGGGTCGATTAAACAAAAGTAGCGAATCTTATTCAGTTATTTGATCTTCATTTGAAACATGAAGGAAATAAGTTTATCATTACGCTGAAGGAGTCTATCTTGAGCTTGTGCCCGGGCCGCTCTTGCTATTGCGGCCTGGGGCCCCTTATGAGGTTGAGGCCCTGGGCAAACTGCCCCAGTTATCCCCTTCTGGGTAGGCCTGCTTTCGAGACTTATATGTGTTAGGAGTGCCTAGAATTAGTAAGATTTTGACCTCCCAATGAATCTAGTGACAGAATGTGGTCTTAACTTGTAAAGGAAAAAGAAGAGGGGATGAAACGACTGAGTTTTAGATGTTTTGAAACGGCTTTGGACACAATCGTGAAACTTCTTTTGTAAAAGAAATCACCTGCATCACTCGTTGAATTAAACAGAAGACCGGAATTCGGAGCAACCACCTCGACTTCGCTGTCTGTTGCTCCATAATAAAATGTAGTTCAAATACAAATGCTGGAATCGCACCAAACGGCAAAAAAGTAAAGCTGACAAGATGGAACACCTCTCATTTAATTACCCTGTCGCTATTGTAGATGTCAACCCCGTACCCAGGGTCTTACTCGGCGCTCCCCTACTCGAGGTGATAAAATAGCTGGACTTTTGAAGCGCCTTGAAACAAATTCTGCTGTGCCACCCTATGTCACCTGTGCACACCATCGCCCACATTCTGGGAGACACGTGACTAGCAGAAGCCAGTGTCTTTCTCCAGCGAGTAGGGGAGCGCCGAGTAAAAGACCCTGGGTACGAAATTGTTGTGTACGTACACAACAGTGTGAAGGGATAAAACGCAGAAGAAAGCTAGTTTAGTTTAATTTAATAACTTAAGATTCAAATTGCTTACTCAGTAGTTAGCCGGTTAAATACTCGACAAATAGTAGATAGCTCAGTTATTACTAAACAGTGCAATGCTAGAAGAAATAAAAAAAATACAAAGATCACCAAAAGGTGACAATAAACCATCAGTGCAGTGGCTATATACGGTAATATGTGCTACTACATATTAATTGAGGTTAAAGAATATTTGGTTGTGTTACAGACATCAACCATTTCGATTACAAGTTCTTGGACTAAGTCTAGAAAAGTACCTGAACACAAAACAAAGGTAATGCAAATGAAAGGACTCCAAACGCTGATTTCACTGAACCTGAAATAAATGAAAAGAAAGTTTCAGTTTCACAAGGAGTCGTGGGTTTAAGAGGGAGACTGGAATCCTTCGCCTAAACAGTTGGCCTATGTGTCGTCGGATGATATTTTTGGTGTAATTTTAATGAACTTTTTAGCCCTGCACATATGATCTTTCATCGACTGGTTATTTCATTATAGCTATTTCTCATTTTGTGAACTTCATCGCATCTGTATGGAGAATATGACACTAAAGGTATCTAATTTGTATTAAATAGAGACCTGGGTATCTCCGGAACAAGATGACATGTTTACAAACAAAGAACACGATTCTCTCTAACTTCGCATGTATTCTTACATGAGATCGCCAGTTTTTCGTCATAGTAGAAATTCAACATTTTTTTTATTTGTTATTTTATTTAAGTTTGTTTTATAACTTTACGTATTGCATGCCTTGTTAATTTTGGGTCCTTTAAGCTTTGTTTACACCAGACTAAATTTCTCCGGATTCGTGGGCAATCCGGAGACTTTTTCCCTCGAACTCAAAGTAGCTGTTTACACTGAAGTACCGAATCCGGTAAGTCTTCGGATTGCACACGAATGAATCCGGAAAAGAATCTGGATTCTCAGTTGAATTCGGAGAAGAAAGACTCCAGAGAAATTTTCCTCGTTTTTGTGTACAACAGCAGAAAGGAAGGGAAGAAATTTTTCCGTTGTCTAAGATTACTTTTAATAAAACTTGCGAGGATTTACATCCTTTCTTAGATAAGAATGCACTGTTTGCGTTAAAACGAGCATGCAAGTAACCCAGATACTTTTCTGGTGTAAGCGGCCAACGAATCTGAATAAATTTTTAACGTGAGTCCGAATACTTTTTGAATCTGAAGACTTTTTAGCAAGTGTAAACGTAGCCTCAATGCACCGACTAATCGGGTCATTTACGCTGGATACCATCCTTCGTCGATTGTAAAGTCTACCACATGTGCTGTGAGTATAATTACACAGGCGATTATTGAAAACCCGCGGGGTGATTGACCAGAAAATTACTTCATAAATCTCGATATTCACCAACAGGTAAATTAACAGTGAAGGCTCAGAAGCAAGATGGCGGCTGCCTTTGTAAATGTAACCGAGGAGATTTTAAAAGTGCTGGTTCACTACTTTCTTTCAAATTATCATCTGTGTAATTATACTAAAACAATTATTCGCCTCAGGCTCAGTAAATATTTCACAATTATTCGCCGAAGTGGAGGTGAATAGTGGTGGATATTTACCTTGCCGCTTCGCGGCCCGGCAGGTATCTACACTGTTCACTGACACAGAGGTGAATAATTGTTTTAGCATATACCTCGCATAATTGTTATCACATATACATTTTTTTCTTCAATGTTTAAAGCAATTTTACCGAACTTGTCATTTGTAAACAAAACATTTTGAAATCATCCTAAGTGCGTTTGTTGCTAAAAAGTAAAAAATATATAAATCTTTAAGTACTTCCTTGCCAACTTTCGTTGCCTTTTTGGTATTGTCTGCCATGGCGACTTCGTTTATCAAAAAAAAAGTTCTTCGTAGCTTAAATAAAACTGGACGCCATCCTGTTTTGTTTAGAGGTGAATAGGGCAGAATATTCCGAGATGGAGAAACCAATCAGATTGCGCGAAAAAAACTAATCACCTGCGAGGTATATGCTATTGTATAATAATCCCCGAGACGAATCGAAACCAAGCCTTTTTTGAGACCAGGTAAGCGACTCCCTGTCGAAGCGTCTTTGAGTTTCTAATTTAAGACAAGCTTACACTTGCGATTTTGTGCCTTACCATTGACATCTTGGAGGATGTATGTATTGCATTGACTAGAGTCAGCATTGAGGACAAAAAGCAGCGAATCATAAGCGAATACCTTCTCGCATAGACTGTCATATCCCTTGCAAAAATTCCACATGTCATGTCATACATCAAAATAAAATTTGAATTGTTTAAATTCCATGAGAATTTCCTATGTGAAATTAATTTGAATTTCATCTGTGAAATTAATTTTCACATGCTAATCTTCCATTTCATGTGTGAAATACACGTTTCGAGCTACAACATTTCACACGTGAAATGTTGAGTTAGTTCATTTCACATGTAAATTAGGTATTTCATACGTGAAAACGTTCCCATTTGCTATGTGGAATGAAAATGTCATATGTGCCATTAATTTTCATATGTGAAATTCATGTTTCGAGCTCCAACTTTTCACGAGTGAAATCCTGACTTAGTTAATTTCACATGTGAATTAGGTATTTCATATGCGAAAACGTTCCCATTTCCTATGTGAAATGAAAATTTCATATGTGAAAATGTTCCAATTCCATATGTTTTTCACATGTGAAATGACATGAGAAATTTTTGTAAAGGGTGTTCATTGCATATATCAGGATTACAATCGCAACGCACAAAGTCACAAGTGTAAATGGGCCTTTCCAGTCTTACCGTCATTGCCTCCGCCGCCTCCATTGTTACCACCGCCACTACCGTTTCCACCACCACCGTTTCCATCACCACCGTTTCCACCTCCACCACCTCCACCGCTGCTGACCACTTCCAACAGCAAAGCTTGTTCAAGAGCATTCTTTTGTTCGGTTGATAACTGATCCTTCTGCTCAGTAGTAACAGCTGCTGCCTGTTCTCCGTCCAAGTTTCCAATAACATCCATGGTTAACAACTTGAACTTGCTCGCTGGAAGGGTAGCGATGGCTGACGGTGAAATGTATTGTAGATTGTCGCTTGTGAGAGCTTTAATTTCATCATCATTAAATCCAGCTACAAAATGAAAACTTTAAGTGAAGAGTTTTCTATCTAAATGTACATGCTATGTGAAAAAACAAAGACCCTTTCTGATACCCTAAACAAAAAGTTTTATGGATGTGTAAGGGCGGATCTAGGGTCCCCTGTGAAGGGGAGGCGGTACAAAATAAGACATAGGATTCACAAATATCAAAGGACATTGATCATGCCGAGAAATTACCATGATTACATTTACACTGGTGTATTCAAATATGATATCTAATTACACATACTAAATAGGCACCTCAAAGTTAAATGTCTCATAGACAGGAAAGAATAGACTGAATCAACTCTCATTTTAATTAAAGCTGTCCTTTCATTTCAATAAAGACTGAATGGACATACATCTCCAAATGGCGGCCGTTTGAGATCTCGTGGGCATCAGTTCACCTCAAGAGTTCTCTCCAGTCTTACCTTGCGCGAATAGTCAACATTATCACAAGTGCCCGACTTCTCACCCAAAATTCTGCAGAAAGAAGTCACTCCTGTTTGAAAATTTTCTGGTTGGAGTATTTTTTCATTTTGTGGACGTAAAAAGGCACTCGCCCTGACCTGAAAGGGGTCGGACCACCACCGACCCTCCCTCTGGATCCGCCGCTGATGTGGATCCCAAATAGACCAGATGGATTAGCACAAGCGCATCAGCTACAGGGATGAGAGCTCCAGCAACACTTAGGTGGTGTTTATATGGAAGCGAGCCAGCACTCCGAGTAGGACTAGCCCTTTTTGCCCAGATCTCGCCTCCCTGTGAAATTCCTTGTAAAATTTGTTTTCGTTTACGTGAAAAGGGGTCAGCCCTCCTAAGCAAGATCTCGCTATTGACTACTCTAAATCTTGCCTAGGAAGGCTAAAATTTTCACGTAAACACACTCAGAAGGGCTGGCCCTCCTACAACGCATGCACAATAGATCTCTAAGTCGAAAAACCATTCTCGTGAGATTTACCGAAAATCAATTACAGTCAACTCTCGCCTTGCGGACACCCCGCTATTACGGACACCCCGTTATTACGGACAGATAGTAAATGCCCGGCCGAAACTACTATGAAATATATTGAAATAACTCTCGCTATTACGGACTCTTGCTATTTCGGAATTGCGGACACTTCGTGCGGTCCCAAACTAAAATTTGTATTGTTTTACTCTCGTTACAACGGACACCTGCTGTTTGTCAGCGGAAGTACTTTGAATATTCTGTTCGTCATTACTTGTCGACAAAAATGACAGACAAAATATAAACGTGTCTTTTGATACAACCAAGGTGTATGTTCCGATCTTCAAAGTTCTTCCGCTCTGTTTACATTACTTTCGAGGCTTTTTAGTTTGTTTTGCCATTTCAATGCTCTTGACAGACTTGCGCTTTTGTGTAGACTGTGCAGTGGCTATTGCTTCGTGTTTGTCTTGCAAGGACTGCCTGGCTATATCACTGCCAATAATGAGTTTGTCAAGTCTTGTCAAATATCCATGTTCACTATAAAACTTGTAAAGAACGGGAATTTCTGAACCCAGGCCAGCTCATCTGTTTACCCTCTTTCTACAAATGACAGCTTCTTCTCTGTGATTTATTCTTTTCAAAAATGAAGAAACAATTTTGGACAGTCCTAAAGGGATATGCCCCACAACTCGTCCGTTATTTTCTGTTATGGCCATAGCATGTGGATCTTTGGCATTTTCCTGTTCTCGTTGAAGCACGAGAGTCATGTCAATTTCAGGTTGAAATTCGTCTTTGTAAGCATGGTAGCCTCTCAACCAAGAATAATAAGACTTGTATTCCGCACACTTTTCTTGACTTGCCATGAATTTGTTAGTATTTGTCAGTATTTGTCTAAAACAGGATTACTTCGCATAAGTCGACTGAGTTTTGTTACGTTATTGTAGCTTTGCAGTGAAGGAAAAGGCAATTGACACTGATTCATGTTACAGTTTGATTTTTGGTTTGGGTATATAATATTTTTTTCTCAATATAAATTTTTGATTTGTATTTTAATTTGTATTGTGTATTTATATATCATAGTAAATGTTAACTAGAAATTGAAAGAAACTGGACATTTTAAAATAAAAAAGCAGTAATACATACTAAAGACATTTTACAACCTGACTTTGGGTCATTTTTCTCGCACCCCGCTATTGCGGACTCTCGCTATTACGGACACCAAGTGACAGTCCCCAGGGTGTCCGCAATAACAAGAGTTGACTGTATTTGTAATGATTTTTTGTGCAGACGCAAAATCCGGTCTCTCTTCTCTCATATAATGAAGATAGAATTAGTCAAATAGTAGATCTCTTTCCTGTGTTGGAAAGACTTGGCTGTAGCTTCGTGTTTTAAATTCTATGAAGTACTTAGTCTCTTGCTCGTTTCTTAAATATTACTTCAAAAACGAATACCTGTATACACTAAGTGACGAAGAAGGTTTGACAATGTTTTTTTGACTCAAAAAAATTTATCGTGAAAAGCAAACTTGTGTTTATTACGTGTTATAAAATAATACGCACCCTACGCACGCTTTGGTTGGAGGACCTTCATTTTCTGTCAGAGTACAGCGACGTAGTTGACATCACGAAAACTCGAAAAAACCTTGGTTATTTCATAAAACAAATGGGAAATGGCTTTCGTGTCTCTGTCATAAAAATATAAATGAAGCCACTTCAACCGGAAAAATACCAGAAAACTCTAAGATACGCCTTGTGTTTTCACTTGGCATTTTTCCGTCGAAATGACCTCATTCATGTTTTTATCACAGTACAGAGATACAAACACCAATGCCAGCTGACAATTTGAAGTAACAGTGCAGAAAACGTACGCCGAATAGAATCATCTTGAGAACTCAAGATAGGAGTAAAAGCAAGACGGGAACTAAACTGGAAATATTTCGGTTATATTACAAAGTCATTATCAAACATGTAATAGTGCGATATATATATATATAGGTATATGTGTTGATAACAAGTATCAATAACAAAATCATATGGGTGCAGAGTGCTCTATGCCGAGGTAGAGCGGAATAATCACAACACAAGATTTGGTTACTTCATAAGAACTTTTATTCACTACAGATCTGTTTCTTATGACAAGTCCGAAGCTTGCCACACTCGTCAGGTGAATGCTGTGTTTGGCGTGTAAACTTGAGATCTGTGGTTAGTTTGTGACGTCAGGTTGTTTGTGTGTAATATTAGGTTGTGTGTAGTATTAGTTGCGCAAAAGACCTACAGCTTGACAACAGGATTGACGCGCTTGCCGAGAAAGATTGTTTCATCACCTTGAAAGATCACAAACCGAATTTTAACAACAAACCGACATGTAGATTAATAAATCCCGCGAAATCAGAGATAGGTATTATCAGAAAAAGAATCCTCGAACGAATCAACAAGAAAGTAATAGCAGCGACAGCATTAAACCAGTGGAATAGTTCATCGAATCATTGAATGGTTCAAAAACATCAGAGACAAACCAGCGCATTCATTCATAAGTTTTGACATGGTTGATTTTTATCCCTCAATAACGGAAGACTTGTTAATCAAAGCACTTTCGTTCGCCTCAGAATATGACCGATCTACCGACAAAGAGAAAAACATCATTATTCAGGCTAAGAACTCTCTTCTTTTTAACGAAAACAAAGCATGGCAGAAAAAAGGCGAAGGCTCAAATTTCGACGTGACGATGGGCACCTTTGACGGTGCTGAGACCTGCGAACTTGTCGGCTCCTACCTTCTGTCCCAATTGCCCACTAATATTAACTAGGAATGTCGGATTATGCAGAGATGACGGCCTGGGCGCATTCAGTGCAACCCCCAAAGAAATTGAAAACATCAAGAAAGCAATATGTAAAACATTCAACGACCACAAGCTAAAACTTACTATAGATGCGAACAAAAAAAGTGTGAACTTTCTCGATGTTTCATTTGACTTAAGATCGGGAGCATACAAACCGTACACAAAGCCTAACAGCGTTCCTCTTTACGTCCACAGAGACAGCAACCATCCGCCTCCAATACTTCGCCAAATCCCCGAGTCCATCAACCGCCGACTTTCGAACATATCTTCCTGCCAACAAACTTTTGATTCCACACGACAACCGTACCAAGAAGCTCTCCTAAAAAGTGGATACGACTACCAACTTCATTTCGACCCCCAGCCTACTCAAGAAAAACGATCAAAGAAAAGAAACGTCATTTGGTTTAATCCGCCATACAGTGCCAATGTCGCAACCAACATCGGTCGTAAGTTTCTGAAAGCTATCGACGAGTGCTTCCCAAAAGGCCATCCTTTACACAAAATTTGCAATAGAAACACACTAAAGCTTAGTTATAGTTGCATGCCCAACGTAGCCAACATCATTTCCTTACACAACAAATCAGTGCTAAACAAAACCAAAAAAACTGCTGATCACACGCCCCCAGAAAACGAATGCAACTGCTGCATAAAAAATAATTGTCCACTAAAAGGGTAATGCCAAACCAAAGGGATTGTTTAGCAGGCCACCGTAACGAATGAGGACAACAACACAAAAGAGACCTACGTCGGCTTAACAGAAGGAACGTTTAAAACACGATATCGGAACCACACCAGCTCATTTCGAAATGAAAAATCCAAAAACGCCACAGAGCTTAGCAAACATGTTTGGTCGCTAAAGGGATCGAACGCGCGCTATTCAATAGAATGGAAAATTATGAAGAAATGTCATCCCTATTCAAACAGGACTAAACGCTGCAACTTACATATTTACGAAAAATTTCTCATCATCTGCCACCCGGAACTGAGTTCCCTCAACAAAAGGAATGAACTCATATCTACTTGAAGGCACCGCAAGAAACATTTACTTTGTAATAGATAATTGCCACTGTCTCTGCCTGTAATACGAACCTAATACTACACACAAACAACTTGACGTCGCAAACTAACCACAGATCTCAAGTTTACACGCCAAACACAACATTCACCTGACGAGTGTGGCAAGCTTCGGGCTTGTCATACGAAACAGATCAGTAGTGAATAGAAGTTCTTATGAAGTAACCAAATCTTGTGTTGTGATTATATATATATATATATATATATATATAATATTATATATATATATATATATATATATATACGCTCTATGGCCTCTTGGTTCATATTGAGCACTCTACAGGATGAGTCATACCGCTAGCGAATTTGCGCACGCTCACTAGTCTCTAGTTAGAGCACTCTGGCATGGCTTAGATGTACCACAAGTGTGGAACATTTGAGTTGCCTATATAATATTGGCTTCTCCATCCTGCTCGTCAGGACTACACCGATGAGGCCCAGTAGGCCGAGACGGTTCCGTCTGTGGTTATATATACAGGGTGTATCAAAAAAACTGCAAACACTATAATTTGCATAAGTAGATACTGCAAATAGCATTTCAATGCCTGTGCAACTAATTATGCTTCTGGGATTTGAAAATACGTTTTAATTTTCCTTGTTATTAGAATAACCACACAAAGTGAGTTAAAATGCAATTTAGGAATATTATAAGTTCGACTACGAATGGCTCAGCTAACCACAGAACAAAGAATGTTTATCGTGTTAAATTACGCGCAAACTCAAAGTTCGATCGCAGTGATAAACCGTTTCCGGGAAAGGTTCCCTGATCGAGTCCCACCTGTGCCAAGCACAGTTTTGAGGAACGCCAGGAAATATCAGAATTCAGGAACAAGCCTCAACCTTAACAAAGGCAATTCAGGCAGACGAAGAACCGCACGATCTGAAGAAAACGTCGCCGCTGTTAGACATCTCCTCCAGGAAAACCCACACGTAAGTGCCGGCCGCAATCCTCTTCCCATTTCCAGTGCAGGCTTTAACAGGATTACCAGGCTTGACCTAAGATGGCACCCATACCAAATGCACGTGCAGCATGAGTTGTTTGCAGGAGACTTTCCACGACGGTTACGATTTTCAGAATGGTTCAACGAACGCTGCCTACGCGAAAACTTTTTGGACAGCATTTTGATCGGAGATGAAGCCGGATTTGCCATGAATGGAGAAGTGAATACTCATAATGTGCGGCAATATGCACCAAAGGGACAACCACTTGCGTTCAATTTTCAAAGGAACGATTCGCGTGCAAAACTGACTGTCTGGGCAGGACTCTGCGGAAATGGATTGATTATTGGTCCTTACTTTTTCGAAGGAAACGCAAACGGCATTGCTTATCTTCGAATGCTAAATGAGTTTGTTTTCCCGCAACTCGCATTGCATTTTAACAATCAGTATTGGGAAGGAATGTTTCGGGGTCTTTGGTGGGTACAAGACGGTGGTCCAGCTCATCGTCTTGTTCAAGTAAGGGATCGTCTCAATGCTGTGTTTGTGAATAACCACGTCATTGGGTTTCGCCACAACGTCGAATGGCCACCTCGTTCACCGGACTTGACACCATGTGACTTTTTTCTTTGGGGATATCTCAAAGACAAAGTATTTTCGACACCACCGCGCGAAATAAATGAATTACGCCAGAGAATTGTCGACGAGTTCAATGCCTTACGAGATCATCCTGCCTTAATTAACCGGGCAGTGCGTGATATGCATAGGCGAACAATGCTTTGCGTTGAGAGAAATGGTGATCATGTCGAAGGACGATATGCATGAATTGTAAATAAATGTCAATAAAAATCTTATTGTTTGTTTGATGTACACAATTCACTTTGCTCATGGGTTCGTGTTTTCGTTATTAACCCTAACCCTAACAGTACGAATTTCGACATCCCCAAGCATGAATTGTGTTTACGTACCCTTGGAATCAATTAGTGCTAAATTATGCAACTTTCATAAATATCTGATTTCAAAAGAGTTTGCGGGTTTTTTTATACACCCTATATATATGTATATATATGTATATATATATATATATATATATATATATATATATATATATATAACTACAGACGGAACCGTTTCGGCCTACTGGGCCTCATCAATGTAGTGCTGACGAGCAGGATGGAGAAGCCTATATTATATAGGCAACTCAAATGTCCCACACTTGTGGTACATCTAAGTCATATATATATATATATATGGTGAAAAGTTTGTTCTCAAGCTTTATCTCAGAAAATTTTTGAGCTCCCCAACGGGTTCGATTCCCGTTGGGGAGCTCAAAAATTTTCTGAGATAAAGCTTGAGAACAAACTTTTCACCACAAATATATCCAAGCTTACAAACATCTACACTCAGTAAGATGAAATTTACTCATACATATATATATATATATATATTTTTGAAATGTGGGAGCTTGGAGATATCTTGATATGATAGACGAATGTTTGTCAAGCTCTATACTCAGAAAAAAATGTGGCTTCCGCTTAAGTCGCACGTATGTCGAACTTGCACCTTAGCTCACCATCTGAGTCTTGGTAGCTAAATGGTTAGAGCGTCTCACCGTTCATCAGAAGGTTGCGGGTTCGATCCCCGTCTGGGGCTGAGAAATCGTTTTTCTGAGGATAGAGCTTGACGAAAGTTCATCTATCATCTCAAAACCTGTAATTACTTTATAATAAAGTAGAAATATTACCAGTTTACTTCCCGTCTTGCAGTTACTCCTATCCTGAGTTCTCAAGATGAGTCTATTCGCAGTATGTTTTCAACTCTATTACAGAGACACAAGCAACTTTCTATTTCTTGAAAATAGCTTACCAATCATAACTCCTGAGGCAGAAAGCACGCTACCATCCCATGATCCAGTCAGCCCAAACGTTGCAACTGCCTTTTCTTTCAGTTTAACAAGTTGAGCATCGGACCAACCCGTCATTGCCCCGAACATATCAACAACTTGCCTGCAAAACACCAAACAATGAGATACAGTGAGGAACGTTGCATTAACCATACTTATTATGAGCATATTAAAAGATGATGTCATGTTGCTATGGTAACACCCAAAGAAACTTTAAAACGCTTTGATTGAGTTCTGAGATATTTAGTTTTGCAAACACTCGGAAGTTGTTAAGGTGGTAGTTAACCCTAAAACTAGCAAAAATCTTCTAAGTTTCTTTAATTTTTTTTACGCCTCTGAATTGAACTATTACTGTTTTCTCACCCTCCTTAACTTATTTTTACAATATTTCAGTGGTTTCCTTCAAAATATTAATTTATCTGGAAAGGTGTCATAAAATTTACGATAGCAACCGTATCAGATGATATCGCTTACTTTGGTTGCTAGGAGCTTTTTAAGCTGATCGTCCACAGGATTTTAAATTTTTCCTCAATTTAAAACATTTGAAACATTTGAATAAGACCTTTTGGTGGTATCTGGTGAAGAAATTCGATTGATGGAACTGGAGAAGACACGCAAAACTAAGGAGTGAATTGTGCCAGCTTCGTGCGAGTGATATCCCACACGGTTTCAATTGTCATTCTCGCCAAGACCTAGTTGTCTGTCGAGATGTCAATCCGTCTAAGTAAGGTTCCACTCTAACGTTGTGACTGACTTAACGAAGATTAGGAGCAACATAAATGCTAACAGGACATAACAGGGTTAAGAACTAAGCGACAACCTGCATGTCCAGTTGCGTGGCTTTAGTAAAATACGTCGGGGTCCTGGGGGTCCATGTTGGTCAAAGATGTGGAAATACTGCGAGGTGGGAAAAAGTTTTTAGTCTTACACTCTTTAGTTTACTTCTAACGCTTCTCCAGAGAGCTCTATAGCCCGTTCTAGACGGTAGTATAACTAGGAAGCTTAAGAAACGACTTTTTTCAATGCGACGGCAATGTGAGTTACCGAGTGGGGCTGGAAAGACTACGGCGTTTTTCCGTCAAAATAAGAAAATTAAGCAAAGTAAAACATTCAACTGCAAGGTCTATGAAAGCGTTCGAACATTTGTTTCGCTCAGACCATATCACTGTTTCTATGTATGACTGAGTAAGGCTATTTTGTTTGTTTTGAATTTATCGGACAACTTTTCTTGAAAGTAGGAACTCAAATATTCAGTCACGATATTATATCGGGGTCCAAGATGTTTCTACTGCATTGTGACATACAAATAGTTGACGATAATACAACTTAAAGTTTGGGTTTTATCATAACCTGAGCTTGAATTGCCATCTTAATGATCTAGACATACAAATTTTGAATAATTCGTTTTTCAGAAACTATCCGACAACATAAGAAGACAAATGAAGAACCTAGTTGAAAGTATTGTATATCCGTGCCCATTATCGTGGTTTCACAAGGTTCACAACCAACATTATATGAACATAATTTTTCAAAGTTAATGAACAGTTTGGTTTTTTTCGCCGTACCAAGTAACAAGAAAAGGACCAAAGATACTAACAACAAAGTAAACTAATCAAGAAATACTCTTTCGAACCTAAAAGATAAATATTTTGCCCACGTTCTGGAGACAACAGCAAAACCTCTCTTTTGACGTCGGCGCAGAAGTCCGACGGCGGATCAAGACAACTAACAACGGCATCCGGAAGTCAAAGTGACATCGGGTTGCCGTCGCGAAGAGGCATTTCTTAAGTTCCTTCCTCTACCATTTCTAGGATGACTGCAATCTCCTACCTGAACGTATTTTCTTCATATTTTTGAATGGATCTAAATTGACCATAGTTCTGAAAAGGCAGATTCGGATCCCCGTTCCACCGTGGTCTTGCCACTGCATGTGGTATAATGGCATAAAGTTCTTTTGTTTGATGTGAGATTGTGACGTCATCATGACGTCCCAGAAAAAATAAACAATTTTGTACACTCCAAGACGCAAAACTCGGAGACGGTCACTTTTCTAAGGGACCGTTTACACGTGCGATTTTATACGTTGTGATTGTCACTCTGGTGCATGTAACAAACTCATGACAGTCTATGAAACAAGATATCCACTTATGATTCGCTGTAGTTTGTCCTCGACACTCACGTCAGCTAAACACGTACTCCAAGATGTCAATCGCAAGGCACCAAATCACACGTGTAAACAGCCCTTTAGACTAACATTAAGGGCGGTTCCGAAGGTGTTCGTTTTGGGGGAGTTCACTGTACCTTCAACGTATTTGTCTGAAATCCTTGAAAACGTGCATAATCTGTTTTGTATGCTATGACGATAATAATATGAAGGTTCTGGATATTTAATTGAAGAACCCCAAGAATATACACGATTTCTCAATGAACTGTTATGCCATCTGACGTCAAATTTGTGTCATTTAAACATCAAACAAATCTAAATATCTCAAGAATGAAGTCAGATATGAAAGAACTATAATCGGCTATCATTATCGTTCATAAATTCTTTTCGTAAGAATACTAATTTCAAACTAAAGTTTCATGCACTTGATATGCCTTATGCTTTTAAACATGTCCAAACTTTTACTAAGCTGGTACGATCCTATCCGACCAATATTTTTGTGGCGGTATGAGGTTGTCACCGTGCTGAAATTGTATTCAAAACTAGTGCAGATACTCGAAACAGAAGGTGTAATCTCCGCATGGGCCGAAACGGCCCGAGTTTGTAGCAGTGAGAGAATGTATTTCAACATTGTGCAAGGAAACTATCTCAGTAATCTGGAGAACATATAAATGTTGAGTTAATGTTTGTGACATCCGTTTTCATACCAGTATTCACGGTACCTTTAATATTCTTTCAAAGAAATTTCCACTTTCTAGTGAAAAGTGCTAAAGCATTAGACAAGTTATCAGCCATGTATATAATTGTCAATTTTATGGTATCATTTTGACGTTTGTTCAGTAAGAAGATTGTTGAATGTTTGTCAGTCAATTGAATATAACTACTGTGGAATTCAACTCGAATCGAGCACATGCGAGGCTTTGAATTGGTTGCAAAAAATTATTAATTATAATAAAATAAAATCATACCCGCTCTAGTCTTACATGTATGTCGCAATCGAATTGGTTGTTTAGTAGATTGATTTATGGAATAATTCATTAAAGTGACAGGTAAAGTGAGAAGTAGTCCGATCTACCTTAGACAACGTGGTGTGCTGGTGTTGTGCAATCTCAGCACGGTATATCTATCGCTGATATTACTGCCGGCGCAAATAGAAAGTACGCATGAGCTGGTCAATCTCAGCACAATACAATTTCAGACAGCCACACCGGAAAGGGTTAACCACACATCTTAACCATTTTCATAACCAAATACCACTGCAAGGATCGCATTCTACCACAATTAACAAAACTTACTCAAATCCGTCTGTACTAACAGCTGCGATGTCAGCCTCAGTCATACCAACAGCAAAACTGCCCAGTGCGAGAAGATCGACTCCATCCATATTTGATACCATTTTGTAGCTTTTTATCTTCTCAAAGACTTTCTTGAGTTGTTCGTCGGTATATCCTGTCACTGCACCAAGGCTTTCGACTACATCGCTGTCGTTTAAGGACATCATGTTTAACTCTTCAGGGGTGAACCCTTTGGCAAACTCGTTCAATAACAGCAATTGATCGTCGGAGAATGCTTCCACATTGCCCCAAGCCTAAAATATATGAAGGACTCTTCACTTATGTAGAATTACTATGTGGCTGTGGCAGCGAGAGGTCCGAATAAGGAAATCCTGCAATTTGATTGGCTCGTAAGCGGTTGGATATTTCTGGTATTGTCTGCTCAGGGGGAGAAAATTTAAAAACGTCATGCTTATATCGAACGAAAATTAAAATTTTTGTCAAAATTTGAAGTGAAAGTGTATTAAGAACAATCAGAAAAGGAAAAGCAACCATGCAGAGTGATGTTGGTGAAGAAATTCTTTATGAAATAACGACAGAATTGAAAGTATTTATTTGATGTTCACTACGTTTGCACTGGTCGATTATGTATTTCAGTAAAGCCAAATAATTAACTACTTATTGACGTCGCTTGTTTGTTCAGTACTAGTAAAATATTGGACCTTTGTTTCTGTACGGACCTGATCTCGCTGCGCTCGTCTCGTTCCCTATTTAAAAACATCGGCCCGATGTTTCATTTGTACAGACCTCACGCTTCGTCACTTAAACCTCGTACACTGTTAACATTTAGGGCACGGCACGGCTAATTTTCACGGTGAAAACGGTGCAGACTTCTTAAAATTTAGCCGTGCCGAGCACCTCTGTATATGTGGGTCTCGGTATGGCTAGTTATACCATATAGCCATGCCATGGTATGTTAGGATATGCAACGTAAATTTACATGGCTTAATTAGCAGACGAAATTGACTTCTGTACCACTGATTGTTTCTAGGATTTGGTGAATTGGACGTGCTTACAAATATAGGTATCGAAAGAAGCTACGATTTGCGCTTGTTTTCAGTACAACATAATTTTGACATAAATATTGATTTGCCTCAATGAAAACTGCAATGTCAACCACAATTCGAAATGTATTGCAGCTAGAACAACGTTGCCGTGTGAGAAGGCTAAAACAATGTGTTTTTTCTTCAAAATACAACCTAAACCTTTTTACTCGTGGCATTTTGAAAATTCAACAGCAGCTTGGCGCTTGTGAATTGTTGGGGATGATTCATTGCTGTATGTGGGCTTCTAAACAATACCACCGTAAATCGACTTAAGGTTCATCACAATTATAACAGATATAGTTTTTCACCTCTCCAAACGAAGGGTTTTGACCTATATTTTATTTTCTTTGTATGTTTCAACGCAGCAACCCTTTAATACCCTTTGCAATGTCGCAAGTTTTGAATAGCATTCTCACCACAAGAAAAATTGAAGCTTGCACCGGGGCCCTAAAAATAATTCAGGCCGAATAATGATACAATGACAGTTCTACCGCAATTTGTTATTTCCACTAACAAAAGCATATCGTAAAGCAAGGACATTGATCAAGTGCCTGATTTAGCGGTTTGCCCGATCGGCCTTTGCCTAAGTCCACAGTTCGAGATTGATCTAATAGGGATCTTAAAGCCTGGTTTACCCTTGAACATAAGTATAAGCATAAGGTTAAAACAAAACACAAAACAAAGGAGTGAAGTCAAGCTTGCGACCTATGCATCGTCATATGCATTTTAATTTCTTATGTGCGCAACACGGCCTAATCAAAAACAACTGAACATTTTTCCTTGTAAATATATTTTATTATTACTGGTTGATTAGTTACTGTGTGTAAATAAGATTAAATAAATAAATAAATAAATAAATAAATATGCATACGCATAAGATCATAGTCCAAGCATAAGGCAACAGCGACCAAAAGACAAAACAACGAAAAATTCCTGTTGTTTTATTTACGCAAGTCCCAGGGGTGATGTCATGCTTTGTTTTCGTATTGATCTTGTGCTTATGCATATGTCACTAGCGTGAACCAGGCTTAATCAAACACAACCGGAACGTCAAAGACAACGTCCCGTCCTACAATAGAATATTTTATCCAAAAAGGAGAACAGATGAATTTTTAACCCAGGTGTAATCCCAACGCTATTCTTGTTCTGAGTACAACGTCACTCAGGGCGTTTTAACGTATTCAGGATGATGGTGGTGCTTAAAGCGACGAAGGTTGTTAGCAGAGTTTTACTTCAACGTTTTCAACTGAATCCATTAAGAAATCATGAAGTATTCTCAAGGTCGAAAAGTTATATCAGTTATTAAATACGACGTCAACGATTCGAAGTTGTTTTAAACGATAAAATTCAGATTGCCTCATCACTGCTGTCACCATCCTAGCTTGCTTAAAGTCCCTAATAAATTCTCAACACGAGAGTTTTTGGAATGCCGGTTACTCAAGCCAAAATGCTGGTCAGTATAAAGGGTCGTTTACACATGCGATTTTGCATGTTGCGATTGTCATCCCGATGTATGTAATAAAATCATGATAGTCTATGCAGCAAGATAACTGCTTATGATTCGTTGCAGTTTGTCCTCGACGGTCTCATCAGCTATACACGCATTCCAGGATGTCGTCTCCAAAACGCAAGACTCTAAGGCGGTGACCTTTCTAAAGGGCCGTTTACACGTGCGATTTTGCACGATGTGATTGTCACCCTGGTGCATGCAATAAACTCGTGATAGTCTATGCAGCAAGAGACCCGCTTACAATCCGTTGCAGTTTGTCCTCTACACTCTCATCAGTTTAACACGTACTCCAAGATGTCAATCGCAAGGCACCAAATCGCCCGTGGAAACAGCCCTTAAAGCATCACAGGTGAAAGAAATATGTAAAGCTAAATACGACCGTGAATGTACTGATACTCTTGTATAAAACACTTAGACTTTACATTTTCCTTTTGAGGTTAAGAGGACGGGTTTGATGTTTGAGCGTTTAATACAAAATGTTCGTTAAGAATTCCGTTCTTTTTTAACGGACTAAAATGATCGATCCGGTCAACCCTCAGAACAAAAAAGGCTGAGTTAGGGGTGATGGCCGACAAAGAAGATATATTGGTATACATCTAGGCTCGCGTGATGTGCGCACTTTTGAGTTAAATCGTTTTCAAAATTTAACACTATTATACCAGCCAGAGCTGGCAAAGTAGAAATTATTTATTCCATTTTTGGAGAAAGAAGCTCCAAAAAGATGATAATGTAAACTTAGAATGTAATATAATATTTGATGTCTTGTTGCTGTTGTTAATTAATTTTAGTGTTTAATTGATGAATGAGTGAAGAGAGATTTCGTGCTTGTGTTTATTTAATTGATACATATGTGCAATTTAAGTTTTTTCTACTCTCGGTTTGGTTAGCTTTGATTTTTCCTTAACTATATTTATCGGTACATTGCTAACATCTTGTCGGTACATTGGTCTAAAATTTCCCCTTCCCCCCCATTCTCAAATTCGTTGCTACGCGACTGATGTTGGCTCCCCCCAATTTGCTGAAGGCCTCTAGAGACCCCTCCACTAGAGATGTTCTAGTTACGCCAGTGCAACTTACGCTCTTAGTTTTGGTTGCCCACTTCTCAAGCTGTTCACTCGACCATCCCTTGATCTTGCTGACAGTGTTGACAATATCGTCAAACACATCGTTGTTAATATTTGTAATTTCTGATGCAGGCAAGCCGAGGATGGTATAGCCCAGATCCAAGAAATAATCAGAGTCTTTAGTTGAGTAATCTGAAAAAAATTTAAAAGAGTCTTAGATGACGAAGTAAAAGTGAATAAATTGGACTACATTGGATACTTATTATTCAGGAAATGATAACTTAAGGAGCACCGTTATAATTCATTGTACAAGGTAAGCGTTCGTTTCATTTGCCCAGGACCTGATCAGATCATCCAATATTTCAAAATTCGTCAAAACGGAAGTTTGCAGAATAAATATAAAACTGCATGGTGTCAAAAATTTCAAAAACGAACACCCTTGACAAACATGAAAAATTAATTCGAGAGACTGATATAACCATGAAAGGGAGAAGCTATTCGTTCAAAAGAACGGCTGCACGTTCGACAAATATACATTTATTTTCAAAATTGCAGATAGATACAAAACTGTAAATATGATGTATCCTTTATACATAGCAATTTTAATAATTTTCCTTTATGCGAGAGAAATTATTTTAAACCAAAAAGTCTTCCAGCCCTCTTAGATTCTGGAAGGTGTTCGTCTTACCCACCTCCTCACTTTCACACCACTGATTAAGGAATGGGGCAAACGAGTCAAGGAAAAAGTTGAGTGCCAGAATCATACCCTTTCAGACCAATCCGGGATCAGGTGCGAAACATGAAACTCGTGGATGTCTGCCTAGGAATCAAACTCGCGATCTGTTAATCTAGCCTAGTGCACTTTTGAGGACCACAAGTTTATTAGCTTTGGCTATTATGTGCTACCCTCGTTTAATAAAGATTTAAACTAAACTAAAAACTTTGAACTGAGCGAGTAAAGCCGTTGCCGAGAGAAACATGTGAAACGAGTAATTAAGGACCAACACTGCAAATGGTATTTGAAAATTGCGAAAAGCTGTGAGCGGAACAAAAGCTTTACTGTCAAATAATCGTGAGTACGTTGTTTATCTTTATCGGTTTACGTTTCAGAAATTTTGTAATAAATAATTAAGCATCTTAAATCTACGGCGAATGCCAAACTGCATAGAAAGTGATTTGTTTGTGCAGTAGAATTGTTGAATGATTACTTATTAACCGAGTGTGAGGTCTGTACGGGAAAGTATTTGCCTAAAAATTTTCGTACAGACGAAGCGACGAAGGAGCGAGGTCTTTGCGATAAAAACCGAGGGGAAATACTTTCTCGCATAAACCGAGCGAAAAAGGTTAATAAGGAATTTATTATATGACTTTTGGTTCCTTCTTTCATCGCTTTTAACGTACATTTCTTAGTTCGTGAGTGACCGGCTTAGGCTTACTGGCTTGTTTTCGCCAATTACTTTGTGCTTTCTTTTTATTACTTATAGAATTCACCTAGTTTTCTGCTAAAAATTAGTTTTGAGAATATTTCACTATTTTTTTGGTAATGCGTTATTGTAAATTTTTAGTAAAATGTTCCTAAATCTCGTTTGTTTGTCTTCAAACCAACTCGGAAATTTTCCCGCCAAAACTAGCCAATCTGTACCAAAAACTTATTGCACGGCTAGGCAACCAATCAGCGTGCGTCATTTTGCGTACAGACCGGATAATGTGCTCAGCCATATAATAAATAGAGAATAATACTTTTGCGCTCGGAGATATATAGCATTTCCATATCTCTAAACGCCCATGTATTATTTTGTTTATTTCGTAAACACTAATGTACAGTCTAAAGTGAGGATCAGCAATCTGAAAAGTTTTTGTCTGGTTTTGCTCTCAAAAAAGCTCGTTTTGTTCACAGAAAATGGAAGTGTTGCAAACAAATTGAAATCTACAAACTAGACTGTCTAACCTAAGGAAATCGCTAAATCGGAATTTTACAAGGGGGACCGGGGGGAATGCTCCCATAGAAAATTTTGAAATCTTGATGTCTTGAAATAGCATTTCTAGGAATCCCAGACGACAATTTCTGTCAAGAATGATCGGTAAATTGATCATCATTTTGCGCTTGTTTTTTTTATAAAAAATTCTTCTTTAGACTTCCTTAGACTGAGACACATTCATCAAGACGGAGTTCGGCAGATCGGGTATCAATGACTTATTAAAAGGCAGCCAGTCTAATTTACGTCCTCTTCATTTCGTCCACCTGCTTGCCACTGGCGTTACTTTAACCGAGTCATCGAAGGATGTCTGCACAACCAGAATTTGGCGAAAATATCTTCTTGGGCTTCTTGTTCTTTAAAGAAGATCTCAGATCGGGATTCTTCCTATCCCGACAGCATATCGGTCAGTATTCGGGATTTTCAAGCAAAATGGGGATAATCCCGACGAAATCGGGATGGTAGGACAGTCTAATAAACTGCCACGGAGATACGAATTATAAAACATTGGATCTGATTGATCTTATAAAATATCCTACACGGCTTTTCATTGCATCGTTGAACCAATATCTTTACATCTAGAAATATTGTATCTTTACATCTAAAAATATCCTATCCTTTACATGTGATAGAATATGATTTTCCCGGGTGGCCGAAAATGTCGTATCACACTAAAGTTTATGAAATAAATATAATTATAACAATGAGATTTTTCACCTGTGGTGGATCTTCTCTTTCGACTCGTTACCTCGTCTTTGATTCTCTCAAATGCTTCTTTATTCACAGGTTCATCAAGGCTTTCCCGGCAAGTAGTTGGTTCTTTAAGGACGTTCACATCCATTTGTCCGATGTGGTCGGACGTTAAGCCTTTACAAATTACGCCCATATCATTGAGGTCTTTCGAGGTCAAGCTTGATGCACCTCTGCACAGAAAGAACGGATAAGTTTGAAAATATTCGTTCGAGATCATGTTAAGAACAATCTTTCCCATCATTTCCTCGTTCTCTAAAAACTACGAAAATGTGTATAGATCCTAACCCTCACCTTAACCCTGACCCTGACCGTAATTTCAGTCTTAATTTTAGGTAGCAGGAAAGTTCTTCCACCGGATCTTAAATCATGATTCATTCTTTTTAAGACTGAATGAATTAATTAGACAACTGGTAGCAAAACTGTTTGCTATTTTATGCATTATTATTGCTTTATGTTCTAAACTTCATTACTCCAAAGATGACCATCCAAGACATTTCAAAACATTTCTGGAACGTATGTAATACGGTGCGCCGGTAAGAATCCGAGCAGCCCAATTTTGTACTTTTTGCAGTTGAGTAGTAAGTTCGAATCCTGTTCTAACCCATACAACCGAAAAACAATCAAATTAAGGTTCGATTGTCGTCTTATAAATTGTACAAAGAATATCTTTATTTAAGACTGCCTTTATTCTTCGTAATATACCCAGCCATTTAGAGACCTTTCGCGTAATTTTATCAACATGACCTCTCCAAGTGATCTCACTTGGACATCTGTCCATCAATTTCGAGTCCTAAAGATTTTGTAATACTAGCTTTTCTAAGAGAATGAATGGATGGATGGACAAAGGGATGGAGGGATGGACTAATAGTTCGTAAGATGGATGAATGAATGGACGATGGATGGATGGATGAATAGATAGATGGACGAACGGACTATTAATTCGAAAGATGGACGGATGGAAGGACGGGTGAATGGATGGATGGATGGATGGATGGATGGATGGACGGACGGATGGATGGGTGGATGGATGAGCCGACGGATGAAGGGAGGGAGGGATTATTAGTTTGAAGCGAGTGCGTACTAATTCCATAAAAGGGTGCGAGTTTTTTTTATTTTTTTGAATCTAAAAATCCCGATGATTTCTTTACCTGATTTTAGGATTTATTCACAAGTTTCAGGGATTTTTTCGGTTTTTCCGTGCCTTCCCATTTCTTCCTGACTTCTCGTCCTTTTAAATCTTATGTTATTGCAGATTTATTTACAGTTATTTGCTGCCATTCTGGGCGTAAGAAACGATTTCAGGATGATTTCTTACATACATAAAACAAGTATTTTAAAAGCTAATAATCACTGAATAGTTTTTCAAAAACTTTCTTTTGGAAATAATTTCAGGGTTGATTATTATTCAGAGTGGGTAATTGGATCAACACTGGGTTTATATTGTGGTCGAAGGTTTTTGCTCGGAAATGATCAAAAATGAAGTTAAACATTTGCGCATTTGGCCTGCGGCTAAAGTGCGCAAATGTGGACTTGGACGATGTTGCGCGGAGTGTTTTACGGGGTAAGACTGTATGCGAAATGTTGTAAATAAAGAATAACAGCAGGGCATCGAATGAAAGATGCGTTACCGCGTAACGTGTATTGTGCATAATGGTCGGTTCCCCTTATTTATCTGCTGAATACGACTACCAGAATGCCCTTCGAAAACTTGTTTGTAATGTTGATCGGAGCTTTTATCTTTCAATTCGCTTTAAGAATTCAATGTTTGCATGGAAATGGAAAAATGGCAAAGTGTTCTGGTAATTGTATTCAGCTGACGGAATAAGGGGAACCGGCTATAGATTATGGGACACAACTCTCGACTTAGTGCAATCATTTCAACATTTCAACATTTCAAATTACGCCGTAAGCCCTGGCTAAACACTTTCAACATCTCATTCAACTTTGTTCTACATTGTTGCATGCGACATATTGGACGCGTTTGGCCACACATGTTGAACGATGTTGTAAGAAATTGGAACATGTTCCAAGTTTTGTTCAACATGCGTTCAACACTTATATTGATCTGACCGACAGTGGAATATGTTGAATGCGTTTGGCCACTCCTGACTTCAACATCATTTAACATCGTTGTCAACAAAATGTTGACAGTGTTTGACCAAGCTTGTACTTCACTTTGTCAACTGCTGAGAGTCGACTTCTTACGTTTCCATCTATTAACAAGCTACGAGAAAGTAAAAAACTGTTCGCTGCCTTGCGACTATAGAAACTCCTTTCTATGATATTTCTAAAATCGGTGTGCGTTTTTGCAAATCTCCAGCAAAAATTTCTGCATGTTAACAAATTTTAACTGGATTTTTGAAATTAGTGGATTTTTTAAATTACTTTCACAAAGTTTTATGAAGACGTTCAAAGAATTTTAGAAAATTTTTATTGCAGATTTTGGGTTTTTCTATTTCTAATTGGACTTTAAAGGATTTTGTGGATTCTCTAAATTACCGGATTTTCGCATTTTTTTGAAGGTTGCTTTTTTAAGTTTTGGCAAGACGTAAGAGAATTTTATTAGTAATACGCCCCTCGTTTCGAAAGGATGGATAAATTGATACATGGATGGATGGATGGTTGGATGAATGGATGGATGAATGGATGGATGGATGGATGGATGGATGGATGGATGGATGGATGGACGGACGGACGGAAAGACGGACGGATGGATGGGTGGATGGATGAATGAACCTCTGTAGGAGCTAACAGGCGACGAATGGATAGGTGGATGGGAATGTGGGTTGGAGATACGGGTAAGCTGGTGTTGGAAGGATTGAATAAACAAAGCTTGGAAGCAAAGATAAGGCTTAGTGGCGGCCTGCATTTACAAGTTTTGCGTTGTAGATTTTAGGGAACATCGTAATCACTCAGTATTTGTTTATTTAAAGTTACCAACTTACCCTCGAGCTTCTACAGCCTTTTTGCAGATTTTCTTCGCGACATCTTTGAAACCCTGACTATTTTTATGTTGTTTTAAATCGTCTCTCAAACTTGGCAAGGTATCGTTGAAGACGCCGGCTGGGATGGAATCAAATTGACTCTGATCTAACCATCCGACCATGGGTCCTAGGGCTACTAAAGAAGTGTCGTTTATTTTTCTTGCATCATCAACGTCCTAAAGTAATGAAAATGAAAGAGAAGCGAGCTGTTAATCAGTGGCATAACGAGGGGGAGCAATAGTTGCAGCTGCCCCTGAAGGCACTTTTTTGGGGGCGGCATTTTCGGCCATCAGCGTCCTGAAAACCTTGACCCGCAACTGGTTAAAATAATTATCTGGCTTAATTTGTTGCAGTGGCGTAAAAGAATGTTATTATGGTGTAATAACTACCATAAATGCTCTTCAATGAGTTCCCCCCTGACAAAGAGGGGTGCAGGCCACCGAGGGAGATTTGACAATCTGTGTAAGTCCCAGCCTGGGAAATTTAACCTCAGTTCGTGAGTCCGGGCCATTGAACTCTAAAAAGACTGAAAAGATACCTGCAAACTGTATTTTGGAGCCATCATGGAGGTTGTCATGTGGGTCAATTTGCAGGTCATCCCAGTCCCCTACGCGATAAAACACGCAACCTATTGTGAAAAACTTCACCCAAATTTCGGACTTTTTGACAGCTTTCTTTTTTGTCCTTAGTAAAGTGAAAGACAATGTCGTTAGGACTGCATATTTGCTATAATTAACTGTCCATGAAAAAAAAATGCGGTGTAATTTTTTCCCACGCGTGTTTTTGACCCATGTGGCTGCCCCCATATCGGCTTCACTCAGTTGTAAGGCCAGACATAATGAAGTATCGTTCCAGTCTTTTCAGAGTTCACTGGTCCGGGCAGTTTAAGCGTCGCAATCTTGGAAGTCGGCAAAGGCCTGGGAGCTAGAACTTGAAGCTTCACGGCTTCACGAGTGATTTATGTGTAATTTCATGCAAACATGTAACCATGGCAGTCGTCAAATCAATGGCAACGTTTTTCCCCATTGTATTAACCGGGGCCGCAACGACGAAGGTGAAAATCCATTCTATTTTCTTTGTAAACGGAACATCATATATTTTTTTTGGCGGGGGGTGGGTGGGCGTATAGCATTTTCCACTCCCGTCCTGGGCGGCAATTTACCTCGTTACGCCTTTGCTGCTAGTTGTTTTTAAGAACATGGTATCAAGATAGAGTAAAGGAAAGAAGTGGAAAAGTGAAGATTAAAAGCTTGAAAAAAGAGAGTACGATTAGGTGGAGGAGTGAAAAGGAAAAAGTGAGAATATCGCACAGATGAAGATAATTCAATAAAACAAGGAAACAGAATAGACAACAAATGAGCGAAGAAAACGAAGACATGGGTGAAAGAAATGAGTGAGAGTAATGATGAAAGGGAAAAAAGAAAAATGGAAATAGAAAAATTAAGGGAATGAAGAAAAACAGGTAAAACCGAACAATAGGACACCAAAAGAAGTGGAATGAGAAACGACATGGGGAAGGTGGAATAAGAGGTTAAGATCAAATAGGATTCTCGAAGAAATTAAAAAGTTTGGATTTGACGGCAAAGGTAGCATTAAGGAGAGAGAAGCATAAAAAATAAAAAAACCCCTAAGAATTCGGTCTTTCATCCTTCCGTAGCAGACAATTGCAAGTAAAAGTAATAAGAGAGGACGAGGAGAAAACCCTCACAAAAATTTCACGTCATTTCACATGTAAAAGCACATGGAATTCGAACATTTTCACACATGAAATTTTCATTCCACATATGAAATAGGAACGTTTTTACATTATGAAATACTTAATTCACATGTGAAATTAACTGATTCGAAATTTCACATGTGAAATCTTGTTGTTCAAAACACTTATTTCACATATGAAATGAGACATTGACATATGAAAATTAATTGCGCATATGAAGTTTTCATTTCACGTATGGAATTGAAACAATTTGTATATGAAATATTACTTTTATTTATAAAACTCATTAATAATTCAGAAAGTAAAAACAAAAGAATTTAAAATTTAATCAGTTGTTGTAAATGTGAATACAACCGCTACTAGTTGTATTACAGTGACACTGCTTTTTGTGAACTTTTAATGCTATTTTCTCAGTTAAAATCGTTGGAATATTCAGTATTTTTGAAGAACGCAAAGGTTTGCATGTTTTCGTTAAATAAGTTGTTTACAACATTTGCGGCCGTGTTGTATCGAATATACAATGCAATACAGTCGCTCATGTTGTAAACATTGCATGTAAAATTTTTGTGAGGGAAAAGCCGGCTGGGTGAAAGCCAGGGAACTAATTTCAATAATACATCGTCAGGGACAGATCCAGGAATCCTGGAAGGGAGGGACTGGAAAGAGTGTCCTTCTTCTCCACCATTTTTTCAGGTTAATTTAAATGAATAGTTTAGTTACAGTAAAGTGAATTTCAAATACAAACATTGATATCAACCATCAAGCTGTACCTAACCTTATTTACACGGTGCAAAATTATAAGGGTCCCAATCACCATTAACATAGATCGAGTTCGATATCAATCTATTTGATGCTGACCCGAAGGTGGATTGTGAAAGCTACTCAAATTTATCGTATAACCGTTTATGAGATTGAAACACTGAAACACTATTGTTCGTGTTATTTTATCTCACAGTTTATCAAGTGGTGTTCCACTACGAGGACAAATTTCCCTGCAGAAATTGTGAGTTTCCAGCTCATGCGTTTTAAACTAGAATGATATTTTGGATGGTAAAAATGACATTTCCGTGGTCAAGAATTGAGTTAAGCCAGTGGCGTAGGCAGCGGAGGTAGTAACGGTTGACACGCTCTTTAACATTTTATTAAAGGGGTGCAATAAGAAAACAAATATGGTAACATTATGCAAACATATATGTGAAAATAATGTAGGAAGTAAAATCAAACGAAGTCAATAGCAACTGTTTGAGATGACTTTAATCGTTTAAGCTTTCGTCGTCTACGACATCGACAGAAACTAGAAGAGCAACGGCCTATCAGCTGTATAAATAGAAGGAAGGTTATTATGAATAAATTACTAATGTATGAATGTTGACCATAAATGTATATGTAAATGCGAGATTAAAAATTATGTTGGAACATGACACCACGCAGTCAACGTCCTCAATACATCGACATCTGAAAGAATGCCAAAATAACACCACCAGTTCGAATGACAATCCAACATAATTTTTAATCTCGCATTTACATATGCATTTATGCTCTACGCTCACCTTAACATTTTTGAAGTTTTTAACCTTTCAAAATGTTTGGAATATTTAACACTTTTATCCCCCATTTACATTTTATCTGTACATATTATCTCAATAGGTTCTTAAACATTTTATTACTATTTTATCGTAATTTATTCATAAAACTCTTGCTTCTATTTATACAGCTAACAGATCGTTTTTCTTCTTGTTGCTAACGATGTCGTAGACGACGAAAGCTTAAACGATTAAATTCATCTCAAACAGTAGCTATTGACCTAATTTGATTTTAATTCTTACATTATTATCACACCATGCTACTGAAGGACAATTTTACCTTTTAACAAGTATGTGAAAACAAATTTGTTTAAACAAATATGTGAAAACAAATGTATGAAACAAATATGGTAAACAGTATGCAAAGTGTTTTTTTAATTCGTTCCATCGCACGCACTTGGATTTCAAAATTAAAAGAACTATTTAAAAGGTCTAATCTACTGTGGATAGTATCAACAATGGTTGATACTTTATTATACTTAAGAGTTGCACACAGATGTCGTTAAAAAATGGATCAATGCATGGTCACTTTCAGTACCGTTGAAATTAAAGGTTAAAAAGCTACAACGACATTTTCTAATTGTTACGAGCTTTTGGTTGGGAGAGTGCAACCTTCAAATACGAAAACGAAAAACCTTCAAAAACAAAAATGAAAAGAGAAAACCTAAAACTTTTGAAAACGAAATAATTAGAATCTTGGCATACAGCCAAAACCATTCAAGCCGACAACAATTCCAAGCCGTTGCCCGAACAATACACCATTCTACTTATAAAAGTAACACCACCGAACTAACTATTCAAACCACCAAACATGTCATTCACACCCACACATGATCGCTTCTATTCTTATCATGTTTTTATCCTTTATATATTAGAGCTGTCATTTCGTCTTGTTTCACTTTTTGTTCGTCCATTGAAGGTTGCAGTCTGGCAACCGAAAGCTCGTAACAATAAACTATTTGGTCAGAGAACGTGTGGTAATTTTTCCAAGGTGATGTATAATCCTGGCCACGCTTCTTCTATTTTGTCGTATTTTATAATTGTATTCAGTCTTTCAATGAATAATTTAGCAGTTTACTGTAATATTACTTATCATAGGTGTAAGTATTGTATAAGTATAGTTGACAATAAAGTCGATGTAAACATTTAACGAAAAAACGTCCATCCTAAACTTAAATTTTACTCCCTGAGTTAAGCGTCCGCTTGACTAAATGGTTCCTAGAAAATGGAAGGTTGCAGCCCCATCGCCCCCCTCTAAGTCCGCCTCTGATGGGGCATATTAGTATATCTTACCAGAAGTTTTAGGGCAGCTTTTACTTGAGCATTTCTCACGTTGTCAGACAATCTCCACGGGAAACTGCTTCCCTTCATTTCTCTAACAACAGCATCACGAACGCTTGGAGGAACTGCCTCTATATCTTTAACATCAAGTAACGGTGATAGTTCACCGAGATCTTCGAACACACCAACGTCACTAGAATTTGCTAATCCCAAAGTTTTGAATCTCATCGCGATTTGTCGGGCCTAAAATGAGACAAACAATTAACTCCGTGGAATTTTGCATGGATGGAAAAACAATATTAACACTTGGGAGAAACGATGTAAATTTGCGTAATTTCAACTTTTAACTTCCTTTTAACTTCATTTTAACTCCCTTGACTTGGCTCACTCAATTCTTGTTGACGTTGGTTCTTCACATTAGTATGTTAAGTGCTGACAAACAATTTCTTCATAAACAATGAAAGGTTTCCTCAATCAAGCAAACAACATTTATTCAGAGTTATCTACAAGCACTGTAGAACTATGTCACTTGTCTTAATTTCAACTTGTCTCACATCTTTGTTGCAATACAAGTTGCAGGAGAAATTGCATCGTGTAATTCATCATAACATCTCCAATGATCAAGTCTCGCAACATTTTTGTTCCTAAATTTGTGTGAATAATGTATTTTCTGATGAACAGACTGTTTCATCTGGAGTCCCTCAAGGCTCAGTCTTTGGCCCATTACTATTTCTTACTTATATAAATGATATTTCAACCTGCTCCAGATTGTTGGATTTTCATCTCATTGCAGATGATGCTAACTTATCCCATAAAAATGATGACCTTTCATCCTTACAGAGCAATTTAAATGATGAAATGAAAAAGGTTTACGATTGGATATGAATCAGTAAGCTTTCTTTAAATATAGGTAAATCAAGTTTTGTAATATTTCGTTTAAGGCGACGTAAAACAGATAGAAATATAACTGTACTGATGAACAAGGTGCAACTAAAACAAGAACATTTAATAGATATTTAGGTATCTGGTTGGATTCTAATCTAAGTTGAAAAAAGGATAAAAAAGATAAAAAGAAGTATTGGCATTTTATCAATACTTCGCTATTTATATTAATTTACACAACTTAAAAATATCTTTATTATGCTTTAATTTATCCCTTTCTTACGTAAGGAATATTAGTATGGGAAAATACCTATAAATCTACTCTTCAGCCATATTCATTCAACAAAAGAAAACTATCCGTATTATTAATTTTTCAAATTTTGATGGCCATTCCAGTCCATTATTCAAACAATGCAAGACTATAAAAATGAATGATCTTGTAACCCTTCACATTCCTGTGTTTATGTATAAATCTCATAAACATCTTTTATCGCCTGTCTTCAACAGTTTTTTTAAAAAGACACTTTCCTTTCCTAAAGTTGGAACTAATTATGGAATTTTTAATGCTAAACTCCAAGGTGCTAAAATATGGAATGAAATATCTGCTGGGGATGCAGGGACTATGGGCCCTGATAGTAAATTAAAGGTAAATTTGTTTTATCGGAGCTACATTTGTTACAAGTGAATATAATATTTTTGGCATAGTTTTGTATTCTTCATTCATATTGTGTCTAAAAATTGAATTATCAGTTAACGTAAATAGACAGCTGCCTAGTGTAGTCTAGCCCTTATAGTTACTTCAAAACATTGGCTAGTGATAAACCAGCCCTTATAGTTATTTTAGGCGGCCATTACTTTCATCTATTCATATTGATTTCTCCTGTTAAATGTATATAATTTGATATATATTGAAGTAAAAATAAAGTGATAATGTTAATTCTGCAAGGGCTCGCACGAGGTTGCACCAAGTTCTTCTTTTCCTAACAATTGCGGAAATGCTGCAACGGATCTAAGGTGTTTCACAGTATAAAATCCTTTGTGCAACTTGTTTTGTAACGGTAATTGTGATCATCCAATGAAAATGAATGACCTGTTCGTTCTTAGTCCTTTTTCGGTCGCCGTTTCATGACAAGTTGCACAGAGTATTGCCTTTATCATGCAACTGCAACGCGACAGATTTAGCCGTTACGACACAAGCTGCAAGATAAATTGCATAATGCACAAACACCTTAACTCTTAACCGACATGTAAGGTCGCATATTGCCCAACTTATTTTTGGTTTTCAGCCATGATCAATCAAGAAATCAAGCAAAAAAAAAAGTGCAATAGAAGAATAGAGGGTAGATGGGAAGGGGGGAGGGGGTATAGAGGGTGCAGCAAAGACAAGAGCTCCCTTTTCTCAATTGTTTGGTCATTTTTTTAATAATGTTATAACCAACAAATTTCAAATTGTGCTTGGTCGCATTATTTGCCGATTTGGTATGGATGAATGAACGAAAAAAACAACAAAAAACGTGTGGTGGTATACGACCCCATTCCCTGGCTTACAGTTAAGGAAATTTGCATGTGACTAACCAACAAAAGTTCAGTGTTCTGGCTACTTAACCCTTTCTAGGCAAAATTATCTCCCTTTGACGAGTAAAATGGTCTGGCGGTAGCCAGAGAAATATAATGGAAAACTGATCCTATTGTAAAAGAGTTAATTAAGATAGGTTATCGTGGAAATATATCAGTTATTTTACCTGCGAGACGGTAAAGACTTTCCCCCTTTTGGCAAGTATTGCTACTTGAGTACGGAAGTATTCATCTTTCATTTGGTCAATGTCACTCTTGTTCATTCCTTGGTGAAGAAGTAACTTCGTTACTTTTCTGGAAGAAGAAAATACATGTGATCCATGAAAAACTACTTTATTTACAAAGAAATAATTGGAATATTAAGCCACAAGGTGATTTTACCTTATTACAGCCTACATTAAATCGATCTTGGGTTTTTTCAGAAGCGCAACCACCCTCTTACTGCTGTGTAGGCAAATTCAGAAAAATTTCCTTAAAATAAGTTTTGAAAGGTGAAGCGCGTGCGAAACTGCACTCGATTCAAGGGCCTGCCTTGAGACTCCTCGTAAGATTTAGGAACGGTCTTGGTTCATCGAATTTTGCACTAATTTGGCACCCATTCATGAATAAAATTTTCTGGCATTAGAGTAAAATTAAAAGTCGGATACTGAGCGGAAAGGGTTAAGCTCTCTGATGAGGGAAAGAAAAAAACAGTTGCTAACAGGGCAAACGTAAAACCTTGCACAAATATGGCAGGTATTGCAACCCCCAATCACCCTCTAGTTGCTGCCCTAGCGATGCATCATTTCAGAAACTGCATGTCATCCATACCTAACTTTCTTCGACGTAAAATTAGATGACGGGCCAGCAGCCCCGGAAACGATGATAGCTTTAAAACGTTCACAAAATTTAATATCGTTGCTGTCTTCATCATCGTCTTCACCGTCCTCATCCTCTTCGTCATCCTCATCACTTTGACTGTTACAATAACCGTTTTTGTTACCATCGTCCAAACTTTCATCATCATCGTTTCCGCCATCATCCAACCCCAAGTCCTCTGCCTGAATAGTCCCGAGTTCTTTCAGCTTCATTATTTCCACAAACTCATCCAGGAATTCCCGTTTACCAGTCTGGTTCTTGGACTAAAATTAATGAGAAAATCGTGAATGTTGATAATAGGTACTCGGGTACCTGCTAATAATTCTTCTTGAATGAAAATGCAGTCAATTCGTCCTCGGGTCTTCGACACTCATAGAAACTGTTAGCGACAAAGAAGAATGTTCCTTGTTTTATAACTAATAATTAGACATCGATTCTGAGCTTTCTCTTACTATAATATGATACAATATACTATTCCTGTATTATAAATATACCTCTCTATATGGTCTAATAAGGAAGTTGGGATTCGAACATTACATCAACTATTGTCGTGGATTATATAGTAATTGTTCTTTCGAAAACACGTGCCAAGAGAGGTCCTACAAGGCCTAGGAGACTTATTTACTATCAGCAGTTATACAGTAAATTTCGTTCTTCGTTCATTTTTACCGGTCTTTTCCCCCATGATCTATTAAAAGACAGACGCACAGTTGAGTCAGTAGAACACTGAATCAATCACTTATCTCCACGCGATATTATGCGAGCGAATGATATAGTTTCATTTGTATGAACTATGAATTACGTGAGCCGACAGCTTTTCTGCTGTTCCATGCCTCGCAGATTCCTCGTAGTTCCTCAACCTTTCATACATATTTTACTCTTTCGTTCATTGTAAAGAACAAATACATTTCAATTAGCTGTGGTCTGTTCAGTTTTATTAACTGCACAGATGACTTCAAACATGGTAATAACATCAGTGACCCACTTCACTGTCGTCACCTGGGATACTTTTGTTTTTCTGACCAAGTTGTACCAATATCCACGCACCTATTACTAAAGAGGCAACGGCAAAATGAAATCTCTTTTTGAAAGATAAATCGGACCTTTAATAAAACTCAAGAGTTTATGATGTGAAATGCTAAATTTAGCTAAACAAGAATTATCTTAGTGACTTTTTCAGTTACCTCTGATATTAATATATCATTTCATGGATTTGTTATTAGTAATTTGTGGATACATCCATGCATTTCTTTTTTTCTTTTGATTGCTAAGCTTTTGTTCCGTTTGCTCGGGTCGTTTTAAGAGTATAGCTCAAAAGCTTAGCAATTAAAAGAAAAAAGTATACATGGAAGAATTTACAAATTACTTAGAATAAATCTACGACTATTCCATGCAAAGTTTCGAAGATCACCATTTCCTGACCGATAAAGAATTACTACTTTCAACAAATAAACGTCGCAGGATCAATATGTTTGTGATAACGTTTCCCCTCCAACATGGTCTAAAGCAATAGCCATGTAGTCAGGATATGGAATTCTGAAATGTGTTTGGTTCATAAGCGGTCGGATATTTTCCATATTGCCCGTTCAGAGGGGGAAATTTAAGAAAGCCTTGCTTTTGTCGAATAAAAATTAAAATTCTTGACAAAATATGAAGTGTAATGTATTATGAAAAAACAGTAAGGAAATGTAACCACGCAGAGTGAAGTTTGTAAAGACATACTATGCTAAATGACGATACAATTGCAAGTGCTTATAGTTTGACATTTTGTACCTTTACACTTGTATAATAAACTACTAAATGACATCGCTTGTTTGATCTGTACAAGTGAAATATCGGACGTCTGTTTTTGCACGGACCTCAACTCACTGCGCTTCTCTCGGTCCTTACTTAAAGTCATCTGTCCGATATTTCATTGGTACAGACCTCAAGCTCGGTCAATAAGTAGTAAGTACTGTAGCAATAAAAACGTTATAAAATTGAAAACTGATCAGCCAATCGTAATCGTGAAGAAGAACCTACTGATTAAAAAAGCTGCCAGAAAATACTTGCATACAGAATGCATGATATTTAAGTGTAAGAATATGTACTAGTCTCTTGACACTTCTATTTAATGTTGTATTGAAAAAGCTTCAGCAAAAACGCGATCGTTAGCATAGTATCCTTGAGGCCCTGGTATCTCCTATATTTTTGACCAATACCAGCAAAAGTTTGGTTTGGCTAATACTACCTCAAACTGTGTAGAATTAGTGTTCGTCAAACGCATTTAAATTGACAGCTTCCACGAAGATGAAAAATGAAGAAATAAACTAGAAATACGTGCACGCAACAACCCCTCGCCCACCCTTCCAATATATCTCTCGAGAATCAAAGTAATAATGATAATTTTCAAAATTCTCAAAAAGACAAATTTTCCTGACTATAACTGGAAGAGGACATGCAATAAAAAAAAATCCACACAGAATTTGGCCGCTAATAAACAACAATCCAAACAGGAAATTATTTTATATTCAAACTGCTTATAGTCATATTTACGTTTAAAATTTCAATTTTGCTTTATCAAAACAAAAAATTCAGTGAGAATAACGTTCAACGGCTTAACAAATGGTAAGATGTCCATCCTTACAATTAAATTATTAGACAACGAATGATGGGATCAATACCCTGAATTATTTGAGGATTTATGGTAATTCGTGTCATTTTCCGATTAGACTTCTCACTTATTTTGCCTTAAAGAAAGATTGTTTTATTAGATGACAAGACTTTCCGTCTTAGAACTGGAGCATTCTCATAGGTCATCAAACGGATACCACCATTACGGACAGCTCATGATTGAATATTTTTCTGACATTTTTCTGACTTAAAAAATTGATAAATCATACGTTACCTCAAAGTTGGTTACAAAAGTCTTCAAGATCTGCTATGATAAGGGTTTATGCTAAGTATTCATCTGGAGGTACAAGGCGTTGGTGACGAAGATGAAACGAATTACGAAACCGACGAAGTAAACAAAGAAAACATGAACGAATTCTGCAGTTTTATCGCTGACCAAAAATCGGAAAATACAAAACATAAAACAAAATACGACAAGCAAACCTTGTGCAAGTTGTGTCGAAAGAAGAACGAGAAGAGGGAAGCAAAAGACGTACTTTTTCCAAGGCAAAACATCAATAAAAAGGAAAAATGGCGTATAAACCAGCAAGTCATGCGTATTTTCAACTAATCATTCAGTGGCACCTCAACACAAAGGGTTCAACGGTAAATTTACACATAGACGACTTTAAACTTTCCTAAGAGGTTTCAAAATCCTGATGGAAGCATTACCGGTCAAATACGGTAAAGGTCATCATACACAAATCACTCTTGAAGTGAGAAAGACTGAAGGGGACAACTGTTTTGCCGAAGGATAATTTGGTGACCAAAAACAAGTAGCTTTGTAGTGAGTTACCTGGTGGCTGTTTACCTTGCATTTTTGTTTCGAGCCAAAAATACATTCTAACGTTTTTAGTCGGGGACATTTCATTGCGAAAAATTCCTGATTGAGGCGATGAAATCTTTGTGTGGAAAGGGGAGAAAGCATCCAAAGACTGTCGTGGCCTGGACAACTTTTCTGGACGATGAGTGTGCTATCCCACTTCTCAAGCAATTGACCATGAACGCTGTCCAGTTAAATACTGCAAAATGTTCAAAAATAATCGTCCTACAGAAATGAATGAACCAGAATCTTCACTCTACTTTACCAATAAACACCAGCAAAATCCAGGCGGTAATATTTGGTACAAGAAGTCTCCCTTTGGGAAGAATGAAGTCGGGAAGCTACTTTTAAAATCTGCTCAAAACAATTCCGTTCGCAGAACTTGTATTTCAAAGCTACTCGATTCAGACTTACCTGTGATTGTGTAGCTCAGGTAAGTGATTACCAGAACGTGAAAAGTCCTAAGATTTATACTAATCGACATCTATTCAACTTCAGCAAAGAATGTCGTTTTAATACACTTTGTCGCTTAGCAAATGTCCTGACAGCAAGCGAGTTCCCTTACGTCTTCTGTTCATATAAATCAGAAGGAACCAAGACAAAGCGTTGTTGCAAAAACTGAACAGTAGGCAAATGCATATTCCAAGGAGCTAACTTTGAGAACTGCTCTGTCAAGTCATAAATTGTCCAGTTACTGAGGTAGCCCTCAAAAGCGAAACCAGCCGCAGGCACCAAGAAAGCCATTTCCTTTGCCGGTCTTAAACCATTTACTGGCTTCAGTGTTCAAATAATAAAAACAACTTGCGGGAGATCCATGCAAGGGAAAAAAGAACGAGACCAAATCGATTTGCTTCAATACGGTACCTAAGTACGGTTTGTTCAACAACATACCAGTTCCCAAGCTTGCACACGGTATTTTTGAGTGACCGGAATCCATGGATATATATATATATATATTTATATATATATATATATATATATATATATATATATATATATATTTATATATATTTATAGGGGTGCACCGGATATTGTATCCGGCCGGATAGTAGGGTAATGGGACTATCCGATATCCGGCCGGTTATTTTCTTATATTCCGCCGGATACTGGATACCGAATAATTTGCTTTTCTGAAGACAATTGTCAATTTGTGTTACTTGTACCATACTAACAATAGACACTAATGGAAGAAACAATGTAAACTCGTGTTCTGATCTAACGTTATTTTTTAACAAATAAACAGAATATAATCGTCTGTTACTTGATAACAATCTCAATAAGTGACACATTTTGATGCGCATAACAACCATTTTACACAAAGTTGTTTGTAGTCCCACTCTAGTTTGTTATATAGTGGCATTGTCAGAATTTTCTTGCATTGTGATGAATGAAAAGGAGTTTCATCTTCATGTTCATCTTCAGTTCTGTTGCATTTTTCCGCCATTTGCAAGTTGCAACTCGTAACTTGTCTAATTAATGCTTGTAATAATTACAAACGCCAGTGAACTAGTAATGTTTTAAAGTAATTACTTGCAAAAAAAGAGAAATCACATTTGAACTTCAGTGTAAAGTTTTAATTTTTCTCCTCTCAATCCAAACCTAATTTGGGTAATAATTGATTGATTTGTGGCAAGTGCGAGCTTTTCATCCAAAATACCGGTATCCGGCCGGATTTTTTTCAATTATTCGATAAATCCGGTATCCGGCCGGCTATAAAAAAACACTATCCGGTGCACCCCTATATATTTAGTAGAAACTTAAGGCTAGTTTTCATATAATCGCTGACGATCGCTGACGATCGCTGACGATCGCCGAATCGCTGAAATCATTGAAGCGAAGGATCGCTGACGATCGCCAACGATCGCTTGAGTTTGTTTCCATATGATCGCTCAATTCATTGTATCCCAGCGCCTTCTTGTGCCTGAATATTTATTGTTCAGCAGACACCGCAGGCCGTCGACGGTTCCAAACCAAATTTGTCGCTTACGACCTTCAAGGCGTTGAGTTTTTTGAACTTGTCTTTATACTCTTTACAGTATCGGTTGTATAAACATTTATGAATTTCTTCCATTTCTTCGAAGCACGTGGTCAATTGAAGACAAATGCCTGAACGTCACAATGTCAACAGAAAATGATGCATTTTGGGATCGTTTCGATCACTGGATCGCTGAATTTTGTTTCCATATAATCGCTGACGATCGCTGTGGATCGCTCACGATCGCTGGATCGCTGAAAAGTGTTTCCATATAATCGCTGTCGATCGCTTATGATCGCTGGCGATCAACAGCGATCGTCAGCGATTATATGGAAACTAGCCTTTAGTCGAGTACTATTGCAAATGCTGCATTCTGATTGGCTACACTACTCACTATCTATTCGTCGATAGATAGCGAGTAGCGAAAATGGCTTCGGCCTCTCGTTTTTGTGAAGTTTATGCAGACGAAATAGATTGCCTACTTGAAAGTGCAATCCCAGAGAAGACGAAAAATGTTCTTTGCAAAGTGTTTCTACTAAAACAATTAGATTATTCGATCGTGATTTCTATGAGGTGATATCACCTCATAGAAATCTCTAGCGAATAATCTAATTGTTAGATAGAAAGATACATACACAAAGCGAAAATTTTTCTCCCTAGTAACCACGCGTGTAACAGGAGTCCACGCACGTCAAGATTAGTACCCTCTATAATAGAGTCTATCCTGATGATAAGTTAGGTAAAGATGCATACCAGTCAGGGTCATTGAAACTTCGTAAGGCAATTATAATCCGTTTCAGTGTGCAAACATTCAAAATCGGATTTGACTTGTTAGTTTTCAACTTGTGGCTGCAAATTTTTATTTTTCATAAGAAGACGCGTTAATGCTAAGCCTAAACCTATATAAACTGTCCTTCACGCTGTTCCTAACTTTAACCTTATCGTTTAGTCTAACCATTTTTCTAACTCCAGTCCTTTTCCTAACCCTAACTCAATCCTAACCTCGAAGGCCGATTTAACAGTAGGAATAAAAATTTTGCTGCTCGCACCCCTCAATTTCTTCTAACAGTATCCCTGGAAGAATCAACAATGTCTCTTCAGATGCGTTCATATCAGGAAACTTGGACCTCATTTGGACTAAATTTCGACTGAAATTCTGTCGGTGTGAATAAAATCGAACTGGATTTGGGCCATTTTTGAGTTCTTCAAATTTTAGGGTGTACGGATTTAGGACTCAAATTGGGCTCGATCAAGAGTGAATGCCAATGAAATGACTTCAGATTTTCATGGCAAGGTGGTCGTCCGAAGTATAAGTTGACAGCGCTGAGCACGGGAGGGTTTAGAATGAACACAGCGTGGTAATCTGACTGGCCAAATACTTCTTATTAAAAGTCCAAGCCAAGTCCAGACATTTCAGAACCATTTCAGCGAAATCCAGTCCAAATGCATTTCCAGAGTAGTCCCGAGTTCCTTGATGTGTTCCGCCTCTTTTGTACTGAGGCAAGGCTATTCTGCACTGCACTCATCCGATGTTCGGATGATATGATTTAAAAAGAACTTTATCTAGGCTTCGAATGAAATCGGATCGGATTTGGACTTATTATTCTAGGTTAGAGTTAGGTTTTGCAATAACAAGAGCAAAATATAAATTAAAATTTGAATAGCTAAACTTCATAATTTTAGCCTTACCCAATCTTCATACACTTTTCTTCGGAATGCTTTTCTGCCATCCTTCTTGGCCTCTTCCAATATCGGCCGAAGAACTTTTTTGGTTAGTTCTACCGATGCTTCCTTAGGCAGGTGCGCAATCAATGGCTCTGCCTGTTTTCTGAGGGTATCATTCCAATTTGAAAAAGCACCGTACTTTTTGTACATCGCCTTTCCCAGAGTTCTGCTCTGATCCCGCGACAACTGAGGTTTCTTTGTGAGTCTTAAGTATTCGTCGAGCAACAACTCGGTGTTGTTCTTGAGAACACTTCGTTTAACATCATGAAGTACGGGGGCCAATAACTTTGCACTTTCTCTGTCGATAGGTCGTCCGCTTGATGAACCAATTCTTTTCGCAAATTCACGTTTCTAGAAATGACGCAAACTTGTTGAAATTCTGATGAAATTATCTAACAAAGATGAGAAATTTAAACTTGATGGGACGTAATCAGTTGATTATTTAACATATATAAAATTATGTTTCTGAACTTGTCTGGAAAAACAAATGATGATATTTTAACGAGAAAAAAATTTCATGAAGTAGAAAGGACGAGTGCGAAGCTCAGCGTTATAAAATATTTTCTGTCTAAAATGGCATCTTTTTTGTTGTTTGAAACAGAGCGACAGCGTGACAAAGCGACAGAGAAAAAGAGAGGCTGAGACAGAGTAAGACAAAGAGAAAGAGACATAAATTGACAAAAAGAAGTTGAGATAGAGAGGCAGAAGGACAGACAGAGAGACAGCTAGACATAAAGATACAGAGATAAAAAGACAAAGAAACAGAAAGACAGAGAGACAGAGCGACAAAGAGACTGAGAGAAAGAGGTAGAGAAACTTGATCTTGACCGACTTTCCTATTTCACCGTTTACCACCAATGTGTATACAAAACTAAAGTAGGTAGGTAGTTTTATTTTGTTTAAAGCAAAACTACATAATTCGTACGATATCTAAAATTACAGACTTTATCTATAAATGTATTCTATTTATTCCTCTTCAATAAGTGCGCCTAAAACAGACACAGGAACATTTCCACAATTTAAATTGACCAAATTGGCAATAACCCCTCGATATATTAGATTTCTTTTTGGTGTTTCCCAATGAATTATAGGTTTTAACTCATAATGAGTATTCCTAAGATGGGCCAAATCAGTTTTCAGTAACATCTCTTCTCTCCGACTTTTGGTTTGGTATTCGTTGATAGTCTCAATTACAATCTTTTGCCATGTAATTTTACTTGGGAATGTACCAACTACTAAATAATCATTAAGATAATGCTATAAGTTATAAAGGTGTAAGATTCGTACTATATCACAGACGAAACCAAGATTTCCTGATTCATTCTCAACAAGAAACGGAAATAATCTTCGAGCAAACAAACGTTTTGCCAAACGTGTGAGAGACATGCGGCAGAGAGTTCCAAAAACCAACAATTTTGATTTATTTATATGCTCAATTGTCGACCATATTCCAATCATGCCAAGAGTTCGCGCAGACTGCGTTGTCTGACATAATCCTCGTAGTCGTTTTTTTGCAAGGGCATTCGCACTATCTAATAATTTCTCTTCAGTAAAAATTAATTTCCACCACACTTCACATCCATACAACATTGCGGGAATACTAAAGGATTTCAATACACTTGCTCCACAGATTGGATTGACACCTCCTGGCCGGAAACCTGCACACATCAGTTCACCCATTACCTTCTTTCCCTTCTTTATAGCTGTCTGTGACCTTTCATAACTCGAAATGTTTCCACTTAATGTAATCCCAACATGATCCCACGAGGTCTTCTCTTTAATTGCAACGCCATCAATGAACCACGTCCTTGTATGTTTTCGGAGATTGTTCATCTGAATGGTTTCACCAAAAGTGATCACCACTGACTTGTCTTGATTAAACTGAAATCTCAAGCATTCAAAAGGCATGTTTTCCTCCATATTTTAAATGTTTGTATGTCAGGTTGTCTGGGCCACCTGCCTTCCCATTAGGAAGTTTTTTGCAGATTGCTTTAACTTCGTTGACTTCGAATGGTTTATCCAAGGGTTCATTATGTTGATAGCCCTCTTGGGCATATCCGACCAATTTGTTCTCAACGAACTGCTTGGACTGGTTAACAAACCCATTTATCACATGCTGTATATAGTTCCTCATAATGATTTTTTCATATTGAAAGCAATTCATCCACATCGTCAATGCATCTACTATCGATTTCCAAAACATCTTTTTGCAACACTGTTCTTTCGCATACGCGAAATCTTCTCATAGAATTTACCTCTATCTATATCATATTGTTGTTCTAAGTATCTTTGACATGTATCTTCTTCATAGATTGCTCGACGCTATGCCTTACGGAATTTTTGCTTTGAATTTTTATAGTTGATAAAAAATTGATATTCTCTAGCCCTCGGCAGACCATTCAATCCATATTCTACGAAAATACTTCACAGTTTTATTTAGAGCTATAAGAGAGGCATAGTACTGTTCTTACCCAGGTTGGCCAAAATCTGACACTCTGTCGTGCGTTCACTGATACCACTAAGAAAGAAACGTTAAATAATTATTCCTCCTACGTTCTACACCCTTAAAGCCAGTACAATCGCCTTCAGTACCAGTCATGTTTTCGTTATTCAGTACGTCAGCCTCAACTGCTACAGCATCACTGCTACAATCATTGTTAGCAAGATTAGTGTTAGGAGGGCTAACAGAATGGTTTTTCAGCGATTCGGAATAGCTATACTTTCCACAGTGGTCTTGTCGAATTGGCACTTGTCGCCGTTTCCACAATTGCAACATCTTGTTCTGCAGTTTCTACACTGTTTACAACTTTATAATCTTCATATTCTCCTTTGGGGCTTTAAGTTGAAGAGGCACCATAAATTATGCGCATATCCTGTAAACGCTTATTTTTTTCTTTTAACTGCTTTATCTACTCGTCCTGAGACTCAGCTGTCGCACTTAAATCCTCAACTTTGCCTTCGAGCTCAGGTATCACTCGTAAAACCTTTTCTCTAAGCAACAAGTAAGCACCATGCAGCAAAGCAATCTGGCTCTTTAATCCGGACCAGCCACTAGAACGACCAAAACCAGGAAAATTCCCTTGACCAACCACCAAATTTGTCGAAAGTACGCTACTACAATCAGCTCTTTGACTTCCCACTTCAGAAACAATTTCCACGTCGTCTAAAGTGATATTATGGGATTCACTTGATGGCTTGAACATACTTTTTATCTCAGTTAAAATAACAGAAGTGCCAATACACCTATATAATTCCCAAATATCCGTAGCAAGTCGTTCTTCAAGAGTTCGAAAAACGCTCTTTCCCTTTGGCTTCCGTCTGACATACAGACAGACAGACAGTTAGGTAGATAAATAGACAGACAGATTTACAGAGAGACAAAGACAGAGACAGAAACAGAGAGAGAAATATTTATTTAAACTCGGAATCACATCAATTTTACAATTGCTTTTCATGTGAGCCGAAATCTATATGAAGTAAAGAATACATAAATAATATTATTATATTTACAAATTTAATACATAATTACTGTTGTGTGAAACTGAAAGAGGAAACTCGATCTATGAAAAACTTTAAGTTTGTTGCTAGTCTGGCTTCTTTAGGTAGGCTATTCCATAATTTTCCAGCATTATATACAAAGCTATTTTTCAAATGTTTTGTTTTAGGCCTTGGTAAGCCAATATTATTATCTCGATCTCTAAGATTGTACCTTTCTGAATAATCACAAAAATTGAAGTAATCTGATAAATATGGAGGAGCCGCTTTATATACAAGGATAACTTTGTGTTGATTTCTCGTTTCATGTAACGTTTTCCAGCTCAGTTCCTCTCTAATCTCGTAGGATCGGGTGTTATAACCCTTCTGTGCGATACCACAGCCAGCGCGGTTTTTTAACTTTTGTAATCAATTTGTTTGTGCAGCTGACATGTTATCCAAAACGATATCACAATAATCAAATAAAGGCTGAATTAAAGAGATGAAAATTGCAAAGCCACTTTCTTGGATACAAATGATCGTACATGTTTAAGACCAGCTATTGCTTGCGAAACATTTTTAGAGACACGATCAATTTGTTTGTCCCAGTTAAGCTTTTCATCAATATATACTCCAAGGCATTTTGTGTATTTAACACTCTTTAACACATGACCGCCAATATGAATTTGCGAAGTGTTTTTTATTTTGTTAAGGTTATCATCCGATCCTATGAACATATGTTCAGTTTTTGCAGCGTTAAGGCTTAGTTTATTTGCTAATAGCCACTGCTTTATATTACTTAAATCGCTATTGGTTGATTGAATTACTTTTTTCAAAGATTTGTCACTTGTTATTTTAGTATCATCCGCATACATTCTTGGTTTTGAGTGTTGTAAACAATTTGGAAGATCATTTATATAAATTAGAAAGAGCAGCGGCCCGAGGATTGAACCTTGAGGGACTCCGCACTTTATTTCCTTAAGTGAGGATGAGCTCCAGTTTATAAAGCAGCATTGCAAGCGATCAGTGAGGTAAGATTTAAACCATTTCAGCGTCGATATGGACGAACCATATAAACACAGTTTACGTAAAAGAATAGAGTGATCGACCGTGTCGAATGCTTTAGATAAGTCAAGAAATACTACAGAATTTATTTTACTGCTATCCATATTTGTAAGCCATTCCATTGTGGCATCCAGCAAAGATGTAGCGGTGGAATGAAATTTCGAAACCCGGACTGAAATTTTGACAGATTTTGACAGACAAAATTTTGACAGTGACAGAGAAAGAGAAAGACAGAGACAGAGACAGAGACAGAGACAGAGACAGGGACAGAGACAGAGACAGGGACGAAGAGAGAGAGAGAGAGAGAGAGAGAGAGAGAGAGAGAGAGAGAGAGTGAGCTTTATTTGAATACTGAATTTCATCAGAAAATACATCTGTTTTACATGAAAGCCGTATAAACATAATAACAAGACTTAAGCTAAGTATTAATAATTAAAAAAAATATATTTACAAAATCCCTATCGGTGCTGGAGGAGAGACAGTCAATTTCTTTATAAATGCTTGAAACGAGGTTATTGTTCTTAGATCAGCTGGTAAGGCATTCCAAGCTAATGCACCAAGGTGTATGAAACTTTTTTTCAAGTTTTCAGCATTTGCCATGGGTAATTTGAGATTTATACCATTATTTCTTAAATTATAACTTGTGGTATCAATCACCTTATGAAATTGCTCGATTAAATACGATAGTGCCTAAGGATGTCGTTGGAACGTATTTCATAAGGAGATTTTGTTATAACACGAACTACTCGATTCTGTAAATTTTGGAAACAGTAACGTTGGGGAACATTTGCATTGTTCCATAATGTTGCACAATAATGAAACAATGATTGAATCAGAGAGTTGTAAAGAATTTTCATGGTGTTCAAGGAAACAAATTTCCCGACCGCTCTCAAACCAGCAATACCTCTGGAAATTCTCTTGACAATGGAATTGACGTGTTCATCCCAATTCAGTCTGTCATCCATTACGACTCCCAATGATTTGGTAGAACTTACACGGGACAATGAATGATTACCTAATTTTATATCTACTGGTTCTGTGATATTCTTAATTCTATCCTCAGAGCCAATTATAATAAATTCTGTTTTAGTCAAGTTAGGAGTAAGTTTATTTGCTGAGAGTCAAGAATTTATACAATCAAGATCTTTGTTGACAAAAAAATTTAAGCTCGTCTAAGGTTTCTGCAGTGGTTGTAATGTTTATATCATCGGCAAACATTCTAGCCTTGGAATAATTCAGGAAGTAAGGCAAGTCGTTGATATAAATTATAAACAACAAAGGACCAAGTATTGATCCTTGTGGAACTCCACTTGAGATCATTCTTGGCAAGGATAATTTGCCATCAATAGAACAGCTTTGCTTTCGGTTATGTAGATATGATTTAAACCAATTATGTTCTGTCCCAGTTATACCATATAGCTCTAGTTTACGTAATAAGATAGTGTGGTCAACAGTGTCAAAAGCCTTCTTTAAATCCAAGACGACAGAGGTTAGTAGGCCCTGATCAGCAATCACATACCAGTCGTTTGGTGAGTCTAATAAAGCTGTTACGGTCAAGTGCAATTGTCTGAAGCCTGATTGATACTTACTTAATATGTTATTAGTTGATAAGTTGTCATATAGCTGATTATAAACAATTCTTTCAAAGACTTTAGCTATTTTACTGATGATTGAAATAGGTCTATATTTGTTGGGATCATCTCCAGCACAGTCCTTATGTATTGGAACAACTTTTGCCATTTTCCAATCATCAGAGAAAACTCCAGTAATAAGTGAAAAATTAAATATCTTACATAAAGATGGTGAAATAAGTGGGGCCGCTACCTTTATAAGTCTACATGGAATATTACACAGACAGATAGATTGACAGATAGAGAGACAGACAGGCAGATAGATAGATAGACAGACAGATAGACAGATAGATGGTTTTCATGTATACATACATGTAAGTATGTAGCTATGTATATAGTGATAACATATGTACACTACAATACAAAAAAAGCAAAATAAATACAAACAGTATAATCCTAAAATATATTAAGCTAAACGATATGAGTTTGGAGGCAGTAAACTTGAAGTTTAGACTTCAAGTGGTTTGATGATTTAATATTTCTAATGCCATTCAGTAGAATATTCCATGCCATCATTCCTATAAATCTAAAGGATCTTTAAATTAGTCTGTTTTAGGCGGAGATAAAACTGCCATTGTATCGCACCCTCTTAAATCATACTTATTTTGACGATTTAACGCCTTAAATTGAACAAACTGAGGATACATGTCATTTATAAGAGATCGTGGCATTTACACTCGATTAACAGTTAAGTTTACAACACTATTGATGGAGGAAAATTTCGACTGTCTTAACACATTTTTAAGACCCAATAGGGAAGCGTTGTTGACTCTCGGGAACAGCCTCCGTTGGTCAGTTAGCAGAGCACCGCACTAGATTCGCGAGGTCCCGGGTTCGATTCCCAGCCGGAAAACCCAAAATTGAATTTTTCGCAACAGCTCATGGTCGGGTCTAATTTTCGATTACCTTTTAAGGGTCGTATCCTATATTCAATTATGCAAAATACATAATAAGCATCTTTTATTCTATTTCTCACTATTCTTCTTTTTATTTACAATAATTTGTATACAGTCCTTCTCAACTAACCCTGCGCACTCTATCGTCCTGGCCCACATATGTGCATTTTAGCTTACAGCCGAATGCGCAAGCGCTTTACACCAAATTCCAGTTTATTTTGAACAAAACACACTTGTATATCACAATGTGAACCCCAGTGTTGGACCAATTGACCACTCTTAAAACCATTAAGGTGGTTTACATCAATTTCTATTCATCTTTGTACAAAATACACAGTATATCACAACGTAAAACCCAGTGTTGGTTCAATTACCTACTCTTAACACTAGTAAAAATGTATCCTGACACTTGACACTTTCCTCTATCAATAGTGTTGTAAACTTACATATCATTTATAACCTTACGATCTCTAATCATTTCATACCTAAATATCCGCGAAGAAAGGTCGTCCCTATGTAAACTATTTAAAATATTGTGCAATCGAATTATCAAACTTGATTTTTTAATAACCCATGCAGTTCTTTTTAAGAAGTAAGAACGTCGCGAACAGTAGTGAAATAAAGAAGGGTATACACTATGGAAGAGTAATAGTACAGATGTAACTGATACTTACGGCTAAAGGTGAGGCTGATGGTGAAGAAAGACATTTGGACAACTCTTTTAGAGATCTTTCGGGGACCTTCTTGATAATAGTACGATCGATTTCAGATGCGAAACCTGCTGTACAAAGCCTATTACAAAAAGAAAAGTTTAAGACTAAAACTAGCAATTAAGAACATAAATATCATCCCTTGCTCTCCTTAAATACAGACTCTGATGCAGACACAATAATACCAAATCTTTTATCTATTCATGCAAATGGCAGAATCAATAGCCGTATATGATTACCGTGAAATATTTGCACTTGTAAAGTTCTCAGGGGGTCCATAAAGAGGCATGATGCGTCGAAAAACTTCTGTCTTTTTCTCTTTGCTCAAACCAGCCAGGGACGGAAGTGAGTCTGCAAGCTAGTAAGGATAGGTAATGGATCAATTAGTGAATCTCAGCATCTGAAGCAAAGTTGACCACTTGAAGTTTAATACCTCGTTCAAACAGCACCAGCCAAAATAGTGAGCCATTTTGAAATCTCTCAGTCATGTTATCTATACATAGGAGCCAATATTACGTGTGATATTCTCACCCTGTTCCTTACTTTAACTGGACTTACTGTACGATAAACCTACTGCAAATTAGTTTCTCACAAGAACTAAGGCTATCTAATGACAATGTTTATAAACTTAATATTTACAACATGTGCGACGGTGTTGCCATCGGGTATATACAAGTACGAGCCGGAGACAAATTATTGTATGTCCGAGATACAACACAGACGTGAACGTTGAAAGTACTTATGATATGAATACAGTTACTTAATCACTCGTGCTCTTCAAAAGTGGTGAAGATTCCAACGACTTTGGTGGAGAAAATAGCACGAAAAGTTCAGTTAAATCAGTGGTTGAACCAAATTTGCAACTACTGGTTAAACTTTAAATTCTTTTGTTTTTTCTTGATGAATTATTAATAAGTTTTATAATAAATGATACAACATGTTTTCGCTCCACCCTCGTTAACAATTTCACGGATACTAGAAAAAAATAATTCTTGTACTTCGGCGAGTTGTTAAGTAATTTATGATGTGCCAAAAGAATTGTTTGATCTGATACTGAAATTCTGAGAAGCCTGCCAAAATACAAAGCGACAGCTGAGTTTTCAACTAACTTCCAGGTGTTTTTAGTAATAAAGAGACAAGAGTGTCTGATCATGGGATCAACCAGCGAGAACAGCGTTTGGAAACAAAGTAAATCCGTCCTTGACAAGAAAAAAATAAAATAAACTGACGACACTCTTGAGATAATTCTAGTTGTAGCACAAAAATTCGTATTTTTAGTGTCCCTTTCGTTGTGCTATTTAATGTCAGTTAATCCATTTCATGTTATGTGTGTTGCTCTATTATACAATAGTCTCCCGTTATCTTGAACTCGGTTATCTTGGACCTTTCTCTATCTCGAACACTCTTCTCTTTCCTTGGTTTTGATCCACACTTGTCAGTAACTTACTATCGTGAATCTCGAAATGGGTTATCTCGAATTCCGTGCTATCTCGAACACTCTTTCTTACCCCTTGATACAAATTAATCTTGTTAATCTCAAAGAAGCATTGAAAATGACTCACTGAAAGAGGAAGATGGTGAAACGAAACTATAAATAATGAATATTGGTTGACATTTTTAAAGTTTTGTTCCTTTTCTTAAACTGAACTGCTCATACAGTTGTCACAAGTGGTCTTACTGCCAGAATAAAAGATATGCATCCTGGATAACATACAGTTGCAGTATTTCTCTCTTTTTAATTAAATGATCTACGTTTCCTCGACCCTCCGTTATCTCGAACTATTTTCCGTTTTTCTAGAGAGTTCGAGATAACGGGAGACTACTATATGTTCGTTCAAATAAAGACACTCTTAAGTTTTCCGTCGTAGGCACTTTAAGTTTGAAATCACTGACTAGTGCTCCACTGCAGTATCAGTGCATATGACAAGCCGATCCGCATGTTATGTCCAATAAAGTTATCGGGTACGACATTACAATATTGATAATCAGTGGCGTAGCCAGGGTTCGATATTTTTGGGGGCCGGCAGTTCTTATTGAAATGTATTGGACCCCCTGGAAAATTAATATCGCCATAGAATTTTTGAGTTACTTAATCGTATGTGGAGAAGATCCACTCGTTTTCCATTTCTCGTTAAAAGGAGAATGAACTGAAAATTTATGATACAAATTAAAAAGTTTTTCTTGTCCAGTTTTGGTTATAAGTCAGCTACGGCCATAAGTTAACAATTCGACGGTAAGGTAACTCGCCTGACCACGCCACACGAGCATAATCCCTGCCCCCGTAGATTTCTCTACGGATTTAACATTTTCTCAAGGATGGCCGTAGAGACGATTAGGGGGAGAGCAACCGCCCATTCTCGCCCCCCTGGCTATGCCACTGTCAATAGAGATTGCGATTGTTAGGAAACAATAATCCTGACCCAAACCGCAAACTTAACCCTAAACTAACAATCTCAATAACTATTAGGCTATAATGGCAATAATTGAGAAAGTCATTGAACAGAACATGAGGAGTGAATGATATGATAGAATATGAACACCTAATCCGATAAAAAAGGTAATAAATAATGAATCATTGTGAGAAATGTGAGAACTTACAAGTTCTGGCCTTATTTTTTTCAAAACTCTTTCCGGTATTTCATCTGCTATGTCTTTAACAGCTTCAAGATCTTCCTTCTTCCATCGCTCTGCGGGTCCCAGACGGTCTTCAATCTTTTCTCCATACTTCTTTTTCACCTCCTTTGAAGCCCGTTCGAATCCTCCTTCTTTACCACTAAAATTGAGAAATACCGTATTTATTCGAATGAGAGTCGAACTCAAGAAGAATGTGGCGCTTATTCGCAATTTAATTTACTTTATCATATTTATACAAGGTAACCTTATCAGCTGTAATAATAGAGTAACTAATAAAGAAGAGCTGCTTTTCAAAGGACCGTGTGTCTACTTAAAATACAATTACATTCTCATATTATTAAATTATAAGAATATTATTACATACACTTATTTCAAATTTAGGAATATTATTACATACACGCATATGAACTAATGTAAAAACGTCTAAGAAAGTTAACAATATAAAATTTATGTCTATGAAGATAAGAACAAAAGTTTGAACTTTAAAAATTGTCGAGGATGTCAAGATTTGAGTTGAATACTCAGAAAGATTGTACTTACATACTGTAGACAATGAGTTTTTTTGTTTTGTTTTTTTTTAAATAAAGTGGTAAGTAATTCCAGACCATAGCACCATAATAGCTCAACGATTTCTTCATGAAATTAGTGGTTGGTTTGGCGAGCTTTATCATCTTTCCATTGTTACGTAAGTAATATCTTTCATTATCTTTGATTTCAAAATACTCTTCTAAAATGTTGAAGAGAAGCTAGTATACAGTGTTTGACCCCGATACAGCTGCTTGACCTCGATCAGGTTTAAATCCGATCGTCAGGAGATAATGACATTAATAATCATGACACTTTAGCGTGGGTTTAGTTTTTCTTGTTCTGGTTGTTATCGTTATTAGAAATAAAAAGTAGTTTTGTTTTATCCAGAATCGTTTCTTTCAATAAGTTTTAATGAGTGCCGTCCTCGTATAAGCGCCGCCCTCAAATAAGCGCCTCAAAAAAAATCTTAAAATTTAATAAGCGCTGCGGCGCTCATTCTAATAAATATGGTAAACGCAGTGGACCAAATTTTCATATCTGGAATACTAACTCCCAGTCATTTGCTCGGGCAAAAAGTGAAGCCAAGATGACCGCCCTTGGAGACCAATTTTGGACGTCAGTTTTAGTCCTCTTCGCGGTCTTGTACGTCAGTTCCAGTCCTTTGCACGAATTTAATTTTCAGTTTTTGTTTGGTTCGACTTCGAAAACATTTACAACCATAGAAAAAGTGGACAGACGAAATATTACTGGACCAGTTTTACATATTCGAGTGTTTAAAAGGAATCGTTATTGGCGTATGGCCTAAGAACTGTCCTAAATTGTCTTAGGATGGTAAACTGACGGTAAAAAAAGGGCGTGCACTTAGTGTTTTCCTTAACTGATTTCTCGGGACCGTTTTATCAGGTTCCTCGTGAGTTTAATGATTTATATTCGTGAAAATATGTAACCTGTAATTCGGTTTGACTTTGTTGAAATATATTTGAAATTCTTACTCATTTCTACCTTTTGATGACATGTTTTGTGTGTGTTTTCCATAAGGAAAATTTTTAGAAAATGTAAAAAGTCGCGTGGGAGACTAAGACTGATGTACAAGTCCGCGTAGGGGACTGAAACTGACGTCCAAAATTGCCCTCCATCGGCGGCCATCTTGGCTTCACTTTTCATTGGCCAGTTAGCATTTCAGATATGGAAATCGAGTTCACTAGATAAACGTGAACTAAAACTACAAATCGGATGATCCGTTCTGGACGGGAACCATTTTTAATTTTGGCTTCAAAAGTCACTTCTCTGAATTTAGAACTCGATTTTTCTTTTATTTGCTACAATTTATTTATAAGGGATTTTCTAAAACGTGTTAAAGATACTTGGCAATAATCCAGGAAGAAAATACAAAAGAAGTAGCCGGTTCCCCTTATTACGTCAGCTGAATACAAATACCAGAATACTTTGCGATTTTTTCATGCATTGAATTCCCTAAACGAATGGAAAGACAATTGCTCTGATTAATACTAAAAACAACATTTTGAGAGGCATTCGAGTAGTTATATTTAGCAGATGTGTGAGGGGAACCGGCCATTGGCTCCTAATTACTGTGCTGTTAATCGTATACAGAATACTAATTAGAACTAGAAATACGTGTACGCAACAAATCCTCGACCACCCTTCCAATACATCTCCCGAGAATCCAAGTAACATTGATAATTTTTCAAAGTTGTCAAAAAGACAAATCATCCTTACTATAACTGGAAGAGGTAAGGCAGTAAAGAAAACATAATATTTGGCCACAAATATTAACCCAAACTGGAAATTATTTTAAAATTTAAACTGCTTGTCGTCATATTTACGTTTAAAATTTCTATTCTGATTTATTAAAACAAAACGTTTGGTGAGAATAACCTTTAACGGTTTATAAGAGATCATAAGAGATCTATTCTGACATTTTTACTGCTTATCAATGGATGTTCATGGCAAAACCCTGCATTAATTGCAATCTTGAGATATTTCGAGTCGTTTTCCAATCAAACTTTTCACTCATTTTGCTTTAAAGAAAGATTTTTTTATTAGATAGCCAGGCTTTCCGTCTTAAAATTGGATCATTCTCAAAGGTTACCGGTAGGATATCAACATCACAGACAGCTCATTAGTGAAAATTTTTTTTTTAATATTTTTTGTCTTAAAAAACTGATAAATTCTATATTATCTCAAAGTTGGTTAAAAATGTCTACTAGAAGTGCTATGAAGAAGATTTATGCTAGGTATTCATCCGACGGTACGACACTTTGTTGACGAAGATGAAACGAAATAAGAAACTGACGAAATAAACAAAGGAAACATGAATGAGTTCTGCACTTTTATCGCTGACCAAAAATCGGAAAATACAAAACATAAAACAAAATACGACAAGCAAACCTTGTGCAAGTTTTGTCAAAAGAAGAACGAGAAGAGGGATGTAAAAGATGTACTTTTTCAATGGTAAAACATCAATAAAAAAGAAAAATGGCATACAAACCTGCAACTCTTTCGTATTTTCAACTAAGCATTCAGTGGCACCTCAATACAAACGGTTCGACGGTAAATTTACGCAAAGACGACTTTAAACTTTCTTAAGAGGTTTTAAAATCCTGATGAAAGCATTACTGGTGCAATACGGTAAAGGTCATCATGCACAAATCACTATCGAAGTGAGAAACACTGAAACGGACAACTGTTTTGTCGAAGGATAATTTGGTGACCAAAAACAAGTAGCTTTGTAGTGAGTTACCTGGTGGCTGTTTACCTTGCATTTTTGTTTCGAGCCAAAAGTACATCTTAACGTCTTCAGTGGGATGACATTTCATAGGGAAAAAAATTCTGATTGAGGCGATGAAATCTCTGTATGGAAAGCAGAGAAAGCATCCAAAGATTGTCATGGCCTGGACAAGTCTTCTAGACGATGAGTGTGCTATCCCACTTCTCAAACAATTGACCATGAACGCTGTCCGCTTAAATACTGCAAAATGTTCAAAAGTAATCGTCCTACAGAGATGAATGAACCACAACCTTCATTCAACTTTACCAATAAACACCAGCAAAATCCAGGCGATAATATTTCGTACAAGAAGTCTCCCTTAGGGAAGAATGAAGTTGGGAAGCTACTTTTGAAAGCTGCTCAAAACAATTCCTCTCGCAGAACTTGTACTTCAAAGCTACTCGATTCAGACGTACCTGTGATTGTGTAGCTCAGGTAAGTGGTTACCTGAACGTGAAAAGTCCCAAGATTTATACAAATTGGCATCTATTCGACTTCAGCGAAGAATGTCGTTTTAATACACATCGTCGCTTAGCAAATGTCCTGACATCAAGCGAGTTCCCTTACGTCTTTTGTTCATATAAATCAGAAAGAACCAAAGACAATCCGTTGCTGCAAAAGGTGAACAGTTGGCAAATACGTATTCCAAGGAGCTAACTTCGAGAACTGTTCTGTCAAGTCATAAATTGTCCAGTTACTGAGGTAGCCCTCAAAAGCGAAACCAGACGCAAGCACCAAGAAAGCCATTTCCTTTGCCTTGTCTTAAATCATTTACTGGCTTCAGTGTTCAAATAATGTAAACAACTTGCGAGAGATCCATACAAAGGAAAAAAGAACGAGACCAAATTGATCTGCTTCAATACGGTACCTAAGTATGGTTTGTTCAACTTCATACCAGTCCCCGAGCTTGCACACGGCATTCTTGAGTGACCGGAATCCATGGATATATATATATATATATATATATATATATATATTGTACGTTTAATTAATGTAATTAAACGTACAATACGTAGCTCCACGATTTGTGTTGAGCACTGTCGATATCTAGTGGACATATCCAAGTCTATATATATATATATATATATACAAAGCGAAAATTTTTCTCCCTAGTCACGCGTGTAAAAGGACTCCACGCACGTCAAGATTAGTACCCTCGCACCGCGCTTCGCTCGGTGGGCGAGGGGATTATAAACTTTTCCCTTGTATATTTCATCTTAGAATTTACTGAAACTTCAAAATAGCCGGTAAACACAGACATATAAATGCATTTTTATTTCAAGAAAGGTAGAATATTTGCTTCCAAACTGTGTGGGATTTACTACGACTAGCCTTGGACTTCCCTTGGAAGTCTCATACAGTTCGGCAGCTCACGTTGTATCTATTACTCAATCAGGAAGAAAACATAATGGAAATTAATATTTAATCATCCACTGTAATTATGATCCAGAACTGATTCATAAAACATTCCTTCTGTATCACATTTACAGTGGCAATTGGTTAAAAATGAGTTCAGAAATGACCTACCAAAATTTGCAACAAACGTTTTTGGCAGGAAGCTATTAGTGCAACAATTTAATCATTCGAAAAAATAAAATGTATTATGTCTGACATCTTTTTCCTAAATTTGATAAAAGATGATTCAGGCTGCTATGTTTACTATTAAAGCATGGGCTTCTGGCAATCGTAGCAAAATTTATCGGAATTCAATATTGGGATATTGAGAATGGTCAATACCATGACACCACTTGCAAATCTTTCATTCCTTCACTTACATTTTCTTGAAATCTTCTTTGGAGATATTGGATGGCAGATAGCCGCAACGAGCCAGCGTACGATACTTCGTTGTGTCACTTTGTTTAGGCAGTCCGGAACGAGTCTGGTGGCATTTCTCGAGAGACGAACCAAGTCCACGGACGAGAGAGCATTCCCAGTTTGAAGTCTGAAACGACAGAACATTATGTAACATATAACTGAACACAGCTTAATTAGTGTGACAAAATAAGCTTTTTGTTACGCACTCAGTGATTGGTCAGTAACCGTATTTATATCAGTCTATGCAAACACGGTTGTTACATCACAGCGTCGCTTGACACCACAATTTGTTCTTGTTGCGAATGGGAAGCTTTGATTGGATTACTGACTTCAGAATTTGTTCTTAACGCGAATGGGAAGCTACAATTGGTTTACTGACGTCAGAATTTGTTCATGGCGTGAATGAGAAGCTCTGATTAGTTTACTGACACCAGAATTCGTTCTTGGCACGAATGCGAAGCTCTCTGGTTAGTATACGAACTAATAAGGAGAACTTAAAATTTGATATCGAAAATAAAGTTCGTTATTCACAATTGTTATTGCTCGATTCCTCGCTTATTGTATAAAAGAAGTAGAAACTGTTTTGTTGTGTTTATTTAGCCTTATGCAAACGCTCAGAGAGGTTGAGAGAACTCTCAAGGGGTAGTGTGAACCTTTGACCTTCGCTCTCGGGCGTACACAGCAGCTTTTGTTCTTCCGACCTTCTTCTCGTGTATCAGACTATATAAACGCGGCAACACAGTTTCTATTTCTTAAATGATGGTAAGTTGGTTGTTCTGGTTTTCAACCATGCCAAATCGACATATCAAGCAAACAAAAGCAAATTTCAATTTTTTTACATATTAGATTGTTAAAAATCTGATCAAACAAAGGAGCAACTTCTGCTCGTTTTTACATATTGCTTCAAAAATAAAGAATAAGATAAAAAATAGAGAAAAACGTTGTCATCTTGTTCTTTACCCGGATCTTGGATTTTACGAGATGTTTGTTTTCGGGTTGCATTTTGTTTTATAAGATTAGAATAAATTTAAACCTCGTTAATTAATTGGTGTCTTACGTTTCTCCGCAAAAATCAGTCAATTACTCGGAAGGTTATACCACTTGGAAATTTATTCGACAAAGATTTTTATGATCTATTTTTTAATTAGGAAAAGGAAAAAAATAACGTACTTGGAGGTAAATTTTTTCATGGTAATCTGACACTGCCGAAGTCAACTGAATAATGTTGACTCGAGCGGGATTTGAATTCACACCTTCGGGATGCCTGTCCACCACTCTACCTGTTGAGCTATCAAGTCCACAGGAATTGGAGGCGACTTACTAACCAACTTAGCGACACCTTAACGCTTATCCATGAGAGGATATGCAGTGTTTCAATCCCATTTCAGCAGGCCTGCCTTTGGAGCTGGGGGACCCAATTGGGAGCATTTTTGGTGGAGCCCCAGGCTCACGGCCAAAGTCTACAGAATCATAGAGATGTACAGTAAATAAAGTTTATTATAGACTTTATATCTCTGTGGTAGAATGGAAAGCAATCAAAATATGCGCTTAAAAAGTGCATGTGAATTAATGGACCAAATAGATTTATGCTATATTTTAATATAAAATTGCATACTTGTAAGCGTACAAGTAAACAAACAAAATGTGTAGGTCACCTTTGAAAAATACATAGTTACAAAACTACTTGTTTTAGTTACTGTGAAATGATTTATTCAAAACATTAATTTTATTTTTTGTTTAGAAAAAAACATTCAAAATGTAAGTGAACAGCATAACAAAATATAACACCAACAGAACTTAGTAGGTAGAGTGATTGAATTTTACTTTGCTACACGTTTTACCATTTTTTCGTGGTTCCTCAGGCTAATTTCAATTACATGTGTTTTGTGACGTTATTAATACTCTTTACATATCATTTGACCAGTGACGGTAATTATTACGTTATCAATTAGCATTTAAAGTAGGTTTGAACTTCTCAACGAAGTATTGTTCCTTTGCTCTCCGCTCGTAGTTATCCTCGACTGACATTTTGTAGAAAGGGAAGACTGTAAATTTCATTGCCTTGCCCTTGGCACATCGTACGATGTGTGCACTCACTGGTAGTGTTTGAGATCCGCTTTCTCTGATCTGCTGCCAATGCGGTGTCATTCTTTCCCGTAATCGTATTTTTGTTTCTCCGATGTAATTCTCTCCGCATCCCGTGCATGTCAAAACATATGATAGGAATCTTGTATTGCAGTTCATACTTTTTTTTGATTTCGAACTCCTGATTTGTTGACTTGAAAATAAATGTTTTTCCCACTATTAATTGTTTGCATGTTATGTATCTTTTATCACCGCACTTTGATACGATTCCCTCTACTTTGTCGGCAAATTTGGATCTTGTAAGGGTTTGCTTTAAGTTTGCTGGTGGTCTTGTACTGTAGACGATACTTATTCCTTGTAAAGCAAGTTTTAAGCGTGGGCTGTTTTTCAACACGGTCAAGCCAATCTCAATAAGCGGTTTTATTGATGGGTTGTTTGGATTGTTCTGAGAACAGTTCAACCGAAACAGTTAACTGTTCTCAGTTAATTGAGAACAGTTCAACCTAAACAAACAACCGACAACTCTGTCACACTGGTTACCACGTTCAATCCAAAAATTTGCCTTTGATTTGCGTTTTTACTCTGCCAATTATGGTATTGAGCGCTCTAGATATTCATGCCATATCTGTGACACTTCTGTTACATCTATTCGGTTTATATATATATATATATATATATAAATATATATATATAAATATATATATATATATATATATACATATATATACATATACATATATATACATATATATACATATATATATACATATATATATACATATATATATATATACATATATATATATATATATATATACATATATATATATATATATACATACATATATATATATATATGTATGTATATATATGTATGTATATATATGTATGTATATATATGTATGTATATATATATATATATATATATATATATATGTATGTATATATATATATATATATATATATATATATATACATATATATGTACATATATATATACATATATATGTACATATATATATACATACATATATATATATACGAACCATAAACCATAGACCATAATCCGTTTATTGCTTTACAACATAGCAGAAACACACATAACATACATATATACATACACAAATATAATTAATTAACATATTATTTAAGTGCAGTAAAAAAAGTTCAAAATATAAACAGTACAAACAAATACTACTTTTTAAGAATTCAGAAGAAAACTATGATCATTGCTGTTCTCTGTAAAACCTGCAATGTGGTGTCAGGTGTGTAATGTGTTGCAATGTGTTGTTGGGTGTACTCGACAAGACTAGAGTAGATTACCCTAGCGCGGGGCCTCCTTTGGCGCGCGGCCCAGTTGGGATCAATTGGTCCAATTGGCTTAAAGCCGGGTCCGCATTTCAGAATTGGAGTCGATAGTTCAACAGGTAGAACGGCGGACCGGTAATACGAAGGTGGGAGATCAAACCTCGCTCTAGTCAACATTTTTCAGTTGACTTCGGCAGTGTCAGATTATCATGAAAAAAAACTTCTCTTCATTTATCCCTGAGGATGATTCTGAAATAACGTACTTGATTCGTGACGTCGTCCAACTGACTACAGTTTAACTTTTCAGCCAACTCTTTGATGTCCTTTTCGCTGCCTTCGTTCCTGAATTTCTTGGTAATTTCTTTCAACTGATCTTTGGTGACATTTCGAAGAGCTTCTTTCTGAAATATTTGAATAAAAAAACAAACAAAATGACCCACAACTTCCTTGTCCATAGTTTCGTGGCCAAATTTTGAGTTTATTGACGAAACGCGATTATTTCTGAATATACCGAATTTCCCAGGATGAGTTTGCTACAAAACGCGTAGAAAAATAACTTGAACTCACAGGCATTGGAACGACAATAAAAGTAGAGGGGTCCGGGTGAGGTTCTAATCTCTGAATGGATTTGTCTGACAACGTGGTCCAAGGGTAAGAACCCCAATGGCCAGTTGCTGCCATTATACAGGTGCCAAAAGCGATGACCTGAATGTTGTTCGAAGTCGAATTTGTGATTTGCTAAAAGTTCGTTTACTCAATGGAATTGATTGGGCAAATTTATGGCGCAGATTCAAGATAAAAATAGGGCTAACTACTGGTCAATAGAGCAATCTGGGACCTCACTGCCCTCTCTCCCCAGAAATCAAACTTTGTCAGTCATATACACAGTCCAGACTTTTCAGTACATGTACAAATGGCTTCTTAGCTTAAATTGGAACACTTGCATAACCTTAAAAAGCGGGGGGGTCACACATACTCTGGCTCCCTCACCAAAAAGTTGTGGGGGGCCAAGATCTCCCCGCTCCCCCCGCTTTCGACTACCCTACAAGTTGAACTTACGAATGTTACAATAAAATCCTAAAAACCGTCTGTAATTTTAGGACATACTGGAAGTTAGCGAAATATTGAAAAACAGCAGCAAACTGCATATGTTGACTAGCAGTCACAACCCCGAAGTAACATATATCATTTTTAAATAGCTGTAATTTTACCGAATTACAAAATATGTGTAGTTAAATTGTCCTTCTGGTACAGAAGGCCAAATGAAAATTACTAGCTTTTGGCTGAGCGGGAAAGATAAGACGCAAAAAGAATAAAGGTATAAAAAAATGAAGCAATTCGAAACGGTATATTATCAATTTACCTTTTGCTGTTCATTATCAGAAAATGTACTATCATTAACACCAACCTCAAACTCATAAACGCCAAAATACATTTATTTTATTCGATCGACATTCATTAGCGTAGATACGCAACCATTTGCATCAGAGGGCATTTCATAACGCCAACAGACGACCATTAACATCATTCTACTATACATTAGGTATTATAAAATTTCCTTTACTCTAGAGAAATTTCTTGCATAATTGAAATTTTATTATCCCTAATGTATAGTAGAATAGTGTTAATGGTTGTCTGTCGGCGCTATAGAATACCCTTTGATGCAAATGGTTGTGTATCTACGCTATTGAATGTCAATTGAATAAAATAAATGTATTTTTGCGTTATGGAGTTTGAGGTTGGCGTTAATGATAGTATATTTTCTGGTAACGAACAGCAAAAGGTTTAATCAAATAAAATATTTATATATTGGCTTTCGAAACGTACTGGAAATTCTTTCAAATCTTTTGGCGGTACTTTTTTCAAATCTTCTGTAGGAACATCACGCAAGCGTCCATTTTCTAGTTCTTCTTTGCCTTTCTGAGTAAGTCCCCTGAAACACAGGAAGTCATTTCTGTGATCTTTTTAAGTAAACTACCACTTTTTTGGCATTCTATCCAGGTCAACCTCGTTCTTTGCCACAGGAAGCCAACCAACAATCGTTAGCAAGCAGTGTAGAGGGTAAGATAAGACGCAAAAAGAGTAAAGAAATTATAAAAGTGTAACTGACGTGTAACAAGAAATGAAAAGATTTATTTACAAACGAGAAAAGAAACTAAAGAGCTAAGATAACAACTAAAAATGTTCAAAGCCTATCTGTCTTCTTGACACTTTTAAGCTTGCGACTCTGACAACCCAGCGGTGACAAAAGATGAAAGTTCCACCAGTAAAGCGTTCCAACCACAACTGTTAACTCCTTATATTACACCAACGAGACTTGAATACAGGTAACGATCTTGAGCACACAAAACAACACACACCGAGGGTCGAAGCGAGTCGCGCTTATATAGTCTGTCCGTAAACTATGACGTCATTTACGTAATTTCTAAAATAACCTAATATACTATATTTAGTAACAATCATGACAGGCTTCATGACTCAAGTAACCTAAAAAGTTTTTACATCAGCGTGAGTCAGCAGAATTATAATGTCAGCATGAGTAAGCGGTATGACTAAGGAAAAACTGAGAGAAGTTCGAATATTCTAGATGTTCTCGGCGCGTGACTGTCACGTAACAAAACAATTAAGCAAAACAAACGATATAAAATTACATTATAGAGAATGTAGAGGAAAGTGATGCAGAGATGAACAGAGCAGATTTATTTTTAAAAATTAAAAGAAAGTTATGCTGATGAGTTTCACGTAGACAAGTAATGGCGTTGTTTGAATTACTTTTTACTGCTTTTGTTATATTCTCGTCACTTAACTACCGAAATACTTTGGTCTAAATAGAATACACAGTGACTAAACTGTTACAGTCAAACGAAGCATAATTACCCGATGTCTCTAATTTTTTTCTTCAAATCCTCTGCTAAGTAAGGAAAATTAAAAATAATGTTATATTTAAATTTATTGGATGCAACGGCGCACCCAGGATTTTTGTAAGGGAGGGGCTGAAATATTAAATCAGCTTCCATTTGGAAGCTTTGGTAGCATGCTTCCCTTGGAATATTTTACATTTTATAGCCTTTACGACGCCAATTCCGGCGTTAAGCAGACTGTCCAACCTAAGAACCTCGCCAAATCGGTATTCGACAGGAGGGGTCTGGGGGTATGCTCCCAAAAAAATTTTGAAATCTTGATGTCTTGAAACACCATATCTAGTGATCCCAGACGATAATTTCTGTGAAAAATGCTTGGTAAATTGATTTGCCATTTTGCACTTGTTTTTAATTAAAAAAATGCTATTGTAATGAAAGCCAAAGTATTGTAATTCCTCAGACTGAAACATTTATCAAGATGAAGTTCAAGAAATCGCATATTACTGACCTACTAAAAGGCTACCAGTCTAACTTCTGTAACGAAACTTCACAATGAAACTACACTGCCGAAGTCAACTGGAAAATGTTGACTCGAGCTGGATTTGAACTCGCACCTTTGATAGCTCAACAGGTAGAGCGGCGGACCGGTATCCCGAAGGTGCGAGTTCAAATCCCGCTCGAGTCAACATTTTTCAGTTGACTTCGGCAGTGTAGGTTCATTGTAAAGTTTGGTTTCATAATACCCTGAGGATGATTCTGAAATAGAATTGAAACATTAACTTCTGTCCTGTTTATTTCCTTCACCTGTTTATCTCTGGTGCCATTTTTAACCAGGCCTCCAAAATATAGCAACACTATTAGAATTTGACGAAAATATCTTTCCAGGCTTGTTGTTCCTTGAAGCAAATCTCAAAATCGGGATTTTTAAAATCCGGACAACATTTTGGTCGGGATTCGGAATTTTCATTCAAAATCGGGATAATCTCGACGAAATCGGGATGGATGAACAATCTGATTAAGACTTGACAGTTTTTACACACAACACACCAGTAAGGTCACTAAGAAATTATAGCATTTCACGGTTGTCTGTCGGAAGTATCGGATCATCTACGCTGTTTCATTTTAATTTTATTTACGTTACATTTTTAATTTTTTGTTTTTTCGTGGACGGAAATAGACATCTTTATGTAGCTGCTAAGGGAGGGGCTTAAGCCCTCAAAGGTCCCCCCTGGGTGCGCCACTGATTGGATGTTTAAATGAATGATTATATTTACTAAAGAGAACTGGAGAATATTTATCTCTAGAAGTACGAAAACTATATTACAATGCACTATACAAGCATATTTAATATATTGCTCACCAAAGTAGAGAAAATGCTGCAATGAATTTTTGAACGATTTCTTAGAATTACAAGAGAGGAGCATGATTTATACTAGGTGTAACGTGTGCTACACCATCTTTATATTGCTTCAGAGGACTAAAATTGCTGCCAATATATAATATAATTAAGATAAGAAAAATTACCTTTTATTTTCTGTGCTCTTATAAAAGAAAGCCATCAGAAATATTAAACTTGATACAAATGAGAATAAACGCAATAAAGATTACCACAAGATCATCTCTCGGGTTCGATCCCCGTCTGGGGCTCAGATATCATTTTCTGAGTATCGAGCTTGAAGATCGTTCATCTACTTCAATATATCCAAGCTCTCATGTTTCCTAAACATCAAGATCATCTCTGACAGATATTCAAGTAGCAAAAGTTAAACCTAAAAATTCCGAATCGAAAATAACTTAAAGAGGTGCCGCACTTCTTAATTCACACCCAACGTATTTTAAAGAAATAAAAAATTGTTCCTATAATCTATTGAAATTGAAATTAGAAAATGTAAGTCTTGTCTTGAGAATAATGTTGGAGCAAAGAGTTCTTTCGAAATTTGACGGTAACAGACTTGAACCTTCACTATTTTAGATGAATTTAAATTCAAATAATAACAATAACGTTAACAATTACAACCACGATAACGATAACGCTAACGATAAACGATAACGATAAATGATAACAATAACGATAAACGATAACAATAAATGATAACGATAAACGATAACGATAAACGATAACGATAAACGATTATTATTGTTTAAACTTATTTGAGTGCGGTAATCCTTCAGTGCACTTTGGCGACTGATTTTCAAGGGGTCGTTTGTTAAAAACGACCTGCTACGCTGCATATTACTTATCATATATTTCATATTACAAACTACGTTACCCATACATTATCTAAAAATTAAACTACATGCTAAACATATTGTAATATTATTATTAATATATTCATTACAAAAAGTCAATAATTATACTTAGTAAATGACATTATGCACAAATGTTGCGATTGAGAATAGTCCTGTACTGCTGTATTGAAATCTGCTTTCTTTTAACGCTTTTTGGCAAATTATTCCATTAGGAACGAACACCATCGTTCGCCTTAACATACCAATGCATTTTGTAACTTTTGCAATTATATTGCTTATTTGATTTTTCCATGAGAGATGTTCATCAACGATAATACCTAACGTTTTAGTTTGTTTTACTCGTTTTATGTTTGCTTCCCCTAATGTTATCGTAAGATCAGTATTTGTCTTTACTAGCCGCTGCCGAGAGCCAATTATCATATATTCGGTTTTTTCTCTGTTTAGAGTTAACTTGTTAGCTTGCAACCACCGGTGAATCTTTTCTAAATCTGTATTTAAATGCTCTTGCATGTCTCCAACACACTTTCCATTCGTTGTTAACTTCGGATCGTCTGCAAACATACTAGCGGTTGAAAATGACAGACAGTTTGGAGAATCATTTATGTATATGAGAAAAAGTAATGGCCCTAGATTAGAACCCTGGGGTATTCCACATTTTATATAACATGACTGAGATAGCGTTTGGCCAATTTTGCACATCCCGGTCCGATTTGTCAGATAGGATCGAAACCAGTGAAGTGTATTTCCTCTGCATCCATACAGCATTAATTTTTTAATTAGAATATCATGATTTACGCAATCAATTGCTTTTTTAAGGTCTAAGTAAATAACACCGTTAAGTTGACCTTTATCTATGTTGATAAGCCATTTATTCATAATATTGAGAAGTGATATTTCTGTCGATTGATTTTTCCTAAAACCCGCTTGTTGTTGTGTGAGTATACTATTGGTTTCCAGATATATATAAAGTTGGTTCGAAATTAATTTTTCAAATACTTTAGCCACAGCAGACAGCACTAATATAGGTCTATAATAATTACATTCTAATTTACTTCCTGTTTTATGTAAGAGCGAAATAATCGCGACTTTTAAATTTTCAGGAAAAATGCCACTCGTTATGGACTGGTTGTCTTAGTCAAGGTTGGAGCTATAACACCAACAGAGTCTTTTAAGAGTTTTGGTGATATCCTATGATACCCTGTTGCCTTTGACGATTTGATTGTAGAAAGTAATTTAAAGACGTCTATCTCGGAAACATTTTGGACTTCAAATATTGAGCTACTTGGTGTGATATACAACTCCGGTGTCGTTGCACTCTCTGGCAGACCTTTAGTTAAATTATTTCCGATTATCTCCTGTTTTGTTATAGTATCATCCTGCCTTAAGAGCTCTCTATCGAATCTTTAGGGAATTACAAAGTATCGTAAGTTTGTCATCAAAATTTTTGAGGATAATGCCGGAGCAGCCCATGATATGTTTTCGGAGACCCAGAAACCTTAAGGATCACTTGGTTCGGGCCAAATTGGGTAAGATAGAGGAAACGACTGGAGGGATGTTTAAATGCGGAAAGAAAAGATATAAACTTTGTGACTCTATTGTTGTGAGTACTAATTTTCAGAGCACAGTGCAAGGTCGGACTTTTCGCATTAATCATCGCTTCGACTGTGATTCCAGGGGTGTGGTGTATTTGATTACCTGAAAACAATGCAAGAAACAATATGTGGGAAGTACTGTCACACCATTTAGGTTAAGGTTTAATAACCACAAGAACTCGCTTGATAGGTTTGGTAGGGGACAAAGGGAAATTTGTGGGCAGCATTTGTATGCGCATTTTTTTGAGGAGGGGCATTCTGGGTTAAGGGATTTTTTGGCGCAGGTGATTGATGTTACTAATTTGAATAATCCATCGGAAAGGGGGAGTTTTTGGATTGAAAAATTAAAAAGTTATGTACCTATGGGATTAAATATTAGGGAGGAAAGTTAATTTATGTATGCAAATTAGGACAGCTATGTTATTTATGGACGTGGCTCTGAACTCATTTTGTGTCTGACGAAGGGGCTGTGCCCCGAAATGTAATGTATTTTCTGTTGGGTTTTTTTTTTAAAAAATTTTAAAAAGAAGTTATATAAATATATGTTTTTTGGTATTGGCTTCTGATATATACATACACCACACACACACGCACACACACACACGCACGCACACGCACACACACACACGCACGCACACGCACACACACACACTTATATATATAAAACCCCAAAATACTTTGAGTGCCAATAAAATAATTTTTCCACGAATTCGAACCCACTCATTACCGAGCACTCTTGGTCGCATTAGCCACTACAATAGGTTTGCAGGCTCGGTTGAGTCGTGTCAAAATCGAGAATTTTACAAACATCACATCATTTGCTGAGGGTCCTCAGACTACAAATGGGAATGGCGAGAACATGATGTTGCCATCGACCGTTCCGGCTGGCAACAGCCGTTTACGAAAGGGAAAATAGCAGCGACTTAGGATCAATCATTATCTTGTAAGGCATATAAGGTTGAAGTACAGGAACAAAACCATTACGGTGAAATGCTGGATGTGCGGAGATGTTGAGGAGACCATACGTCATACAGTTTGTCAATGTTGGAAACTAAAACGACGTCTAAGAGTACACATGACAGAGTTGGTATGTTATTACATTGGGATCAGTTTGAGAAAAGTGGTATGAATAGGATGGATGAATGATATGCGCATAAGGTAGAAGAAAATGACGTTGCATTGCCGGTTGCAAATACTTGTTATGTAATATAATGGAACAGGAGTACTTTCTCGAATTTAAAATACGAGGCGGTAGCCAAGTGTCTTAGATCAGATAAAGTACATACGCGAGTTTTTTAAATGACTGATAAAACGAACCTCTTATTAAGCAAATTTGCGAAGAATAATGGTTTCTAAGCCGAAAAAATTAAAGGAAAAAAGTAAACGAGTTTTTAAAGGCAAAACAAGGTTATATTTTTTCTTTGTAATTTCCTCATGGATTCTTAATGAGTTCTAGATAAGATAGAAAAGATATTTTAATATTTAAATTGGTAGAGAAGTAAGTCGTCGGGGACCTGATATCGTACTGATAAGGAAGAAAGACAAGTCCTGCTCTGTAAGAGATCTTGCAATTTCATGGAAAGGGGGAGTCTGTCTTCAAGAGCTACTCAGCTTATTTAGCCCTTTGTAGGTAGCACTTACTTAAACTAAGATAATTGTATAAAATATTATTTTCTCTTTTTGATTAACTCTTTCCCGGTGGAGACTCTCTCTTTGACGAGCAAAATTGTCCGGCGGTAGCCAAAGCCAAATAATAGAAGTCGTATCTCGCCGGGAGAGGGTTTGCTTAACTTTTTTTACTATGAGTATGAATTATCTTCCTGTATCTTAATTCACCTCAACTCAACCCACCTCACCCAGCCTTACCCCACCTCACTTCACCTCATCCTCTCCCATCCCATCCTATCTTATCCTATCCTATCCTATCCTATCTCATCCTATCTTATCTCATCTGATCTGATCTAAACTTATCTCATTCTGTCTTATCTTAATTGGTAAAAATATAATTTCGAAACAGTCGTATTGCTTTCTTGTGCGTGATCGGACCTCCCTTAATTTTTCAGAAAGACCAAACATGGATGAAAACAATACATGGGCGTGCGAAGATATGGAATTTATCTTCTCGTGTTCAACTTGATCTGTTGCTCATGGTTACGTCACTCGTGGTACATCAAACTGAACACTCGAAGATAAATTCCATATCTCCAAACGCCAATGTATTATTTTGTTCATTTCATAAATACTAACGTACTGTCTAAAGTGAGGATCAACCATCTGGAAAGTTTTTGTCTGGTTGAATTTCGCTCTGATTACTCATGAGTCATCGTTTAGCGTAAACCGGTTTATTTCCGTAGTAGAACATGTTTAATCCGACAGCAGAAAATTCTGCACATTAATATTGTATTTTTTATTCCCAATAGAAGATTTTTGCCGGGTTAAATGAGCTGACCCGGTCCACAATTTTTCTACACTGATGTATGAGATTGAATCACAAGGGTCTCCATAAGGTATTGCAACATTCGAGAGCAAATAAAAAGGAGTTGTGCTCTTGTGACTTAATCGCATACGCCAGGGCGAGAAATTGCATGCGACCATCGTATCGTTATTATATGGCCTTTTACAAACAGTCCTTAAACAACAACATTAGGTGATGCAGCCAGTCTGGGGCGATCGTTTTGTCGACAATTTTTAACCGAACAGATGTTGCACCAAAAATTGATGTGTGTAATAATACATCTGTGAACGGTAGTAACTGTTTTAAGTCTGCACCCAGGTGAGGAATTAGATATAAGGTAGATTGCTGTTCCGGTTACAGATATAAGACTCCGAACAAGTTACTTATTCTAAGTAGGGTCACAACTCAATGCGGATATCTCCTCAAAATTTTCTTGCAGCAATATGGTGCGTTGAAAATCATCGTTAAAAATCGTCCCAGGAAATACTACACGATGATTCTATCTTCGAAAGAAACAACGGAAAATTGACTTTATAATGACCAGTAAATGTGTTTTCTTTTCAAGCACATGCAATAGTGGACGTATCTAGGGCATAGCTAATAAGAGAGTTCATGGTAAAGTAAACAACAGGTACTAACTTTTTTCACCTGACTACAGAGAGTTAAAACTCTTTCAGTTACGTTTGGAAAGAGTAACGACGTTCTCGATGTTCGAGGATGTTCTTATGACTTTTTTATTATTCATTTCCTTTGAAAGGGAAATTTGTTCTTAAATTAAAAACGACTGTTAGTTAAGTGCGCAACATGTGGTCAGTTATTTTAAGAAGATCTTGTGTTTGTTGCTTGTGACATGTGATATTGTTTAGAAAAGCTAACTCACGAACAAAATTTAGCGGTGAATCGTCAGCTTCTATATATGACGTATACGTAGAAGACTTTGTTTCTATCTGTATAGATATTAAACAATTTTTCGCATAAAGATGGCATTTTTTACAAGCATCTTCTTAACGAGCCATTCATTAAACGAAATCTAGTTAGGTTAACTAACGCTTTTTCTGTCAATTTAAATGCTGCAGCAAAGCTTTGAACATAAACAAAACTTTCGCGACGAAACTAATTTGCGATTGATGCACTTTATTGTAAAAGTGTGATAACGTGTTGGTTAGAAACGTTCAAGGACATATAGTCACTGACACATACTCTCCGAAAATCAATTGAAAATTTTACTATGATATAGCGGAATTTTCACTCCGGACGTCCTCGACCTACTTGCTAACTTGCCAGTTATGTTTAGTAGAAATGAGGAACATTGATTGCTTTATCTATAGTGGATAAAACGTGCGAGATCAAATCCGTTTTGCGCCGTTGAATTTAAAGTAAACTGACACATAATTATGAAATTCTCTTTTCGTATTGCCGTAGATAGGGTTGCTCTGAAAAACTGAAAACACTTAATAAAACTCATTCCTAGCCGAAACAAAAGGTGCCAGTTCATGATTTGCAACAGCAGCCTATAAAATCAATTTTTAAGACGTGGACCAATATATCAATTCCACACCACCCAGCTGAAACCTTAACTAACTGGCATGGCTTATGAACTTCTAAAGTGTCGCATCTTGTACAGATCGTGCAAAGAACTATCTCGTTCCAGCACTCTTATTGCTAACTACAGTTATACTTTTGGGCGGGATAAGAAGAGAAAGCTGGCGCATTCAACCAACCGAGATGCTGCCATAAATCGTACAAATTTGAAAAACACCTGTATTTAAACCTCACATGTTTTGGAAATGGACTCAGAATAAGGCTTAGAGCATTGACAAAAGATTATTCACAAATTGTCGGAATATAATTACTTTATCTTTTCGTTCCGAACACAGTTTCGTTGCGGTCGGCTTTGCTGGTGTCTCTGAGAATCGAATGTGTAGTTCTTTGAGGTTCATATTTGTGGGAAATTTGTCGTATATACGAAAATTAGAAGGTGAGTGCCTACTTCTAGCAAAATAATGCTTACTTATAAATTTTCCCACGCCATAATAACCGTTGGATCGGCTGGAGAGCAATGTCAAAGCTCCCGAATAGTTCTTAAGGTTCATATGACTTCTTTCTCACCTGTGGGTTTGACAGGGCCTCGACAATTCACTTCAATAGCTAAGGAAAAGAGAAAATGTTAGGAAAAAGCCTGACTGGAAAAATCTTTCATGCTACGCAGTTTAATCGATTTGATTAATATCGCTTCAGAATTTTATTGCTTTATTAAAAAGATAGAAACAATGACTCACCTGCTGCAAAAAAAAACACGAAAAGATAGGAATGCCTCATTCTGGACCAACAGAAAGGTGAACAAGTGCAGAGACTAATGTTGGACGTTTGTATCCGAAGATGAGGTCTAAATATGCGCAACTAAGCGAGATTTTGTTACTCTTCTTCACTGGCCAATTAGAACTAAAAACAACAGGTGACAGCTTAGTAACTGTATGTAAATTGTGAGCATAATTTGGAGCAAGTTTCTCCCATTGGTGCCCGGCATATTACCTGGGGTGAGAGGAAGCAATTAATTTTCAGCACCATTAAAGGTTTACGCAAAGTTTTAGACGAACTGAGCAAACAAATGTTATGTTCATTGTGCTTTGGAGAATATAATAACATAAAATTTCTTGTAATCATGGCAAGAGTATCTAAACGTTTCCTTAATCTGATAATTTACTACAAACCTCCGATATGTTTGGTTATTATGGTCGCAAGGTAACGGCGCATGTGATCAGATTGGCAAAATTAGAGGTGATGTCACGTGGACCGAAGACACATAGCGAATTTTAGGAAACACAGAGAAAACGTCAACAACAACATGTCCTAACGAAATTTTTCTTGTAAGTCAAAGGGACTACTAAATTTAAAGCCTGCCAGTTATTTTATTGCCGTTCTTCCGGACTTAGTTTTAAACCACTTCTATATAGGCTACGTTTACATTACAGCAAAAGTCTTCGGATTCACCAAAAAATTGCATTCGGATTCGTTGACCGTTTTCACAGGAAAAAACAACTGAATTAATTGTATAGATAGATGTATAGATAGATGTTTTTAATTGGTAAAGCTTGCAGCCATAGGCTGAATTATGTTTACATTACAAAATACATTCACTTCTACTATGTTACACCAGTTCTACAATTTACCTGGAACTAACGGAAGTTTAGAAACAATAAGTAAAAATTTACTCTAATGGACAATTTTTAAAAAGGTCGATTCTAATGTTAAGAGTTATTCAATCTAAAATACTAAAATTGGTTAAAATTTTAATGCGTTTGCGATAAAAAAACTGTTTTTAAAACGGTTTGTTCTGAAGTTTACATTAAACTTATGTTTGGTCCTAAGTTCGGTAGCATAGGTATTTCGAGGAGGGAGAAATTCGTGAAGTTTGTGGTTTTCGTCACTCATGATATCCAGGAAAAGATTATTCGTTATCTTTTCTCTTCTGGTACTGAGGTGTTGGAGGCCAGTCAATATCAGCGCATCTGCATATGAGGTCCAGGGATAGATTATTTTCAACGCTCTTTTCTGAATCATTTCCAAGTCATTGGATAAGTAGTTGGACAGACTGTTGTGAAAGACCGGGCATGCATATTCCAAGATTGGTCTAATACATGTGCTGTAAAATACAATGAATTCCTTAGTCCCAACTTTGGCTCGTTTTAGTTGTGACAAAAAGTATAATCGCTTTCTTTCTTTCACGATGGTTTGGTAAATGTGATCGTTCCATTTTAAATTGTTGGAAACGGTTAATCTGAGGATTTTTGCACACGGAACCACCTCCAAAGGGGTATCGTTCACAATAACTGGATCGAAAGTACCACTTGGTTGACCAAAGCCAATACGTAATTCTTTACATTTCTGTTCATTCAATTGAAATTTTAATTCAGAGATTTGGGTTAGTAGATCATTAACTGTGGTCTGGATTCTGCTTTCGTTGCATTTGCTGACTAATTCATCAACAGTTGTGTCATCTACGAACTTCCACATGTCACCACAAGAGACTGTTAGTTTATCGATCATTATTAAATATAGCCATGGACCTAATTTTGTACCCTGTGGAACTCCGGCGGGAACTTCAGCCCAATCCAAGTAATCCTCTTGGTTTAGCTTTACCCTTTGTTTTCTGCATGTGAGAAAATCTGTAATCCAGTTGACAACCCAATGCGGTAAATTATATGTTTGGAGTTTGGTAACCAATAAGCCATGATCTATCAGGTCAAAAGCCTTTTTAAAGTCAAATAAGATGACTCTGACAGTAGCACCAGTTCCATCGGTAGAACCATTCCAAGAGTGTAACATACTTATAAGTGCAAACGTCGGGCTAGATTTTGGAATTGTGCCAAATTGATTAGGATCAATTCTTTGAAGTACAGTTGGTTTAATGTATTCTTCTACTATATAATCCTCTGCTATTTTGGAGATGATGGGTGTTAAGGATATTGGTCGTAGATGTTTATTTACCTCTCGAACGGGTTTTTGTTTCGGAATTGGAACAATATCCGCGTGTTTCCATATCGAAGGGAGACGCGCTTCATTATAGGATAGATTGAATATGTCTGAGATAGGTGAGGCTAAGATCTCAGCGTTTTCTTTCAATACCCAAGCTGGAATGCCGTCTGGGCCACTAGCTTTGCTTGGATTTAAGCTTACCAGGTGTTTGAAGACCGAGAACTCGGACGTACAAAAGGATTGGTTAGTTAGTTGGGAATTCTCGATAGCGTCTCGGTTCGTAAAACAAGATGGCAATGGGTCGAATACCTTCATTGGCTCGAGAAAGGTTTGATTTATTAGATTGGCAAGGTGGTATGGAGTGTTGGGTGTTTGGCCAGTCCTACTTTCAAGGTTTTGCAATAAAGACATCGAATCTTCGCAATAGGTGACCTGTGACGCCAAACCACTAAGCTTTTTGACTTCCTTCCACCAAATGGACGGCAAACATTCTTTTAGGTGTTCTACTTTTGACTTATAAAACTTTGATCGACACGATTTACGCTCGCGGTTTACTCGATTTCTTAGAATTTTGAACAGACATGTATTTCCTTGGGCTAGGGCCTTTTGACGACGATGAATTGTTTCTTTCAGAGATTGAGACATCCAAGGCGGTTCGTTACAATATTTAATTTTCGTCGTAATGGGAAGTAACGAGTCCAATCCAAATTTAATAATTGACCCTAGCATCCGTGTTTTTCCATCACAAGTATTCTCCGTAGCGATCAACGACTTGACATCAACATCTTTTAAAAAGGTACTCATCGCAAGACGTTTTGATGGTCTCAGGTCTCTGGATTTCGCACAAACTTTTGGTTTTGGGATTTGCTGTCTTTCTAAAGGTTGGACTTCCACAGTGTCGTGGTCAGAAAGGCCAAAAGCCGGGCGTTTGATTGGGTCATTATAAAAATCGTTCATATTGGTTAAAATTAAATCTAGCCGATTCGGACCTCGTGTTGGAAATTTTACAATCTGTCGGAGTTTAAAACCGTTGGTTATTCGAGATGTGGTTAATTTATTAAAATCACCAAGTAGAATTATTCCGCTATTAGGGAATTTGGTTTCAATTGTTGTTAATGACTCATATAGATAATTGATCGCTTCCTGGTCGTTTCCACCGGGAGGATGGTACATGTTGCATAACATAATACAGGGAATTCCCCTAGGAAGGCGTGAAGGTTTTAGTTTTACCCAAAGAGCTTCAATATTTGTGTTCATCATGTCGTCCAATACTTCGTATCCTATTGAGTTTCTTATATAGACACACACACCGCCATGTTGGCCATTGGACCTATCGCGGCGTTCAATGTTGTAACCAGAAACGGAGACGATGTTATCATGGATATGGTTTTGTAACCATGTTTCAGTGATGCAAATGAGATCAACGTTTCTAAGGGTAATTGATTCGCGCAGCTCGTCTATCTTGGGGGCAAGGGACATGACGTTGGATAACATAATTGACGGTACAAATAAGGTTGGAGAGCGTACCTCGTACGGTGGTTTTGTTCTTGCGACTTTAATACAGTTTAAAGCATTATGCTTTAAACTACGGTTACTTCCAACAGATTTAGTTGATGGTAAGGTTTTACGTACAGTAATTCTTGTAGGGATACTCATAGTTGTTACAACGCCACTTACTTCTTCTGTGACTGGAACAGGTGACACTACGTTGACTGGGTATGGGGGACTCTTCAACAGGAAACGTTGGGAGGAGGCACTGGAATTTCCATCAATGGTCTTGGAAAGGGGGGAGGGGGCACTAGGGAAGGAAGAGGCACTAGAGTTTTCCTCACTTGTCTTGGAGAATATGGAGGTCGCCATGGGTACTGGTGGGAGTCTGGGAACTGTAGAGGAGGGTTGATATAAATATTTGGTGGCATTGGCACTCGATCGCGGTATAAAAAAGGGGCAAGAGGCAAAGGACTGTTCATCGTATTTCTGTACGAAGACCTATCGTGGAGAAAATCACATCGTTCCTTTTTCAGACAGTAGCCTCTCCTTTGTAAAAAAGGACAAGGAATGTTGCGCTTTTGCATGTTATGAAAGGTCTTTGGATATCGAAAATTTTTAATATGGTGGGAGAAGTCACAGGAATTTTCTTTAACACACCAGCCTCGTTTACGTAAAAATGGGCATGGGATAGTATGCTTGGGAATATTTGGATCGCGTCATATTTGCTCTTGACTACATTTTGTGCTGGTATTATTACTTGGGACAATAATATTGCTCATATTGTTTTCACTGCTTTGACTACTTATTGTTTCCAACTCCCTAGAGATGACGTCTCGTTGATTAGTATTGTTCCTTTCATTAAGTGTTTTCCGTTCAGCTTGGTCTTCAATACCTTTTGTGTGTATGTTATCTCTTGGGACTCAGGGATTGCTCATGTCATTGTTTTCTGCGATTTGCATACTCATTGTTTCTTCCTCCACATGCAAATTTTTGCTATTGGTTTGAAGATTTGCATTTAATATGTCTTCGAAACGCTCGTTCATCTCATGTAGATTTTCTTGCAATCTGAGTATTTCATCATTAAGTTTAACCACATATTGTAAACTTATCTGCATATCCTTGTTGTACTTCGTTTCCAAAATAGCCAAGTCGAGCTTTAAGCCTTCTACATCAGCACACACTTCACTATAATTTGGAGGGCAAGGTGACCTATCGATGCCTTGAACTCCGGTTGGTTTTGTTTTCCCGGCAGGCTCGTTGATCCCGTCTCTACATATTATTGAACACAATTTATTCTTGATAGAGTTCGCTTTAGTCCCATCAAATTTAAGGTACTTCTTGTTTCTCCACCATGTTAATGTTGTAGAGCCGTCACTAAGAGTTTTCTTCTCGCCACCGGGCGAACACCAGGTTCCATCAATGTCGGTGCAACTAGCGATGAAATTCTTCAAAGAATCAAAATCTCCTGTCCACGAAAGTTTTAAACTATCGTTTGGTAATGAAGAACAACCTTCGTTAGGTTCAACAAAACTAGTATCTGCACAAACAGCCATCATTACGACGTCCCACTAGCCGAGGTAATGCAAAGCAATGTCTATCAGTGATACTCTCAAAAGTAAACTTGAAGAATTCAAGTGCCTTCTTGTCTAATCAAGGACATAAATCGTCACAAATTTTATTGAAAGTAACGCCGGGTAACCGAAAAATTTCTTTCCATTCTTTGTCTATTACAGCCTCTCATAAAAAATTGTCCCACCACTGGCTACTTCGGCTGTCATTCACAAAAACGAGAAAGACTTCTCCAAAGTCTTAGCTGTACGGATTCAAAGTATCCAGACTATACTCCGGATTCTTATTTATCTGGATTAGTGAGCAATCCAACGACTTTCTGTACCGGATTCGTTACTTAAGTGTAAACGACTACGTTGAATCCGAATAAAAAGTCTCCGGATTGCTAACGAATCCCGAGAAATTTGGTCTAGTGTAAACGTAGCCAAAGTTTTTTTTATGGTAATTCTTCGTGTTTTGTGCTGGACACTGATATTTTCGTAGATAAAATAATCCAGTCCGCCACTTGAAAAAAAGTTCAACCTGGATTAAACTATGAAAATAATCGCACAATTGTCAATTATTCCACGGTTGAAAACATACAAAGACTTATAGTTTTACATCCTTACTTTAAATTAATATTTTCGTAACTTTTATTCCAACTCATTCAGCGACAATTTTAGAACAGGTTGTTTAGTAAGCTAACAACAAGTTGTTCCAACAGATCAGATACTCCCTGCCACCATAACAAGCTTGGGTAAAACTGCAGTTTAACAGACACCAGTATGACAATGACTGTTCCGCAGGCTCACTAACCCTAATACAAACCCTAGCCCTGATCGGTCAGATGGTTTCCACTAAATTGTACTCTAACTCAAACTTGTTCCAGTTTGGTTCAACGGATCTGCTTCTGAATAGCTAGCTTGTATAATGGCTTAACGAAACAACACTTTTGTCATGTCTTGCACAGTTTTCTAAAACAAACTGCATTTGGATGAATTGATGCATCAGTTGCATGAATACAACAATGCATTATTATACATGGATATCCTCCTCTCGTTCTTCCGAACTAAAGAGCTGTTTACACTTGTAATATTGTGCCATGCGATTGGCATTTTGCGGTATGTGTTTAACTGACGAAAGGATCGAGGACAAACTCCAGTGAATCATAAGCAGATATCTTGCTGCATTGACTGTTATGAGTTTACTGCATACAGCAGGATGACTATCTTAATATACAAAATCGCTCGCGTAAACGGTCCTTAATAAGGACCTTAAGACCTACGACGTCAACTTCAACGACGACATCTTTTGAACAAAAGAATTCTTCAAGCAAAACAAAGAGAATGAATAATTTTTATTGTCCAGAGCATTCTCAACACCGTTGTCGTTGTGCATTCAACATCACCCAGACAAATTTCACGTCTTAAGCTTGGTTCACACGAGCGCCATGAGCATAAGGACAAGATCAATACGAAAACAAAGCATGATATCTCCTCTGGGACTTGCGAAGATAAAACAACAAGAATTTTTGTTTGTTTAGTCTTTTGTTCGACTCTTGGCTTATGCCTGAATTAAGGGCCCATTCACACTAGCTAGTTAGATTGATCTCAGGTCGATCTAACTGAAAAGCGATCTGAGTGTGAACGCTTGAATGTGAACTGAGATCGATGCAAACGAGTCCATTTCAAGTGTGAACGCTTTCACGAAGCAAGCTGAGATCGATCTCAGATCGGTCTCCGATCGATTCAAGTTAGATCGATCTCAGTGTGAACGGCCCCTAAGATCTTATGCCTATACTTGCGACAATCTTTGAGACCTGTTCACACGGGAGATTCTTCATGCGATTTTTCTCATCCTGAAGCATGCGATTGAGAAAGCAACTCACCAAAGTATCATACAGTGTAGCTTTGCACAAATGATCGGAAAGTCAATCCACTCGATTGTATGTGTCAGTAGGCTATAAATCGTAGCAAAATTCACCCGTTTAAACAGCCCTTGAATTTGTGTTACAGGTTTGACTTCATCACTTTGTTTTGCCCTTTGTTTTGTCCTTACGCTTATGCTTATGCTCATTTGTAAACCAGGTTTTAATCCTTTCGTGCATGATTTTCTATTCTTTTGTTCTTTGTTTTGTTTTGGTTTTTTGTGCGTTGTTCTTTCATTAGTTCTATTGTTGTAATTTGTTCTTTCAGAACAACAGTATGCACGAAAGGGTTAAGGACACCGTTAGTTCGCGGAGTGAAAAACGCTGTTACTTAAGATTGAATTCAGTCTGAGACTACAGTCGTTTTAAGAGAACTGGAGCTTTTTAGTGTCACAAAACAAGCTACAAGTATCAACACAAAAAGTAAAAGGTTGGTAGATTGCCGAATTTATGATAAAGAATTCTAACGTTTCGAGCTATGGTCCTTCGTCAGAAAGCGAAACGAGTTCTGAAAGGGCCGTAGCTTGAAACGTTAGAATTCTTTATCATACATCCGGCAGTCCACCAACCTTTTAACTTTTTGTGCTGTTTTATACTGCCCGCGCAGCATCCCATTTTTATATCACCATAAGTATCAAGCACTGTGGTCAATGAACGGTAATTTCTTTAAATACCGAAATTTCAAAGGACGTCGTCGTTCAAGTTGACGTCGTAGATCTCAAGCCTGTTTTCCACTAAGTCAATTTTGTCGCGCAAATCAACTTTTCATTGCTTAAATTGTATATATCCATCATTAGTTCCAGCCAAAAGCTCATGAGAAAAAAGAAAAAGTCACTTCGCGCGAAGAAATTCGTCTAGTGGAAAACGGCCTAAACGAATTTCTTCGCGTGAAGCGACTTTTCCTTTTGTCTCTTGAGCTTTCGGCTGGAACTATTGATGAATCTATTGAATTTAAACAATGAAAAGTCGATTGGCGAGACAAAATTTGCCTAGTGGAAAACGGGCTTCAGGTTCGTATTGTCTTTTCTGAACAGAATTCAAAAGAATGAAGTTGAGGTGAGTAAAACAATTTACAGTGGTATTTATACAATTCAGTAGGAAACAAAGTAGAAAATAATCGGTGAATTACGAGCCGAGGCCAAAACTAGAACAATACATTTATACTGGAATTTTCACGAGTTGAGTTAGCCATGGCTTAGTATAGACTCGGTTTAACTTCACTGTGCGCTATTTGTGCGAGTATCCAAGACCTATTTTAGCCTCGGTTTGTAATATGGCCAAAATTGATGTATTGTAACAAGCTGGTAAGATTTTATGCCATACAGTCGTAATGAATTGAAATATGGAAAAAATCGTATTTAGCCTAGCTGAGGGATTATTGAAAGTAGCGTCCACGGTGCTCAAATACAAAGCGTGAAATTTTTTGAAAAGTTTCCAACGACAGACGGATTAAGTCCTGCTGTTTCAGTCGGCGAAATCGATTTATAACATTAACGGTTCATTCCAAAGGATTTACGAAATGACGTTTCGCAAATGCAAGCTGCGATGAATTGAAAGCTGTGATGAGATTCCAGGGACATCGAAACGTGATTCATATTCAGGGAACTGAGTATACGGGTGACGGGTCCCACTGAAGTGAAGTAGAAATGTAGAGGCGTAAACCGCAGATGTCGACCTGACTTACTGCGCTCTAATCCTAAGTTTGTGTGTTTTATGTGATAAACTTATTTTCTTGCACAGATCTTTCTCTGTAAAGCATTCAAAATCTGCTTTCTGTTTTCATAAAATTCGTTCGCAGCTTCAATCAGGTTTGTGTTATCGACCCTGTGCTTGTGTCAAGGGCGGCGGAAACGGGGGAACAATGGGGGCATTCGCCCTCTCAAAACCTAAGCAGTGGGGGCATACCCCCTACGAATGATAATAATGTGCCTAACCTCAACACCACGGAGCAAGACCTTTATTGTTCTCATCGTAAGATATGCAGAACATTCCAATGCGATTTGAGATATTTTGACCAGCGGGAAAGCTCCCGAAAGCCTGCAATATATTCAACTAATGAAACGAAAATGAAGTGCTGTAAATTTTTATACCTGTTTCGAGCAAGATTCTTGTCGTGGTGTAGAAATAATACAAACTGACCTTGTGTTTGTTAAAAGGAATAATACATTGACTGAAATTTAGAAAAATGAAAAGCAATAGGACGCCTCAGAATATGGTGCTTTATAGAATATGACCCCAGAGTCCCCTATTAATTCTTGAAGATTTCGATCTCGCCCACACAAAACTCAAGCTATTGCACCGCCATTGCTGGTGTACATGAAGCACGATGAGGCCAAGGTGATTCAATCAGCGATCTGTCACGGGTGACCTCAAGTAGGTTTTGATATTTGAATTTTCTTGCCAGTAATCTAGTCTTTCAAAGGAATGTTGCGAAAATCTTAGCATATTGAGCACCCCCGCTTCCCACGGCCCTAGATTGAGAGTTCAACATTTTTTGGTTGTGATAGTTGACGAGCGCAAACCCCCAGTCAACTGTCATCTCAGGGTATGATTACATAAGACCGATAAGAATTCAGACCACTACCAAAGTGAACGTTTTATAAAGTGTTTATATGAGTCTGGAATGCGATTAAAGCTATGTTCTTCCGCACATTTCTGACCGCATTCTGTGTTTTCGTTCCAAGTAACAATGGTTTTATTCAGTGACGCAGCCAGGATCCGACCTTTGTGGGGGCCGAACTTCTTACTGAAATATATTGGCTACCCCTGAAATATTAATATCGCCATAGAATCCTTTAATGACTTAATCATATGTAGTATATAATCCACTCGTTTCCCCACAACCTTTAAAAGGAGAATGAACTGAAAAGTTATCATACAAATTGAAAACTTTGTCATGTATTCCAGTTTTGGTTATAAATGAACAATGGTTATAAGTTAACAACAGGACAGCATGTTAACTCACCTGACCTTGCCACGTGGCCATAACCCCTCCCCCCATAACTTCCTCTGTGGATTTCACACTTTCTCCAGGATGGCCTTGGAGATGATTCCAGGGCATTCGCCCCCTCTTGCCTCCCAGCTAGGCCACTGCTTTTCTTATTGTTTGCACATCAATGGTTGATCTGGAGAGATTTCGCGTTTTCATGAAGAAAATGTCGTACCTGTCCGAGTTCGAACAGGTCCGAACTCATTCGTGTTGGTTCAGCACCCAAAATGAACGAGACCGATGCGAGTTTATTTTCCGACCGGTCTCATGTAAACTAAAATAAGATTTGTGAGGGGTACGATCTCAAGTCGTGACGGTCTGACTGCGTACCGGTCTCATGTAATTAGCCCCTAAGAAATTGAGACCGAGTAATCGGATTGTTTTAGTCAAAACTAATTTACGCCTGTTATATTACCTTTTCAAATTTATCACAGAAGGTTACGAATAGTTGTTTTTAAGAGAAAAAGTCGGCCAATTTGAGGTACTTGCCGCTACTCGATATCTAATGACTATGAGAAGATGTCTAGTATCTTAATCGGTCTGATTGCAGCATTTGCATTAAACCGCAGATTTTCAATTAAAACTTCATTGAAAAGAGACTAGTTCGTGGTCGACTGTAATGGGGGAGGACAATGTCTATTTTCAGGGCAATAACAAGATGCAAAAAAAGTGGGGGACAGCCGTGGATTGCTAGATCATAAGGGGGATCCCACAATTTTGGGGAGCAAATTCAGCACTATTCTGAGGTTCAGCGGATTAAACGAATTAAGATCAGGTTATTAATATAAAATAAGAGCTGCTTAAACATTGTATACGGTTACGAGCTACCTACAGCCACAATTTAATTTGCATTATTAGTAAGACGTTAATTTGAGTAACACACCAAATGACCGCTCGCAAAACGAAATTCTATGATAGCTTCTTCAAAAATCTATTAGCACGAACTACAATATTGCACTACTATACGTACAAGTAACATCTCTCTTTGGTCTAGTCCGTATTGGTTAGGATTGGCTGGCGGAGGTAACATGCGACACCTAAAGCACTGTAATGATATAAAGTCGCTAAACATATTGGATAGAGTTTGTACTATGTTTCCCCTTGCTTTCCTTTTTTCATCCTTTTTCATTATCATTCACAGTGCATAAAATAAGCGAATGTGTTGTTTCCATTTAATTCATGAGTGGTAATAGCTACCTCTAAAGGTCAAAGCTAGCCCTGCAGTGTGGCACGCCTAATTAACTCTTTCCCGGTGGCATAAGATTTCTATTATTTTACTCTGGCTAACGCCAGACGATTTTACTCGTCAAGGGGAGAGCTCCCGCCTTGAAAGAGTCATCTCCAGGTTTATTAACTCTTTCCCGGCGGCATAAGACTTCTATTATTTTACTCTGTCTAACGCCAGACTATTTCACTCGTCAAGGGGAAATAGAAATCGTTCACATCAGGTGCACGTATAAAGGAGACACGACAACGGGAAAAAATTGAACTAAAAAACGTTCGGCACGTATTGGCATCTCTTCGTCAATAAGAAATCAATCCAATGAGCATCATCACAGGTGGGTTTAGACGGAGACGCGTTGGACGCTCGCCTCCCCATTTTGATTAGATGTCATGTGACTTTTTGCTTGGTTACACAATCACTAAACATGTCGACCACCAAGAAGATTGATGATTACTTTCAAAGAGAACTGAAACCAACAGCAAAGAAAAGAAAGGTGAGTAGAAATTCAAATTCAGAAAAACACCTCATCAAAAGTCTTCTACAAAAACTGCAAATGGTGGCATGAATTTGTAAAAAAATTTGCATTCCCCCCAGTGGCGTAGCGAAACCTTTGTAGTTGAAGGGGTGAATGATTAGATTTTGCTGTCGAAGTGGGAGTGCTCCAGTTATGGCATAAAACATCTGAGTTGTTTTCTGCAAGCTATTTCCTAAATAGAACATAGAACATGCAAATAAGAATAAAAATCTTAAAGCTTTCCAAGTTTTTGTTATTTTTGACTGTAGCTAGCAGTCGCAAAAACAGCATTCTGGGAAGACTTCGTTATGTCCAGGTGGAATAAAAGAAAACCTTTCAAAGTGAATGGTTTCCTACGTTATTCTGCAAAACTAAAACTTTGCCTACAGGACGTCTACTGTGCCGACAATTTAATTTTAGACAAACAGGTTATTGGCTGGTGCGACATGCCCACACCCTCCTTTCGCTACGACCCGGATCATGGCAACCACATAAGCAGCTCCAGGGGGTCGGAAGCGTAGAACCGGAGGCCTTGCCCCCCACATATCTTGGTGGGGGACGAGAGTATGTGTGGTTCTCCCATTTTTTAAAGCAACACAAAAGTTCATCTTAAGAAGTCATATGTACATGTACTGAAAAGTCTAAACTATGCATGTGATTGACAAAGTTTGATTCCTGAGGAGGGAGGGCAGCGATGCCACAGATCGCTCAATTGACTGTTCCTATAGACCAGTAGTTAGTTTTATTTTTACTTTGAATCTGCACCATAAAGTTCCCCAGTCAGTTGCTTTGAGTAAGCAAACCTTCAGCAAATCACAAATTCGACTTCAAACAACATTTAGGTTATCGTTTTGGCACCTGTATAATGACGACACCTGGCTATTGAAGATTTTACCCTTGGACACACCCATACAGAGATTGGAACCTCACTACCCTCCTCCTCCCTTTTATTATCGATCCGATGATTGCGCTAGCACATTATTTGGCATAATTATGAAAAATGAGCACATTTTTGGCATTTTTTGTCGAAGTAGCACTGCTAGCAAAACCGGTATATTTTTATTAGTTACAGAGCACATTACTTGGGCCGTAACTCTCCAGTAAGTCACGTTTTGCTTATATTGAGTTAATTTTAAAATTTTTTTCAGTCTTGTTAAATTTTGTCTCTTAGTGGGCCCTAGTCTGGGCGCCTGAGGTTCAACGGAATTTTAGTTCAAATCCAGTCCACGCTCTCAAACTCCAAACAAAATGGTTAAATTTAACTGAACTGCTGTTACATGTTTTTGTTTTTTTAAACCTTTCTGTCTATTCAATGAATAACCTTTAACTTGGTTGCTTGCAAGCAATTGTAATGCAGCAGGGACTTTTTGAGGACACTAACTATGATAGCAAAGCATCAGTACAACTTTGTGTTGTATTAAAATCATTTCTGGAAGTAGGGAGCAATTTAGTGAAAGCTAGACGATCTTGAAAACAATGACATGTTTTGCTTTCGTTGCTATATGAAAAACAAGCATTTAATTTCAACCTTTTAAAGGCATTTTGTGAAAAGCATAATTTCAGAAAAACAAGCATAAGTTTTATAAACGAGTATAAATTTAGCATAATTTCGGTTAAAAAAGAGCAGTGTCAGTAGCAAAATGTGCTACTTATACTAGCACAATCGATAAAAGTCTCCAAGTTACCTACAACCACAATTTAATACACAATTACTGGATGAGGCTGAATTTGATATCAAGAATTATCCAGACCGAGGTCAATGTTATCGCTGAAGCCTTAGGCTGGGGCGGATAACATCGACCGAGGTATGGATAATTCTTGATATTATGCGTAGTTGAATCCAATAATTGTTTTATTATTCATTCAAAACAGAGATAGATGCAAGAAAAGATTTGCAGTAAAAAGACTCGTGCGATTAAGTTTCCAAACTGCTTCAAGTCATTTTTGCTGTTATGTAATTTTCACGGCCTTTAGGGGGTTTAGTCATCAACGTCAAAAAGTTTTTTTGGATAGCTTCGTCGAATTATTCACTATATTCGGCTCAAATGATGTCATGGCTTCCGGACATTGAGAATTAACTGGTAAATATCGACCAATAAGAAACAAGAATGAAGTTTGAATGTATGATAATTTGTATTGTTAGTAAGACGTTAATTTGAGTAACGAACACCAAACGAACGCTAGCAAAACGAGAGTCTATGGCTGCTTTTTCAAAAATCTGGTAGCACGAAGTACAATATTGCACTCCTGTGCATGCAAGTAACACCCCTCATTAAAAGAAAAAAAACAAACAAAAAAAACCCCAAAACAAATTAGAAAAGAAAGCCATAAATCCATACAAATCTTATCAAGCTGATCCAAAAACTGCCCAGAAACTTGTTAACCAAATAAGAAAATGTACTGGAATTTATTTAATATTTTGAAGATACGCAATCTTGTAATTTACGAATAAACCAACTTTTAAGGATTTGATCTGCGAAAAAACTGGGGGGTCACCCGCCCCTCTTGTCCCCCTGCTATGGCCCTGATTTTGAAGAACAGTAAAAACAGCAGTATTTGTAGAACAGTACCATATTCGTTTTAAGAGAGAAGGATTGTTGCCGCAATCTATCGCTTCTCTTACCAGCCAACCACCCACCCACCCACCCACCCAACCAACCAACCAACCAACCAACCAAACTACCTACCACCCAACCAACTACCCCACCAACCAACCAGCCAACCAGCCAACCAACCAGCCAACCAGCCAACCAACCAACCACCAATTTATTTTTAACATCGTCGTCAAACGTTCAGGCTCCGGATTCGCAGCTTCCAAAAACTGGAAAACTCTGAGTCCGGTTGTACCCCGAAGCTTGGATAGCTTATCCGGCAAGTAACTCTCCACGACTGCATAGTAATATCCATGCGATGAAGAACCGAACTTAAATCGCAGAAGCGATAGTTATCCACCGCTGGAGTTGTAATGGCGCACTTGAGGTGCACCGGGTGTCTCTAACCTTTCAATCTGTGGCTAGTCAGATTAATGTTACATTTGTTGCAAGTGCGAAAAGTATTGTCCTGTTTGACTCAACCCAACACAAAAGGTTTTCAAAAATATTAGGTGTTTATAAACGATCACGTGAAATAAATTCGATATTAATTCTCAGAATCATGAGAGCCAATGGGTCCGTGGTGGTGGGCGTGGCTCTATACGTCCTGCTTGGACTGGCCATTGTGTCATCGTACCATGGAACAATGGTCAGCCATTGTTCTGTGGCACGATGGCACAATGGCCAGTCCAACCCTGCTCTACGTCAAATGTTTAGCTTGCAGAGAGGATCCACCTTTATAAACATAGGCGTAAATCCATGCAGAAAGGTGGGGAACGAAATGAATTTTAATTTCCAAGCTGGAAATTTTTATGTAATCAAGGTCTGATCTCCTGGAGTCATCCACAGGGTTCGATTCCGACTCCAGGCAGCTATCTGATTAAAGTTACCTTGGTCACATGTGAGAAGAGTGTTGTCCAGTTTGACTCCACCGAGCATCGCAGATTTTCTCTGGGTATTCCTGTTTCCTCCTGTAGTAACACTGGATCCATGATAGGGGTGTCCCTTGCTGTACCTCTAGTGGAGAACAGCTAATCCAGTTTATAGGGTTTAGCCAGCATAAAAATAAAAATAATAAAATAAATCAAAACACTGATTTCCTATAGATTCACCTTTAGTTTTCTATCTTCAATATTCCCCTATCTACAGCAACATTTCGGCTTAAGTTTCTGAAAAATTGCCCCCGAAAAAGAAAATTTCGCATAAGGTGCACATATATAGGGGACACGATAACGGGAAAAATTGAACCAAAAAATTTCGGCACGTATTGGCGTTTTTTTGCCGATAGGAAATCGATCCAATGAACATCGTTATTAAAATATCGTGGGCAGGGGCATAGCGAAGCCTCCATAGTTGGAAGGGTGCATGATTAGATTTTGCCGACAAAGTGTGTGTGGTCCGGTTAATGGTATAAAACAGCTGAGTTGTTTTCTACAAACTATTTTTTAAAAAGAACATGCTACACGTAAAAAAGAATAAAAACCTTAAAGCTTTTCTAGTCTTTGTTATTTTTAACTATAACTAGCATTCGCAAAATTAGCATTCTGAGAAGACTTCGTTACGTCCAGGTAGAGTAAAAGAAAACCTTTCAAAGTAATCAACAGCTGGTAACTTAATATTCGTCAGAAAGCTGTGAAATCATTCTTTGGAATTTGTACCACAGCTTAGCATTCCACTGAATGAATCATTTGATGGCTTCGTAGGTTTTTCTCCAAAAGTAAAACTGTGCTGACAGGACTTCTACTGTGTCAACAATTTAATTTTCCACAAACAGGTTATTTGCTCGTGTGGCATCCCCGCACCCCCTTTCGCTACGTCCCCTATCATGGCTGCCACATGAGCAGCACGTATCTCAAACTTGTGGCTCAGCTGAGCATCTGATCTCCTTAGCTCAATGGTTAGAGCGTCTCACTGGGCATCAGGAGGTTGTGGGTTCGATCCCCGCCTGGGGCTCAGAAATCTTTTTTCTGAGTTATGGGCTGAACGAACGCCTGATGATCATCTATCAATCCAGTTTTCTTCATATTGCTCAGCCTCGTGGCAAATAATTTGTCGTCAAAGTTATTGACCTCATGTGGCCACCTCAATGAAGGGGATGGGTTTGACGATGTAAAAAGTTGGCTTGCCTGTGAAAGGAAATATTTAGACTTGCCCCAAGTTTGCCTCTTTATGTGCTTTCTTGCTCGCCCTGAAACTTAGAGAGAGGCAGACTTGGAGCAAGTCTGGAAAATATTATGCGTAGATCTTTGTTCATGTTCCCGATATTAACGACATATGTATTGCCTTTAGCGGTTTGAGCCATTTGACGGCGTTTCTTACAACTGACAATCGGTTGATCGAACCAAAAAAAATTATGCCGATTCATACATTCCTCGCACTCTAAAAAAATGTTATAATTTAACACACCTTTATAGTCCAAAATTTAACACACTTTCATGTTTGTTACAAAACACGTTAAAATTTGTGTTAGGAAACTTATCTTAAGGTGTGTTTTAGAAAAGCTGTGCTTTCCTACACACCATGGTATGTTTTCCTACACATTTCGGTATATTTTATTGCACACCTTGGCAGCCCATTTCAAATAAACTAAGGTGTGTAAATTAAAACATTGTAAAGTGTGTAATTTAACTCACCTTAAGTATTGCTATTCTACACACCTTAATAAGCTGTGTTATACAACACAGCTCAAGATGTTTTGCTGAACACACCTGCACTTAAAGGAATACATTAGCTAATTGAGCACAAAAGCTGGAACAAAATGAGGAGACAATGACATATAAACTGCTAGATGAATTTACATCAAGGAAAGAAATAAAATCTTGTTTATGTCAGAAGACTGCATATTAAGAGAATTAGAAATTTTAATAATGCATTCTTTACGATACAAACTTATAACAAACACACCATAGACACCATATACCTCATACTGATAAGTTTTCCATATTCATTGAAAGTTGCTCTAAATACTCATTCTCAATGTTTGTGTGTTGTTGAAAAGGCCTAAAAGATTTGCAAAGGGTGTGTTGCTGGAAAGGTGTATTACTTGAAAAGATGTGTTACTTGAAAAGGTGCGTTTCTCAAAAGGTGTGTTATTTAAAAAGTTTATTACTAGAAAGGCGTGTTGTTAGAATGGTGTGTTGTTAAACAGTTGTGTGAGAAAGTTGCGTTAGAAAGGTGTGTTATTAGAAAGGTTTGTTATTAGAAAGGTGTGCTATTAGAAATATTTTAGAAAGAACGTAATTCCAGTGTTATATGTAAGTTCCTCAACCTCATCAACCGCTACACCTAATCCAGTTTCCGACACAAAATCTTTAATAGAAACACCATTAAAGTCAGCTACCGTTGCATGGATAACGTTGCACCATTATTTCGAAACATAACTTCCGTATCCTTTTGACAAAACAACAACATAGCTCCGAAGAAAGCAAATGCAATTGCAGAAATAAAGACGAAAATTGCTTAGGAGATGGAATCATCTTCAAACCTGACGTGACAACGACAAACGCAGACCAAAAACGATGCATTGGGCATGATGGCCAATAGCTTCAAACAACGTTGTAACAACTACCAGTCCGGGCAAAAATCTTAACTCGACGGCTTAGCTGACGAGTACAGTGGAACCCCGCCATACGGCCACCTTGTTATTACGGCCACTTTTTATGTCTTGGCAAAACGTCCATGCATTTTCTTATCTGAAAACTCCGTTAATGCGACCACCCCTTTCATGAGGCCAACGGCTACGTTGTGAAATCCCAACTTGTATATTTCTTTATAAATCCACCTCGTTAATACGACCACCCAAACTGAATGTGCATTCCAAAGGGCAGATTAGCGACTTACGAAAATAAATCTTGAGAAACAATAACGATTTTCTTTTTTAATTGAAAATATCAGTAACATATCATGTCGTCGACTTTTATAACAGCCATTTCCTTCACAAAGCAATGTAATACGAGCCTTATTAAATGACAAAGGAAAATCAGATAATATCCGTTAATTTTGTCAAAATGATTAAGTCATTGTACTTGCACAGAACAAGTCAATCGAAAGTCACAGATTTTTTTCAAAATCCTGTTGAAAGTTTATTAATTACTGAAAGTAACATGGAAAATTGGAGAGTTTGGGGCCTTTGTTTTGAAAAGGACAATATGTATAGCAGATTGTTCCTGTTGATCAAATTCAGTTATGTTTATCTTACTGTGTAGCTCCGTCTCAATTAATATATTTGCATTCTGGATGCTTAAGAAATGTTGATTAAAAGTGCAATTGTGATACAACTGTCATGACGTCACTTGAAAGAGACCAGCCATGAAATTTGACCCTACCCTGTCAATACGGCCACCCCGTTTATACGACCACCTTGTTAATACGGCCAGATACCTATGGCTCGCTGGTGGCCGTATTAACGGGGTTCCACTTTTTATTAATCATTTAATAACTTAATTACTCGTTTATACATTCGATGAATGATTTTACTGACATTTAGTAAAAAACTAATCTGTAATTGATGTCAGAAAAAAGTTCAGTTGACCACATGTATAAGTAACTTTAGGAGAAAGCTAATAAGTTTGCATCAGTAAGAGACCTATATCTAGAGTAGAATGTTAAAGTGGAGACTCGTCATAGAAGTAAGTGTTAATCGTTGAACTAAAAATGTATGCATCATTCACCACAAGATGTTTAGTATGATTTACTAATAGGTTTACTAACATTATTTTCAGATCGAAAAACTGAAATTAAATTCAAATTTCTATATTCAATTAACGACTCCTTCGGCTCGTTCACACGTCACCGGTCAACATCTCCGACTGTCCACCAACGAAGGATATACATACAAAACCGAACTTTCCAAACACATTTTGGGCTTAAATATAAGCGATGACCTTTCACACTTCCCTTGGAAATTTTGAAATTTTAAAGTGACTGGGTGTGGGGAACGCAAGAAGAAACCCACATTATCATAATAGTCGCTAGTTCTGATTATTTATTCTCAATCACAAGGATAAACACTCGTCACATATCACTAACCCACCGAGCACATGCACACTCACAGTGTCTTTTTATTACTGATCACATCACCTACATATACACTTCCTCTTTAAGCTTATTGGCTCTAATAAAAGTAATCCCGTTAAACCTAACAGTTTCCGACATAGGAAGGCCATTTTCGACGTCCCGGAGATACAAATTGAGGTTACTTAATGACTTTGGGGTACATAGTAGTATGGTTGCTCTTCAGGAACGACAGATAAAGCTTAGCTTTTCCTTGTTTCAGTTCTTACAGTGAAAGTAGCCAGCGTTTAACATCGTTTTTTTACAATTATAGCAAGAGAAGAACCAGGTGGGAACCATATTCGAACCATAAAAATCAGACTTAGGCCGAATCAACGCGTTACAAAGCCCTAAGCACATGTAAAAGTTTTGAGATATATGTAGTGGTATGCATGTCCTTTCGTCGCCACTCGCAACAGTTTTAAAAAATGAGAAAAGGTCAGAAAAAAATTAAGATCTGTTGACAAAATAAGCCTGCTATTCATCGGGGTAATTATTCGGGCAGACATAGCAATTCATCAGTGTTAGTGTCAGATGATTCCAGATCAATTAATTCCACATGATACCTTCGACAGCAGATTTTGTAAGTACGAACTCGTCTCGTCTATTTTCTTTACATTTCTTAGTTAGTAAAATGTAATTCATATAATCAACAGCAAAGAACTACAAAACGGAACTAAGAGATTAGATTAAATGAAACATTCAAAGTTAAATACCTGCTTTCACTTTGCAGTACCTCATGGATTTAAATGAGAAGGCTGAGCTTCCCCAAAATGGGCCAAGTGTTACGAAAGTAACGTCTTATCGTCATTGGCTTGAAAGCAGTTCATGTAAAGTTCAGCCATGTTTATGGACTGACACTCGACCTACGTCTACGAGATTTTGAAGATTTCAATAACGGACAGGTATAGTCAGTGTAGCTAGACCAAATTAGAGGAGCGCAGATTTGGCCAAGAAAGTTTGAAGCTGCCGTTGGAAATCGAATAACATTATGATCAATGTACGCAATGGAAATACTATGTAGCTATCTCAGAGGCTACAAGAACTGTATCAGTCAGGCTTCGAGTTTCAGTGCTAATGAGCACTGCGTCTCAAAACAAACAAACAAACAAACAAAAAACAAAACCAACAGACAATACTTTTGCATTTCTAGAAAATAATATTTTTCAATGGAAAGGAGACTTATCAATCGAAAATAAATGACAATAATATGAGTGTACAGATGGCTTTGGCAGCATTCTAAGAGGCTTTAAAAAGCTATTATTCTTCCAAGGGTTTAAATGTATATTCTGACTTCAACCCCTGCCCCCCCCAAAAAAATGAAATTCGTTTCTACGCCACGGGCGTTGATATCGAAAGCTTCTACGACTTTCGTAGTCCCCCCCGTTCGGTGACGCCACTGGTTTTCTTGTAAGTAATGTTAATTAGTTTAACTGTTGACGAATCAGAAGCAGGCTTAGCCACGAGTACATTCTCCTGTCTTCGATGACTACTAGATCGACATTACTACAACAGCTGAAAGTACAGAAGGGAGAGAAGTCGTCCAGTCGGCCAGGAGTATTCGAATAGACGTTTCTGAACAGCAAGTGGAGCCATGGACGACGAAGACCTGATGGAAGCCAGCTCAGTGCCTTGCGTAGTGGATGGTAAGCCATTTAACCGAGGCTTTCGGGCGAGTAAGCCATTTAAGTTGCAATACTCATTTTGGCGTTCTTACTCAATTCCATTTAGCACCAAGGAGGGATGACAGAGCTGGAACCGCCGAAATGGGAATACAAGCGGATTTTTCTGACGAAGAAGAGTGTGATTCGGAAAATTCCTTCACGGATGTTGACCACGAGTTCTCCAAAGGTACGACTGACGCTGAGCAGACATCGAGCGCTATCACACAACAAGAGCAGTCAGCATCTCTCGTAAACGCTTCGAGATCGGCCAAGGTTATGGCAAGAAAAATCGTGGAATTAAAGTATTTTTTCGGCGAAGATCTTTCGAAGAACGAACTGGAGAAACGTAAGTGCTCATTAACGTGTTCACGTTCGACTTTCTTATTTACACGTGCACGTAAAGGACGACAGCTGGAGTATACAATTTTGCATTTTTTATTACTCCGTAATGATCGTTCTTTGTATCTGGAAAGATTGCCGGATGGTAAACATGTGCATAGTTGTTTATGGGATTGGTTATCGAATACATAGTGATCTGGACTGATAAATCAAGGCAAACTGTATTGGCATGGCATTGCTATATTTGCAGGCATGAATAAACAGCGTACCCAGAGGGCCAAAGTAGCACACACATCCAGGTACTGGAAACTTTGTGCACACGGATAGGAAATGATGAATCTACTATTCATATAGGGTAACCCTATCAGGTATAGTGTTATACTGCACAAAGCAAGACAAAGTACAATAGAATATACAGATCTATTGACAGAAATTAAAAGGTTTACCGAGCTATTTTCCAACATTTTATATTTGAATGCTATTGAAGGAGTTCATGTGATGTGTTCTAGGAAACCAAGCTGGGGACATTTCATCAGATTTTGCATCTGATGTCAATCAGATACATAATAACTGTGTCAACTGAACAGTAATTTGTTTGCACTAGTGTATTTAGAGGGTGAGGGCATGGTGCCATGGACCCAGACCATGTTGAGGTCAATTAACTTGCTTTTCAGCTCTTTAAGGTGGGCTGTTGGGCCATTGATGGAAGAGAATGGCCTCATCTAAGGAAAATCCTGGTTACACCACTGTTTGTTTGTAATTCCACTGATTTTTTAATTTTTTTTTCACTAACTTTTTCTCCAATTCCAGAATTTTTTTCTTAATTCTAATATACCTTATAATGTGCATTTCTGGATTGCTTTTTCTTCATGGCTAATTCAGCATTTAAGTTATGTTGTCAATTGTTACCTAGGCAGTTCCACAATCAATCTGTGCTGATTATATCTATTTTTATAGTGATGATATTTCATGTACCTATATTTTTTTGTATCAAATGTCCTATCCCTGCTATTTATCCTGGGTAAAAAGACCTAATGCATATAACCACTGATGTTGCACCACAACAGGTGCTGGTTTATCTTATAAGAAGCATGTTGACTGTGAAAGTTTTAATCATTTTTAATGTTTAAAGCAAAAATGTCAATAGTCATATGCAAATGATCCGTAGTTTACAAATATCAGTATAAAGGTTACATGACAACAACAACAACAACAACAACAACAACAACAACAACAGTCATTTTACTGCCATTTTCCCTGCTTATGCAGGGGTTGGCCATATGAGCCAAGGTCCACTTGGTACATCAGGTGTGTTGCCTTCATCCATGGAGTTTCCCCCACGCACACTTCTCTTGGGTTCCCCATCTTGAGTTTTGATGAGGGAAGATAGGGACCCCCATGTGATACTTTGGGCTGTACCATGCCCATGCTTCTTGACTGCCATGTTGAGTGCTTTGAGGCTTGAGATTTTTATGGCCAAATGCCCTTCCTGGTGCCAAATAAAGGTCACATGCTTAACTGAAAATCTAACTGAAACATTTACTTAATAACTATATGGATATTGCCTTAACCAACACAGAAATGGTTAATAGTACCAATGACCAAACACTTGACAAGTTACATGTGACCATGGTAGCACAAGTAACAGAGTAGGTGAGCTTTAGGGCAGTGGCTAAATGTTAATTAAGAATTAATATTTACAGTGGATTTCAAATTAGTAAAGAAATTTTTCCATAATTATGCTGAAAAGTTAGCAATTATCATAGGCTTTAGGCTTTTTGGTGGCTTTCAATTTGATTGTGTGGATTAGAGTCTTGGAGAAAACACTTGCACACATCCTTGTGAGAGCTATGTGTATTTTGTTTTGCCTGCTTTGAAAATGTTGTTTGTCCATAAGTCTCAAAAGATATATTAAAGAAACATCTTATATGAAGAGTTTTAAAGTGATTTTTGTATCCAGGTGTTAATCAGGAGTTGAGTGTGTGTCAAATACAGATGTTAGATTGGTTAAATGACCATGGAATTCCTGTTCAAATTGGTACTAAATGTAATGCAAAGTGGCACACCTAAAATTATATATCTTGACTGTAGTGTTGTGGGATATCCTTTGGATAACTAGCCACATCCATGTCAAATAATTTTGGACAATGTTGCACCTTAATCACATGAAATAACTGTTTTGTTGGAAAGACAATAAATGGAAGGGAATGCCCATATTGAGCATCTGTTTAAATCCATGGTAAGGCCTATTCTAAGAAAATTTAAGTACAGGTGTAATGTACACTTCAGGGCTAGTATCAAGGTTAGCAGGCATGTATATATTGGTGTTCCCATCTGACCTTATTACTGGAGGGGGAGGCAAGTGTTAAAGCAGGCATTACAAGAAGTTTATAGCTGAAAATCACAAAGAGACATTCAATACTAATATGTCAAGGTTTATCAAACTGTCTTGTTTGCCTAAATTGATTTAAACTATAAAGTTGGTAGAGTTACTTTAGCTAGGTGATTGTCTAATGTTGAAACAAACCACTGTTCAACTCCCTGCCCGCTGAGAAAACTAATGATCAGATCCTCAATCCTCTAACTTTCCAAAAATCTTAAAATTCCAATAATGCACAGCTTTAAATTCAATAATGCACATTCTCCAGTCAATACTATACAATGTGTGCATTACTGCATGCTAGAATAGGCCATGATCCATGGCGTGGAAGTGTCTTTTTATAGTGGAAAACCCAGTCAGCTAGCTAGGGTAAGCTGTTCTCCCTGGAGGTCCAATAAGGTCCACTCCTCATGGGTCCAACGTTACTACAGGAGGAAACCAGAGTACGTAGCAATGCTTAATAGAATCAAACAGGACAGCAGTTGTCTCACATGTAACCAAGGTAACTTTAATCAGATAACTACATGGAGCTGGAATTAGTGCTGCTCCCATCGGTTTATATCCGTAATTGATTAATCGCTGTCAACAATCGATTAATATCGATTAATCGTATTGAATAAATTAAATCATGATACGTCCACAGTGGTTTGTCCTTTCAAAGAAAGGAGTGTGTTTTAATGTTTTTAAAGTTTTGAAATTTTCCAGTAGAAAAACTCAAGAAAAAAACTTATGTAATATAATTATATAAACACAGAGAAATAGCCAAAATAAAGAAATATGCACTTTGACTGCCTACATATTGTTTTTGTTTAAAAATAACAGTGCATCAAGAACAGCTGGCTGAAGTGCTGCACGCTTCTTCGAGACCACTATTGACTGCAATGAGAGCGCGAGAATGCTATCTCTTCGCATTTTTTTTAATTGCAGAAAGAAAGTTGAGGTGAATATCATGCTGTGCGTAGTTGTTGTCGATGATCCGATTATTTTTAAGAATAATCGATTGCCAAAAAATAATCGATTAATCGGGAGCAGCATTAGCTGGAATCGAACCCTAGTTTTGGTGAGACTTGTGTACAAAGTTGAATGCACCTGCAGGAAACACCTGCATATGAAAACTTGAAGTCTTCTGCTCAAGACCTGCAAGAGAGGGGCTACCCAAATACCAAGCTGCCAAGCATCGTAAGATGCAAGTGTGTGAACCAGATTAGAATCTTAGAAAGGCACCGGGAACTTTGTTGCGCTTAATAATGACCTAACAGCTTAACACATGATGACCATCATCATTATGATCTGGCCCAGGCCACATAACAGTTTACCAGCAACAAACAGAAATATAAAATTTGTTAAATATGAACTCCTTAACCGCTTGGGCTTGTCTGCTTGATTAGTAGAATGGTCTAGTGTTAGCCAGAGGAAAAATATAGTTGCCCTAGCCCCTTAATGGAATAATTGCAGTGTTTGTTGCTGGTATCAGAATTACTGTTTCTAATAGTTCATTTACTTTAAAATATTTATTTCATTTAGTTAGCAAAGCTGATGTTCTTGTCCCACCTGGCTTAGTAATTAACACCTCGACCATTCCAAATGCTGGCCATGGCATATTTGCAAGATGTGAAATACCAAAGCACGAATTCTTTGGTCCGTATATTGGGAAAATAATTGACTCAAAAGATGCACAGAATTATGAAGATTCACCTTACATATGGGAGGTATAAAACTCTTTTATTTATTGAACCTGACAGCTTTCGATTTAGTGAGAAGTTTTAATCAAGGGAGACAAAAAGTATTTTTCTTTTCCATGAAGGGGGAAATATTCTCCTCATAAAATATTAGACTTACTAATTTCGTTTTCTCGGTCGGTGCAGGAAAATATTTTTGTGCCTTTTAGTCTTTTTTTTAAAAAACAAAAACCAAGGACAATATAGTCCCTTGAAGACCGAGCGAACGAATTTTACAAAGGATCTATTTTACGGCTTTTGGTTGATTTTCTTTTCTGTTTTTAAGTGTTTTCAACTTCAGATGTTCCTGTTTCTCTTATCTTACCTCGTAACTCGTAACTTGTGTGTCTCGCTTCATGTTTCCACAAGTCAAACGTTCGTTTCCAGTTTTTTTGTACAAACTAGAAATTCGTGTACGCAACAAACCCTCGCCCACCCTTCCAATACATCTCTCGAGAATCCAAGTAACATTGATAATTTTTCAAAGTTGTCAAAAAGACAAATCGTCCTTACTATAACTGGAAGAGGTAATGCAGTAAAGAAAACACAATATTTGGCCACAAATCAGCATCACAGACAGCTCATGAGTGAAATTTTTTTTTTTAATATTTTGTGTCTTAAAAAACTGATAAATTCTATATTATCTCAAAGTGTTATGAAAAAGATTTATACTAAATATTCATCCGGAGGTACAACACTTTGTTGACAAAGATGAAACGAATTACGGAACGGACGAAATAAACAAAGAAAACATGAAGGAGTTTTGCATTTGCAATCGAATACGGTAAAGGTCATCATGCACAAATCACTCTTGAAGTGAGAAACACTGAAGTGGACAACTGTTTTGTCGAAGGATAATTTGGTGACCAAAATCAAGTAGCTTTGCAACGAGTTACCTGGTGGCTGTTTACCTTGCATTTTTGTTTCGAGCCAAAAATACATCCTAACGTCTTCAATGGGGTGACATTTCATAGCGAAAAAAATCCTGATTGAGGAAATGAAATCTGTGTGTGGAAAGTTGAGAAAGCATCCAAAGACTGTCATGCCCTGGACAACTCTTCTGGATGACGAATGTTCTATCCCACTTCTCAAACAATCGACCATGAACGCTGTCCGGTTAAATACTGCAAAATGTTCAAAAATAATCGTCGTACAGAGATGAATGAACCAGAATCTTCATTCTACTTTACCAATAAACACCAGCAAAATCGAGGCGGTAATATTTCGTACAAGAAGTCTCCCTTAGGGAAGAATGAAGTCGGGAAGCTATTTTTGAAAGCTGCTCAAAACAATTCCGTTCGCAGAACTTGTACTTAAAAGCTACTCGATTCAGACGTACCTGTGATTGTGCAGCTCAGGTAAGTGGTTACCAGAACGTGAAAAGTCCCAAGATTTATACTAATCGACATCTATTCAACTTCAGCAAAGAATGTCGTTTTAATGCAGTTAGTCGCTTAGCAAATGTCCTGACAGCAAGCGAGTTCCCTTACGTCTTTTGTTCATATAAATCAGAAAGAACCAAGACAAAGCATTACTGCAAAAAGTGAACAGTTGGCAAATGCATATTCCAAGGAACTAACTTTGAGAACTGCTCTGTCAAGTCATAAATTGTCCAGTTACTGAGGTGGCGAAACCAGCCGCAGGCACCAAGAAAGCCATTTCCTTTGCTGGTTTTAAATCATTTACTGGCTTCAGTGTTCAAATAATGTAAACAACTTGCGAGAGATCATACAAGGGAGAAAAGAACGAGACCAAATCGATTTGCTTCAATACGGTACCTAAGTACGGTTTGTTCAACAACATGCCAGTCCCCGAGCTTGCACACGGCATTTTTGAGCGACCGGAATCCATGGATATATATATATATATGTATATATATATATATATAGAAAGATACATACACAAAGCGAAAATTTTTCTCCCTAGTCACCACGCATGTAACAGGACTCCACGCACGTCAAGATTAGTACCCTCGCACCGCGCTTCACGCGGTGGGCGAGGGGATAACTTTAAGAAAGTGTAACGAAATTTTTAAGTCAGGAATTTTCCGGCGAAGTGCCGACGTTTGAATCAAAATATTTCCGACGATTACTCGAGTTCCAAGTTTGTCACATGATGATTCGACGACTTATCGATCTGGAATCCTGCAAGAACTTCAAGGTAACTTTAAAGCTATTTTCATTGCAGAATTCATAATATCTGACATTTCCATACTTCCTGCTAAGTTATGAAAGCTTTTTCACTCATTCTTCAATCAGAAGATATTAAAGTCGTACAATTTTCTTCCATATGACAAAATTTCATTCCAAGTGGAAGCGCTGATAAAAAGTGTAACGCCAAGGAGAGCAGGATCCTGATCCCTGAGAAATTAATCAGCGTCCGTAATGATCCTTATTAACTTCGTTTGTTCGGTCTGTACGGGAAAGTATTTGCCCGAGGTTTTCGTACAATATTTTGCTACTTTTTTGGTAGTTTGTAATTGTAAGTCTTTTGTAGAACGTCCCTGAATCTGCTTTGTTTGTTTTCAAATCAACTCGGAAATTTCCAGTTTGTGCGAAAATCGTATTGCACGGCTAGGTAGCCAATCAGCGCGGGTAGTTTTGTGTATAGACCAGATAGCGAGCTCTGCCATATAATAATTTTACATATTGATCAGAAAAGAAGCTCAACCATTTTAAAACCATTTGTCCAATCAAATAACTCACGACAGAAATCTTCTGAAGACATGTTTAAAGAAGTTTCCATGCTCTTAGATGCACTTGGAAGTTTTGAAGTAACACCTTGGCTGAGGAAACCGAAGTTCCCCTTCCATGGCTAAAGACCAACTTTTTTTCAGGGCTGCAGTCAGGGAGGGCAGTTGGGGCAAGGGGCAACCTTTACTGTCGAGAAATTCTCTATTCCATTAACTCTTTCCGTTCAGCGTGAGCCAGGGTAAAATGACAAAAGTGTTATGCCGCCTGGACAGAGTTAACAAATTAAAGTCTTGTCTTCTGTGGAGTACTTGCGGTACAAAATGCATTCTTAGAACGTTTTCAAATCTCAAATACAGAAAAACAGAAACACTTTTTTAATTTACCCTCCCCTTGCAGGAATTTCGGTTTAAGCCATGAAAAGGCTCAGATGATTATTGTCGAATAGATACATTATACTTGATTCTGAAGCAGGAATTTCATTAGAAGCTTGCTGCCGCCGGAGCTCCGCTGGTTGTCAGTCACTAAGTCACCGGCTACTTTCCATATTCGTTGCTTTCGTTAATGGATACTTATCTCTGAGTTAACTAAATTCAATGCCCAGAATGTTGGAAATTGGATTTCTGAACGTCTAAATTTCCAAATTTTCTGGGGGGCATGCCGTTAGACCAGTCTTGGAGAAAAAGGGGCTTTATGGCTTCCTTGATTAACACAGCCACCGAATTCGGACGCCTACTTCAAGCCTTATTGAAAGCCCTGCTGAAGTTGACCCACTGTACAGGCAGTGAAAACGTCGCCCACTGACTTATGGCCTGCCTCAAACCTATCTTCTTCGCAAGATGGAAATTAAGTTGAGTCTGTCTTATCACAGTTGATTCATCGAGATCTCTGGTTCGTGTTTGTAACAGTGAAGTTTGAAGATTTAAGCCGTGGAATACTGAGACCTGTTTAAGTCACAATGGATGCAAACTTAGGTGTACTTATACGTAACATATCAAGCACTGGATGGAGTACTGGGTCTGATTTCCTGACGACGAGAAGTGATTTGGCGAACGAGTCTATAGCCGAGTCTTTTTTACCAACTTTCAGGTGTTTATAAATTAGAGTATCAGACCAAACGTGACTTCGGAGTTTTGTATGTTGTCTCAAAAGAATTCGAATTTAAAGGGGAAATTTGGTTTAAGTTGATAAATTTTTTTGGTAATTAAAATCTGTATGCTAAATAAGATTGCAAATTATGTCTTGTTAGTGATTTCTTTAGAATTTCTTTTGGAGGGGTTGAATTAAAACTACACTTTCAACTTGTTCAGAAAGCTAGGGCTCTTTTGTAGAAAGCTTGTACCACAGGCATTCTTGATCCACGAACAGCGTTTCTTTCTGACAAAACTTCTCAGCTGAAACAAATGATTACTACTTTTGTAATGGTAAAATAAAGCGAAATCAAGAAAGGCCAGTAGGTACTGTTTAAGACAACTTTATTCGTTTAAGCTTTCGTCGCTTACATTATCAGACACTGAACGAGAAGCGACCAAAATGCTGCTTAAACACTGACGAAATGACCAAAATACTGCTTCTATGTATAATTATAATATTGTATATGGTGCCTAGTTACGCGTTCAGATATTTTGTGGCGTAAAAATACCAGAAATTTTAACTAATGAAGTTATATATATATCTATATATTGTTTTTTTAATTTAAAACTGTGTGATGTTGGTAAGAACGTAACATTTTTAAATTTTAACCGTGTTGCTCAGGACATTTTACTGTTTTGTACAGGTTAAGGACGACTACGGCCAGCTGGTTCATCTTGTCGACGGAAGCGACGCTTGCCAATCGAATTGGCTGAGATATGTCAATTGTGCGCGAACAAGTGAAGAACAGAATATGCGCCCTGTGCAGTATGAAAACAACATTTACTACATGGCAACCAGAGATATTCATCCAGGGGAGGAACTGTTGACATACTATGGAGGAAAATACGCTAAGAAATTGGGTCTGGAAGTCCACAAGATGATGCTGCGTAGGTTTAATGTTTACATGTAGCTTTTGTTAGTTTTGCTTAGAGCACATGTAGACTAAGTGCGACCCGCAAGTCATTTCCTTGCGGACGGCGACATGGTTCTAAAGTTGCTATCAATATGGCCCGCAGATCGTTAATGTAGAATTCCAAATGTAACGGTCCCAGTTACTTTCGGATTTAGTAGCCATTGAGGGCCGTTTACATAATATTTGCGTCTTTTTTAAAAGGATGGTTTTTAAAAAAGACACTTGAAAGAGTACTTTCCGAAAGCATAAGTTCTTAGTTCTTCAAGAAAGCCCAATAAAACTTCGTTCTTCATGTCACCGTTTGACATGGAGGACGAAGTAGGTTTCCGTTCGCTGACGAGCACTTATTGAATCTTTGAGTTTTGCTGCCTTATTTGCCGTTGCATTCAAGATTGCAAGTCAGCCAGGGAACCGCTATTTTCGCGGCGTCCGTTACATTCGGAAGGCCGCTACTTTCAAAATTTTACGGTATACTGATTACATGCAGCAAACTGAGAGCTAAGTCCTATGGACATGTCCATTGTGCCTTTGGGAAAGCAATGTAATACTTTCCAAAAAAAATTATACGTCTCGTGGGTCAACTCGTGCAGTTTCTTTCGAGTTGTTTTTGTCCACCCCTTCCGTTGTAGCGACGCGCGCATACGGCATACCAAAGATAATACCTGGTTACATGTATATACTGCGCCGTTTTAACGACTTCTCAATATGTTGAGGTCCGTACAATAGTTACGGAACGTCATCGTGGCCTGTAAGAGCAATTTCGTGCCCACGCCGGTATGGTGGTCTGAGATTGTCACCGTGCTGAGATTGTATTCAAAACTAGTGCGCATACTCGAAAGAGAAGGAGCAATCTCCGCAAGTTAGCCTTGCATATAATTGTCAATTTTATGGTTTTTTGACTTTTGTTCAGCAAGAAGATTGTTGTATGCTTGCCAGTCAATTGAACATAACTACTGTAGAGTTTATCTCGAATCGAACACATGCACGGCGTTGAGTTCGTAGCAAGAATTTATTAAACATGAGAAAACAAATCATACTCGCTCAAGTCTTCGAAGTATGTCACAATCGAACTGGTTATTTAGTAGATCAATTTATGAACTGGTTAATTGTTGATTAAAGCGATGGGTAAAGCAAGAAGTAATCCGATCTACCTTAGACAACGTGATGTGCTGTTGTCGTGCAATCTCAGCACAGTATATCTACCGCTGATATTACTGCCGGCGCAAATCGCAAGTACGCATGAGCATGTCAATCTCAGCACAATACAATTTTAGACCGCCACACCGATTTAGAGTTTTGTAGCATTACCAAATTCTTAGTTACTACAGAACACGATAAATATAATCCATTGTCTCCACGTCTTTCGTTATTTGAATTACGCGTTTGGACATGCGCATTATCGGTCCTGATAATAAAGTCTAAACACTCCTCTCGATTACGTGGACGGATCATTCGATCACCATGTTCAACTGCGTACACTTCAAGGTTGGACTCGTTAGCTCAACAGGTAGAGCGGCGGACCGGTATCCCGAAGGTGCGAGTTCAAATCCCGCTCGAGTCAACATTTTTCAGTTGACTTCAGCAGTGTAGGTTAATTGTGAAGTTTCGTTTCATAATACCCTGAGGATGATTCTGAAATATAGCATTAACCGATCACAATTGAAAACATTTTCTATAGTCAACCGATTGTTCTTCATTCTATATGCTCGTACACACTGGACGCGTAACGCGATGCCGTAACTCTTGAAAATTAGCTCCATATTATTTTAACGATATCTTTCGCACTGAACGCGTTACGCCAACGCTGCTACGAGGACGCGTACAGTTTGGGCGTTACCAATAAGGATCCTTTTAGGCAATCCCAGCGTCAGCTTGCTAGCCCGGGTCAACTCGTCTAGTACAAATTATTGATAGCGTTTACATGCTGACCCGGATCATCGTCGTGATGTAGACACGACGTTAGATCGACCCTGTTCGACATTCTCGTGCAAAGAAATACTGAACTTGGTTAAACAAGTGAACAAGGACAATGGATTTGGGATGAAAAGGCAGAATAATGTGATTTATTTAAACTAATAACTGTACTAGACACAAGAGCCCCAGAAGCGTTAACCCAGGAGGCCAACTTGACCTGGGTTGACAGCCAGTCCAGATTCGTATGAAGGAAAATTAACGTCGTGCTAATTTCCACACGCATTACGGCGTACAGTTACGGCAAGGCGTCACGCGTTCAGTGTGTACGAGCTCAATAACCTGCACTTTTGATACTGCAGTAGCATGTAAAACTGAAATGTGGCAAAAGATCGCCATTGCTTTTTTCGGTCATCAAATTAATCATAATGATAATTTATTTACTTATATGCGCTATATCCAATAAAATGCCCTATAGCGCTTTACAGAGCTAACCCAACAGCCTTACAATTTAAATGGCTTACAAAGAGTCTATAATAAATATTAACAAAATATCAAAAGTTTTAAGATAGCGAACAAAAAATTAGTATATCCAAATTTATAAATGATTAAAAACCTTACTAAAGAATGACATGAAATTTAAAATCTAAATCCCTATATACTCATATACTCCATTAACCTTTTCTCCCTTTCGTCGTCATTTAGCAAACGAATGTTTCCAGTGTCGTAATTGTGGAAAAACCTATTCAAATGCCGCGTGCCTGCTTGGCCATTTGAAATACAAGTGCAGCACTGGTGAACAACGGAGTATCTTCGTGCCTCAACCCACGGACCACGTGAATCCCTTCAAGGTGGACATCCCAGACGACATCGCGACCAGGGAAAACGAAAAGCTGAAGAAGTTCCGATGTCCCACGTGTAACAAAGGTTTCATACGCAACTACACGTTGCAGTGTCATATGCTTATTCACACTGGCAAGAAGGACCACAAGTGTGAGACTTGCGGGAAGGCGTTCACGTTGGCAAAACATTTGCAACGACACCGACTCACCCACACGGGCGAGAGACCCTACAAATGCCACCTCTGTGGAAAGGCCTTTTCCCAGCAAGGCAGCCTGCAAGCGCACAGCCGCACCCACACGGGCATCAAGCCGTACAAGTGCGAGATTTGCGGCCGAGCTTTCGCTCTTCAATCCCCGCTACTCTCCCACATGAAGACGCACAATAACGAAAAAGCTTATAAGTGCGCGACTTGCGGAAAGGCGTTTACCCATCGCAACACACTTGTGCGTCACGAGCTCATCCACTCTGGCACCCGACCCTACAGTTGCTCGAAGTGCGGCAAGACATTCACGCAAACCAACGACCTGAAACGCCACAGTAGGATTCATACCGGTATTCGCCCTTACAAGTGCCACATATGTGGTAAAGCATTCACCGTCGAGTTTACCTTGGTGTGCCACATCAGGACGCACACCGGGGTCCGACCGTACACGTGCGATTACTGTGATAGGACTTTTACTCAGCCAGGGGCGAGACTCAAACACATTCGGAAGCTACATCCGGGGAAACCGATCCCGGAACCAGTTGAACGAATTTCCATTAAAAGTGAAATACTACCCGTTGTAAATTCGTCCGCCCGGTGAAGCAAAAACTGGGGAACTTGAGTGTGTTTTGAATCAAAGTAGCTATTCCACGGACTCTAAAAAGTCGTGGAAGTCAACGAACACATCAAATACAACGCTAAATAAGTGACTTTATTCCAAGGAGTCGATACTGTTCATTCTTGATATCTTATTCCATTGAAGACTGCGACTTTCTTTGTAATTAAGGCCCGTTTACAGAAGCGATTTTGTACGTTGTGATTGTCATTCTGGTGTATGCAATACACTCATAACAGTCCATGCAGGAAGATATCCGTTGCAGTTTGTCCTCCATGCTCACGTCGGTTTAATACATACTTCAAGATGTCAATCGCAAAGCATGAAATCGCAAGTGCAAACGGGCCATTAGTAATTTGTTGTCGGCCGCCTTTTTTATTTCGACAAAAAGCTTAAATTCTTCGCTTAACAAATTTCCGGGGGTGTCATCACGTCTATAGCAAGGAGCTGGTAAATATTGAGAGGAAAAAAAAACTGGTTTGTGTAAGACTATATTTCGCGATTAGCGAGAGTGAACATGTCGCTACATCACGATTTTGAAGTGTGCAGTCCATATCGAATGCAAAGCTAAGCTTTTGCCTATAATTAGCAATCAAACTAAAAAATAAAGTAATAGAAAATACATGATTAATCAAGAAATTGAAATTCATTAAGTAATTCAAGAGCTGATCGGGGTTATGTAACCGAATACTTTTCAACGCAATATGTTGCGAATGTAGGAGCTAGGAGATAACTCGGACAGATGTACGTTCGTCAAGCCCTAACCTCAGAAAAACGATTTCTGAACCCCAGACGGGGATCAAACCCGCAATCTGATGACCGGTGAGACGGTCTACCGAAACTAAGCTGGTAATTTCAGGTGCAAGTTTGACATATGTGCTGCCTACGCGGAAACCACGTTATGCTAATGATATTCAACGCGATAAATGTTTCGAATTTAAGAGCTTGGAGATAACACGGATGAACGTTCGTCCAGCTTTAACTTCAGAAAAACGATTTGCCGGTCTTACTGGTCATCAGAAAACCCCCTTCTACGACAAGGTGCAGATAAATGGATATAAATCACGTAGCCCCTCATTGCCTCAAAATAACCTATACTTATTTGATACGTATTTATTTTGCTTTATGTTGAGCGGGCTCTTCATTTCTTTATATTATTCACACTCTGTATATGTAAAATAACACGCGTCCTACGCACGCTCTGATTGCACGAGCCTAATTTTCTCTCGGAGTGCAGAGACACGGTGACATCACTTTCATTTAGTATTAGAGTACAGAGACATGGTTGACGTCAAAAAAAATCGAAAAGACCTTAGTTATTTTAATAAAACAAGTGGAAAGTCTTCGTGTCTCAATACTGTGATAGAAACATTCATGACATTTCGACCGGAAAAATACCAGAAAACTCTATATACATAGAAAAAGAGATAGCTAGATAGATAGACAGACAGACAGATGGATATATACAAAGAAAAAAGAAAGCAAAACCTGGTAGTCTATCATTTTAATTATTACCGAACTTTCGTAATACTATTTATATTGATATTTAACATAGAGAAGAGTTCAAGAGCTGCGGTTTGTTACCAGAAAAGTTAAATATGTGCTTACACCATTTATCTGGTCGGACGCTTTAGAAAGCACTTACAAGTACAACAATATCATACCAATGCGAAACAAATCACACTAAATAAGTCCAAAACTAATGTTTGTGGGACAGAAATATTGCCACAAAGTTAACCACAACGCTACCCATAAATTGAAAGGCTCTTGTCATCTTTATTTATATTTCGCGAAGTACAGCTATATTGACTAGCATAACGTGGATTTTCTAAAGTAACTGCCATAAGCTGTGTCAAAGCAATCCTGTTTACATCCTGTTAAACAGGTACAGGTCTTGTAAAAAGTATGAAAAAAGATTTCTTCAACGCACCCTCAGGGTTAAAAACCAGCAAACTAGAACAAACTAAGTGAACGTTCAAAGTGTTATTTTACGTCACTCACTAGGTGGTTTTATCCCTTGTATTCTTAATATCTTATTGTACGTTACGACAATAGTATGTTCTTATCTTTGATCCTTTTATAAGGGAAGGATGCTATCTTCGTGGTTCATGGTTCTCAACAACATGGTCAAGTTCACTGTCATTGTGGAAGCAATAGAATATAGCTGCGCTGGTGCAATCAAATTGAATCGGCTATCAAAAGTGATCTTTTAGCATTTCAATTAATGTTGAAGGCGGATAATTCTCATAAACCACTTTGGAAATCGCAGTGAACAATGGAAAACTAAAAAAAAATACAGGAAGTCAAATAATATTTACGATGTTTACAATGCAAAAAAAAAAAAAAAAAGAAAAAAAAAGAAAAAAAAAAAAAAAAAAGAAAAGAAGTAAAAAGCACGACTGGGATCACTAAGTCTTGTAAACCATGCGTGCAATTAAAGTACGATAATGAAATGTGGGTTTACTTAAATTGGTAAGAAAAGTTTTCATGAAAATCTGACACTGCCGAAGTCAACCGAAAAATGTTGACTCGAGCGGGATTTAAATTCGCACCTTCTACATACCGGTCTGCCGCTCCACCTGTTAAGCTATCGATAGCTTAACAGGGGTTGGAGGCAAGCTTTTATCCAACTTAAGCGCACGAGATATTCTCGTGACAACTTAACGCTTATCCATGAGAGGATGTGCAGTGTTTCGACTCTTTCAGAATCATCTTCAGAGATATAAATGAACAGAAATGTTTTCATGATAATCCCCCGAAGGTGTGAGTTCAAGTCCCGCTCGAGTCAACATTTTTCAGTTGACTTCAGCAGTGTCTGATAATCATGAAAACATTCCAGTTCGTGTATCTCTGAGGATGATTCTGAAACAAAAGTCATTTAATAACCTTGCCTAATTTAGTTTCGGTACAGCAAATCTGTCATCTGCCACGCTATTAAGTCAAACGCAGTTTTATGTCATCAGTTGACATTACGTTACTTTCAATTCTTCGCACAGTTTTGAAAGTCTCGAAACCCTTTCACATAATGAAACTGTCTTGGAAATTTTCGTAAAACAAGCTAAGCTGAGCTAAAATCAATACGACACGAACGCAACACATGACTTGAAATGATGTGACGACACAACATACGTAACACACCACGACACGACGACATTGACAATAAAAATGAAAATACAATATAAAGTAAAGTAAAGTAAGGTGAAGTAAAGTAAAATAAAATAAAAATAAAGTAAAAGAAAATTAAACGTAAGATGCAGTACGATACGGTATAGCACAGTACGGTGTACTGCATTGCAATGCAATGCAATCATTCAAAAAGTTCATTTACGACAAGATATCGACCAGTACGTAAGCAAAAATTAGGGGCTGATTACATGGGAAAATTTCAGCCCGAGCTGAAATTCACCCTAGCAGACCAAGTTGAAAAACGTCCCAATTACATGAAATATTTCAGCGCGGGCTGAAACTGAAATCGGAAGTTAACCCAAGCAGCAATTTGTCGGTAGCCTTTGTTGTTTTGGCTACTTGCATCTTCCCACGCCTGTCAATCATCTTTTTAGCCTGGGCCGAATTTTTTTCGTGCGATTACATGGGACTTTTCAACACACAGTCAACCGGGCTTAAATTTTCGGCCCAGGTAGCTCAAACAGAATTGAAACTTTCTTCAGGAAACCGCGAACTCCGTTTTTCGAGTATTTTATCCGAAGGCCAGGCTGAAATCTCAGCCCGGTTAACTGAGCTAGAATTTCAGCCCGGGCTGAAATTCTCAAAGCAATCAGCCTCTAAGAGTACAGAATTGAAATAACGTTTAGTGCGCGGGAAGACGTTTGTGTCATGTTTTTTTTTTCTTTCGCATCCAAAGTGAGCATGCAAGGTTAAAGGAGAGTCAAGAAATACAAATGCTTACCTGTCAGTCAGCTCGTGTTTCTTTAGTATTTTATACAGTTCTTGAAGTGTATGTGGTCCTTGCAATTTCTGGCCATTCAGATATTCCTTTTCAATATCGTCGAAATTCTAGAAATTCGAAAAGGTTTATAGACTTAAAGCTATTATCAAACAACAAATTAATACACCTTTTGCTGTTCATTACCAGAAAATATGCCATCATTAACGCAAACCTCAAACTCATTAACGCAAAAATACATTCATATTATTGAATGGACATTCACGAGCGTAGATACGTAACCATTTGCATCGAAGAGCGTCAACAGAAGACCATTAACACCATTCTACTATACATTAGGGATGAAAAAATTTCACTTAGGCAAGATATTTCTCCTGCGTAATTGATATTTCATAATCCCTAATGTATAGTACAATGGTGTTAATAGTCGTCTGCTGGCGCTATGAAATGCCCTTTGATGCAAATGGTTGCATATCTACGCTAGTGAATGTCGATTGAATAAAATGAATATATTTTTTGCGTTAGTGAATTTCAGGTTGGCGTTAATGATGGTACATTTTCTGGTAATGAACAACAAAAGATGTAAAATATTACATATTAAATATTAAGTATCGTAATTAAATATCAAAGAAATGTTCAACATTTTAAACTTAATAATAAATCATTGATATTTAAAATTAAATAATTATGTAATATTAAATATTGAACCGCACCAGACAGTATAGCATATTTAAAATTTCATATGGTATAATTGGCCCTGGCTTATAACCTTTACTGTGCCAAGCCGTTTCAGCGTAGGGCCTGCCTGGAAAAGGACAGGACTATCTCCATTACAACTACCTCCATTAATTCTTTCGTGGCAGGATCAGTACTTTACAGGCAAGTAGCCAGAAATTTTTCTTGAGGGGAGGAGGAGGTGTGTGGGTTCAATGTCGAGCACCTTGGCCATTACAAATTTTCAACACGCCCAAAAATCTACCATCTTCCTGTACATACAACTTCACTCACGTTTATCACGTAAGAACAGAGTATTCTGGGGATTTTATCAAACGTTACTTGGACTCGTGACCGTACCTTATAAGACCATTTGTCAGCCTGTTTGCCTTCTATTTACAGAATTGTTAGTGTACAAGACAATACGGATAGGTAAGTTATAACGACTTCGCATTTTTCGTATTAGTTACATGTATTTTATGGAATTAAGACCAATTTTGGCGGCTCCATCCTCCAGTTATTTGGGGGAACTTCAAAGAGCAGGGTCTAGATTGGATTCACCAGGGTTCAAATAACAAAGCTGGCCAGATTGTGCTATTGTCTAATGACGGTTACGAACTCATCATTCAATTGGAAACTCTAGTTCGCTGTAGGTATGGGAGAGGTTTGAACGCCCTGAACCCTCCCCTTGGCTACGCCACTGGGACTTTATCGTTATAGATAATTCTGGAGGAGGAAAATCTCGAGTGTCTAGATATATATATTTTTTTATTTTATATTTTTTTTCCTCAGTCGAATGGCCCAAAGTTGTATTTTTCCCACTCGAGACTTTCGACTAGACACTCGAGATTTTCCTCTTTCAGAATTATCTACTTAACAGTTAGCGGTCGAGTGTAAATGCCATAATGTTCTATTGAATATACCCTTCACTTTACCATTTTACTCTAGCTAATGGCAAACAATTTTACTCAGTAAGTGAAGAGATCCTGCCTGGAAAGGTTTATGACAATCTCCATTACGACTACCTCCATTAACTCTTTCCCGAAAGGATCAGTATTTTGTTATTTTACTCTAGCTAACGCCAGACAATTATATTCATCAATAGGAGAAGTCCTTCCTGGAAAGAGTAATGACAATCTCCACTACGACCATCTCCATTAACTCTTTCCCTGACAGGACCAGTATTTTATCATTTTACTCAAGCTAACGCCAGACAATTTTACTCATCAAAGGAAGAGATCCTGCCTCGAAAGGGTTATGGCTATCTACATTAACTCTTTCCTGGTAGGATCAGTATTTTATCATTTTACCATAGAAAGGGTCCGTCGGATTGTGCTCGTAAAATCGAGTATTATGCTTTCGGGTGTCATCCATGAAACCAGGGTATTATGCTCAAAATTATGCTCAGCTGGAGGTACTATGTACCGAACCCTTCCCTTCCCTCCATACTTGTTATATAAACATTCCTACAGTCTTTCATATTACTTTTGAAAGAAAAGACACGTTAGACAAACCAATTGCTAGTGCTACACAGTAAACTCGGCTTCCATATCTGGACTGCTAACTGGCCGATGAAATGTGAAGCCAAGATGGCCGCCCATGAAGGGTAATTTTGTACGTCAGTTTCAGTCCCCAAGGCGGGCTTGTACGTCAGTTTTAGTCTCCCACGTGACTTTTTACATTTTCTGAAAAGTTTTTTTTTTTGAAAACACACATAAAACATCTCTTCAAAAGACAGAAATGAGTTTAAGAATTTCAAATATATATGTGAATATTTTTCGTATGTATATGGTTGTGAATGTTTTCAAAGCCGAACCAAACAAAAGGTGAAGATTAAAGTCGTGCAAAGGACTGGAATTCACGTCCAAGACCGCAAAGAGGACAGAAACTGACGTAAAAAATTACCCTCCATGAGCGGCCATCTTGGAATCACTTTTTGCCCGGGCAAATGACTGGAAGTAAGCAATCCCTACACGGAAATCGAGTTCATCGATGCTACACTACAGCTAGGCCTTGGAAGCCTAGCATAATGAAGTAACCAGGCCTTCGATGGTGCCAAAATGCGCTGGGTACGAGTCTAGGGTACCCAGTTCCTAAAATGTCCGGGCTTTTATCAACTTTGAACATTCTAGTTGGTGGAAAAATTAGTATACAGTTTTCAGAACTACAATATAACAGAATTATGCTGCAATATGTGAGTATTATGCCGGCATTACGCTTGGTGCTCCGGATATAGTAATATACTCGAAATTATGCCAGCATGATCCGACCGACCCTAACTTTAGCTAATGCCATACAATTTTACTCATCAAGGGGAAAGGGTTGACTACCTCCATTAACTCTTTCCTGGTAGGATCAGTACTTTATCATTCTATCTGAGATTCTGCTAGACTGGCATATGCCGGTTTCTACCGGTAAAAAATCGTCTTGTATGCCGGAAAAATTTTACGGTTTCTTTTACCGATAAATTTCATTTTTGGTATTCTGTGCTTTGATATAGACTAGAGTCGTACTCTGCCAATCAAAACATGATTGACGCCAAAGTTAACCATTTACTCTTGAGTTGACATTGACACAGTGAGATCAAAGAAAATATTAAGGGAGGTTAAGGTTTTTAGTGACGTCCTGTCCTTGGAAATTGATAATTTCATCGCCACTATCGTCGATGGGCGAGTCTACAGAACTCCATTTATCATTACGAGACCACTCTGGCTATCATGAGGGTCCTTGTCAGCGGAACACCCCTTGTGAAATATCAGACCCCGCCGACCCCCCAACTTTTTGGCGGCTGCCCCCCCCCCCACAGTCCTCCCTTTCGTAAATGGTCTTCGCCATCTTAATGTTCTCGCCTTCCCCAAGTGTACCCTCCGCACCCAGACTCCCAACCTCATCGACTAGAAACAACTCAAAATCTTTCACCTGTTTTCTTTCCTTGACTCTACATTTAATGACAGATTATCTGGGTCACCTAACTCAAATCAAAACTCTAGCCTAACCGTCCCAGCAACAGGTTTTCAGCCTCGCTCATACCCAAACTTGACTCACTAGTCGCTTTATGACTCTAATTTTAACATTTTGAATATACGAAAGCGCGAAGAAAATCAAACACTGCGGAGTAAAAAAAAAAACAAAACAAAAAAACAAAAAAAAAAAAACAAACAACAAAACACTTTGAGTCCAGGGAAAAGAAAATATGTAAATAGAAAACTAAGTTTCACCGTGGTTTCGAACCCTCTTGGTACTGATCGCTATTGGTCGTATTAACCAGTACACCAGGCTGGTTCTCAGGATACACTTGGGGAACCCGAAAACATTAGGATGGCAAAGACCACCTGGGATGGCTAAGACCGTTTACGAAGGGGAAAATAGCGGAGCCAACACTAAATGTTACTGTCTGGACAAAATACTAATCTTTTAAATAAGCGTCCCTGTCCAAATTAGCGCCCCTCCCGATTTAACGCTCCTCCAACAAGTGTGAAAAAAATTAAGTGCCCTGGGCGCTAGTTCGAAGATTTATGGTATCTCAATTAACTCTTTCCGAGCAGGAACAGTATTTTACAATTTTACCTTAGCTAACGGCAGACAATTTAACTCATCAGACCGAGGTCCTACCTGGAAAGGTTTATAACTATCTCAATAAACTCTTTCTGAGCATGATCTGTATTTCATCATTTTACTTTAGCTAACCAAAGTTGTAACGTGTAACAATGCGTTACTTCATTCAACGTGTATCAAGATGTTATGATTAACTCTTTAACGTGTAACAAGACACTGTAATTAATCTCGACAGCGCGTACAGAAATATGATACGAGAGAGTGAAGTGAGATGTTTTGCCTCTCTACTTAAAGCAGTGGCGTAGCCAGAGAATCTGTGATGCCCAGGCCTGGGAAGCATACTAATTAGAGGGATCAGAGGACATGCCCCCGGGAAATGTTTGAACTCTTGGGTCTCTGAGAGAGTATTTCCTGTATTATGATGGCGCTATTCTCGTTTTTTAGGCTACGGGCCCGAGTTGGATTCGAAGGCTTCCATTGGCGTTAAACTCGTACAGATCTTCCAAATTACTTTTTAAACCACACGATATCTAATCGATGAGAACAAATTGCGCCTATTTTAAGCGTAGGAGAAAAAAATTGCGCAAAGAAATTCCATTTATGGACCAAACTTAAAGGGCAGATATGAAGTTATTCCAAATTTGTCGTGTATTTTTCAGTTGAATATGTCAAATAAGTTTTGGGAAACGCCTATATCCGTAGCTGACGCCCGGGCCTGGACCCGGGTCTGGCTACGCCACTGACTTAAAGGGCTTTCTTTTTGCGCGTACGATTGTAACTTGTTAGCACCGGCTAATAAAGGGACAAAAGAAAAAAAAAACTGGATTAGTAGTGTTTCGTGTCTATCATTAACCAACTACAAACGCCAGACAATTTTACTAGTCAAGGTGAGATCCGACCGAGAATGAGTTGGAGAACATAAAAGATACAAACATCAAACAAGGTAAATCCTTTTCTGCTTACCTTTCCTGTTCTCACAAAGAGCTCTGCACACTTTCTGTTTCGACCTCCGTAGCACGACGCAATGAGATCTCCAACCCCGCAAGATTCAAAGAACGTCTCTTTTTTCACACCTTCGTAGAATTTCTCTGCAAATGATAATATTTCTACTATTCCAAGTCTGATGATCGCCGCCTTTGTGTTAGCACCGCACCTGCAAAGAAAATTTATTGAACGATATGATAGCCTCTAAAGTGTATTTCGGACTTGTGGAAGCTCGGAGATATAACAAATTGTAGACAAACTTTCGTCAAGGGTGATTGGTTAGAACGTCTCACAGGGCTAATTTTTTTTTACGCCCACTTCAAGATGGCGCATACTGACCGTGAGAGCCTGAAAACTATTCGCCCTCGCGTTATATTATTATTCAATATGTCCTCTCAACTAAGATTTATGTTAGGATTAGGGTTAAGATTAGGTTTAGGACTAGGGTTAGGACTAGAGTTAACCCTGATTCTAATCCTAATCCTAACCGTAATCCTTATCTGAATCGTAGGCAGTTCAATGATCTTAGGTGAGAGGCCATGTTGATGATGATGATAACTATTTATTCACGCTAGCCTCGTCAACATAAGCTGGTTTCCACGAAGGGCGTGGGGAAAAAAATGTGTACAAATTACAAGAGATTCGTTAGTTAAGGTCTACGCTAATAGCTAAGGTATTTACAATGGAAGCTAGGACTAGGTAATGAAAGGATAGATTCAGAATTAAAAGTATATTTACAGAGTTAAATGTCAAGTGCTGTAGGCGATACTGTGAGCAGCGATTTTAGTTTCAAACCTCGAGAGAGAAGTGCACCTTCTTATTTGCTCAGGCAAACTATTCCATAATTTAGCTCCGTCAAACAAAAAGCTTTTTTTCATGCTGTTTGTACGCGGTTTTGGTAAAGAATGATCACATGACTTGTGACTTGTGCGACGAGTTTGTTTTCCGTGTTTGCTTCTAGAATGTTCTTCATCAAGCGCGACAATTCCATCGGAACGCGACCAACAAGCGTCTTCTTTTCGTTCGCAACGTCCAGCTGTTTTGTAACGCGATATACGCCAACGGCGTTTTCATCGTGTTCTTTCGCTTCAGCCCGCGTATCCTTGTTGCACTCTAGTTTTTCATCCATGACGGGAGTCCAGACGAACTTATAAACATGATGTCCCCGGATAATGGTTTCATATTCTACTTTAAAGTTCATTTTGAACTCTACTGGCAAAGCCCTTGCCATTTTTTCTTGCTTTTGCTGGTGTCTAAGTCAGCTAGGCTGCTTTGTCCGCCTACTTTGGCATGCTATATCCCATTTTCGCATTAACACATTCACACCGTCTTAACCAATATGAGCAAGCGGTTCTCAGGCCTAAAAGCGCTTACAATGGTGTCGATTTCTGTACCCCATATGCCGCAATCTAAGGCTATCCATAGCGCCGCATGTCCTGTTGCGTCAGTTGCGAAGTCGAGCATTTGTTGGAAATCTTTAAGTATTTACAGTTTGTGGTAGAACACAAGCGCAATGGAAGCTTTGAATAATGATGATGTTTCAATCAAGGGAAAGAAAATTCAGAAATACAGCCTTGACTTTAAGAAATAAGTTATCGCATTTGCGGAAGTACACGGAAATCGACCAGCTTCTCGTCATTTTGAAGTCGACGAACGGAGAATACGGGAATGGAGATCAAAAAAGAGCAAAATCGTGCAACTCGTTGCGTCAAAGAAAGGAAAACAAAGAAGCAAATTGAGTGGAGGTGGCCGAAAACCGCTAAGCATAAAATTGGAAGAGACTTTGATCCAATGGATTGACAGCAGGCGGGCTAGCGGTCTACGTGTTTCATGTAAACTTATTATGAAGAAAGCTGAAACAACCTATCGCAGTATAAAAGCGGGCAACAACGAGGACTTTGATGAATTTAAGGCTTCAAGAGGTTGGTTGACACGTTTCATGAAACGAAATGGCTTATCACTGAGACGAAAGACATCCGTTGCACAACAAGATCCGGAAAGACTTGTAGCAAAACTCGTGGCGAACATAGTTCAAGTTAGGCGAATGCAAAAGAAACACAATTACAACCCTTCTGAAACCCCAGTATGGTGCGATATGATTTCAGAAACTACAATCGATAAAACCGGCAAGAAGTCAATCACTCTAATCACTCTAATCACTTGGCCATGAAAAAGCAAGAGTATCTGTCTGTCTAGCTGCCAAAGCCGATGGAACCAAGCTAAAACCTATGGTGGTTTTCAAAGGGGTAAAACGAGAAGTTGCTGCTCTGAGTCAGGGGTTCAAACATAAAGCAGTCGTTGCAACTTCAGACAACGCTTGGATAAACACTGAATTGACACAAGTTTGGATCAACTCTGTCCTTGAAGCATTCTCATTCAACCGTAGACTGTAAGCTTGGGGCTCATATGAATGCCATATCGAGGATAGCGCAAATGAGTCCCTGAAAGCAAAGAAAGTCGATCGTGTAATTGTTCCAGGAGGTTGTACCAAGTACATTTAGGCGCCAGACGTGAGTTGGAACAAGCCATTTAAAGCCTCTTGTACTGAAAAGTACGACGAATGGCTCGGCACAATCGGAATACACGAAGAAACAGCAGCTGGAAACTTGAAAGCGCCCCCAAGAAGAACGATTTTACAATGGATTATCGACACTTGGGGCCGATTTGCCAACGGATATTATCAAGAAATCCTTCACATGCTGTGCGTTGAACCTTCCCGTTGATGCGTCACAGTACGATTCCATTCACTGCCTGAAAGAGGTACAGCCTTGTAGCACCGGACGAGAAATGCTTCGATCGAAGTTGGATATCCTGGATGAACCAGACACGAATCCCTTTCAATGCGACGAATTTACGATGTCTTCTGATGTCGAGGAGGCATATCCAACAACGGTTACGATGCAGCAGTTGGACTCGGATGATGAAGAGGACAGTGACATTGATATTTTGTAAACTTGTAAACAGTGTAAAAACTTTCCGCCGTCAAAATAGGGACATTTAGTGACAAAGACATTTAAAACTTGTTTATTTCATTGTTAAAAGTTCTTGTTATAATTCACAAATAAAAGACTTTTTTAAAGAGCGCCGCCCCCGATTTAGCACTGCATCTAAAGCTCTGAAAATTTAAAGAGCGCCGCGGCGCTCAAAGGAGTAAATACGGTACTCAACACGTTGAGTGGTCGTGTTGAACAGTAGGGGACATCAATATATGGTCGTTGGTCGTATTAACGAGGTTTTCAGATAAGAAAAAAAATTATCTCTTATCCGGGGAAAAAAAAAGTGGTCGTATTAACGGGGTGGTCGTACGGCGGGGTTCCACTATATATATATATATATATATATATATATATATATATATATATATTTCTTAAATTCATTAATAATTCATGAGGAAAATACAAGAGAAAATCAAATACACATGTGCCTTTATATGTGAAGAAGTTCGTTTTTTTCGGCTTTCAAAAGATAAATTTAAAAACTTTCTTCACGAATTAGCGTATTAGGAGGTTCATTTTAGAAGACATCTAAAAAACTCGCAGTTTGTGCTTTATCGGATCTAAAATACTCGGCTATCGCCTCATGTTTTAAATCCCGATAAAGCGCTCCTGCTCGGTTATTAAATATTACATATAATATCCATATATAAAAATATGCATATAAATATGTACATAAATCTGGATGCAAGTATGTATATTAATATATATATACATACATACATACATACATAAATACATAAATAAGTAAATAACTAACTAACTAAATAAATTAATTAATTAATAAACTATTGGAGTGTAAGCTCTAACCGTTACTAACAACTGGTACGCTCTACAACCACGACAATAACACTACTCAAGTTGCACCGATGGATCGGTGTTTGTCAATTAACTGGATTGCACGAACATGCACTAGAAACATTTCCAAGGAAGCTCTGAATAACTGCTGAGGCTCGTTGAAGGTTTGCGGCCCTTTTCGCAAGCAATTTCAATTTTCGCCACAAGATATCAATCCTAACTTATTCTCAAGGTTTGTAGACGGTACTGCGATGTGTTATTTCTGCAATTCGCTATGTATCTCCCATAACCTCCTTCAAATTGTATATGTATAAGCTAGAACAGTTAAAGTGAATGAATTCAGGAACTGGCGTGGCAATTTTAGACTATTTGATTGTTGTTCTCGATGAATCGATTGCCGTGGGTAAACATCGATAGCCGAAAAAACCCCAAAAAACAACTATTAATTGACTAATTGGAAGATCGGGCACAGCTCTGAAAAAGAACTTGTACATCTTGAAGCACAAAGTTTTGTAATGTGGCCAACTGAAATATCAGCAACAATTAACATTTAGAGCTTTCCGTTATAATTGCTACCTTTTCAGTTATACTAAAAATATTAAGCCAGTGCAGCCATATTTACATCTTTGACGTACACATGGATTTCCATGAAGACTTACGCTAAAGCATCCGCTATCCCGGCTCCAAGGGCAACGGCATTCTGGAAATTGAGGCGTTTGATCAAGATTAATCTGACGTCTGGTTTCATTCAAGGGTTGGATACGTACTGGATTTTATCAACGTACAAATACCAGATATTTCACCGGCATTAACATCACTTCCAAAAGGACTAAGAAAGAGAGAGACAGGCAGACACACAGACAGAAACTGAGACAGAGGCAGGGACAGAAACAAAGAGAGAGAAACAGAGAAAAAGACTGAAAAATGAAAAACACTGCGATTGTGACTACGACTGTGCTGTCATTATCACTGCCACTGCCACAGTGACTACCACACTGCTACAGTCACTGAAACTGCCTCACTGTTATTGTCTCTGATACTGCCCCACTGTTACTGTCACCGAAACTGCGTCACTGTTACTATCAGTGAAACTGCCTCGCTGTTAATGTCACTGAAACTGCCTCACTGTTACTGTCATTCAAACTGCCACACTGTTACTGTCAATGAAACTGCCTTACTGTTACTGTCACTGAAACTGCCTCATTGTTACTGTCACTGAAACTGCCTCATTGTTACTGTCACTGAAACTGCCTCACTGTTACTGTCACTGAAACTGCCTTATTGTTACTGTCACTGAAACTGCCTCATTGTTACTGTCACTGAAACTGCCTCACTGTTACTGTCACTGAAACTGCCTTATTGTTACTGTCACTGAAACTGCCTCACTGCTACTGTCACTGTAATTGCCTCACTGTTACTGCCACTGAAACTGCGTCACTGCTACTGTCACTGATACTGTCTCACTGTTACTATCACTGTTACTACCACTGTCACTACTAGTGCTCCTATCACTGCTACCGTCTACCAATGTCCCGCTCAATGTCACTGTCGTTATTGCCATTTTCAGTCCCATTACAGCGTTCACAGACACGCTCACTGACATCCCCACAGCCACTTAACACTAGTCAGTCTTCAAGGAATCACATAATGCTAAAATCATTAATCATGCTTTAAGTCATGCTAAAAGTGTTTACCTTCAGTGCTCCGCATAATTCAACACTAACAGAATCAGCTACAGTATTTATCTTAAAATATTTGGAGTGGAAAACGTCCTTTAGTATAGAGGCATGTTCCGTTATTCGACAACCTAACATTTAAAAACAAAAGAAGATTAAACTTTAATAGAATTATATAAACGTATACAGCAAGATTGGACAATATTTCGCAGTTTTCCTCTTCCATAACGTATCATCGAAAGCTGTCGAAACTATTGGATGCCAAGTACATCGTGGGTGCTGAATCTATGTCAGGTGCAACGAAGGTCTCATACTTTAATTCAGGAATATTGTGATAATAGAACTGGGTGTAGTACTCCAAGTTGACAAAAATTATTATATGCGACAGACTGCACAACCACTAATACCTTTAAATACCACACTTTCATTTTGAGATATAGTTTCAACTTGTATGAACGTTATGCCACGTTTAGGAGTAGCTTGCAGTGCGCATCCAGCAATTTACTTACAGCAGTTTTATGGCAAATTAGCAATTAAATTGCTAGGTGCACTACATGCTTGATAAAATTAGGTCTCATAAGCAAAAGATCAAACTTACCAAATTTACCACATGAAAATGAATGTCAATTCAACTACTTGAAACACGTTTTGGTAACTTAAACTACGGGTCAGAAGATTGTACTAGCAAAACAGATGAAGAATAAAAGAAAGAGGCAAAAAGGCTAACCTATAGTCGCTTCAACAAACATTTCTTTTGCCACTTCGCCAGCAAGATTTGCTCCCATCAGAACATGGCACGGAATTGAAAGTTCCTCTTCGATTAATCTCGAAATTAAGGAAATACCTTCGCTAGCTGAATCCAATCCCTGAACAAAATCAAGGTTCAGTAAAAACAAGAGTAGTGGTGGAATGACACTATGCTAAAAGTACGTTACGGGAATAGGCATCGCTCAAGCGTACAAAAAGATTGGGAAAACCTCAAAATTAACCATGTTTTGAGTTTGAAATCAACCAAAAACCTCCCTCATGCCCAAAACATGGTGAATGAACTTCATGTCTAAATGTACTTCCCCATTCACGTACGGCAGCGTTAGAGATAAAACAAGTCCTTTCGGCGTCAACCTATTGACCACCGCTCTACTGGCGCAAACAACGTACCAAATTTGTCAGGGAATTTTCGTTTGATTTCAGAAAAGCTTTTGACACTCACACAATTTCTTATGTGAAAACTCAAGAAAAGCATCCAGTCGATCCATAAATTACTAATCGGATCATCCAGTTCTTTCAGAACAGACAACAAATAGTGGCAGTTGGTGGTTTTACAACAGAGTGAAGTAAAGTAGAGTAAAACAAAGCAAAGCAAAGCAAAGCAGAGCAGAGCAGAGCAGAGCAGAGCAGGAGCAGAGCAGAGTAGAGTAGAGTAGAGTAGAGTAGAGTAGAGTAGAGTAGAGTAGAGTAGAGTAGAGTAGAGTAGAGTAGAGTAGAGTAGAGTAGAGTAGAGTAGAGTAGAGTAGAGTAGAGTAGAGTAGAGTAGAGTAGAGTAGAGTAGAGTAGAGTAGAGTAGAGTAGAGTAGAGTAGAGTAGAGTAGAGCAGGGTAGGGTAGGGTAGGGTAGGGTAGGGTAGGGTAGGGTAGGGTAGGGTAGGGTAGGGTAGGAGAGTAGTAGAGTTAAGATAAGGTAAGGTAAGGTAAGGTAAAGTAAAGAGTCTTTATTTCTACTGGATAACCCTAACAGCCAAGCTGTTCTCCTTTAGAGGTCCAGTAAGGGCCACACCTCATTAGTCCAGTGTTACTACTAGAGGAAACCGGAGTATCCGAACAAAATCTGAGATGCTTGGTAGAGTCAAACTGGACAACACTCTTCTCCTATGTGACCAAGGTAACTTTAAACAGATAACTGCATCAAGCCGGAATCGACCTCTACTCACAGTGGCAAGAGACACGTGTACTACCATTAAGCCACCAGCACCCCAGTATTCAGCTCTTTTCGGTTCGCTCCGACTTCTTAATTTTACCCTTGCTAACGCCAGATCATTTTACTCGTCAAGGGGAGACGTCTCGGACCGAAAAAGTTAAATATAATCGAGGTGTTTCCCAAAGGAACAGAAGTTGTTGCCCTTAATTCACCTTAATTGTCAATCACGTTACATCTGTTGAGCTATCAAACAAGTTGTTGCAGATTGCAAATGATTTAACATTCATGATCAAAGTCAGTCTATATCAGGCATGTCAAACTGAAAAGTGCCTATGGATCACATTGCCAATACATATTGTCACAGGGGCCGCATCATTTTGATTCAGTGACATTATGTATTACCATTACAGTTGCCATGTTTAATCAGAAGAATATAAATCAACTAATTACACCACAATGATATTTATTCAGTGTTTATTCATTGTCGAGGGCCGCATTTGACTTTATGAAGGGCGGCATGCGGCCCGCGGGCCACATGTTTGACGTGACTGGTCTATATGACAAGCCTCGAAGTAAGTCTTCGAAATCTACCGGTCATGATGACTGGTAGAAAATGAAATTTTCCGGTCCCACAGGATTTTTCACCGGTCATATTTGCTTTCTCCTTTGTGGCCCATTAACACTGAAATACAACGCACAATTGTGCAGCCAGTGTAGGTTAGTTAATTGCTGCACAACATGAACATTCTCAATAAAATTTGCTATATCTTTGGCACGAAAAAGACGAACGAGGAACAAAAAGAAAATAACTTTTATATATGATTTATAATAAACAACACATTTACTGCGTATTACGATCGAAATTTTGTTAACATTTTATAACAGATATGGCGTTTTGAGAGGCGAAACATCCGCTTTTTCCCGAACTAAACGTCCAAAAAGATTATGAAAGCGACATTTTCCGAAGCAACAAACCAAATGTCATATGCATTTTTTGGGGAAAAAAAAAAAATTAAAAATAAAAACTTACAGGTCATGGATGACCGGTAAGCGCGATACATGTATTTGCCGGTCAAACAGGGTGGTTTTACCGGTCAATGACTGGTGACCAGCACCAATTTCGTAGTTTGCTATATGACGATACATCGTACATAGATATAAGAATAGAATACTGCGTACACAGAGATAAATAAAGTAAAAAGTTGAAAGGTTGATAACTGCCGTGACTGTTCTCAAACTTTTTCTTGTTTCTTGTTCTCACGAACACGTTTCTTTCTCTCACGAAGGGCTTTGCTCGTGACATTTGAATTCTTTGAGATCAGTTACAGCAGCTCACAACTCTTCAACTTTTTACCATCGCTCATAGAGTTTGAAAACATCAAAACCTTGCCATGGATCGACTGTATAATTCTTAATGTAGCAAAGGTTTGGGAAACTGGCCTGCCAAGCATTATGAGCAACCTGTTTCAGCCTCTTCTTACTACTAGTCGATAATTTTGCTTGAAGTTTTACAACTAAAGGGCAAACAACTGAAGGGGGATAAATGCATGATCAAAAAAATTAATAGTTGCTTTATATTACCTTAATCAGCGAAATACCAATAGCTTCCTCCTTAATATTCCCTCTAAGTTTTCTACAAACTCCTCGAATGAACTACGACAGAATAATAAATTTAAGAAATGTAAGTATACAGAACATCAATTAATATGTGCAAAGTCCTATTATTACTTACATTGTGTGGAAGAACGAATACCAATATATCAGCCTCCTTGGCTGCTTCTACTAGATCTGGAATGGCAACCTAGGAATGGAAAAGAGATTAAGTTTACTTTCAGAATCTTTCATGAATTTCAACCATTAACTCCGTTTTTCACTATCAATTAAGAAACGCCAAATGGATTCCCGGTTTTGGATACTGCGACCTAAACACGCGGGATGTTGCGAGACTTCAGAAAAGCGTAAAAAAACGCGAGCCGCCAGGCGAGTGTTTTCGGCTTTTTCGGACGTCGAGCCACGTCCGAAGTGTACAAATTGTTTGAAAAGTGTGCAAATTGTTTGAAATAATCGATTGATGATATAGTCTCCTACCACAGTATAATACATATAATACATAGAGGTCAACAAATAATATAATATTATAGAAGGTCAATCGATAATCGGATACGACATCGGATTGAATCAACAGTTTGTATCACCAGCAAAACATCCGATCGGAACACTAAGACCATTGTAATTGGCATGTTTTACTAACGTCGAATTCAAAATTTTACCGTTCAGTAGCTTGCTCAATATAGGTAAAAAGCCCTGGATTCCAAGCAGCAGGTGCAGAGATTCCGCTAGCCGGTCCTCTTTACCAGTATGAATTTATTTTTTTCGGTCCAGACTCATGTATTATCGGTACAACTTACGAACCATATTTACATAAAAAACTGTTACATGATTCCACTATTCTTTCTTTTCTGGAACAATCGTAACGATTGGTTAATAAACTTTTTAATTCGCATAATTGACCTTAAAATACATTTATTGACTGTTATTAATATAGGTACTATTATCCCGCTAACTCGTTTACAATTATATATTCAATGTATATTTACGTTCGGCAGCAGCACATGTAGTCAATATTTATTTATTCAGCAATCTCACAATGGACTGTTTGAACTCAAGAGAAAACGGTTAACTTTAGAGTCAAAGATAGATCAATCATCATGTTTTGATTATCAGTGTAGGACTGTAGTCCATATTAAAGCAAAGAGTAAAATCTTAACCCCAAGAGCAAAATTTATCGGTACACGAAACCGGCAACGTATAATTTTTACGATACAAGACGATTTTTTACCAATAAAAACTGGCATATGCCGGTCTAGCAGAATCTTTGAGACGTTTAAAACGTTTACGCCGTTCAACATTCAAAGGAGTGAAACGTCGCAACACTGTCAATTCAACAGATGTTCAAAACGGTCAACAATAAAAATTACTTATATACTACAATATTTTTATACAGTCGACTCAGCACTCTATTTTTATCCAAGTACTTGGTGTTATCATAAATAAAAATCTGACTTGGAATGATCTCATTGAGTATATGAAAACTGAAATCAGCAAAAAAACTGGGACTGCTCAAGCGTATCAAAATTTGTAGTATTTATCCATTCATACTTGACTATTGTTTTTTAACAGTTATATCCTACCAATCTTTTACTATATAATCTGGGGTGATTAGGGAATGCAGCATTAATAGCCGACCTGCAAATACTGCAAAATAAAGGAGCATGAATCATTCTCGATACTAGATCCTCTGCCAGTGTTGCCCTGAAACAACTGTCTTGGAAAAATCTCGAGGACAGGCAATATTTTTATCGTAGTATTTTTATACAAAAGTGTACGTACAATTATTTTACTCATAACTTTGAAGTTAATAATAAGATTTCCATAATTACAATACAAGGTCTAAATAAATTATACGTAAAACTGCAGCCAAAAATAGCTGAGGCCACTGGCGACTAAAAATATAGCTAGTAAAGTCTGAAATAAATTGGATAACACTTTAAGAGAATCTAAAGACTTTCGGATTTTTAAAAGACCCTTACGGGAGACAAATTAGTTTGGTCATTTTTTACTATAGTTCTTATATAGCTTTTATTTTTATGTATTTGGTTTGTTTTATTTTCTTAAACATTTGTATTTACAACCTTAATTCGCAGGACCCTTCTGAAGAACATTTTGTAGTGATGTAGGCATCCATACGCAATCCATCCTCCTTGTAATCCTCAATTATCAAAAATGGTTGTGACAGACTTCTAAGAGGAGTTGGTGTTGACCTTCGAACAAATGATGAAAAATCTTTGAAGGCTAAGAAACCTACGAGTTGTGAGGTTCGAACCTTTTTCTCCACTCCAAGTCAGTGCCTAACCCTTGGTGACCGGACAACAAATTGTTCATTGACATTTGTGCACCAAATGTCTGCGTTTCGGAAGCCACCTCCGGTTATAATTGTAAAATAAACGTAATTTTCAATGTAGGCAAAACGGTTGTTAATCAGGAGCCGGTTGTTCAAAGGACAATCAGCACTTATTCAGGATTACTATTCAGTCTGTTGTTTAATTCTGTATATTTCCACTGAGCAGTCACATTCTAATTTCACACCAAAAACCCGTGTTTAATCCACTCATACTCTGTCATGGAAAAGCTAAACTTTCTCCTGCAAAATCCACAGAATTTGTCTTCAAAATCGCCACTAATCCAGTATTAAGCAAACCGCCTTTCGAGCAACTGGACCCAAACGAAAACGTCTCACCGTGTAGTCCGTAGGGAAATGTAAAGCACCAGAAGAAGAAAATGGTTTGGGTAGGATTCTTATGATGTGGAGTAGGGATTCTCCATCCAGCAGAAGGTATCATGTGGAAGGGAAACTATCACCAAGTTCTAATCCATTAGTTGCAACCTTGAGCCAGATGTCTTCAGGGTAATGACTTCATTTTCTAGCACGGCAATGCCCTCAAACGCATACGTCAAATGTTGCAGACCTGCCGAACTCTGAGAAAGGAAAATTTGGAGTTTTAAAATATCTGGAGATTCTAAGAAAAATAGTGAGATGTTATTTTGCAAAAAAGAACCATGTAAAAATGTGCCATGTTAAGCATCAGCTGCCCATGCGTGAACTTGCAAAGATTACAGGGAAACAAAGCAAGGCATCGAGATGTTAATAGTTAAATTTGACGAAACCGGGGAAACCAGCGACAGCTCTTTGGATGAAAGATCGGTGGAGTTTTCAGTATCTTTAAAAAGAGGAAAAGATGCGAGATACAGAGTTGTTGTCGTGAGACCGTGACAAAAAGGTACAAAATCGGGCGACTCACGGCGAAACAGTGAGAGTTGGCAGGTCTGATGTTCTCAAAAATTGTCTCCAGAACAAATGAATCTAAGTTCTTCCTTGGCCATCACAAAGGCCAGATTCAACACTACGGAGAATATGTGGTCTGAGATTGATCAACTGCTCCAAAAAAAGAACAACAGCAAAAAAGAACTGTTCACGTGTTTGAAGGAGAAATCGTTGCATTTCAGTGACGAGTATCTCCAAAAAAGGCAAGAAAAACACGGAAAGCGTGCCAAGCCGGTGTGCATGCAGAAGTCCTGTAGAGCCGAGGACAGGCGCGTGGCCAGGAATCTTCCTCAGGGAGGGTTCAATGTGGAACAGCTTCTGCTGCTGTTTTTTTTTCAACACTCAAAAAAATGTACTACCCATCTTATTGGTCTATTCCATCCACAACTGACGAACGAGTTCTCTGGGTGAAATGGCAAACAAGGCCATTTCACTTTAAGAGTTTTTACCGTATTAGAAGACACAGATCGATAGGTTATGATGACTTTGTGCTTTTTGCTTCATTGCAGTTATTTTCTAAAACTAAGGTCAAATTTAAGAAGTCCAGCCTCCAGGTATTTTACTGAACTTAAAAAAGTAAAGTCTAATTATGGTTTACCATAGTCGACGTTGAAAGTCTGTAGATGTTTATGAAGATTTATGTCCGTATTTCGTATTCAGTATTTTAATCAGCAAGAACAAGAATAAATAGTTTGAAGTGTTCATGTTGTTTAAAAATGCCAAGTTTAGGGCTGGTAAAGCAGTATGGACGAGTGAGTTTCTTGGGGGCATTCACGGGTAAATGTTAACGACGGTACAGTAGAGCTCCACCTGAAGGCCAAGCCCAGTATTACAAGGCTCGAAATACCGCATGCACACGTGCACGAATGCACGTAAAATTCGAGATATGCATGTAATTTTTGTCACTTACATGCACTGCGTGCACGTAGAAATTTTCACAGTGACTGCATGGGCTGCACTTCATAATCAGCATCATTACCTTAGCTTCAGAGTAACGATTGGACATGGGACATAATAGTAGTTTGTAGCAAATAGCATATCAATATTATTTAGCTGATAATTCAATCATGAACGATTCTTAATCCACTGTGCAATCTTATGCCCGTCCTTTTGCCATAATCATCAAGTGAGCCTGCGTTCTGAGGAGTCTCACTCGAAAACTTCAAGTAAAGCAAATCATTATTGAAAAGAAGTGAGATTGTGTTTAGAGAATTTTTTTGAATATGTTTGTGCACATAAATAATTGGTGGTGCAGGTAGTTAAAAAAATTAGATGCATGCTGAACAATGTAAGATTTTCCTATTAATTCAAGCCTTGACTATTACGGTCACCACGTTATTCTCTCGTTATTCACCACTTTTTTCTCTGTTTCCTTTGTTGCTCCGAACAAGCGCCTGGTCATTTTCTAATCTAGCCTGCGTACCAACCGTCACTTTTTGAAATCCGACACTTTATTTCCTTCATAAATTTACTCCGTTAATACGGCACTCTGACAAAATGCGAATCTTCAAAGACCTTTAAGTAGGAAAGAACATTAACCTTGACAATCAATGACAAACGTTTAATTGAAATATGAAATCTCGACAGATTCACCTCCATAAAAATGCGGTTCCTTAGATTACAATGCATATTTGAACGAAGTAACAAAACTTGACAAATTACTAGGTTGACTTCATTGGAGTACTCTCCAATCTCTCTACATCTTCCTTCGATTTCTTACTCCACTTTTCTCATTGAGTTTGATCTATTTTCGTTTTTGATGGACAGATTTTTGTCGATATTCCCCAGCCTTGCATCGCTCGTAAATTTATAAAAGCATGGAACTACTATTCAGTTGCGTAGCCAGGAATTTGAAAATGGGGGGGCAGTGGGAATTTTAAACCAATGTCCCGACAAGATGTGAGCAATGTACCGACAAATATAATTAAGGAAAAATCAAAGTTAACTAAACCGAGAGCAGAAAAAACTTGAGTCGCACAGATGTATCAATTTAATAAACGCTCGCACAAAGTCTCTCTTCACTGATTCATCAACTAAACGCTAAAAGTAGTTGACGACAGCAATAAGACATCAAGTGTTATAGATATTCTAAGTTTACAGTATGATCTTTCTAGAGCTTCTTTCAGGTACAAACAATTTCTGTTTTGCCAGCTCTGGCTGGTAGAATGGTATTAAATGCTGAAAGTGATTTAACGCAAAAGTGCGGACATCACGCGAGCTATGATGTATACCAACACATCTTTTTCGGTCATCACCGCTACCACAACCACTTTGTCCTGAGGGATGACCGAATCTATTATTTTTATCCGTTAAAAAAGAACAGAATTCCTTTCGAATATTTTATATTAAACGCCCTTCCTATACTGAACCTTCGCCGGAGTCCTTAAAATTTTTCTTTTCTAATTCAAACGCAAACAGAATCCGCGACAGAGAAGCTAAATGTGCCGACCTATGTACTGGATATACCGACAGACCTAGTCAGGACGAAAAGTGGAGGGGGAGCAACTGCTCCCTTGCCCCCCTTGGCTACTCTAATGCTACCATTCCGTATCTGCCACCGCGATGTACAGCCTTATCAACAACTTTGACTGCTTATAACTTCATCAACTTCAACCGGATTCTATGCGTTCTAGGCCCCAGTCACAATGTACCGGATTGTTTTTCGTATCAGATTACCTCTACCCAATCCGATACCAAAATAGCACGTTTCAGTTCGAACTTACATTGTACCGCTCCACTCCTTTGCTTGGTCAAGGAAACATCACACATTTGCCGCCAAATAAATAATAGATGAAGCACAGCCATGATAAGTAAGAACAAGATAGACAATTTCATTTGGACAGACAGCAAGATTGAACTTGTTCTCGAATCAGTGAAGTCATTCAGAGCGAAGTGATTTTGTTCCGGGTTCGCAAAGCGTTATGTAACGGATTACAGCGGAGTAGTGTAACTCAAACCCCAATCCGATACGAAAAGTAACCCGATACGCAAGCAATCCGGTATAGTGTAACTGGCGCCCTAGATACCTACAAATAGTTCGTTGTAAGTCGGATTTCAATGCCCTTGTAATTACATTACAGTATTTGAAAGAGATTACCAACGAAACTTGACATGATGGTGTTAATATGGCTTCCTCATAACTGCAGCCACCCGGTTAAACCGGTCAGAGTTTTACGTCCCTACGGTGGCCGTATTAACGGGGCTACACTGCAACAGCATAAAATGTATAGAAATATATATATATATATACATATATATATATATATATATATGTATATATATATATATATATTTCTATATATATTTCTATATATATTTCTATATATATTTCTATATATTTCTTTTGCTATATATATATATATATGTATATATATATATATGTATATATATATATATATATGTATATATATATATATATATGTATATATATATACATATATGTGTATATATATATATATATATATATATATATATATATATATAGCAAAAGCAAAAGTGTATCATACAAGAAACACAGTTGACGATTGGTTTGAGAGTGCTCGATACCATGTAGGTAGAGCGAAATAACTTTAATAAAGTTAGAAGAGCGTTTGCTACTCGGAGTTTCACGTGTCTACAACACGATCATCAGGCAAATGACAGTTCGCTTCTGCTATTCAACAACAACACAAACACACGTGAGAACGGCATCAACAGCAACAGCGGCAATTCATGCAACTGCAGACACAAAACCGAATGCCCAACCTTCGGAAACTGCCTGGCAAAAAGCGTCGTCTACAAAGCTGAAGTAAAGACCCCCCATAATGGATCAACGAAAAGGTACATCGCATGACAGCAAACGACTTCAAGCATCGTTACCGCAACCACTTGAAGTCCTTCCGAAACATACAGTACGCCAACGAAACAGAACTTTCCAAATACATTTGGCGACTGAAGATGGAAAACCGGGAACACCAAATAAAATGGTCAATCGTTAAGCACGCAAGCTCATACAAATACGGCTCAAGAAGATGCAATCTTTGCCTTGAAGAAAAAATGTTTATCCTGAAATCAAACAAGAAAAACTTGCTGAACAAAAGATCTGAACTATTCTCTTCATGCAGACATACATATTATAATTTGCTGGCCAGCTGATTGCGGGCACTACAGCATCACAGTTAATTATAGACAATTTGACCCATATTATGTAAATGAATAGTAGAAGCGAACTGTCAGTTGCCTGATGATCGTGTTGTAGACACGTGAAACTCCGAGTAGCAAACGCTCTTCTAACTTTATTAAAGTTATACACACACACACACACACACACACACATATACACACACACACACACATACACACACACACACATATACACACACACACACACACATATATATATCATAAAATATTAAAAAATAACAACAGTAAAGGCAATTAGCATGAACTTTTTGCAGCAGAAAAAGAATTACAATTTTGGTAACATTTTCCTCATTAGAAATGTCAGAAAAAATGCACAGTAAATCGTAACTAATACAGAGTGCATGAGCATCACAGACTACTTTTTTTGGTAAAAAGTTCAAAGGTTGGTATCTGCTATGACCAGTCTTAAAAAATTCCAATATTTTGAGCAAAGGCTTTTTGTCAGAGAAAGAAACGTATTATCTGACAAAGGGCCTTAGCTTGTAATGTTGGAATTCTTTGAGATAAGTCATGGTAGCTATCAGCCTTTGAACTTTTTACCTTATTTAACACTGTGTATGCAGTAAACTATTTTTATATCATTCATTGCTTTTGGTGGTGGCTACCTGTAGCTCAAATAGTCTGAAAAGCACACTTTATAAAACAATTGATATTCTGCAGCAATTAACATCAGTTCAACATCATGCTGACTGCAGCTCAAATATTCACATTCTTACTTCAGCACTTCAGGTCATATGTATGGACAATGTATTCGCTTGACAAGGTATGGGGGTCTAAACCTCCAAGCTCTCACCATGGCTAGGTCAACAACTGTGGGTTAACTGCTGACAACTAAATATTGCTTACATCAGAAGTACAGCATAAGAGAGGTCAACTCACAGCATTTTAACAGCTGAAAAAAGTGAATACAGAGTACTTCACTGTACTATTTCTGATAAATGAAGTAAAAATTCATGTTCAGGCTTGAGGATTGTATAAACTCCTGTATATGTAAACTGCAACCAAGTGGAAGAGAGTTGTGTGAGCTTTCCCCCCTTTCTATTCAAAATATAAATCAGACAAAAATTGTCTAATTTTTTTTATCATGAACCTAACCATGGAATGCTGAACCAAGGCTAACTTTATACTGGATTCCATAAATCTTAAAAGTTGTCCACCTGTTTGTAAATCAATATGAAGTATTTCGAGTTTTGAGTAATTTGTAATGTAATTCTGTTAAAACACCAGATGCATGCAAACCATTTGGAATCATATACCATGGACATTTTGCTAATTATTCAAACTGGCTGTTGTCCATGCTGAAAGGGAAAAACGAAAATCTCCATACACCTGCATGATTGCATCAAATTGGATACAAATATGCCAATGTCTGTGGCAACTGCTGGATATCTCTAGCATATCCTTAATGGAATCCACCCTTGAGTTAAACCCAAAAAATATTTCAAAGTATTTTTGACAGAGAAATTGCATGTACAATGGTGTCATCAGCTATCTTTACTGGACGTCTTAATCCATATTTTCAGCTGATCTGTTGGACGCTAAACCGGAAGAGGTGTAGCCGGTTCGGTTTAGTAGCCTGCTAAACAACAGTCTGTGAAAAAATTAAAAATAAAAAAGGAAAGCTTCCTAATAGTGAATATGTATCTAGCACATAAAAGAGACATACCACATTCTCTGGCAGTTTAACACCTGGCATATATTTTGGGTTCTCGTGATCTGTGTTGATGATCTCTGACAACTTTCGACCATTCACCATTTCCTCATAGACATACATTGTCACCGGTGAACTAAACTTGTCTGGTTTAAGTAATGTGTTTTCTCCAGCAACTTTAGCTATTGCAGAACCCCTGAAAGTCGGAATTGGAACAGAAGAATTAAAAATGCATACAGGTGGGGTTGGCAAGTTGGCCAATTTCGATGTTACTTACCAATTTCCCGAGCCTACCAGACAGATTTTTCGTTGCTCATCACTCATAGTTGTATAAAGAGAGTTCTTCAAGAGTCTTGCTCTACTCCAGGGTAGAAACAAACCTGAATGATGGGGTATTTGTTTTGCAAAACTACTCCACAAAACACCAACTGATCGACTTACCTGACCGATCATAATAACACGTTAGCCATCAGTTTGCCGACAAACTTACCGGGCGCCACCGATATAAAAATAGTCCATATTTATCAGCGGCGTAGTAAGCATCTTTATACTTCATGTTAGGACTTGCGCAGAAACCAACCTTTTTGATCAAAATGTGACAACCTTTATAACTGATCTCCAACCACCCATGACATCGGGTAGGGGATACAGTTGTGAGCCTGGGTTGTCTGGGTTTGGATTAAGATTTAAGTTAGGATTAGAGATTAGATCAGGTTTAGTCATCATTTAAAACTTTCGATCAAATGAATTTAAGGCATGATTGATTAGGTGTCACCTACCTCTTGGGTTTTTTCCCCTTGGAGTAGGTGTAGGATAAGTGTCGTATGGGGGTGAGTGGTAAGCCATGTGACGATTAGGGTTAGGATTAGGATTAGGTTAGTTAACTCTAACCCTAATCCTAACTAACTCTAACCCTTACCCTAACCCTAATCCTAATCATAACTGGAACCTTAGATTAAGCGTAATGGTTAATTTAAGACTGTTATGTAATTACTGATTATTCATAATTTATGAGCGAGAGTTCATCGAACGAGCAGCTGCTTACCCTAGCGCAACAGTCCTCCCTGATGATAAACCAATTACCGCTTGGTTCCAAAAATTCGAGTACCGCTTCAACCAGAAGCAAACACTAGTAATCACATGCGGGGGACTCGTGCCAAATCTGAGAAGACAGTTGGCTATTTTCCGAGAAGTAATGGTTAGTTTCAAGTCGCAATGTACCTTTTTAGATCGCTGGAAGGTTGTTGGTTTCCATCGAGGGATGAGGTCTCGTTCTCAAACTCATTAATTATTCCTGACATATCTAAGTCAATCCATGACTGCATTCCACATTACGTGAATGCATTTTGATGGCCAGTGAAAGCCTGCAGGAAACTCACCCGTATTTTGGATTAAGTTTCTGAATTCACGTTTATTCAAATCAATTAAACAAAAATGCAAGAAATCATTGCAAATAGTCGTTTGAGTAGCTAGTCCAAACACTCGTTTATCGTGTTTCATCATGGAAAGCTACACATTGTTTTTCGAGTTTTTGAACAATTACTTGAAGCTCCTGTTGGAAACCAGTACGGATGCTCATTTATTTCTTAGCTAGCAGAAAAAAATAGCATTATAATCATGGCGAATCGTGGCCACACTTCATCCCTGAATTTAACTTTCTTTTGTGTTTTTTTTTCATGAATTATTAATGAGTATTTTAAAAAGCTTTGATGGTTACAGAAGCATGAACCAGTCGACAATTTGAAAAAATACAAGATAGAACATATTCTGAAGAGCAACATCTTGAAAACTCAGAATACGAGTAAAAAATTGAAAGTCTTTATTTTGACTCGTACTCCGAGTTTTCAAGATGTTCCTCTTCGGAATATGTTTTATCTTGTATGTGATGGTTATACCGAAGGTTTTGTGGTCGAGGATGGAAACAGTAAAAATAACCGAATACATGCCAAAAATTATAAATTAAAAATCGAAGAACATTTAAAACTTGACGAAAGGAAGGTTTACAGGAGTTAAAATAGCAACCGGCATTATTGCAGCTTAGCCGACAATTTTTTTGGCGATTTTAGCCCCCATGTGCAACAAAATAAACATTGGAAAGCAAAAATAGCCGGTCGAAATAAGTAGGTTTTGCGTAAGAGCCGGTAAATAAATTTAACTGACCAATATTTATTTTAAACCCTGGGTTTACGTTCTCAACATTTGGTGCACAAGCTACAGTATCATTCGTTGTATCCAGTGAAATTGATGATGTAATTCGTTTGCAGTTATAATTACAACATTAATCCTAAATCATGACAAGGAATTTGTCCGTAGGAGGACGAGGATGGAGATTGATTAATGACGTGCAAAAAATTTACAGCGTCAATTAAATTGTTACTCGAGTACGTCTAGATTGTTCTCCGAAAGCAGAGCATTAACTTTTTGTTCCATATTTGCCTTTTAGTTCTTCAACTTTTGCAATGTACGCTTTCTCGGCATCTTCTTTGCTAGTTCCTTAACAATAAAAACAAAGAATACTTAAACAGTAACAACAATCTACCCGGTAACACAATAGTCGTCTTTATATACGATTGATAAGAGTCTATATACCAACATACCGAATAACGAAGGCATCAAAGCATCGATAGGTATGTTAGAAAATGACGCTAATCAAGACAATAACACATTAGAAATGACACAAAAACTAAACAACAGAATCTTCCGCTTACTCTAACTTAACATCAATCTACCATAACATAATACCCGTCACTATAAACCCCATGAGTCTATATCACAACATACCAAATGACTAAGGCATCGAGGCCTACGTAGGTATGTTGAAAGAAGACGCTGGATCCGACAATAACACAGAAGTGATCATAACGGAAACATTTTAATAATCTTCCGCTTACTCTAACTTAACATCAATCTACCATAACATAATGCCCCTCACAATAGACGTCAGGAGTCTATATAACAACAGACCAAATGACTAAGGCATCGACGCCTACATAGGTATGTTAGAAGAAGACGCTGGATCCGACAATAACACAGAAGAGATCATAATTGAAACATTTTTACCAGTAACGACGAAAAACTTTTTTAAATTCAACATGGTGTCAAATAACACATGAACTCAGCTCGCAACACCACCCTCTTATGATCCAACATTTCACAATTATCCTCAAAGGACACATTTGATCCGCGCACCCTTTATTTACTGGGAACGAACAACACTACTCGCTTAAACTTCACATCACCACTCGTTCACGCTCCCATTCTGTCCAACGCTAACATGGATGCCCACCTTCTCTCATCATGCGGTAAACTCCCCTTAAGATTACGATGGCACGCAGAATTGGTCTTTCCAAGACACACAACAAGACTGGTAAGCACACATCTTATCTCTTTCTATTTATATTTTATTTTATTTGATTTCATACTGATTATCGCTTCTCTTCCGACTGTATAACATCGACTGCCAACCCCAAATCCCTGCTGAAGAGGCCACAGAAGGCCACAACGTACGTCCAGGGTTGTGTCCCAAGATATTTATGCACAAGACAATGTTACGCATCTTTTAGTCTCTCTCTCTGTATTCATACATACTTCTTTATTAAACTCTACACTGCATGGCCAACTGCGTAGCCATCTAACTGTCGGTAAAACCCTAAGGCCGGGTGGTCGCTTTTGAATTCCCATATCCCACTCGTGCTAATAACTAATACACCTTCACAACACAAATGTATACTCCACGATTTACTCTGAAACTAAAGACTCATACTCATTCACTCAACTCCACATGGCATACCACTAGTGTAGCCATGTCACGCTCACTATAGCCCGCGGCTAAAAGCGCGTTCCATCATCAACAGTTTCAACTCCCAATCGTTAGAACAATCACAACTACACAACTGTAACACCAGTGTGGTTCCAATTACCTGCTTAAAAACAAAAAAATCATTTCTAAAGGTTAGGACTTACGAGACGTCAAGTAGCGGAGACATGTCGCAATGACATGTCCCATGGACAAATCCCACCGTGTGCACTAAGTAAAAACTTGAATTCCGGCAACAGGTGGCAGAGACAGAAGTGTGTCCCCGCGAGATGTCCCCAGTGAACTCGATTTCCATATCAGGAATGCTAACTGACGAAGGAAATGTGAAGGCTAGATGGCCGCCCATGGAGGGCAATTTTGTGCGTCAGTTTTAGTCCCCTACGCGGTCTTGTACGTCAGTTTTAGTCTCCCACGCGATATTTTACACTTTCCTAAAGAGTTTTCCGTGAAAAAATTCAGACAAAATAGTTCTTCGAAAGACAGAAACGAGTATAAGAATTTCAAATGAATTTCGACGAAATCAAACGAGTTACAGGTTATGTACTTTGACGAAAATAAATTACCAAACTATAGAGAAACTTGATAAAACGGCCCCAAAAATTACTTTAGGAAGCTATTACATGCACGTCATCTTTTTACCATTAGTTTACCATCTCTAGACAATTTAGCACACTTCTTAGACCATACGGCAAAAATGAATCCTTTTAAATAGTCGATTATGTAAAATTGGTTCATTAAAATTTCGTCTTGAACACTTTTTCCATGGTTAGGAATGTTTTTGAAGCCGAACCAAACACAATATAATAACTGAAGTCGTGTAAGGGACTGGAACTGACATACAAGACCGTGTAGCAGACTGAAACTGACGTGCAAAATTTACCTCGTTGGGTGGCCATCTTGGCTTCACTTTATCCACGGCCAAATGACTGGGAGTTAGCGTTCCAGATAAGGAAATCGAGTTCACTGCATGTCCCTTCGTGTGAACAGTTCATGAGACAAGTTTCATTGTAAAGTCCTAGGACAGCCAATCATTGAGCGTCATTTAATTCCCTACAATACCTCGACTATCTTCTCCTTCCTTCCATGGGTAATCACTAATTAAAACAAGTCAATCAAGTAAAACAAGTCCTCGCGACATGTCTCTTACAGTGTCTGACAAAAGTGACACGTCCCGTCGACATGTCTCCGCAACTACACGCCTCGTGCGTCCCAACCTTAAATGAAATTCAGCAGAGGCTGCAAGATATCATGAACAAGGTAATGGTATAGACAAGCGAAAGCAGAATGATCCTAATCGCGCCAAAGACCTAAGCCTTGCTAGTAACTGGCAAACGATTAGACGAAAAGTTGCTGAACAGACACAGGGCTTGAAATTAAGGAGAAAATTCGGTTGCAAAAATACGACTAAATTTTCGAAATTTATCCGCAAAACAGAAAATTTCAGTCTCGAAATACGACTGGATCTAAAGCTTTAGTCGTAAAATAGATTGAAGTTGGTTGTGGAACTTTTAGAATCTGTTCCAACCGCTGGAAGTTGCAAAAATCGACAGTTCTATATGAAAAATTAATAGTAAAAGTTTGTCACATTAAATTTTCTTCCTAAGGTATCGAAAAATGCGTAATAATAAGCAGAGGCAGTCTGGGGGGTCGGGCAATCGGACACGGACCGAGGGCCTGGATGATTTCGGGCCCGTAAAAGGACCGAGAATAACAGGAAAAAATAATTTTTTTAGGATCTTTTACTTCGACCAAAAAGTATTGAAAAAAGTAGAAAAGTTGCGGACAACCACGGGCGGCAGTTATTCTTCTTTTTTAATTTTAACAAAACATTTTAAACGACTGAGGAGTGATGATGATAGTCGAACTACATCTTACACTTAGATTCCTAGTATTAATTCAGACTCCTAGTATTAATGTTAACTCTATGTTAGGGGGCCCAGATTTTTAGGGGCCCAAGTTTGCCTTTTGCCCGAAGGCCATAATGGTGCCAGTCCACCCCGGCTCATAAATGAGTTTCAAACATGAAAGTTTCAAAGTTTCAAAGAATGACGATGAAGCAAATTATGATCGCAATTCGAGCTCCGAAAGAACTAAATAATATAGCAATAGATGGTAGTCAAACACACCAATATAAAATTCAGAACCGCTTGGGGGCGTAACTTAACTCACAGGTAAATTTTAACTGGCATATTGATGATATGTGCAAGAAACTGCACCAGAGAATTGACGTGCTTAATAAGATCAATGGTAATTTGCTGGACAAGCATACTGTAAATTGTATTATAATGCTGTGATTAAACCTGTAACGTTACATGGTTCTTGTGTCAGGAGATAAGCATCTAGTGAAAGTATAGACCTTGTATAGGAGCTCTTAAGGGCTGTTTACACGTGCGATTTGCACGTTGCGATTGTCAGGCTGGTGTATGTAACAAACTCATGGCAGTCGATGCAGAAAGATATCCGCTCATGATTCGCTGTAGTTTGTCCTCGACGCTCTCCCCAGTTAAATACACACTCCAAGATGTCAATCGCAAGGCACAAAATCGCACAGACCTTAAAAACGATCGGCGTGTGTCACGAAAAGAGGTTATGAATTTGTGAAACGGAAACGATGGATTCCGAAATCGTAATGTTGGGAAGGTATGAGAGAAAAACGCAACCTCGACCACAGGTATTGAAAACCAACCTGAGGAAAATGGCCAGTCGATCTGGTGACAAAAGTCGATCCGCTGGCCTGGGCAGTGACGGAAGTCAGGGTCGCCAAATCTCGAGCGGGTGAGTCATACCTTCAGGGGCTGATCTAAGATTTTACGGAAGGGGGCGGGGAGGTTGCCAGACCAGGTGGTTCCACATTTTTGGGAAGGGGGTGGTTAACCAGGCTATTGGTTGTTCTAGGTTTTTAATGTGGTGGTAGCTCCTTTATCACTTAACTGGGGTGCACAATCAAAGATAAAAGATGCATATCAAGTTTATTATGTAAACATAGCAACTGTGGGGAAGAATCCCCACAATGTTTGTGGGCTCAAACGGGGGGTTTAAACCACCTGAACCCTCCCCTTGGATCCGCCACTGACCTTGAGAGAACTAATCAATCTCTCGACACAATGCTCACAAACTGAACGTAAGTAGCCTGAGCAGCTGAATCTAGACACCAAACAACCCCGTTCCGGTTAAAAGGCCGCATAAGGGGCAAAGTACGAATGAAAGAACTCGTTGAAAAAAACCAATGAGAAAGATTTTCAATATATGACTGTTGATCTCTGAACATTGCACCTGAGCACTAAACAACGTTCTTTCAAGTATGTGAATAATGTGTGATGTAAAAGCTCAATCCATGAATCGGACTTTATAGTTGGTCAAGGAACTTTTTGAGAGTCGAACTGATATAATTTAAGACTCAACCGGCGTCATAGAAATTTCGTCCCACAGGCGCGAAATCCCACAGAATTTATTGCCCCATGCGAGAAATTTACCACCACCCCCTACACAATAAAAAATTTATGAGACAATTTACAATATGGATATATATTAGTGCTACTCCAAGTGAACGAACCCATATCCGACAAGTAGCGAAAAACTCAATTCGACCGCGGCTGGGATTCGAACCCGCGACCTTCGGTTTACTAGTCCGACGCTCTACCAACTGAGTTACAAGACCAAGCCGGGAGGATGATGGTATTTGTATTCGATATTTCAAAACTAGTTTCATCCATATATCAGCACAGACTAGATGTGTTAAGCTTCTAATGTTAAGTAATTATGTGGGATAAATAATCCCACATAATTAATCCAAAATATATTTTAGAGTAGTCAAGCCAAAATGATTATTTTTGATAAGTATTGTAATCTTTACGAACACCAGTTCACCATAAAAGTGTGAAATTATGAGTTGGTGTTGCGTTGTTAGGGAGTGCCGTTTCACCGAACCAAGAACGCGTGCATGATAGCAAAGATGTACGGAGAATAAATGCATTTCTCTGAGCCTCAAGTAACGTGGTTTTTATCCCCGGTTTAAAAAAAATATCATCGACGAACGCTCGGAAAATGCACACCATTCCTTGCGAGTGGAGTCAAGAAGAAAAGGCGAGCGATGATACGGGGTGAAATCCCCGTGACACTGGGAGCAGCTGTGAAAAATAGAACCCTTGGACCTTTGGCTGGGAATCGAAACTGCTACCTTGTGAGTCTATCGTGGTATTCCAAAAGTAACGGCCCCCATAACTTCTGGATTTAGTAGGCTTTGAGGACCGCTGCTTTCAGGGGGTCGTCATTTTCGGATGGTTGAAATACGTTAAAACGCAATTGCACAAGTCTTAATGCATTTATACGGAAAAAAAAAACCTGTCACTTTATTCCGAATCGAGTTGTTTTACACTATATTCGCTTCTTTCTTAATAGGATGGTTTTTTAAAAAAGCCACTTTTTCAAGGAGTATGAACCGAAATCACTTCTCTCATCCCTTCTTCAATAAAGCGTTGAAAATTTCGTCCTCTATATCACTGTGGCACATAAAGGACGAAGTCGTTCGCCGTGCGCAGGCGAGGAATTATTAAATCTTTACGTTTTGTTGTCTTCTTTATCATTGCATTCAAGATAGCAAGACGGCCAAAGAGACACTACAGTGGTTATTCAATTATCCGACCCCTCGTTTATCCGGACTTCAATTATCCGGCCTAACATCGGAACCTCGAGTTTGAAAACGAAAACTATACCTTGTGTCCAAAAAAAAACATAAATCACCGCGCCGCACATCATTCTTGCTGCGCCATCAAAAAGCGTAACAAACAAAATGGTGCAGGTAACCACAAACCGTTCCAACAGTCACGATGTAAATTTTCGTTTACCATATTTGGTCATTGTTCATTTGGTCATTTACAGTGCTAGTGGGTGTTTTATTATGTTTTCGATTATCCGGATTTTTTGATTATCCGGACATTTTTCAGATTCCCCTGTACCACACCGGCCGGATAATTGAATAACCACTGTACTTTGACAGGGGGCAGCTACTTTCCCGGTTACTTTCAGGAGTGCCACTATTTTCGGAAGATTTTAGAGGCATCGTAAATCTGCCGTTACTTTCAGTAGACCTCTTTCTCCGGGGAGATTACTTTTCGAATTCTACGGTCGTGCAGTGCTTTGCCAGCTGAGCTAGTTTTTAGTTTGGGCTTTACATGTCGCTTTGATTATATGGTTATAAGCATTTTCAAACCTTTTCTTCCATTCCATGCATCCCACTTGGCTTTCCCAGTAAAATCAAAATATCCAGGCCTGTCTAAAAAGAGTATTTTCAGAGAAAATAAGAAATATCAAGATCACGATAAAGCTGCTGCATTACGTAGACATAACTCTAATTAATTACCGCTAACAGATTTACAGGTGTACATTCTGACTGTTCACCAGTAAGTACTGCATTAGTGACCTGAAACCAAATTTAAAATTTGAATCAAGTTGCTGAAGATCAAATGCTACTCTACCTGTACAGGACACAAATAGCATATTGAGTAGATCTGGTAGGTTAATTTTGAGGAAAACATTCATTTCTATATTTTGAAAGATTCAATGGTCTGGTCAATGCTTTGCCTTTCAGATATATACCTGATACTGTACAGTCTCGTGTACAGTATGGCTGGATATCTTTATTATGAGTCAAGCCATACTTTGGTGTATCTGTACTGTAGGGCAAATCCAAATAAAACCTATAGTACACCTAGTCCTTCAATGAGTTGCAGTATTTATTATCCATTGCATAAAAGTACACAATCTACTGGCAAAATTTCTTCAAAAAATTAAGAGAAGAAATTCTGTTACTTAAACAAAACTCCAAATGACATGTACAATAGTACTCAACATAATTCCAGTGAATTGTATTTATTGGGTCAGTAAAAACTCATCAAACAGTTTTATTTAAAAGTACAAATATTGAACCAAGCACTATATACCTATTAGTACTATTGTTGTACAGACTGTATTGTCCAAATATTACAGGATACAGATATCTGTAACCATCAATCACATTATTTGGTCTTGTGGAAAGAAATTTGGGTAGTGAAGACAAATACATTACCTGTGTTACAATCTCCTACAGTAACTTGTTTATAATTAGCATACAGGTCAAGTAACTCTTGATCACTAGGTTTTACAGCCAGCTGTTTTGATTCTTCAGCAGCTTTTTCAAATGCCTGCAAGACAATAAGCATTACACCATGAAATAGGTAACAGTGAATTACTATGTCTAGTCTGCCTTGTTCAATTTACTGCAGTAATGTATTAAACATGTTGAAATTAATAAAGCTGCGCAAGGACAATAATTAAATTTTATGGAAACATCACATGGATTGACATAGTATACAAAGCCTTTGGCCAATTGACACAGGTAATACCATTCATAGAGCAAGAGATTATATGTTAACTAGATGTATATATTCTTCCCAATACCTAGTTAATTTAACTAGATGTTGGGGCACTGTACTTAAATGCCACTCCACCATGGGAGAAAAATTGATTACTGCCATATTGGATACATTAGGGGGGTAAACACACATGCCTGGGCAATATGTTCAATGTCAGGGTCAAAGGACACTTCACTTTTGCCTCTTATTTGTTATTTTATAAAAAAAAAGGTAAAACAAGGCAAAAGTAACAGCTGACTAATACCAAGAAAAGCAAGCTTTTTGCCATACAGTTAAGAAAAACAAACACAAAACAATTTCCTAAAGACCAGTCATTCGACCACAAAGGTTCTCAAACGGATGGAAAAAGGCCTGGAGAAGAACAATTTGCCTCCCAATTTACTCAAAATGGAAGCATTCAATTTCACCTGAATTTTGGCCCTCATGCCCCCCTTTAGTTTTATATGATCTTTATGATATTATTACAGTAGTCTCAAGTCTATCTAACTAAAGAATTAAACTTGAGTAAACTACTAGCAATTTTACTGGAATTCTACAATTTTTATTGAATTTACTTGTAATTTTCTCATTTAAATCTAACCTTAAAGTTGTTTTAGGTGATACCTAGCTAACTTTCATTAACAACTAACTATAAGGGGAAACCATCTCAGAAGAGTATAAAATGCAAGAAACTAATGAAGGAAACATAAAAAGGACTTATCAGCTTCAGACCTGCCAACTCTTACAATTGTGTTGTGTCACAGAGTTTTTATAGGAATCTTAAATCCTCATGATTTAGCATTGATTTCACATGACTTTAAAGAAAATTCATCAGTAAAAATTATTTTTCTTGGTCCTTGAAAGAGCATGATTGACCAATGAAATTTGAGCAAAAAAATCTCAAATAAGAAACATTTCTTGACCATTGAAATTGCATGGCCTAATCATTGACTTGACAACAATAACATGGTGACAATAGGTCTCATGGAAATGATAAAACAAAAATGTTGCCTATTTCTGACATCTTGTAAAAAATCTCAAGATTTTTAGTTAAATCTCCAGATTTTTAAGTAAAAATTTCTAAATATTATGGTTTCTGTACTTCAGAGGATGGCAGGTCTGCAGCTTTGTTAACTTTATGATGTTGCTGATTAATTTGCAGTGAATAATCACAACAATGATGACAGTCATCCAAATTACAGTGCAATGGCAGGTGCAGTACATATAGTTTACAGACAGAACATGAAACTGCAGTTTGGTTCAAACAAAATCACAGTTCAAACTGTAAAAACTAAAAGAGCTACAGGAAAATCAGTTCATATTTCCTGCATCTTCTGATCTTTTCTAGAGTACAAAGGTCTTTGAGGTTCATTTGGATTTTTAATAATCCAGCCAAAAATTGAGCTGTGATAATTTTGAAGATGCAACTTTATTTTCGGTGACTAGCATAATGCAAATTTTTTTCGTGAACAGCCGACCAGACCCTCCCTTTCCCTCTCAGTCACCTGACGATCACATCAGGTACAGGTACACTACTGTAGATCTCGATCTGTGTCCAACTGTAACAGCGAAACTATGGTCCTAAGTTGCATTAAACTTGCTACCACTTTGATCTCTGTAAATATGTTTCAACACTTTTAAAAACTTCAAAAATTTCTGCCTAATTGTAGCGATTATTTTGCTAATTTAATGTATAATTACTCCTGAAGTGTCAAAGAGTGCATTTAAATGAACTAGAGGTACCCAACTAGCGACGTGGGTTTCAAAAAGGTTGTCCAATAATTTGATAAACAATTAAACGAAAGAACGTAGCATAAGAAATGTAACGCGGATTGTATCGGTCCTCTTACCTCCGACATGTTGACCGTTCTTACGTTCAGCAAATTGACCTACAATACAAAGTGTAACCCCACTGCACTGCACTTGGCGATCCTGCAGAGGGGAAATATTTTACCCTATCGACAAAAAGTCCGCCAGACAAATTTCGCCCTGAAAAGGAAACTACGCAACTGATTGTCCAAGTTGACACTTGACAGTACTGAAAACCAGTGCCAGTACTGTGGTGATGTTATACAGCATATAGCAATTAACGGCGATGAAATGGAGATATCTCTAGATTTTCCAGTTTGGTAAGGGAAGTGGTAGGTTAACTGAGAATCGTCACATTTGCGTCAGCTCATTCTTCAATGGAGCGTCATGCATAGTGACAAACCAGATGCTCTTACTCTGAAATTGATGCTGTTTGGAAGTGAAGAATATGACTTTAAGACAGAGGAAGGTTGACTTTGACGAGACGTGGAAGAAAATCTCGAAAACTGTGGATGGAGTAATATCGTTGAAGAATGTTCCAAAACATGACTGGAGCGAGAGATTTACATATCCTTTTTATTTCCATATAACATGATAAGCGTTTATCATATTAAATCCTGCTACCTGTGTTTTTATTTTATAAACATAGAAATAATAAACAGTTGTTGAATGAAATTGAGCATGGTGGCAAGAATTATTAATAGAGAGGTTTTGTGTTATTTACCAAAGCTTGGGCAAGCCAAGCTGTGCAGAAAAGAAAAGGAGTATTTTTCTTGATTTAATGATTTAATGATTTAATGAAACATTCCCAATTACAACAATCAGTACATAAATAAATATAAATAAATATACATATTGAAATACAGAAATAAATAATAATATATAAATAGACATAGGGAGGATAGCAATAGGAGGAAACTAAATTCCTATTTAAAAAATTGCTCTCCTAAAGTAAAAATTATATGATAATAAAAAAACCCAAAAGAAACAAAATCCAAAAAAGAAAAAGGAAACAATCAAGTCAAAACTGTTTTGATAATAAAAAAGACATTAATTTTTGCTTGAAGCTATTTAATGAAGTGGCTTCCACAATGTCAGATGGTAATGAGTTCCAATCCATCACATATCTATTGAAGAATGAAAACTTAAAATAATTTTTATATGCAAATTTAGGCCTTAACTTATATTTATAATTGGATCTTGTACGAGATTCTCCTAACATATATGAATATTTAAATTTATCAATGTCACACTGAGAAAGAGACACTCACTTTCAGTTGATAATAGTAATGAATAAAAAATAATACTGGCCACAGACTTTTTCTGAGATTGATCAATGAGAAACTAGCAATCATGTTTTATCCCTGTCTGTTCAACATTCATAGACATGTATGTCAAATTATATGATGAAGTGAGAAGTGCTTAACAAAGCAGAGTAGTGTAGGGTTTCTTAATATAACATCTTCTAAGACAGCTGATTTCAGTTCTCTCTTCATCAATGGTATATGTAAGTAAGTTTACCATGATCCAGATGTTCTAATGGACAATACAGTATATTCTGTACCTTAAGCTTGGTATCCACATTGTTGTGCACCATTACCAGGATGATGGCAAACACGTTACTGATAATTCTCTGATTTTTTTAATAAAAGCTTCCTGGCAGATAAAACCTTCTATATAATGTGAATCATAACAATTTCACATTGGTATAATGGCTAAGACCGATCCACTTCCAACTTATTTACTCAGGTATATCACCAGTATGGCATGCACAGTCTTATAAACAGTTAAGACCAAGAACAATATTCATCATTGCAGTCTGTACAAGAAGATATGACGAATCTGGTTGTCCAGGCCTTTTTGTTTAAGCACATTTAAGGACCCCAAGTTAATTTTTTTAAAATTAAAAAATAAACCACTGATGTCATACTTAGTCATTAGTGCACCATCTGTAACAGAAAATTGCATGCTGCTTTATCATAGAAGAGCTATGCATCATACTCCATATATATTGTTGAGTGGCTGTTACAGCCTTTGGGCCATTGAAAAGATATTTGCAAGAAAACAAAGAAACAAAAAAACCCCCCAAAAAACATTCATAAAGTAACTTCAGTTCACTATACTCCAGGCCATAACACGTCCATTAATTTTGCTATATGGGTCAAAATGTAATATTAGCATATAGACTAAAGTAAAAGGTGCTTATGTAATGAGCTGTCAGTACAGTCTAAAGTATTGGAATTTTATAAGATGTTAATATCCCTTTATTATAGTCATGTGTCCTCATTAGTCTATTATTCAAGAAAATATATGTATACTCCAAACCTACAATCAGTGCTGTAGCAAACAAGTGGCTTAGGGACCTGTCCACATAATTTTGTCCCAGGCTGCCCACAGTTTTAATCCAGCACTTCATAATAAATGCAAATTAATTTTCCATGGATAAATTTTTAGCCAGATTACTTGACCATTCATAATGTCCTTGTAGAACAAATGCAACTGGCCATTGGACATTTTTGATTGGTACAGTATGTGACTGATTATATATGATTATATAATATACAGTATGTGACTCTGTGTTATCATCCACACTATTCTATACTTACACCATAAAGTACTCAGGAATTCTTCCTGTTCATGTACATATATGATGGGAAAAGTTAAACAGAGATTGGTATAAATTTTGTTGAAACATATAATAGTATTTGCAGCCAGCCTGGTTTGTCAATGGTAATGTTGAAATACAGAAAAATTTGGGATTATCCCAATTTAACACATACTGTACAACAGTCCAATGAAAGTTGTGCTGTGCCAACCAGGTTCACTTGGCAAAAAGCAGTCAGTTTTTAAGTTTGCTAACTGTTACCAACACAATCTCTGATTATCTTGAATAATCAGATAACCCTTTTGTGCAAGAAAGGGTTAAACCTTTTATAAATAAAAAATATAATATATATATATATATATGTATATGTTATTTATAATAATATGATATATGTATAATACAAGGTTTGGAATAACAATTTGTGATTCCTGAGTCAAATTACAACTCTCATAATTAGAATTTTAATAAATTTGAGTAAAAGCACAAATTGGAATTTTCAACATTGTTGAACATAAATATTACATATACATGTATATGTAATATTTAAAAACCGAGCAGGAGTGCTTTATCAGGATTTAAAACATGAGGTGATAGCCAGGTGTTTTAGATCCAATAAAGTACAAACTGTGAGTTTTTTAAATGTCTTATGAAATTCACCCCTTAATATGCCAATTCATGAAGAAAGTTTGGAAATTTATCATTTGTAAGCCAAAAAAATTGAACTTCTTCTTCACATATAAAGGCACATGTATCTTTATCACATATATAGATCTGACATGCTTACAATTTTCTTTTGTCTTTTTCTTATGAATTCTTAATAAATTTTATAAATATATATATATATATATATATATATATTAGATGTACCACAAGTGTGGGACATTTGAGTTGCCTATATAATATTGGCTTCTCCATCCTGCTCATCAGCACTACACTGATGAGGCCCAGTAGGCCGAAACAGTTCCATCTGTGGTTATATATATGTATATATATATGTATATATATATATATATATGTATTTAGTTAGACAAGACAAACTTGGTTACTTCATATAAATCTTAATCATGAGAAATTTATTTTGTATGGTAAGGGGAGCTTACCACACTCATCAGGTGATTTTCTTGTCTGATGTTAATGCTCAGGAATCTTGGTATTATATGCACGGATGACATCATGTCCCAATATAGTTTGTGGAATAAGATTATGAATTGTTAATGGCTGCATAGCAAGTGTTTGTTTCTATGTCTACAAGTTGAAACAAGCTCATTTCTAAAGTTCAATGAACCTAGATTAGGATGGCATATTATGATCAATTTTCCGTGCAAGCATAAGTTACATTTTTTGGTTTTACTTGAATAGGCCCTACATTGCTTAATTATAAATATATATACACGTAGGGCCTGTTGATTAGATCCTACATTGCTTATATATATATATATATATATACAGGTATATACAAATACATATACACAAATAGTATATTCTCTTCTGTTGGTCTGCATCATGTACAGTTTTAACTGGCAAAACTGACAGCTATTACAGCAGTGCCTGGTTACCATCAGCAACTATGGACAGCTGCTTCACCCTATTGGGGCTTGTCAGGACAATGTAGCTGGTGGTACAGTATGTTAGCACATCCAAAAGGCATATAAACATGATCATCAACATCGAATGTGGGATATACCGCTCTGTTTTAAGGCACATGCTCACAAGAAATAGTATTTTCTTACTCAGTCTGCTTCACACAGTGTAACAATTAAGACTGACTACCATTACAGCAGTGTCTGGCTACTGTTGCTGATAGTTGACTTCTTTATGAAATAAAACAAAGATTTTGTTATGGTGACAAATTTCAGTATCGCTTTAAAAAACGTATTAATCATGGTGAATGGTTATACTAGGCAGTTCTGAAAAGAACTAGAGGGACCCCCACACAGAGTGAAAAAATAAATACTAAAAAGAAGCACTATGCATTTCGGTAGACCACTCTTTAGGTGCAAACGTCTGCCAACTGTTGAGAAATGAGTGTTCAGCTTACATTTATACCTGATGTAAAGGCGATGGAATGACACGTTACGATACGTGGGAGTGGTCTGCCGAAATGCATAGTGGTTTTTTTTAGTATTTTTTTTCTCACTCTGTGTAGGTTCCTCTAGTTCTTTTCAGAACTGCCTAGTATAACCATTCACTATGGTTAATACGTTTTTAAAGCGATTCTTTATGAAAATGTACACTTGCAAGAGAAAAGGCGCGTTTTGGGTTGTTTCGCTTGCAAGCGAAAGCTCAGTTAGGAAAAGACTGCATACTTTGTTGAGGGTGTTATCTGCACCAAAGAAAAAATGGCTAATGAGACTGAGAAGGAATAATTTATCACACGATATGCTTCCCAAGATGAGGCAAAAAACGAATACTAGGAGGAACTTGACGACGGAATGGCGTTACGATAGTACAGTGTACATCCTGTATAAATGTGCAGCAGGGCGCGGATGAAGTACTGAAAAGGCAGGATGAGCTAGAGACTTCGCCACCCGCACCCATGAACACAACCCTCTAACATACAAGTCACTCATACTGTAAATCTTAAGGAATGTATCCATGGATGCAAACTATCAACATGGGAACACTGCGAACTGATTAATAGGCTAAAACAACACGCCGAACAAACATAACTCACTCTCTGACATAGACCTCCACCAAGAGCTTGGCAATCTTATCTTCAGAAACGATTCGCTTGTGCAACTGATCCAGTATCTCCGCGAGAGTAATCTCTTCTCCAGAGACAAGACATGTCCGCATTGCGATACATAGATGTGCGATGGAAGGAAAGAAAACCTGGTCGACAAATGTGTGGATACAAAGTGACTCTGTAAGTCAGAAACAGTAGGGGTTTTTTGGCGTGGGTGACATATACTTTACCACGCGGTATAATATACAGTACGCCACCTGAGGGCACATGGTGGCGTATACTTGACTTGATCCGGAAAGGCGCTCCAGCACACTGACAAGTCAACACAAGCAATACTGGCCGCCAAGAAAAGAAAGTTTCAGCCCCGGTAGCAGAAAATATTTCCTTGGGTAACTGTGTCTGCTCTTCTTACAAAAAGTCTAATTGCCTTTGCTGCCGTTTTGCTGCCAAACATAGTACATCATTTAGCAATATAATAGAAGAAGCTTTAGTGGGGCTGGATTTTAAAACCAGAAAAAGGATTTGGAGAAACTGCTGGACGTAGGCTCACAATTAACAGCATATGGGTTCTGAGATGGCACAACGTCAAATGACTTGAAGACAGTTACTATTAAGCCAGTTAAGATCTATTGTGTTCCTTACTCGACAAACTTATCACGGTCCTGCTAATACAAAGGGTAGGAGCACATGAAGAGTGGCAAACATTATGGACAGCCAGCGACACTTCCTGAACATTGTTAAGCTGATTCGTCAAGGTAATGTCAGCACGATGCCTGAAGAAAGCCATGTCTCAGAAAGGCGTTAGAATTTCCCAAAAGGTATAAAAATCACACCTGTTCCCACGTAATCTACAAACAAGCATTGGCGAAGTTACTTCAAAACCTCATTTTATCCAGCCAATTGGACAGCACGGACAGCAACAATCAGTGAAATCCTTCAGGACTAACCCTGTGAAATTCATGCAACCTCTCATGTGTATGGGCATAAGGCTACTTGTTTGTTGAATGTTCTACAGAAATTCAACACACTTCGGCCTGAGGCTGGTCCAGGTAGAACCGTTGTCCTTAGTGCTACAAAGAAGAGACAATTCCATACAAGATTCCATAACTTTAGTACATACAACGAAAACATATCATCGCCTACTGTCAAAGGGAATGTTAAACCAATTCTTTGATGCAATGATTTAAGTGACTGGAGAGCCTTTAAATAGCAAATTGGAACTCATAAGATACCAGCGTCACCTGGTAGATGTGATGGAGGGAGTGGACCTTATTGTGGACCGCACATGCTTTCACGCCTGTGATTTTCATGAAGATATTCAGTAAAGGATCACACTCTACATTACAAAAACAATATTGCCTAGAATGCTTTAAGCGGATACACGCCACTGTGCCATGTACTTCTGAAAGATGTAATCAACCAGGGTACTCCAGATCTGGAACAATTATTTCAATTCATACAATGGGTGAGGCAATGAACTGCAATCAAATAGTGAAAGAGGTGCTGTTTTCTGAATACCAACTGCTTCGACTTTACATGACAAGGCCGACAAAATCTTTCGCGTCTGAAATGTTTTTGTCTTCTGTCCTACGACGCCTTGTGACTCTATTTACGGTCGTCAATGAAAGAAAGAAGACTAAATAACTGCAGTCTACTTCGTGTGCATAAAGAGCTAACAGGTTCTTTATAATTGAATTCACTTGTAAACGGATTTGTGGAGTTGTATAAGAAAGGAATCATAATTTGGACATTTTACAACATATTTAACTGAGATGATTCTATTTCACTCATTACTCTCCGATTTTCAGTTGATGGTTGTATTTTAAGGCTCAATAATAGATAAAAGTTATCGTAACATATGTAGAATGTGCTTACACTCCTAAAACAACTCATCTCGTCAGATTTATACCAACCAGATTGCTTTTACAAATGTGTTGGAAAGACAGCCTGCAAAACCGTGTACAAATAGGTGACTTCTGCACTAGGTTACATCCCAAACCCATCTGCCCCTGTACTTTTTGGGCTCTGTCTGTACAATTACCCTTGTATTTGTGAAAAACAAAATATGATTGCCTCTGCTTCCATAAAATTTGAACCGGTGATTTTACTGGATTAAACACGTGATCGCAAACCTCGACTTAAACCGAACAAGCTAGACCTTTCTATCAGTATAATGTATAGATCAAAGACAGTAAAGTTTGCTATAAATTTTCTATTGCTTATAGTGATTAACGAAATATTAGGGAGTTTAAGCAAACACTACGGCAACGTCTACGGCAACTTGTTCTTACAATAGAAGTTTTCATTCAAAATAAAAGGAATGGATAACTTGAAGTCCCAAGAGTATTTTTAACACTGTCTTACGTCTACATAGTACGTCGTCTAGGACATTTCCACGGTTCTACGACTACGTTACCACTCTACGTAAGACGTTTCAGATCCTTCAAACGTTAACAAACTGACCTAAGCTGCTGAGAAGAGTTTCAGAAGTGTAAACAACATTCAAAAATCATTACAACATCAGTAGAATGTTATTCTATTCAAATGTGTTTAGTTAATCTGCTTTGTGAAATGCCGTCGCCGTACTAGCTTGCTTAAACTCCCTATTCTGGAAACTACTGCAGATATAGGAGCGAGAATTAAACAGAATAGTTCGAGAGTGGTTTCACATGTTAACTTTCTAAATAGGAAAAAGATTTCAAGTCGCTGTAAAGTTAAAATGTAGACCCATGGGGTGATACCGTTAACTCGAGCAAAAGTAAGCAATAATTTGGCTTGTTAAAGCATTGCTGTGCTATCGTGTGCATATGCCACTGCCGTCAAGACTTTGTGATAGTGTTCAAAAAAGTTAAGGACCCAAGTTGTGAGACATGGATGGTGCAAGTGAAACAGCGCGAGCTAGCTTCAGCGAACGAAGTCAGAGTAGATGTGGATAAAAGGCTTGAAAAGAACGTGCAGTATTGTCATTTACCACAACAATCAGCAGTCATAAAAAGATCTCGTTGGCTGGGGTTTCTCTTTCTGGAACCAAGGACATTGTCTCGAAACTTTTTACGTTATGTTTTAACTCACCTTGAAGCAGAATCCTTATGCACAACACAGTATAGCATGCAGGTTTTTGGAATGATGTAGCATTCATCCAATAGAAATGTTGGGATTCAGTCTCTCAACCGTGCTGCTTGAGTGTTAATTGCCATAAAACAAACTATTTGTGCATGGTGAGTGCATTTCCAACATCAGTAGCTAGTTGGTCGCTTTGAAGTTAGCTAAGATTCCTGACTATCCCTGCATTAGTTCTATTAATCGATATTTTGCTCTAATAACTGATGTCTCAGAAATGGTTTCGACCCGTGATAACGTAATGAAAATAGTACAGCAAATTGTGTGATAGTGATCAATTTACAAAATGTGACGATGAACCAGTTTCCCCCATGAGAACCATCTAGTTGAAATTTTTTGCGATCTTACAGTTGAATAATAATCACTTTTTACTCATTATTCGTTGTTATACTGTACAGTGATAATTTTAAAAAATTTCTACTGGAGCTTTTTGATTCCCCGTCAAGGGGTGTGTATGGCATGCCACATTTATTTGGAAAATTTGTGTTGATTGCCGAAGAAGGAACGCGAAACCAGCAAATATAATATATATTATTATAAAGCTCATTAATAATTCGTGAAGAAAAACCAAAAGTATTTAAAGTTTAATCAGTTTTTTTAAATGTGATACAACCACTAGTGATTGTATCAAGTTGCACAACTTCTAGTGGTTGTATCACACTGCTTTACATGAACTTTTCGCCCTATTTTCTCGATTAAGACCGTTAGAATCTTTACCATTTTTGAAGAACACGAATATTTGTATGCATTCGTTTTCTAAGTTTACAACATTCATGTCCCTGCTGAATTGATTAGGCCGCTCATGGTTTGAACATTACACAGCAGCAGCTTTCGAGTTCTCGCATCCTTCTCCATGTGCTTGCATCAGGCTACATAAACATGGTAAACAGTTCTTATTTTTTAACTGACATTCCCTGTAGTCCTTGACAAATTTGTACAGATGTATATTCTATGTGCGTGGCATACCCAGAGCCGCTCATCGATAGACTCTATAAAGAAGTGAAAAACTTACTCACCTGCCATGTGAGTAAACTGTATGAGGTATGTTTGTCCAAGTTTCCACGGCAGGAAGTTGTCCTTGAGGATCACTAGATGATCACTACTAATACTGCATCGAGTTAGATTCGTAGCGTTCATGATATTTATTATCGTTGCACTGTATTATTTTATCTGTAATCAACTTATGAAATTAATCATTTAATTATTAGTAAAACAAGGATTTCATTTTTATGAGTAATATTTTAAAGTGGTGCCAAAGTTGGCAAATTACGTACGTCATTGGCGTGATGCAACCGATATAATGACTTTAAAGGGCCGTTTACACGCGCGATTTTGCACATTGCGATTGTCACTATGGTGTACGTAATAAACTCATGACAGTCTATGCAGCAAGATATCCGCTCATAATTTGCTGTAATTTGTCCTCGACGCTCTGGTCAGTTAAACACATACTCCAAGATGTCAATCGCGAGGCACAAAATCGCACGTGTAAACAGCCCTTAAGATCCACGAGGTCAACTTTAACGACGACGTCCTTTATGCCAAAGAATTCTTCATGCAAAACAAAGGGAATTTCATTAAATAGTTTTTCTTCTCCATTACATTCTCAACGCCGACGTCGTTCTGTACACAACATCAGCCTGACCACTGTCACGTTACCTGGACGACGTCAGCAGGCGGAGTGAAAAATGCTGTCACACCTTTTGCTGTTCGTTACCAGAAAATATACTATCATTAACGCCAACCTCAAACTCATTAACTCAAAAATACATTCATTTTATTCAATCGACATTCATTAGCGTAGATACGCAACCATTTGCATCAAAGGGCATTCTATAGCACCAACAGACGACCATTAACACCATTCTACTATACATTTGGGATAATAAAATTTCAGTAAGGCAAGATATTTCTCTTGAGTAATTGAAATTTTGTTATGCCTAATGTATAGTAGAATGGTGTTACTTGTCGTCTGTTGGCGTTATAGAATGCCCTTACATGCAAATGGTTGCGTATCTGCGCTAATGAATGTCGATAGAGTAAAACGAATGTATTTTTGCGTTAATGAGTTTGAAGTTGGCGTTAGTGATAGTATACTTTTTGGTAATGAACAGCAAAAGGTGTACTTGAGATTGAATTCAACCCGAAACTACAGTCGTTTTAGAAGAACTGGAGCATTTAGGATCATAAAACAATCCACAAGTATCATGCATGGTGGTCAATAAACCGTGATTTCTTTAAATGCCGATATTTTAAAGGACGTCGTAGGTGAAGTTGACGTCTTAGATCTTGAAGTCCTTAACAATAATACATGGGCTGTCAAAAAGGTTTTCACTGGCAAGGGTTTCTAGCTTTGAAACACTGAAGCGTAATAAAATGAAAATCAGAATAGAAGTAAACAGAATAGAGTGGAGTAGATTGGAATGAATTGAAATGAAATGAACAGGAATGCGATGGAATAGAAAATGTGAATGGATTAGAATGGAATGGAATGAACGGAAATGAAGTGGAATGAAATTTGTGAATGGATTAGAATGGAATGGAGTGGAATGGAATCGAATGGAATGAACAGAAATGCAATGGAATGGAATGTGTGAGTGGATTTGAATGGAATGGAATGGAATAGAATGGGATGAACAAGAGTGCAATGGAATGGAATATGTGATATCATCAACTTTTGTTGATATGCACCGCACTATATTAACAAAAGTTGATGAACTTTTTGTTGCCATTATCATTCCGAGTCTTCACACTTTCCCATGTAGGACAATGGCGGGTAGTCTTAACCTGAACATTAGCGCCCAACAACCAGTTGGGCATAGAGATCTTATAAAATTAGAGGTCCCATGCGGACCCAAAATTGAGGTCGAATTGAACGCCGCCATGTTGAGTAAATCGGGGAGGGGCAAATTCTTCTTCTCCAGGTCATTTCCTGTCTGATCGAGGACTTCGAGTTCAAACAACTGAAGTTTAACGAATTGTTTCGTGGTTGTTTCTGTTAGCTGTATAGTGGAAAACAGCTTCTCGGGTTATTAGTTGGCTATTATTCTTATTATTTTCTCAATTTTTTTTACATTCTTTTTTAAAAAAAAGTAAACAAAACCCGGAGACAATAGTGAAGTTGCCTTTGAACATGACCTTGAACTTTTCACCAGGGCATGTTTATTTTGTTCCCCAATTTATCCAATATGGCCGTCTTCAACTTGTCACCTGTAGTTGAGAGACATTTAACTACAATGCCCCCTTTAGTCAACTTAAATTATTATGAGGCAACTCCTCTCTAGTTAAGTTAAATCTCTGCAGATGGGTAGGCCAGTGCAAGATATTACTATTACTATTACTGTTACTGTTATTATTATTATTTATTTTCACACAGTCTGATTTTATGCTGGATTAAAATCCTAGGAGCTAGTTGCTACCCGCAACCTTAGGTCCTAGGCCTCCCTAATCTCTAACACGCCTCTAATAATCCTCGCCGTCCCAAGTAAAGCAGTTTTTTGAAGTACTTGAACCGGTATTGTTATTCCAATCTTTGCCACGAATTCCTGTAACCTTTTCGATACGGTCCCCAGAGCACCTAAAACAACTGGGACAACTTCCACATGTTTCAAGGTCCACAATCTCACTATTTCCCTTTTTAAGTCCTGATACTTGGTAATTTTTTCCAGTTCTTTTTCTCCAACTCTATTGTCACCAGGTATTGCTACATCAATTATCCATGCTGTCCTCTTTTCTTTATCCATTATGATCATGTCCGGTCTTCTGTACTCTATTTCGTGATCACATTGGATATTAAAATCCCACAATATCTTGTATATACTATTTTCTACCAATCTTTCTGGCTGATGTTCGTACCATTTATCAGCATGTTTCAGGTTATATTTCTTACACAATTCCCAGTGGATTTTTCGAGCTACGTTGTCATGTCTGGCTTTGTATTTTCCTTGGGCAAGTTTACTGCATTCACTCACCACATGTGCAATAGTTTCTCCTTTCTTTCCGCACATTCTGCATAGCGGTGAACCAACCGTTTTGTCAATATGAAATTTGATGTAGTTTGTTCTTAGAGCTTGTTCTTTGCTGCAAAAATCAATGCTTCAGTGGTGGGTTTTAAGTCAGATTTAGTTAACCAAGCCCACGATACTTGTTTATCTATATCATCCCCATGGTCTCTAATAAACTGACCATACATCTTTTTCTCCCTCCATATTTCCTCATGCTCCTCTTCTTCTATTCTTTTGTACTCTTTTGGTTTAATACATTCTTCAGTTTCTACTATATTCCCTGTTCTCAAATTATCCAGTAATGGTTCAGTGCTGTATTTCACATACCAACCAATACTGTTTTCTTCTCTTCGGATACAGCTTTCAACACTGAGACCACGTCCACCTTTTCGCCTCGGTACATAGATTCTATTAATGTCGCTCTTCGGGTGTAGTGCCCCATTCATAGTCATAAGTTTCCTTGTCCGCCTATCTACCTCCCACAGTTCATTTTTGTTCCATCGTATTATCCCTCCAGTATATCTAAGTAATGAAACAGCCCAAGCGTTGATTGCCAATATCTTATTCTGACCATTTAGCTTTGACTTAAGTACCAGCTTCAATCTCCTTATATACTCCTTCCGGAAGTTTTGCTTCATTTCCTTTTCCATAATTTGGTTATTTTCCAGTATTCCTAAGTACTTATAGCCATCATCCTCCATTTGTTTCAAAACCTGATCATCAGGTAATTTTATCCCGTCACACTCAACTATTTTCCCTCTCTCTTTAGAATTAGAACTGCACATTTCTTGATACCAAATGTCATTCCAATATCTATGCTGAAAAGGTGCACCGTCTTTATTAATGAATCTATTTGATCGCGGGATTTTCCATATAACTTTAAATCATCCATGAATATAAGGTGGTTTATTTTACCCTTCTTTTCCTTAAGTTCATATCCAGCATTTGCTTTTCGAAGAATGCTTGACAGAGGTAACATACACAGTACAAACAGCAGCGAAAACAGGCTATCGCCCTGAAAAATCCCTCTCCTTACATTTACATTCCCTAACGATTCACCATGTGATGTTAATTCTACTTTCCAGTTAGTCATGCTTGTTTTTGGAAATTCTTTAACATTTTCTGCTATACCAAACATATCAAGACATTCAATTATCCATGAGTGGGGTACATTATCATAGGCTTTTTGATAATCCACCCACGCCATAGCTAGATTAGTGTGTCGCCTTTTGCAATCTCTTAACATCAGCTGGTCTATCAGTAGGTGATCTTTTGTGCCTCTGCAGTTTTTCCTACACCCTTTTTGCTCTGGTTGTAGTAAGTCACTCGTCTCAAGGTAAGCATACACATTTTCTGAAATTATCCCAGTCAGCAGTTTCCACATAAGTGGCAAGCAAGTTATTGGTCTAAAATTATCCGGAGAACTGCCCTTAGCCAGGTCTTTCAAACACAATACTGTCTTCCCATGTGTCATCCACAAAGGAATTTCTTCTTTTCCACAGACTATAGAATCCAATTGCTCTGCAATTCGCTCGTGGCAAGATGTCAACTTCTTAATCCAAAAGCCCTGTACTCCATCAGGCCCAGGAGCTTTCCAATTAGGTATTTTCCTACACCTTTCCTCTACCTGCGACTTAGTAATTCTGACTTCTTCTTGCTGTTGGTTTTTACTTGTTCTCTCATTTTTCATTTTCTTTAACTACTCTGCATTTCTATTGTGGCTACTTGGATTGTCCCAAATCTGGCTCCAGAATGCTCTACTTTCTTCCTTATCAGGAACGATGTTTTCAGTATTAATTTGCCCATTTATTTCAATATACACCTTCTTTTGGTCTGTCCTAAACATTCGATTTTGACGATACTGCTTATTTCTTTCCTCATACCGTCTTATCTTTGACGCTTTAGCAAGCACTCTTTGCTTCAGTTCTTCAATCACTGTCCCAATTCCTTTAACTTTAATCCTGAATTTTTTTTTCAGGACTAAATACTTTCCTATTGATGTTAACTGATCTCTCTTTTTACGCTCCAACACTCCTATATCCCTTCTTAACTTTTTAATGTCCTTTTCAATCCTTCTCCTCCACCATGGTTCCTTGCACTGTCTTTCATCTCGTGATGTTTTTGCGTTTCAAGCGTTTCTGCCACGTACATACTTACTGCCTTCAGAAGGTTATTTGTCTCTGTGACATTCCTTACTTCAAAATACCTGATTGCCATATTAACTTTCTGTGTTATTGCATTCATTTTATTTCTATCTACTTTCTTAAATGCTGTTTTTGTTTCAAACTGCCCACTTTCTACTATCTCTTTTATTCTGCATAACATCTGTAATTCCTCGTCAGAAATATCTGGGTTATTTTTCCAGTTTTCTTCCATTTCCCTGTAGCTCATTCGGTCACTAGGTAGTTGTGTACTAGTATTATCTTCCCATTCAGTCTCAATAACTTCTTCACTTTGTTCTTCATTATCACCTTCGTCTCCAGATTGTTCAACTTCTGCTGTGTTTTCTTTTGTAACTCTCCTCTTTATCTCTTCCAATTCCTCCTCTGTAAGCCATCCATTTTTTCTAATCATTCTTGCTTGATCGGCGATCCTTTGTTCAGTTGATTTAAAAAGTCCTCTTTCTTCCCATGCTCTATACATTCTTTGTCTGTAACCCTTCACAGGGACTCCGCTTTCGCTCATTGGTTTGCTTTTGAAATAACATTCCATCACTATTATATTAAGCTCCTTATTCCATTTTCGTCGTGTTTTTCATGATCAGCAGTAACATGATTACGACCGGGTCTATGCTGCCGTTCCATAGAACACCTGCCGGACGAGGGCCCGTCACCATATGCTTCAGCCCCATTAACGTCGTTGTATTCATTCCTTAATTCTGACATTCACTCATCATTGAGGTTTGTGACTTTAAGGTTACACAACCACCGGACTACATTTAGTCTGACCTCTACCCTTCGGCCTGTCTGGCTTGGGTGACCCTACCAGGAACATTTGCTCCCGCCAGCATAGCCCTTAGGATCACTGAGGTATACAAGCCTCCCCACCACAACAAGGTAGTAGCCCAGGGGAGGATTATTATTATTATTATTATTATTATTATTATTATTATTATTATTATTATTATTGCTCAATTCGCACAGCTAGATGTCCTGCTGGTAATCATCAATGTCAGCGGTCTACAACCAGTAGTCTAGGGTGACATTAGTCCATTCAACCTTTTAGAATCTTTCTTAATATACTCGCTGTTCCCAGAATCGAAGTCTTCTGGAAATGTTTTATCTTAAGTTTTATTCCTAACCTATCTATCCATTTTTCCAGCTTTTTGCTCACCGTACCAAGTGCTTCAATGACTACCGGTACTACATCTACTCACTTCATTGACCACAACTTTTTAATTTCTCATTTTAGCTCGTCATACTTCTAAATATTCTTCTTTTCTTTCACTCATTTTTATAATCAGAGATGGCAATGTCAACTTTTAAACCTTTCTTTTCTTCTTTCTTCACAACAAGTATATCTGGTTTTCGATATTCTATGTGATGATCACACTGTATCATGAAATTCCAAAACACCTATATCTCATCAGATTCCACCACTCCTTTTGGGGCATGACCATACCAATGAGCTGCTAGCTCCAAGCTATATTTCCCACATATTGTTCAATGGACTATTCTTGTCACGTTATCATATCGTGTTTTATATCCCCTTTGAGCAAGCTTTTTGCATCCACTAATCAAATGTCCCACACTTTCTCCTTTTTCACCAAACATTCGACATAGGGGTGATTCAGCAGTCTTATCTACGAGTGATTGTCCAGGCGGAAATCGTAACTTTAATATAAATAACAATGCCCAGCAGATTGTGCGAAGTATCGCCATATCTAAACATTAAGGAATTGTTAATGTTTAGATATGGCAATACTTCGCACAATGTGCTGGGCATTGTTATTTATATTGCAGTCTTATCTATGTTGAACTTTATGTACGTTCTTAATGTACGTTCTTGCGCCGCAAAGATAAAAGCTGTTTCTGCCTTTAAATCACCCTTGTTCAACCACGACCACCTCTTTTCCTTATCAATGTCATCACTTGTCTCCCTACAGTATTGGCCATACATCTTTTTATCGCTCCACTTCTGCTCTCTTTCCTTTGTCTTACTTCTCTTTTACTCTTCTTTTGTCATACATTCTTCCATATTGATCACACCTCCTTTTCTAACTAGTACTAACAGCAGCTCTACGGTATTCTTAACATACCACCCTATACCATTCTCTTCTGCTCGTACACAACTTTCACAACTCATAAGCCTCCTTCTTCCTTTTCCTCTTGGTAGATATAACCTATCTACATTACTCCTAGGATGAAAGGCACCATGCACTATTAACAACTTCCTCGACTTTGTATCCAAGCTTCGTAACTCCTCATTACTCCATTTAACAATTCCTGCTCCGTACCTGAGTAACGCTACCGCCCAACTGTTGATCGCTTGAAATTTAATTTTTCCATTCAACTTTGACCTTAAAATCAGTCTCAGTCTTCTCAAGTATTCTTCCTTGAACCTGTTCTTCATTGCCTCTTCCTTGATTTCGTCCATCTCTAAGATCCCCAAATATTTATATCCCTCATCTTCAATAATTCTTATCATTTCCCCATTTGACAAAACAATATTCTCACACTCTACTACTTTCCCCTTTGCAGGGTCAACACCCCACATTTCTTGATACCAAATTCTATTTCGGTATCCGTACTAACGAGTCGTATAGTCTTGACCAAGAAATCAATTTGAACTTCACTCTTACCATATAATTTAAGATCATCCATAAATAACAAGTGATTGATCCTTTGTTGTTTACCTTTGAACTCGTATCCCGCTTTCACTTTCCTGAATACTAGACTCAGTTGTATCTCACATAGTACAAACAATTACGGTTGCCGATTATGCCGTGAAATATACCTCTCCTGATTTGTACATGTTCCAGCCTCTCTCCATATAATGTCAATTTCGTTTTCAATTGAGACATGCTATGGCTTATAAACCGTTCCACGTTCTTAATATTCCCAAACATTTCTAAACATTCAGTGATCCACGAGTGTGATATCATATCATAAGCTTTTCTATAATCTATCCAGGCCATAGCCAGGTTGGTATTTCTCCTGCAATCCTACAGAACCATCTTATTTATGAGTAATTGGTCTTTCGTTCCCATACTCTTTCTTCTGCATCCTTTCTGCTCATTTGGCAACACCATGTTGCCCTCCAACAATCCATATATACTTTCTTCTATGATCCCATTCATGCGTTTCCACTTAAAAGGCAAACAAGTTATAGGTCTAATTCAGAATCATCCTCAGGGTATTATGAAATGATAACTTCACAATTAACCTACACTGTTGAAGTCAACTGAAAAATGTTGACTCGAGCGGGATTTGAACTCGCACCTTCGGGATACCGGTCCGCCGCTCTACCTGTTGAGCTATCGAGCCCACAGGGATTGGAGGCGAGTTTTTATCCAATTTAAGTGCACGAAGTATTCTCGCGACAGCTTAACGCTATCCATGAGATTGGATGTGCAGTGTTTCAATTCTATTTCAGAATCATCCTCAGGGTATTATGAAACGATAACTTCACAATTAACCTACATTGTTGAAGTCAATTGAAAAATGTTGACTCGAGCGGGATTTGAACTCGCACCTTCGGGATACTGGTCCGCCGCTCTACCTGTTGAGCTATCGAGTCCATAGGGATTGGAGGCGAGTTTTTATCCAATTTAAGTGCACGAAATATTCTCGCGACAACTTAACGCTATCCATGAGATTGGATGTGCAGTGTTTCAATTCTATTTCAGAATCATCCTGAAATTCAGTTGACTTCAAGAGTGTAGGTTAATTGTGAAGTTATTATAGGTCTAAAGTTGTTTGCAACGTTACCTTTTGTTGGATCCTTTACACATAAAACAGTTCTGCCACACGTCATCCACTCTAAAAGTTTGTCTTCGTCATTTAAGATTTTTTCCATCTGATGCGCTATTCTTTGGTGACAAATATTTAATCCAAAAGCTTTGTACTCCGTCAAGTCCTGGAGCTTTCCAATTAGGCATCTTCCTGCGTTGCATCTCAACTTTCTCCTTAGTTATCTGCAGATCGTCTTTTGAAGGGTATGTTGCATTTCCCTTGATTTCTTTCAACCATTCTGCTTGCTTATTGTGTTCTTTTACTTCATCCCAAATTCCTCCCCAGAACCTTTTGTTTTCTTCGGCGTTAGGTATGATCTTTTCTTACCTGGATTCCACATTTATTTCTTGGTAAAACCTCTTCTGATCCACATTGAACAATCCATTTTGTCTATACTGCTTTATTCTTTGCTTGTACCTTTTCAGCTTCTCCTTTTTTGCAGTTACTCTTTGCTTCAGCTCCTCAATAGCAACTGACAATCCTTTTGTTTTTAAGTTATACTTCCTTTCCAATTCTTTGTACTTTCCCTCCCTTCATAATTCTCTTCTTCGCTTACATTCCAGTATTGCTAAGTCTTTATTTGCTTGATATCATTAACAATTCTTCTCTTCCACCATGGTTCCTCATTTCTTTTTGTTGTATTTTTCTTCTTTATTCCTATCCTCTCCGCCACTAACATACTAACGGCTTTCAGTAACCTATTAGTTTCTGTAATATTGCTAGTTGCAATATACTTCAATACCTTGTTAACCTTTCTTGTTTCCTCCACCACTCTTATTTTATTCACTTTCCTAAAATCATAATCAACTTCTCTGTTTGGATTATTCATTAACTCCGCTATCTTTCTCACCATTTTCTTCTCTTCATTCGATGCTTTTTCAAAATCATTTAATAGTATATTTTCGGTGTTGGCACTCTGCATGTTCACATTATCATCTTCCTCTATATTTTGAGTTTGAATTTGAATTTATTAATTAAAAAATAGACTTTGCAACCCATAAGGGTTGAAATACGTCCATTATTTACAATGAGATAGTAAAATACAATTACAAATGTTAGTTAAATATGATTTACAAATGGTAAAAATAGTAAGGAATTTATACCTATAATTACAAAAGAGAATATATAAAAATGTTAAGAGTACATGCGTGATCAATGTTCATTGTAATTCTTTAAACATGACGGAATAAAAGATCTTCTAAAACGTTCAGTCCTACATTTAATTGTTACAAGTTTATTAGAAGTCCGTAAATCGTAGGTAAGAGAATTTTCAATTTGAATTAAATCAGACAAAGGCGAAGACTGCAAGAGAACATTTTTATTGAAAAAACTTGAACATAAGTATTCGCGTCTTGTAGCCAAGGTTGAAATATCAAACACTGCTAAAGCATCGCTGTCCCTTGTCCACTACCAGTACTGTCCGTGCAATCCCTACTGTCATTGTCACTTCGTGCTTCTGTTCCCACTGTGGCCGTATCCATTTCCCAGTTCTCTTTACCTCTTTCTTCTTCCTATATCACTCTTCTTATTAGTTCTTCCAATTCAATTGCCGTTAAGCACTCGTTTCTCCTAATCATTCTTGCCTGGTCACACAATCTCTGCTCTGATACTGAAAATAATTCTCTCTCTTTCCATATTCTATGCATTCTTTGCTCGTAACCGCGAATCGGTTTCCCCTCTTCTGTAAATGGTTTACTTAATAAGAAACATTCCATAACAGCTACTTTCATCTCCTTTGTCCACTTCATTCTTGTAATGACTGCAATAGCATGATTACGACCGGGCCTGTGCTGCTGCTCCACAGAACACCTACTGGATGAGAGACCTTCACTTGCAGATCCAGCCCCATTGACGTCGTTATCTAAGTTCCTATTTTTTATTTGCATCATATTAATGAGTATGATATGGCAAACTATTACCCCGCCAGATGCCAACCTGGAATTTCACGGTTTCGGGGTATATGGTTGCTGTCTTCATGGAACCACCATTACGTGAGTTACCTCCCACGGCTGTAGAGCCCCACCTGCCCTGGTTTTGAAATCAGAGTTCGCCTTCTCTTAGGTGGGCTGTTGACCAAACCTGACGAGCCCCACCTACGCGAAGCTACTGGTTTTTAGGCTCCAGAATCCCGCCTTTCGCCGTTCTCCTATTGGTTAAAACGGTTCCGCCACGAGAAGGCCAGGAGTTAGACTTGTTTGTCAGAAGCATTATTTGACGCAGGCCACTGGGGCACTTTATAGGAAGCAGAAAGCTTATCCTCCACAACCACCCCAGCCATGACAAACCATATGGAACCTTATTAATATTATTATTATTGTTATTATTGTTATTGTTATTATTGTTATTGGTATTATTTAAAAATTATCTCGTTCAGTTTACAGGAAGACTTCTCAGGCAATAAACCTGTATTGTTTCTTGTTGCTCTTAGGAGATATCTTCTACCAGCTGCTCAGACTGCCTCCAAGTTTATTACCATCACTGGTCCCAGTACAACCAAGGCTCTCAATATATGAACTTATTATTTAGGTGATGAATGTTGATGTTATTTTCTTGTTGTGGTTATTGTTCATGATGATGGTAATGATGATGATGGTGATGAATGTTGATATTATATTGCTGTTGTCATTGTTGGTGGTCATGATGGAAGTGATGATGGTGCTGATGGCGTTGGTGACGATGTTATGGTGATGGAGACGATGATGGTGAAGGTGATGGAGACGATGATAGTGATGGTGATGGAGACGATGATGGTGATGGTGATGGTGATGGAGACGATGATGGTGATGGTGATGGTGATGGAGACAATAATGGTGATGGTGATGGTGATGGAGACGATAATGGTGATGGTGATGGAGACGATGATGGTGATGGTGATGGAGACGATGATGGCGAGGGTGATGGAGACGATGATGATGGTGATGATGGTGAGGATGGTCATGGCAATGATCTTATGGAGACAATGATAATGGTGATGATGATTATGGTGATTTAGAGCGAAGTTATTAGATTTCCCTCCGTCATATATGATACTATTCCTGTTTCAAAATATCGGCCTAGGTCAACTCAAACCTTTAATGATAGTATTTATATTGAAGCTACGAAATTAATCTCCAAATGCGAAGGCATCGGTGAAAAAAAGTTGAACCGTACCACTAAAGTTTAACGGATCCACCTTGCCACTAGTTTTTTGCTCTCTGCTGAAGAAGCAAGGAAACGAACGTTTGGCGCGAAATGTCAACATCAAAACTCGGTGTCTTCTCGACAGAACCAAAAATGCCGCTAATTTATTGAGATACCTGCAAATTTAAAACAAATAAGAACACATTGCGAGGGTTTTACTACTCGAAAAAGACTTACTGTTTGACCTACTGGCTAAAATCCCTCCACTACCATTGTTTCTTCATCAACGTCCAGCATCATCCAGACCGAAACCCAAACTCTAACCCTAACCACAACCCTAACCCTAATTAAATGCAGACAATAAGAAACTAAACAATTTTCGTCTCTTCGTGATGCTTTGTCTCTTTAATTCCAAATAATCAAATGTGTGTGTATATACATACATACATACATACATACATACATACATACATACATACATACATACATACATACATACATACGTACATACATACATACATACGTACATACATACATACGTACATACATACATGGTGATTGCTACATCTTTAGCAGATTATAGCCGCCTCTAACAGTCTGCTTTATTTGTCTTATTGCGCCGTTCATGGCCTCTCTGGTGACTGCGGAGACCAGCCTTCGACTTCATTGGCTTTAGGCATATGTGGCAGATGAACTCCGTTTGTTTGACAGGATTAACTGGATCAGGATGCTTAACAGCATTCTTGTGTACGAGCATGTGCCTTTTCAGTCCAGCTGATGTTTTGCAGATTTTGTTGCAAAATACACAAGTGGTATTGCCAAGATGGGGAGGTAGATTGTCACCACTAGCTGTCTTCCAATTATTGTCATGCACTTTCAGATGGTTCACATAGCCTGCTTTGGACAAGAGCACCCGATCACACATACCACACTTCCAAGATTGCTTGTCGGCCGGCAGGTCTGGGTGACATCCTTTCCGAAGACCACGTTTCATCTGAGCGTACTTAATGCGCTTATCCTCAAAAGTGCTGCACCCTTCCCTAACGGAGTTCCTCCATTGTGCACGATTCAGTGCCAGTTTCTCCCAGTCTTGCATATTTATACACAGTGCCTTCAAGTTGTCCTTAAGGTTATCTTTAAACCTTTTCCTAGGCTTATGTTGTGGACGCTTCCCTGTCTTCAGCTCCCCATAGAAGAGTTGTTTGGGAAGCCGGTTATCCTCCATCCTCACAATGTGTCCAGCCCAGCGCATTTGATTATGGATGATCATGGCTTCAATACTCATACATTGAGACCTTTGGAGGATGACAATGTCGGCAGTTAATGACTGCCAACTGATGTTAAGAATGCGCCGCAGACATTTCATACATACATAGATACGTACATACATACATACATACATACATACATACATACATACATACATACATACATACATACATACATACATACATACATACGTACGTGAACGTTTTGGTTTACTTAGTACAAAGAGGGCTCAATATCGCACAGATAGAGCAAATAGAATTATATCGCTTACATCAAAAAGTCACTACAGCTTGTTTCATCTTGAGAAAGAATCTTCAGGTGACTGAAGATTCGTCAGTCACCTGAAGATTCTTTCTCAAGATGAAACAGGCTGTAGTGACTTTTTGATGTAAGCGATATAATTACATCCATACGTACATACATACATACCTACATAGATCGATAGGTCCATAGATCGATAGGTGGGTAGGTGCGTAGGTGGATAAGTGAATAGGTGAATAGGTGGGTAGATGGGTAGATAGATATCTATCTTTCACAGTTTGGGTAACTTGGCAGACCGACATGTGCACATATGGCACTTCAATTAAGTGGTATACGAAAAAATTTGGTAAGTTCGTTTTGTTTTGGTTTTAGTCATTTGAATCAGTATATTAAGAAGGAAAAACAAGATGGAGAAATATCCCCATATGCCATATGTCCATCGGAAAATGGAAAGATGCTGGAAATAGGAGCTGTAAGTCTGGAACGCTCGTGATATTGCAATGCAGTAACTTTATGCAGGGTTCTGCCCCGGACCATCTGAGTGCTGGATACCTGCAGACCACGGGTCAACCCCCCGGAGAACTTTCGAAGTTTTGATGGTCTGAAAATGCTATTTTCAACTTCTGAGCAAGTGATATTTTCTTTGCATGTGATTGACAATTTTATCAGTATTTATGTGGATTATGTAAATAAAAATGTAATATAGTGACTGATATCTCGTCAAAAAATTTTTGAGAATACCATCCATAGAAGTGAAGATAGTTTTTTCCCTGGTTCCCGACATATTACCAGTGTATCATCTGACACTACTATAAAGCATGATGATGCAAGCACGTTTTGGCATCCCAAGGTCATGATTTACCTTGATGCAATGGCGCTACTCTATAGGGATTTGACTGCGGAGAGGATGATACACTTCATACACTGTGAACATCAGTTAAAAGCTTAATTTTGATGTTCCAGACAAAGTATCTGAAGTGTAGCATCAATAAACCCAGTGCAAACTGATTAGCGACTTCCCGAAGTCATCAACATCACTTAAAGAAAATTATTAGAGGTTTTCTTATGTATTTGATACTTTTCATGCGCCAGGCACCTCCGCCCAGTGCTGCCCACTGTGGGAGAACCCTGTTTATGTTAATCTTTACATTAGTGTTATTCAGGTGTACAACATTGTTCAAGTCGACTGCAAATAGCTTTCTTATCTAGGGAAAGAGAACATCTGTGGAAAAAAAAAAGTTGCTAACAAAAGCTATGAGACATCTTCTAGAAACAGTGTTGATGCAAGTTGATTGTTGAGCGAGAGGATGACCTGGATCCTAGAAACATTTAAGCCTGACAAGACGGTATCTTAAAGGTTGTGGGGGAACGCTAGAATTACGGCTTAATTAGTTCTTAAACATTTTTACACTTTCCAGAATAAACAAATTAGAACGCTGAAAATAGAAATGGTAACGGTTCAAGCGTCGTTCCTTCACTCGAAACGTTGCCAGCGTTTCAATTTTTGATAACATGTCATGAAATACGGAAGACGTAGAGATTTTATCAAAATGGTCTTTTATGTTCTATTTTGCAGTTAGCTTTAAATATTTGGCGGCAAGTGATAATCGAGCCCTTGAAGGAGATGTTGGTCAAAGAACTTCTGGCAGAAATTAAAAGGTTTGGCCAGTTTCTAATTAGTTTTTATTTTTATGTCGCAGTTTTAGAAGTTGAAGTATATTCGAACTCTGGTACAGAAAAATTTCGAAATTACAAAAAATAAATAACTGTAATCATATACTCAATACTTTACTCAGTACCTTATTTGATGTTGAATGCATACTTAGCTATAAAGCTATTTTACAGATGTTCCACAAAAATAAAAATAAATGTAAAAATACTCATAGTCTAACATTACAATAACTGCTGTGTACAAATAATTAATTAAAGGCTAAAAAGAAGAGGCTAAAATATATGTCACCCTTAAGAAGCTAAGCCGTTGATATTTTTAGTTTTAAAACACTTCACTACGCAAAAAGAATACGAAGAAGTTCACCAATGTTCTGTTTTGAGAGTTCATACGTTGAAAAAGGGTTGCTTGACGATTTTCTTCCTCGGCTATTACAAAATTATTGTTACTGTTGAGCCCTACTTATCGTTCTGGGTTGTGCTAAATTAATGTTTGTGGATTTGAATTGCAACCAAGCACATCTCTGAGGATCTTTTTTTCTGATCCCTCAAGCCTGGCTTTCTGACCTCACAGGTCAAGCCTATTACCGCTCAGAGGCGTCGTCGCCGAGGGGAGGGGCCATGATAGCGTTAACCCTACAACTGCTAAAATCAACATCTGTTGACTTGGTTTGTTTTAAACTTTGATTCATTATAGAATGACGTCAGCAGAAAATTGTAAAAACACCCTGAACTTTTCCGATAAAAGATTTCTCGAGAATCGTGTGCTGTTGTACATGCTAGAAACTACAAGACACGACTATTTTGTTGATAATTTGGATCGTCTTTGTGGCTGAATTTGGGTCGCTGAGAACTGAGACGATGAAGTAGCTGCGGTAGAAATCCTGTCGCGTCTGCATTCATTTAAGCGATTTATCGTTGTCCTTACGGCTCACGTTAGATGATCTGTTAACTGCAGATACAGTAGGTGGCTACTCACGCATATGAGAGGTTTTCTATTGTAGAAAGATATCTGTACAAAGCTATATTAAAGATGTGTGGAACCGGAAGGTTTCACACATATCTTGTATTATTTGCTTTCTACATTTTCAGAGACAGAGATGGTGAAAATACGCCGCACACTGTAATCCAAGGAGTAATAAATTCGTTTGGTAAGTTATCAGAGGAGCTTTGTTGAGGACCCTTTTTGGGATGGTAAACTTGGCTGTGGTATGGAGCAATATACTGGCCTGCATTTGTTATTATTACTGTTATCAAAAATATTTTATCTGAATAATAAAATATAAAACAGAAAGCCACCTTGGTTTAGTTATGTTCCAAGCTTCCACATGTATGCCATAATGAAGCTAAAACATGCCGTTAAAAGTGCATTAACTTCACCTTCTCTATCAACCCCTTCTGTTGCTAAATTGTGTCACCCTATTTTAAAACTTCACCGACAAGTACATTTAAATGTTGGTGGTTTAGGATGACATTCGACCGTGTTTTACAAACTTTAATTTGTTTCAGATATTTCGTTAAACATGACCCAACATCCCTTCTTTTCTTGTTTTCGCAGCGCATGTTGATGAACATTGTTTGATTAGTTTGGCCACCTCGTCCAGAACATCATCTAATATTATTTCACAAAATTTTCTGGACAAAGTTTTTGGAAGGGGCTTTAGTGTCATGACTCAGTCAATGAATTTTGGAAAACTTACTGTATTCGAGCATGCTGCGTAATTTGGGTATGATTCCTAAATGGCTGTTCACAAGTGCGATTTTGTGCCTTGCGATTGACATCTTAGAGTATGTGTTTAACTGACTAGAGCGTCAAGGACAAACTGCAGCGAACCATAAACGGATGTCTTGCAGCATAGACTATCATGAGTTTGTTACATACACTAGAATGACAATCGCAACGTCTAAGACCCATCTATGGAGCATGCATTACCTGTGAATGTCTTTCTACCTTGTAAACTCGGAAAAGTTCTCTGCATTGGCCCATGGTGGAAATTATACCTGTGTCTTGTCCTCATAAATGGTTAGAGTATCGTGTGAGATACCCTAGACATGGAGATACACTGACCCAAATAGTAAGCGACACTTACGATATAATCTGGTGGGTAGTGATCTAATATACAGAATCAAGAGCGCAAACAGAAATTTGGTAAAAGGGGGTCGTTTTTCGGTTCCGAACTGCCCTGCCCCGAACAATAGCAACACACACAGTAAACTATGTTAAGTATGTGTTTAGTTCATAGTAACACCATCCGACGTCAAAGGCGGCAAAAAGAGTAGAAATAACTTCTGGACAGCTCAAGACATTAAAGCTGACAGTTGACATCCAAAAATCCTTCACCCTGCCAAAAAAAAGGGGAGGTGACCGCCCTCCCTGACTCCCCCCTTGCTGCGCCCATATATGGAATACATAAGTTTAAGTTTCGTTGTGTCTGTTAAGTGTCGACGTTGGCTCCATACAAGTCGAACTTAATCTATTGTGAACGAACAGCCGAATCTCCAGTCGCCCACGTGTCATAAAATAGGCTTGGAAGAGGACTTTTGGAAAGTCCAGTGTTCCACCTGCAGGATAGGACCAGGCAATGAGCATGCTGTTAAGCGTGTATACGTTGACTAAAAAGTCTATCACCGTATGTTTTCAACCCGATCAAGCGCTCCTACTGGAGTTAAGAGTACTTCTTAAAACAGGGAAGTTTAATAGTTCCAATCCCCAAAACAGACCACGGAGATGTCAACATCATTGTCATACAAACCTTCAAGGTATTGACGTATTGTTTTAACGTATTTATACAGTTGTGGTGCAAGAATATTACAGCCGAGGAAAACTTGAGGTAAGAAAACAGCAAGTTGCAATATATGTGCATGTACACCTGGTATTATAAAGTCAACGAGCTGAATAAGAGGTGAATAAGAGGACGTCGTGGTGAGAATAACGAAGTGAAAACCTGCTTAGAACCAAGCTGAACCTCTGTGTTACTTGGGCTACTTTGTGGAAATCAAACACTCGTGCCTGGTAATCTACTGGAGGGCTTTAGATAAGAATAATACGAAGTCCACTAAAAGCCTGGATTTAAATCAGCTGCACATGACCATGAATAGTAAGGCTGATAAATCTTGTGAGAAACCACTGTAGTTTCAATTTCAATCCACGAAACCTTTTCGAATCCATCCGAAGTCTGTCAAAAGAAATTTTAACTTCCCCAGCAGTATGGGCAGCACGTCCCCTCAAAGTTTTTCACCAATCCTGAATTAAAGTAATTAGCTTTTGAACAATGGATGACCTTCCATGGCCGAATAAAATCGTATGAAGGTCACCAGAATAGAATATGACTCTTACGAAAAGCAAATGAGGGGTCAGTTGAGGTAAAGAGGGAAGAAAACAGTGATAAGATCGTGACCAGAGCGTGTCGACTGATGAAGCTTAGACATTTTTCATTTACTTGATTCCGAACTAAATATTACTAAATATTGAGGTGGAAAGTGTTCATTTATCGCTTCATAAATACCGTAAAAATTCGAATAAGCACCAACCTTCAAAAAAATGCCCACCCCTGAGCGACGATTACGAAATAAGCACCCACCTTCGAATAAGCGCCCTCCCAAATATTTTTAATAGTTTTCTGGCCAGATATAGCTTGCCCACACGTAAAATAAGATGGACATTTAAGCTTTGGTTTATCCCGCTTTAATGCCTTCACTGTTCCACATGACGAGTGGTGTTTAGAAGTTTTTTTCATGGCAATCTGGCACTGCCTAAGACAACTGAAAAATGTTGACTAGAGCAAGATTTGAACTCGCACGTTCAGGATACCGGTCCGCCGAAATTTTTTTCATGATTATCATGAAAAAAATTTCTGTTCATTTATACCTCTGAGGATGATTCTGAAGAAGAGATGAACGCTGCACGTCCTCTCATGGATAAGCGTTAAGTCGTCCCGAGAACATCTCGTGCGCTTTAGTTGGATAAAAACCCGCCTCCGACCCCTGTGGACTCGATAGCTCAACAGGTAGAGCGGCAGACCGGTATCCCGAAGGTGCGAGTTCAAATCCCGCTCAAGTCAACAGTTTTCAGTTGACTTCAGCAGTGTCAGATTATCATGAAAAAAAATTTCTGTTCATGTATATCTCTGAGGATGATTCTGAAAAAGAGTGGTGTTATTCTCAAAGTTTGTATTGATGTGTCCATGTGCCCACAAAGTTCTTTCAATCGCAGAATCTCCTCTTCAAACTGCTTGGCAATGGCTCAACTATCCTATTTTGTTTTGTTAAAGTAAAATCAACTTCTTATCTTTTGTTTTGTTATTCTCTAAAAAGAAAGTGTCCTCATCAATTGGAAACGATGCAAAATGGAATTAGCGCTCATCTTCAAGGTTGATTTTTTCCAACCAGTCATCAGTTACGCTATGGGCCAAACTATAGCCCACTTACTTGTTGGCTTGTTGTAATTTCCCTTCAGTAATTATTTGCTAATATTAAATATCATGAATGATTTAGTGTGGAAATAACACCTGAAAGTGTTGCCAAAAAGAGTTAATATTGTGTGTACAAGTTATAAATATTGTGGGAGTTGTTCATCTGAAATTTATTCAACGTTTCTTGGATAGCAACTCCAGATTCTATGACTTGGTGCTATAGTTTTTAAAACAGAATGAATCAATCCCATACTCAGCTAGCTTCCGTGACGTTTTCCCTGCACAAATAAAAACCTCCCGTTAACTAGGGTAAAATTATCAACCAAAGCAGAACAGCGCATCAAAAATTTACGTCGTACTTTATTTCATTTGTTATAATTTTAAATTAAATGTCTCAAGGACGGAGCAAGAAGAGCGGTACGTGATTTTGAGAGCCCAGCCAAAGACAAACTTAATGTTCACTTCTTGTCGGTCTGTAACGACTTTTCAATTTTACTCTGGCTAACGCCAAATAATTCGTCTTGAACCGGAAAGACTTTGGTAAGAATACAAGCTCTTGATATCGATGTGTTTTGATTGTACTTAAAAGTTGATTTGTTACTGGTTTCTTTGAACAAATTATTGTCTGATCTGTGTTATAAACCCGCAAGAAAGCAGTGGCAGATATTCTTACATGTTTTCTCCCACCCACTCAAGGTTACATTTTGCGCCTACCTTGCTCATCAACCTGACTTTTTCCAAGTAATATTTGAATGTGTAATATAATTTGCAGTTGTTTTGACTGATAGCTTTATGAAGTTGCGTTTGAAGCAAAAATGTTGCAAGAAACAAAGGAATATTACCGAGCTGAGTCCGTCCGACTATTTTCAGAATTGACGTGTTCAGCGTATCTGTTGAAAGTAAGTGTTGGCAACTGGTATTTCACTCATGGCGATTGCTGTGGGTACAAAGTTTGCCTTGGGCGTTGGGTTCCTTCACAAGTAGGGAACTGTTGTTGTAAAAGGTTATGACGTGCTAGTCATCCGTTGTTTTGTTGTTGGGATAATTGGTTGTGTTGTTTAGTTCATCGTTCGTTAGTTATTGGGCGCTGGGTTCATTCGCAGGTAATGAAATGTTGCTGTAGAAAGTTGTGTTGTGTTGGTCATTGGTTGTGTTGGGTTCGTTCCTTATTGCGTTCATTGGTAGTTGTGTTGCTGGGCTCATTGTTCGTTAGCTGTTGAGCGTTGGGTTCATTCGCATGTAGCGAACTGAATTGCTGTTATAGGTTGTGTCGTGTTTCTCAGTGGTAGTTCAGTTTTTCGGTTCTTCGTTCATTGGCTGTTGGGCGTTGGGTTCATTCACAAGTAGTGATCCGTTATTATAGAAGGTTGTGTTGTGTTAGTCATTTGTTGATGGACTATCGGGTTCATTGCTAATTGGGTTTATTGGTAGTATTTTTGCTGGGTTCATTGATCATTGGCTGTTGGGAGTTGAGTTCATTCACAGGTAGTGAACTGTTGTTATAGGTTGTGTTGTGTTGGTCATTGGTTGTTGGACTGTTGGGTTTGTTGGCTGTTGTGCGTTGGGTTCATTTACAGGCAGTCAATTTTTGTTATAGAAGGTTGTGTTGTGCTGGTCATTAGTTGTTCGACTGTTGGGTTTATTGGCAGTTTTGTTCCTGGGCTGGTTGTTCATTGGTTGTTGGGCGTTGGATTCATTCGCAGGTACCAAGTTGTTGGGATCATTGGTTGTTGGAGTCCTTATTTTGTTGTTGTGTTCATTGTTTGTTGGGTTTTGGATTCATTCGTAGGTAGCTTATTCTAGTTATGGCAGGTTGTTTTGTGTTGGTTGTTGGTAATCGTAATGTTGTTGGGTTCCTTGGAGATTTTGTTGCTGGGTTCATTGTTCATTGGTTGTAGGGCGTTGGGTTCATTCACAGGTAGTGAACTGTTGTTATAGAAAGGTGTTTTGTGTTGGTCATTGGTTGTTGAGCTTTTGGATCATTGCTTATTGGGTTCATTGGTTTTTTTGTTGTTGGGCTCATGGTTTATGGGTGCTTGTGCGTTGGATTCATTCGCAGGTAGGGAATTTCTGTTAAAGAAGGTTGTGTTGTTTTGGTAATTGGTTGTTGGTTGTTGGACTGTTAGGTTTGTTGCCTGTTGGGCGTTGGGCTTATTTACAGGCAGCCAATTGTTGCTATAGAAGGTTATATTGAGCTGGTCATTGGTTGTTGGACTGTTGGGTTCATTGGCAGTTTTGTTGCTGGGTTCGTTGTTCATTGGTTGTTGGGCGTTTGCTTCAGTCGCAGGTAGCGAATTGTTGTCATACAAGGTTATGTTGTGTTTGTCATTGGTTGTTGTGTTGTTGGGTTCATTGTTCATTGATATAAAAAGAAGGAATACTGCGTAGACAGTGTCAAATAAGCTAGGAAGTCCAAAGGTTGGTTACTGCCGTGACTGATCGCAATTACCAACTATCAGCAATTAGTATATACCTCGTAAGTGGATAATGTTTTTTCCGCGATCTGATTAGTTCCTCTATCTCGGAATATCCTGCACTATTCACCTCCGAGCAAAACAAGATGGCGTCCAGTTATGTTTACGTTACGGAAAAGAACTTTTTATGAACGAAGGAAGTCCGTCCCAGACAACACCAAAAAAGTAACGAAATTTTACAATTAAGTATTGAAAGATATGTGTTTCTTTTATTTTTTACCAATAAATGCACTTAGGATGTGTTTCAAAATGTTTTGTTTACAAGTGATGAGTGGGCGACAAGCCGACATCCCGTAAAATTGTAAAAATTTCCAAAATATCATGGCCAGGTAAATATCTACACTATTCACCGACTCTAAGGCGAATAATTGTTTTTTGTCAGTCAGGGCAGTCTCCAACCTTTAATCTTTTTTCGTTGTTCACTGGCGGTTGGGCATTGGGTTCATTCGCAGGTAAAAAGTTGTAGTTATTGAAGGTTGTGTTCTGTTGGTTATTGACTGTCTTGTGTGTGCCGCAGCGCTGTTTTTAAAATACCTAGTTAGAACAAGGCCACTCTGATTTATTCCTGATTTTTAGGCAGACTTGATGATACGAGAAGAAAACTTAAGAGCATCTAGATTTTTTCACAATGTTTCGACTAACAAGGTTTACAAAGAATGCGAGGGAGAGCTTGTCGAGAATCACGTCGGACTTCTGCAGACAGAATGTAGACAAATGATAAAAGATGAAAATGTCGACGGTAAGAGAACGAAATACAATTAACAAAATTCAGTTCGTGGTTTAGTTGAATAGTGGGAACCAATCGATGAGAATCTCTACGTTGACTTTCATGTCTTTAATTTAATTGTGTTAGCGCTGCCACAGCAATGTTCGTGGCGAAATGGAAGAAAAAAAATCAAGATATTCAATAGTTCGTCCAAAGTAACCGTTCGGTACTTCTGCTTCTCAAACTGCGGCGTCCATATCGAATCCACTTGGCATCTCTGAAAAGTTCAGGGGACTGTCATAACCATACAATGAAATGACAACTCTTGACACGTCTATACTTGATTTATAAAAAGGAAATACAGTAGTCTTCCGTTATCTCGAATTCTCTAGGTAAACGGAAAACAATTCGAGATAACGAAGAGTCAAGGAAACGTACATTATTTCATTAGAAAGAGAGAAATACTGCAACTGCATGTTATTCATGATGCATATCTTTTATTCTGACATAGTGTTAAGTAATATACGCGACTATAAGCAGAGACCACCTGTGACTATAAGCAGTTCAGTTTAAGAAAACGAACAAAACTTTAAAAATGTCTACTAAAGAACAATTATTCACCGAAGTGGAGGTGAATACATATCTAGACTATTCACCAACACTGAGGTGAATAATTGTTTTAGCATATATCTCGCATAATTGTTTTCAGATATTTCTTTTTTTTAATTTTCAAAGAATTTTCTCGAACTTCAGTTTGTCGCCCATTCATCATTTGTAAACGAAACATTTTGAACACATTCTGAGTGCATTTATCGCTAAAAAGTAAAAGAAAATACATACGTCTGAATACTTTATTGCCAAATTTTGTTGCTTTTTTGGCAAGGCGACTTCGTTTGTTTAAAGTTCTTCTTCCGTAGCTTCAACAAAACGGGACGCCATCTTGTTTATCTCGGAGGTGAATAGGGCAAGATATTCCGAGGCAGAGGAACCAATAAGATTGCGCAAAAAACACCATCCACCTGCGAGGTATATGCTAATATTATTTATAGTTTCGTTTCACCATCTTCCTCTGTTTGCGAGTCGTTTTCAATGCATGTTCGCGATAAAGAAGGTTAATTTGTATGTAGGGAAGGGAAAAGTGTTCGAGATAGCGGGGTATTCGAGATAACCGAATTCGAGAAACAAGATAGTGAAGTACTGAAAAATATGGATCAGAACCAAGGGAAACGGGAGTGTGTTGGGGAGAACGAGAGATACTCTTCAGAAGACTACGAAATGCTTCATGTAATAAGCTTAAAAGGTTGATGAACTGCCGAAACTGAAGTGACAATACGTTTCTTAAAAAAGCGTTTTGAGCGAAAGCCTTCGTCAGAGAGTGAAACGCTTACACTCTGGTAAAGGGTCTTCTGAAGCAAGACGTATGTTTCTTTCTCATTTCATTGTCAAGCCGTGCACATCTGTCAACCTTCTAGCTTTTTGTATCTCTCAACTGTATAATTGCTGACAATAGGTAGATGTTCGTCAAGCTCGATCCATGAAAAAATAGGTTTTCAGACCCCAGATTGAGATCGATATCGCAGTCTTCTGATTGTTGGTGAGACGCTGTAACCATCATTCTACGGAGGTTCAGTTGGAGAACCTGGGTGTTGGCTGAACCATCCTTATCTCGGGCGCAGAAAACGTTTTTCTAAATAAATGAGCTTGATGAACATCTGTTTATTGTTTGTAAGAACGCCAAATTCGCACATTCACAAGATTTCTTTGTAACATTAATGTCGATTATTTTGGCAGTTGAACTGGGTTTAACTTTTCAATGCGGCAGTAATCGCGACCCCGACGGAAAAATTTCAGGAAAACACGTGTCGTCGAAATGCAGACGATGACTATGCGGGGAAGTTGACGCCAGCTTGTCCCGCCCCCCCTAGCAGTAAGATAATTACAAGTGTTATTTATGATAAATCCACTTACTAACTGAAGACGTAGGAAAAGAAAACAGCTACAAGTTTCCATCTTGCATGTACGTATGTATGTATGTGTGTATGTACGTACGTACGTATGTATGTATATAACTTAAAATCTATTCGTCGCTACTCTGAGTTTCACGCTTGACGGCGATCTTCAGATGTATACGAATATATAGATTATATATATATATATATATATATATAGTTGCACATTCAGGTAAATACTGTAAATGCACGCTTGAATATCTCTGCGGTCACTAAAAACAATCTCAAACAACTAAATTTTGTGATTTCTCTGGAGAAGCTCAGAGCAGAAGAGAAACTTTTACTGTTTAACTACTATTCCGCGACTGCCCAACCCCTTCAAACCAAGTCTGGATCCGATAGTGCAAACTGATACTGCGACATTGTTAAATGGCTGTGGCAGTGAGCGGTTCGAACACGGAAATCCTACAGTTTGATTGGTTCATAAGTGGTCGGATATTTACCATATTGCCACGCTCACGGAGTTTAAAAACTCCTTGCTTTTATCGAATAAAACGTAAAATTTTTGACGAAATATGAATTAAAAATGTATTGCGAACAGTCCGAAAAGGAAAAGCAACTGTGCGGAGTGACGTTGATGAAGAAATTCTATATAAAATGAAGACAGAATTGCAAGTTTTTATTTGACGTTCTATATCTTTGCACTCGCTGCGCTCGTCTCGGTCCGTACTTGAAAATTTAGGTCCGATATTTCACTTATACAGGCTTCACGCTCGGTCAGTAATTAGTAATTATTATATTGCTGGCACTACTTCCGGTGAAATGGAGCGTTCTAATTGGCTGCGACGCTCTGACTGGTAGTCATTACTTTTCCGTAATGGACCGACCCATTACGAGTTCTGGTTTGCATTAGGAAATGTTCAGAGCTTGTTTTTGCCAAAGACTACGTGTTTTTTTATTTATTCGTTTACTTTTCTAACTAAAGTCATCGAGGAAAAGGTTTAACCAAGTCGTAAGCAGTTCGTTTTTGATTAATCCTTTGTTTGTTTGTCTTCAAAGCAACTGGGAAATTTTCCCGCCAAAACCTGCCGGTCTGTGAGAAAAACCCACTTTATTGGAATTGTTTTCATTTAGATGTCTAATTTATTAGTTTTTACTCGGGAATTCACAGCAAATTGATCTTTCTTTCTATTCTGTGCCTGGAAAAGCGCTTAACGACTCTTTGTCACGCTATACGGGTGTTTTTACCAGACTGAGTATAATGACCGCGCTCTCGGTTTAAAAGAAATTAGTATTAAACTAAATAGATTACGTTGTAGCATTGAACAAAACTACACATTTGCGTTGTAATTAACTCGGAGCATTCCTCCTCCGGCGCTCTGAAATTCTTAGCCATTCTGGCCAGTTTGCGTACAACTATCTTCTTAGTAAATGCTAACGTCGCCGTAAAAGCGTGAAAAAAGGGAAAATGTTTTTGGCAGCGTATTTTATAGAGGTACCATGGAGCCCAGAATGTCCGAGAGACTTTCAATTATTCACTCGTACTTTAAAGTTATATTGCGTGGACCCGTAACTTTTCACGACCCCGTCATGTTGCCTTAAAAGTTACATGAACCCCTTTCGGTTAAATGAAATCCGGGCTCTTCACCCTGAGTACCCGTGACTTCATTGAGATGTTGCAAGGAACCACAACCAGCCGACAACTTCAAGAAATATAGAACAAAACAGATTCTGAAAACTAACATCTTTTGAACTCAAAATTCGAGTTAGAGCAAGGCAAAAGTGAGACGGTAATATTTCGACTTTATTGCAAAGTCATGATTTGGAAAAGACATCGTAAAGGATTTCTTCCAGTGCTATTAAATGTGACCGTCATCTTGGTTTTCATGTGAATGTCTTCTGGATATCAAGGGATTGACTGCAAACCACCGATTACATCTTAGACGTTTTTTTGTAAAAAGCACTGTCGGTTCAGGCTTCAGCGCAGACGAATTGCCGTATTCAGACGGGTGTAGTAATTGAGATAAATGTGTAGTGCGATGTGTGATACAGTTGACTCCCGATAACTCGAACCATCGGGGGAAATCGAAATAAGTTCGAATTATCGAAAGTTCGAGTTGTTGGGAGTTCGAGTTATCGGGAGATGGCAACATATAAGCGGAAATTAGAGAGTAAAATGTGTTTTGTCTACATGGTTCGTTACTATTTAAACAGAGTGCGTTTTGGTCAGGTTTATTTGAGAAAAAGAGTACAAACGAAACGATGCCTTGCCAACAAAGCAACAAAACATGTTCTATGTATACCAAATACCAAGAGACTAAAGAACTTGACGCAAAGGACCATTAAACACTTCAAAATTAACATACACTGCTCAGTTTGATTCAAAGTAAATTAAATGTTCTGAATTGTGCCTTGACATCATTACTCTTTATTGACAAATGAAGTTCGAGTTATCGAGAGGAAATTATAAAGAAAATAACCTGAAGGGAAAACAATTTCACTTCGAATTAGCGGGATGTTCGAGTTATCAAGGGTTCGAGATACCGCGGGTAAAATCACAGTAAAAGTATGAAGCAAATCCAGGGGAAATTGACTTTGGTTCGAGGTAGTGCGAGCTTCGAGTTATCGGAGGGTTTCGAGTTATCGGGAGTCAACTATATTTGTTTTATCTTTTAAATTGTTGTCTTCATATTTATTTTATTGGGTTTTTTATTTTTATTTCAGACTTGGGAAGGATGTACTTATTAATGAAATCAAGTGTTAACGGTTTACGGACAATGGTGAAGGAACTAGAAGATAATATAACGCAAACAGGTATTTCGATGCATTTTTTCGCTCTCTGAACAGTTGGCATTTGGATACTTAGCGACACTTGAGAAAAGCGCAAAAAACGTGAATCGCTGGGCGAGCGGTTCTAGCTTTCCAAAATCAGCCAATCAGATCTTCGAACAATACACGTGGTCGGTCCACGTTTAATTGTTCCCGAATTATCTAAGCACGCTAACAGCTGAAACGTACAAAGAGAGAATCTCACGCCATATAGGTAATAATCCCCACGAACATTAAGAAATTAACTCCTTCGGCATTATTTCAATTTGTTGATTTTTTCGCGAAAGTTTAATATCTTTTTATACCGGTTCATACTTAGCGATGAATCATGGGTAATCAGGGCAATCTCGAGGGAAGCATTTGACGTGTGGTGGTTATGGATTTAGTCTGTCTTCGTTATTTGCCTTGATTGCTCGTGTTTCGTCGGCCAACGAGAACCGGTCTGTTATTTCGGCTCAGTGTGGTATTATCAGAGGAGAATCAAAGCAGATAAATTTGATCTTTTCGTTTGCCCCAGTCAAGAAATTGCTAGAGAAGCTGTTCAGTTGATAATTGAAAAGATTCAGCTGGCCCTTTCCTTTAAGTAAAGTAAAAGAAAGCATTTTTCTTTATGCTGGATAACCCTATCAGCTAGCTAAGCTGTTGACCCTGGAGATTCAGTTAGGGCCACCCCCATGGGTCCAGTGATGTTACAGGGGGAAACCAGAGTACCAGGAGGATACCTGAAGATCCTTAAAAAAAAAAAAAGGTGGACAACAGTCTTCTCGCATGTGACCCATGGTAACTTTAATCAAATAATTGCATGAAGCCGGAATATAATCCAAGTCAATGTGGTGAGAGACACGAGCACTTCTACAGCGCACCTTTATCCTCACCGTGGCGCTGTTGTGGGTTCAAAATCGTATAATAATTATTTAAGAGAAAGAAAAAAGACTGTAAATTAGTTTATTTTCCTAGGTTAGTCGAGTTTTGACAAATCGCTCAGTAAGGCGAAGTTCAAATCGCTGAGTGATCCGTACAGGTTCTTCTGCTGTGGTACAATCGAAAAGCCTACTTGCAGGCAACATACTATTTTAGGCAGCCTTTGTTTACAGCATATTTAACGAAGGAAAATTACAGGTTAAATAATTAGTAATTCAATGTTTGCAATCGCAAATGACCTACCAAGAACCGTTCCTTTTCATTAATTTGAAGGAAAAATTTGACTGTTTGATTGTTACTTATTCGGTAGAAATGCACAAAGAAGTCATATTAATTTCTTTGTTATCATTAACGCTTGCAACTGCAAAGAGTGTCGGTAGAAATTGAAAAATTGTCTCCGCAAAACTCAAGTCTTACGCATTTTATGAATAAACTGCAAGCTACTCAAAAATCTATTCGACCTTTGGAAGTTATCCGTTTTCTCTGGACTTCGTTTTTTTGTCGCGTAAGGTTTACTTTTAATTCGACGCATGAGCCGAAGTCCTTTGTCTCGGGGAGGTCTAGCCAAGTTACTACATATATGGAGGAGTTAGTGTGGAGTATCACCTACATAAGGAGTTTCGCAGAGTACCGCCAATCTGATAGTAGGTTAGTAATTTTTGATGCACTCTTCGGACGTTTTGTATAGTAATGGGGGATTTGAGCCCCTTAATTCCCCCATCACTATGCCACTGCTTTTACACTTTTCACAAAGTCAAGTTTTGTTTGAGTTCTACAGTATGTACAGTATACTTAAGCTTGTGAAAAGACGGTAGTGATGAGGCCTTTTTGAAACTCATCTACGTGGACTAAGAGACTTCCTTGGTGGCATTCCAATCGCTTTTGGATTGGTTAAAGGTGCAAATAAAGTCAGAATAAGTTTTGCGATTCCGTAAAAGGGACACAAAAATGGCTTATTAGTTCTATTATAATTTTTAATTTGGTCCATCCGTTTCGGAGGTATCTCTTGGAGTACTGCCAAGAAGCCCGATTTTGAATTCTCGGCTCGGAATTCTCCGTAAATTGCATAGTCAGTTTCCTTCCAAACCTGACGTGATTCAGTAAATGTTCCTGATGATTCCTGACAGCTCAGTGTTACAATTTCCACACTTGCACGAACATGATAAGTTGACAATAAACACGATAAATCGAGTGCATGACATTTTAACAACTGATGTATGTATCCGATTAAGTTACTCGAGTCTTCCGAAGGTATTGCAACTTTAGTTAGCGAATCGAAAGCTGGAATCGTGTCTATTAGACAACATTACATACCCCAGGACGAACAGTTGTATGGGACCATTGTATCGCGTAAATGGGCTCTCAGAGAAGTCTGTTATTGGGGATGTTGATCTGGTTATTCTTCAATTGAATAAATGAGGTCCGTCTATGCGTATCCGTTTTCGTTTGAAAATGTTTCCGTTCTTCCGTCCACACATATCCAGCGAATACGGTAACCGAAAACGGAACTTTTCAAAAACGCTTCCCAAATGGAAATTTTTGAAAACGCTGTTTTCCTACGCTCGTGTGAACGGGTGAAAACGGAATTTTTCAGAGACGCTTTCGTCATGGTATGGTATCATGTGCGAGATTTAAAATGGTGGACGTTGGTATCGCTTTTGCTTGGGCTTTTTTCAAGCCTAATAGGGTATCTTGAGATCAACCTAGCTTTGCTGAATGTTCAAGCAGACTACGTGAAGAAGAGGCTTAACATCAGGTTACTATCACTCCCGATGACGAAAACCAGTCTGAAATCTCTTGACAGAGGACGAAGACAAACAAGAGTTCGAAGAATTTGGGCTGGACCTGGACGTACAAATCCTTGTTGAGATTCCTAAGGAGGGGACGGTGATCTTGTTAGGAATATCAAAGCCCAGCATATAATTTTGAATAAACCCATAATAATACAGACATGAGTTATTGAAAAATATTTTTAATTAAACTAACGTTTCGTTGCCAGTCCTGCAACATCTTCAGAGTAAGTGATAAGATGTTGCAGGACTGGCAACGAAACGTTAGTTAAATTAAAAATATTTTTCAATAACTCATGTCTGTATTATTATGGGTTTATTCAAAATTATATGCTGGGCTTTGATATTCCTAACAAGATTACGCTTTCCGCCTGGTCCCTCCATTGCCACTAAGTGGACGGTGAATTTTAGGATGAGTAGAGCTTTTCTCATGGCTGTTACCGTTTTCAAATCGTGTTTGCGAGTTCATGTGCACGGGCGAAAACGATTCGAAAACGCTATCGTGTGGACGGTAATATTCTCAAAAAGGAGAAAAAGAACTTACGTTTGAAAACGGAAACTGATATGTGTGGACAGGGCCTAAACTGACTAGCTTTTCACATTTTGCTTTGATGATAGTCAGAATCGGAGATTAAGCATGCCATCCTAGATATTAAACTAAATATATATACTTTTTAGTGGATTTTTGTGGAGGTGTCATTGTCTTGTGATGTGAAGTGTAGCCGTCCCTAAGATGACATTGAAGTTGGATCGTTACAGGCATCATTATTTTACAGCTTGTCATATAGCTCAAATGTTTGAAGAGAGGTATCGCCGAAATGAATAAGCCATATTAGAAACTGTAAAAGCACTAATCAGCTGGTTTTGTATCCCTTATACCCAGTGGCGGTTCCACAGGGGACGGAGCCTAAAAGGCTTAAGCTCTCCCGAAGGTTTCCTTCAAGTAATAATGATAAAAGCTCTCGCCATAGACCACGTGTATGTCCAAAGCTTTTGCGCTTCGCACCTCCTGAATAGCCCCCTACCTGTTTGGCCTAGATTCGCCACTGCTAATACAGGAAAGCAAAAACTGGGGACATGTACTTTACTGGAAAGCTTAACGTTCTTTGTTTTTGTATTATTCTTTCAAATAGGTTTGACAGCTATTCGGTGTATAGATGCCGAGAAAGTAAGTGCATTACAACATTACCAATTTGTCTTGACGATGATAACCTTTTCCTTTTTTTTCACCGTTGGGAAGTAAGCGATGGTAAAACAAGATCTGGATTGCGTGTTGGAAGCTCAAACATCTTTAGGATCTGCTAACAAACATCATCAGAGAATAATTTACATAACTGCCTAAAGCCTAAGTATATAGTTACAGGGTGTAATAATATTCATGCATTAACCAATCAGAGGACGTACTAAAAATAAAAGTTTCAGGTATGAGTAACACTAACAACATGGAAGAGTGAAAGAAAAAAAAAATTATAAAAGGAAAAGTGGTGCTGAGCCAATATTGGCATTTAAAGAGGGTTTATGATTGCGAATGAGTAGACTTTCTCGTAAGAGAAGTTCGAACTCGAAAGGGCAAGAAAGGATTTTAAAATCATCAAAGGAGACTAGGTGACTCGTGTCACGCTGGTGTGAAAGAATACTGGTGAGGGGAGGGTTAGTGTACTTTTTACCTGTAAGAGGTGAGATTCTCATATGGTCAGATACGCGTGTATGGAGGTGCCGGATGGTTTCTCCGACATACGAAGCTCCGCAGCTTCGACACGTAAAATGATAAACTACATGCGATCTTAAGCGTAGAGGAATCCTTTTTTATCATTTTACGTGTCGAGGCTGCGGAGGTTCGTATGTCGGAGAAACCATCCGGCACCTCCATACACGTGTATCTGACCATATGGGAATCTCACCTCTCACAGGTAAAAAGCGCAATAACCCTCCCCTCACCAGTATTCTTTCACACCACTGTGACACGGATCACTCAGTGTCCTTTGATGATTTTAAAATCCTTTCTTCTTGTCCTTTTGGGTTCGAACTTCTCTTACGAGAAAGTCTACTCATTCGCAATCTTAAACCCTCTTTAAATGCCAATATTGGCTCAGCACCACTTTTCCTTTTATAATTTTTTTTTCTTTCACTCTTCCATGTTGTTAGTGTTACTCATACCTGAAACTTTTATTTTTAGTACGTCCTCTGATTGGTTAATGCATGAATATTATTACACCCTGTAATTATATACTTAGGCTTTAGGCAGTTATGTAAATTATTCTCTGATGATGTTGTGATGATACAACGAAACGTTAGAACTTTATTAAATATTATGATTTTACTTCTGTGTCCGACTCGATGGCTTTCGTAAAGATATTTTGCTGGGCTTTGATATTCCTCTTAAACTAGTCATGATCATGACATTTGGCATAGTTATGGCTACATATTAATATATTCTGTATTTTCTTGGTCTTTTGGAAATCAGGTGCTATTTGCCATAAGTCCTTAAAAATGTCTTAAATGTATCACAAAAAGCCCTTAGAAAGTCCTCAAAGAGACAAGGGGAAGAATCCCGTGTCATGTATTACTTCACTTTGTGTGTTTTTTTTAACCTTAACAGCAAATGGGACTACATCTTGTAAACAGTAGACATTTTTGTAATTTCTATTGAGTGATGCACCGTTTTTCAAGGAACAGTTTAAATTGTAGAAAAGCTATTTCTAAAGTATAATTTCAACCACGGCAAATGTTTAAATCATTGATTTTTAGAGTCCGAATCAATATATTGATGCATTGCTGGAAATACACCGAAAATATTCAAACCTAATAAATACAACTTTCAAAGGAGACAAAGCATTTTACAAAGCATTAGATCAGGTGAGATCTTTGGTTAGATTAGGATTTGAAGAATCTTTCGGACCTTTAGATGATTTGGTTTAGAAAGAGGTTTAACCACTCTAGATATAGTGTTAACAGACATGGTAGAGTAAAGTGGGGAATATCGGAGGATCATTTCTATCGTTATAATGAAAATGGACATAGTGACTTTAAGAATACAGCATACGTGTCCAAATAATTGGTAAACCCAATGGCGTAGCCAGGGGGAGGGTAAGAGGGGGCGGTTCCCCCCTAATTGTCTCCAAGGCCATCCTGGAAAAAATATTAAATCCGTTGAGAAACCTATGGGGCGAGGGGTTATGCTGATGTGGAATGATCAGGAGAGACTGGTGAGCTAACATGCTGTCCACTTGTTCACTTATAACCATCGTTAATTTCTAGCCAAAATTGGAAGAGGGGTCTAATATACTTCAGTGTGAACTGCCACCGCCACCCCCAAAAGTCGTAAACCTCATGTAAAGGTCAATTTACGTACAATTTGGAATCTAAGTTTCAAGAGCAACTGTAAGGCTGCGCAGACGACCACCACGCTATATTTATTCTACTAACGCGAGGCAAGGGAGCAAGGAATGAAAAAGCGAGGTTCTATTTCTTTTTACAAAATGACATTCGATATGGCATAATCAGTTGTTGGAACTCAATTCAGTTCTGACCATGAGATATTTTTAACGCGGTATCTATTTTCAAGATCCGCGAACGTTCAAGACCCGTAAGGTTGGACACCTAGACCAAACTGAAACCGAGACCAAAAAAATGCGGTCTCAAGACCAAGACCAAAGCAACTGTTTGATCTTAAAAATTATGTGGCAAATTTGTTCATACCTTATGGAACGGTCAACCGCACGTTATTGTTGCGTAGCGGACGAGTTGTACATACGTGTCTTTGATACGATCTGTTGACTTGCTTAATACGTCACCTGTTCATGTGAAATAACGCTGACCCTCCTGTTGTCGAACATCTGTTTACAGCAGCCACTGTTCCCATTATGTTCAAAGAAAGCTGCTGAGGCAATTTGGTTTTACCAAAGGAAAATAAGATGCAGAGATCTTGTGAAACGCCTAACCGTTTAAAGACGTTAAATAGTGCCAAAAACCTTGCGGCCAGGTTACATGAACCAGTAGGTCCTACCAGTCAAAAATGAAACGTAAAGTATCAGTAGCTAAGATATATTTCATCGATCGTTTATTTACTATGTCTGGTACTTCACTGTGTATTTTTCCCATCAGTAAGGTAATTTTATTTTGAAATAATATTTAGGCATGTTACGTCATTGTCAACTGTGACCGTCGTGAAAAGAAGAGCTGTCAGTCGCCTGAATTGGTAACAGCTTGATTTTTTTCGTAACTTTTATACATTTTCCTTAATCTTTATACATTTCCCCGTTTATCACCAACAAGTTCGATGCATAAACTTGTACTCTTCTAGTTGGCTCGTTTTGCGGACTCCATTTTGAAGAAAAGTACGAAGAACCTCACTGAAGCTGAACAGGATGAAAAAATGGCTGATATTGTGAGTACAGTGTTCGGTTCAGTAACTTATGATAAGGTGCTTGCGTGTATTGTGCTTTTAAGGACGGAGGAATAGTAGGTGCCTAGGGGGTATAGTTCTCATCATTTCAATTGATGGGGCTCAGCTCTCATCCCATATTTTTAGGCTCTGGACTAAAAACCTTAGTAATCAGTGTTTTTCTTAAGGCCGGTACACCGGTACATTGTACGCCTTTCCCCCACTGCTGTGCCGCGTTCCCTCAGTACTGTAAGTTCTAAATATTTAGCTAATAGGAAAGAAATTATGTGAAAGTTTTTTTGGGTTTTTTTTACAGTTTCACAGATGTTTCGCAATAAAGTATACTAAAATTTCATGCACTTGAATGCATGTGAATGGACAAGGGTTCTTTAGCACAAATATTTGCTCGCATCTGCCATGTTGAAAACTATGATGGAAACTGGGGAGTTGTATCGCCCATGGTCTCGTCTCGTTCCCAGCTTTGCGCTCAATTTCTTGGGAGAAGCACGCTCCCAAACTCTCTACCAGTTAAGTGCGGTAGCAGAAACTGGTAAAAAAATTAAGTGTATCCCATTCTCCACTACAAGTACCTTCCTTCCCCTGCCTTAAGAAAAACACCGATAATGGTATATGAAGTTCCTCTCCTTTATGATATGTCTTTATTAATAAAATTTAAGTTCGAAAATGCTGCTTTACTTATTTCTTTATGTACCTTTCTGAAATTTTTATGGGGGCTTAGTTGAGTGAATTCCCTACGTCCAGCCATTTTTGAAGAAGTATTTACCCACAGCCGCCAAAGTGTGCTTTTGAGTATCCAGGCTTAACGTCCCAACGACTTTGACCAAAAAACAGCGATTTTCCCATTTTGTACTTGTGGATATTTTGCTGTACACTGGAACAACTCTGGTTCTTGCTTGCAAACCCAGTCCTTGAAATTTACATTATTCATGCACTTAATAGTATTTCTATTTACCTTCCCTAACAAACATTTCATATGCAATTTCCGTCTCTGTTCCTCCCCTTACCCCCTCAAAGGGACAGCGAGTTCACGGAAGCAGAGTCTCTGCAGAGTCCCACCCGCACGCTCCACCCGCACGTGGGCTCTAAGATTGTAGGTACGTTACATTTTGATGTATGGTTGAATAGTTGTCCAATTCCCCTTCATGTGGGACGTTTGTCGTCGTCTCCAATCAAGATATTGCGCAAAATCGCATGCTAAGTAGATTGACTTCCAAGATTTCAAAAATAATCGGTCATCATAGGGTTAAAGCAATTCTTCCTCCAATTTCAAAACTCAGATTGAACATTAAAAGATTTTCAGAAATATACCATAATGTTAATAGTGGCAAAGATTATGACGTTTTCAAGCTTTTCGATGACGTTAGGTGACGTTACCATGTTACGTCATCAAAGGGAAAAAATAAACTTTAATTACCTATTCCACAAATGCAGTATCTTGATTATTCCTCAAATCTTTAATCCATAGCAAAAGTAAGTTAGTTGTTCAAACAAATTGTTCTTAGCAACTATGGCATGGCAGCGGAATACGTCCGTACCATTGAACTCTAAAAAGACTGGAACGATATCTCGTTATACCTGGTCTCACAATTGAATGAAGGCGAAGTGAGGACAGTTATGTAGGCTAAAAACACTCGTGTATTTCGTCACGTTTGTATTGCAGCACGCGTGTATTTCATCACGCGTGAGAACTGGAGACGAGGAAGAAGTTGTATCGAACCTTTACTTTTTTATGGACGGTATTCTGACAAATACGCAGTCCTACGCACATTTTCATCTACTTGTTTTGGATAAAAAGGAAACTGTCAAAAAACCCCGAACTTTAGGTTAAGTTTTTTGCAATAGGTTGCGTGTTTTATCGCGTAGGGGACTGGGATGAACTGTATACTGACCTACATGTCAGCCTCCATGTTGGCTTCAAAATTCAGTTTGCAGGTATTGTTCCAGTATTTTAGAGTTCAATGGTCCAAGTACTCTAAACTCCTTTGATATCAGTACGTCCTGATTTAATCGCAAAAACCTTTTCTATATATATTTGCCTTGAATGAAATATCGTCTCCTGTTCTATTCTTACTTAATTTAAGTTTATTTTCTATTAACCACTGATGTACCGTTTCTAAATCGGTATTCATAAGGTTTTTTTTTGTCTCTAATTGTTTTTCCACATATGGTCAAGTTTGTGACATCTACGAACATACTTTTGGTAGAGCATAATTAGTTATTTGACAAGTCGTAGAAATAGGATAAAAAAGTAATGGTCCCAAAATGGAGTCTCGTATCCCGCCGCAATTTAATTTGTGCTCCAAAGACAGTATATGGTCAACTTTGCACACTTGGGTTTCCTTTTCTAGATTAGACGTTTACTAATTTTACCCTCCAAGGAGAGACGTCTCGGTACGGAAAGGTTAAGAACACCACATCTAACTTTTTAATTTGACTCTGGCTAACGCCGGACTATTTTACTCGTCAGGGTGAACCATGTTAGTGCGGAAAGGTTACGAACACCCCAATTAAGTTAATGTAGCATAAAGCAGACTTCGGAGACTAAACGGCAAAACTTTTAAGTTGTAATGAACTAGAGAGATTATAGTATGCCACATATATGTTGGAAATGTGGGAGTTTGGGGATATCTTGAATGAATGATAGATGAACAACCGTCAAGCTCTTACCTCAGAAAAACGATTTCTGAGCCGCAGACGGGGATCGAACCCGCAACCTTCTGATGACCGGTGAGTCGCTCTAACTATTGAGCTACCAAGGCTAAGATAGATATGTTAATAATGTTATTAATGCGATATGTATTCCCAACATATATATCGCATTAATAACATTATTAACATATCTTGGCTTCCGCTCAGGTCGCAAATATGTCAAACTTGCACCTTAGCTCACCATCTGAGTCTTGGTAGCTCAATGGTTTGAGTGTCTCACCGGTCATCAAAAGGTTGCGGGTTCGATACCCGTCAGCGGCTCAGAAATCGTTTTTCTGAGGTAAGTGCTTGACGATCGTTCATCTATCATTCATTCAAGATTATAGTACGTTTCCCCCCTGTAGCTTATAACCGCGCCGTGTGTTTCGGGTACTCGTAGGTGATCAGAAATGAAGCCAGAACTCCTTTCATCCCCATTAGTACGGGGGGTTGGTTTAGGAGATTTTCAAACTTCTTTATGTAGAAGTATGCGATTTTTCATGCCAGGGCTTGATGACGTGTTACTTTTTTATTCTTTTTTTAGATCATTATTTTTAAATACCTTGACAATAAGGATATTTTCCAAACGGTATTGATTATTGGCTAATGTTTATTTTGATATCCTTGCTTTTATTTTCATGTGAAATTTTGAATTTTCAGAATTGTTCAGGTTTAATTAATTTCAGTAACTTTTTTATATGAGACCATATTGATGAACATTCTCACACTTAAAGCATAATAAAAAAAGTACTAAATTAGAAGTAAGTTCACGTAAGCATCACATCCAAATTGATATCCACGAACTAAAACAAATGTGTAGACTAAGGGGCACTTAGGGGACTTAAGTTTCCCTAATACTACCAAACTGAAATTGTGAAACGAAAACTTCACAATTAACCTACACTGCCGAAGTCAGATATAAGGTGCGAGTTCAAATCCCGCTCGAGTCAACATTTTTCAGCTGACTTCGGCAGTGTAGGTTAATTGTGAAATTGTGAAATAACTTAAAATAAATAGTGAAGAGAGAAAGAGGTGTGTGTGTGTGTGTGTGTGTGTGTGTGTGTGTGTGTGTATGTGGCAGGATTAGAATGAAATTTGAAGAACGTCAAAGTCATTGTAATCACTAGATCATTATTGTCTTACTCCTAGAAAATTATTTGAAAATAAATCACTCAGCTATTACAGTGTCAACTTACATCACGTATAAACTGGTATGGAACTCTTGTACCCACCCAAAACCTTTCCCTTCAAGTCTTTCCCAATTTTAAATTTTGTCAATGGCCATGTAACAAAGCATTAGATTGTCCAAACATGATGATAAGACAGGCTAAAAGCACAGTCAGGGTGCTTGTAAATGGATGCGTTGGAAAATGTTTTTAGTTGGTGTTCCAGCAAAATTGAAACTACGAAGCTTGAGACTAATGTTTTGTATGTGAGAGCTTGGAGATATTAATGGATATTCGTTGAACGTTCATTAACCGCATACCTAAGAAGAACGATATTTGAGCCCCAAAAGGAATTGAACCCGCAATTTTCCTTTGGCTGGTAAAACGTTCTAACCATTGACCAAAGATTTGAAAAAATCGTTTTTCTGAGGTTTGAGCTTACACATTAAATGCAGCAAAATATTGGATTTTTATTGCATTTGTGGCTGAGACTGGTCGTCGTACTTCTGTTTGCCGAGTAGCAATTTTGAAAGTCATTTGTCTAGACCTTGGTCAGCTTAGCGCAGAAATCTGCAATTTACGAATAACCGTTTATTTGATATATCTTCTCTCCTTTAATCCTGAAATTGAAATACTTCAAAAACTCTTGCATTTGAACTTTGATTTTCAGAAACAATGCTGTAAACAGAACGTGGGTGCCAGAAAGAGGCTAACTCTTGCGTTTACATTGTGAAGTTTTCGATTGCTCGCTTGTACTAATCTGACGAGTGCCTAATCTCTGAAAATGGATGTGGTTATTTGTCGATAAATTATAACATGAGCCTATGATTATATGAATGTAACTAGTAACAGAGAGATTAGGACAAGCCACATTATGTCATCCTTTAAGCTTTTCATCCTTGTGAACATTTGTGTGTCTACGGTCGCGGAATATTTTTTAGCACCGAATGGCCGAAGTGACCTAACCGACTAATTCATGGCTATATAGTCGTTGCGGGCTATCGTGTGTTCGTCATGGATTTTGAGATGGAACTTGATCGAAAGCCTAGTGTGCGTACGGTCGTTCGGGTCGTTGCGGTCGTAACAAACTGTTCACCAACGACCTCAGCTTCCTTAATGACTCTATGGATATGTATCAATATCATTGTGCCACAATTCAGGTGACTCAGTCACTAAGATAACTCGAGTAACTCTTACCGATCGACTCTTCACGATACGTAATGACTACTCGGCAAGTCCATAAATTCGCTGGGGTCCTTAGGGTTGCTCACAAGCAGGTTAGAACGATGGCAGCGTTCCAAAATATCATATGGACGCTAGCCACAAGAACTAGTGTCTCTATTTTTTACTTATGAACTGTAGCCTTTATTTTTTTTTTCAGTACCTTGTTCCGCTGAAGTTAGTTTCCAGAAACCCTTGCATGGAAACCGCCCGAATTAAAATTTCGTACATCATTTCACATCTGAAAAACATAAGGAATTGGAATATTTGCCCATATGAAATTTTCACTTCATGTATGAAATCAGAATATTTTTATATATGAAATACCTAATTCATATGTGATACGACGTGGTTTAAAATTTCACATGTGAAGTATTGGTGCACGAAACATGTATTTCACACATGAAATGGAAGATTCACTTATAAAAATCAATTCTATCAGCGAAATTCTCATAATTACGGAATTAAAAGGTTTTCACACATGAAATACTATTTTCATAATATGTGAAATGGTATCTGACTTGTTTGTAAGCTAGGGCCCCGTTCCTTCGTTGCTGGTAAATATAACAAGATCACAATTCAACCGCACTAAAATACATTTCAGCCAATCAACTGACCCAAAAAACTCACGTAGTCAGTAGTATCTTGTCTCGTCTTTTAAGTGTCTATGTTTAAGGAAAAAGAGGAGGAAAAAAACGATTAAAGTGCAGCACTGTGCTGATATTAATTTCTTATTTTTCATCCTTAATCATTAGTTTCGTCACGTAATCATCAGTTTGTAGTTTGGTCTTTTAAGTGTCTACGTGTAAAGAAAAGAAAAGAAAAAGATCAAAAGTGGAGTACTGTACTGAGATTAATTGCTTGATTTTCATCCTTCGTTTAGTTCTATGCCAAAATGCTGGCGAAACGCCTTATTCACAATCTTTCCGTTTCAATGGATGCTGAAGAGAACATGATAAACAGACTAAAGGTAGGGTGTGAATTTCTCCTTGCTGTTGCCGGCGGCTTCTACGCCAGCCCGCAGTATTCGTGCACAGTAAAAGATGATCTTGACGTTTCCTGGTATGTCACCCTTATAATGATTCCTAAATAGCCCATTTCTGTTCACCAGATTTTTTGTGTTCTCCAAAGGGAGACCTCTGAACGAGAAAGAGTTACGTCAACAGGGTGTGCGAAAACCTATGTCCGATTGTCTGGGACAAGTAGAAATTTAGTTCGGACGAATAAATCTTTGACATGACCTGTCCTTTGGACAAGCAGATTTTGAGCCACTAAATAACTACAGAGATTGAATTGTTCATGATGGTTGTCCAAAGGACAAGTGGATTACAAAATGTTTCTCTTATCCTGTGTCAATCTTATAATCAACTCCTTTCTTTCCCGAAAGGACTGTCTTTACTCTAGCTAACCCCAGGTGGTCTTACTCTCCAGAGGTAAATCACAATTGCAAAATGAGTGTAATAAACAGAACATTCTGAGAATGGCTAAACAACATCCATAATTCGGACTAATAAATGCCAACTAGAAGTTACTGTTGCAAGGAAAATACTGCCTCTTGCATGAAGGTTTTTAGGAGAATGTGAAGTAGGTGAACAAGTTTATGGGGGTGACTAAGCGATTTCTGAAAACTAAAGGGAACTACAGGTTTGAGACTATATGATTTAGTGGTTAGGATGGTATGCAGAGAACGACAGTCGGTAGATTTTTCAATGATAAAGATCCCGCATTAGTAAAACCATCAAGGTACATGCGTTGTCTCAGTAACAATATGCTGTCGATTGTTGCTGAGTTCCACTCAAAATCATGAATTGCTTGTTCTGTTAAAAGAGCCAATAAACTCGTATAGGAGCATTGCTTTCCACGTCAGTCACTCCTAATACGTTTGCCACCTAAATGAATACTTTCACGAGCAAACATAGGCGTATTAAACGCAACTTTTTTTTTACCAGACCAAAAATCACCATGTTTACTTTCCACAAATTTGTCTACAAAAGAGTAATCGACGTCCACTAGGCTCCTGTGACATGTTTGGCGTTACTTCTGGCCTGCGCAAATAAGTGAGAGACTGCAGTTGTCTAGCGCGCGAACATACATACATCTCTTTCAACAAGATCCTCAGGGGAGACAGCAATAAAGCAATGCTTAGGAAATTTATCATGCGATTTGATTTTAATTAATAATTAAAGGAGTTGACTCTTGGTGAGGAAAGTGAATTCGATCAGAAACGTCCAGGAAGAACAAACAGATGAGAAAAAAGCCCAAAACTAGATAAAGCAGTCCTCAAGAAAGAAGAATGTTGTTAAAGTTGAAGAATATGCTAGCCGGGATAAACAGTTTTGTTGAAAACTAGCCATGCACACAGTTGAATGCAGAATATGATTACCTTTCTGTAGACGTTTTTAGCACATGCAGAAAGAGATCGTTCCCGCGGATACTTGTGCAGCAACAGTATAACTTTCTTACTTTTTCAACCATTCTATTCGAAACTAGTCTTCCCCCCTATATATCATTAATTCAGTCTCTGATTCAATGTTTTTGTGATCTTTCCCATCAAGCATACGTGTGGATACGAATATACCAACAATCTACATAGAATGTTCACGGATATGAGTATAAGTGCAGACCTTAACGTCGGCTTCAATGAGCACCTAATGAACAGAAACCAGAATCTTGGAATCAGCACGTCGTTTCTTGTTCTTCAGGTAGGGCACCCAATCAGTCTTCCTTAAATGCTCAGTTAATTTCGTTCTTGTTCTATTTTGAATGGAATCTCTTACGAAAATTTCGTATATGATTACTCACATGAAAAACATGGAATTGGAACATTTTCACATATGAAATTTTCATTTATTGCATGAAATGGGAATGTTTTCAAGTTCACACGTTAAATACTAGTAATCGAAACATGTATTTCGCATGTGAAATGAACGATTCACATATGAAAATTAACTTCACATATGAAATTTTCATTTCACTTGTGGAATTGAAACATTTTTACATACGAAATGCTATTTTCATGCGTGAAATGACCCGTGAAATTTTTGTAAAGGATGTAGTGTCTGCAATTCGTCAGTGATCAATTGGAAGATCTAACGCATATCTTAGGTTATCTACCAGCTATTTGCAAACTGCCAAGGGAGTTGCTCAGGACTCTGCGCACTTCTATCTTTGCTGCCCAATAAAAAGGCACACATTTGAATTGCTCTGGCGCGTTAACGGCCGCAGCAGCACAAGCATCTCCAATCGCCAGCAATAAAGTCAGCAACAGCAACAAATAAAAGGGAAAGAAGTAAAAATAAAAGCAGATCATTAACAGCAACAATGTAAAGATTGGTCCACTGGTTGCGTCAAGTCTCGGAAACATGTCACAGGGACTTGTCTCAGGAACAAATTCCCTTGTCAAAATATTAATGCCCAGCATAGAATACGGAGAATGGCCATTCACACAATGAAGTATAAAATATTTAATAAGATCTGACATTTCTTTGCTAAACTTGCAACATCCTCGGAGAGTATTAACAAAGTCACAGTGATGATAATTATATTTACAGACATGAATCTAATTCACTACGGCAATCAATGCCGTTTAACTAAGGCAACCAATGACGTTTAACTAAGGTAACCAATGACGTTTCGTTCAGCAACGACACGTCAGATCCTATTAAATATTTTATACTTTATTGTTGGAATGGCTCTTCTTTGTATTATATGCCAGCCATTAATATTTTTGACAAGGTTACGATTCCCGCCTGGTAAGTCTATTGTTGTTATTTTGAACAAATTCCCTATTGTGCAAGGTGCAAAAAGTTTGTCGGGGGGGACATTTTTTGCCCTCAACTTGTTGCATGAATTCAAATTGATTCTAGTTCTAGACGATATGTGGACGTCCGACATAGTGCTGCCTCAGAAAAATGATTTCTGAACCCCTTAAGGGGCATCGAACCCGCAACCTTTAGATAACTGGTGAGACGCTGTAACCATTGAGCTAACGAGTCTCAGATCTTGAGCCTAGGTGGAAGTTCGACATATGTGCTGCCTATGCTGCCGCCACGATATGTTAGTGTTTCATGCTATTTCATGAGGAAACCTGAGGATAACATGGACGGTATGTGGACGTTCGTCAAGTTCATAATCCAACCTTCAAATTCCTGATAGGGGAAACGCTCTACCCGCTGAGTTTCCACTACTCAGATTGTAAGCCAAGGTGCTGGTTTGACATACATACTGCCACATAAGCAGCCACAATATGTCAATTATGTCTCGAAAGAGATGAATGCTACATGCAATAGGTGGTATGCATGTGACGTCATGGCAGCCATCTTGGATGAACTTTCACAAAAGAATCTCATTAACTTCTATTGTATGTGGAACCAACATGGCCACCGTATCATTGTCCTTCAAATCCTAAGGGACTGGGCGCAACCCAACTATTGCTCATGGAGCTTTGGTGGTATGGACAATATGTGGACGTTTGTCGAGCTCAAGCCTCAGACGGGGATCCTACTTGCAACCTTTTGATGACCGATGAGACGCTGGTCCAGTTAAATCAAAAACAACCATGGTGACCACATCTTTCACAATCTGTTACTTTATTTATCTTCGACACAGCACACTTGACACTGCGACTTCTCTCGCTGAAGGACTAAACCAACTATATACGATTGCACATGACGCTAAAGAATTGTCGATTAACAGAAACCGCACCTTACATTTTTCCTTGCTCCATAACACGTGATTGCTTCCAGACAAGCCAGTCTCACACCTTGAAAAAATGAATAACATCAATTAACAAAACATGCCAAAAAGATGAATATCATCTATATCAAGAAAAAAAAAAAGGTTCCCACATGCGATAAGTTGTTCCTGAAGTGATATACTTGTGAAACTTGAAGGGGTGGATGGCAGACACTAGTAGATTTCTTAAAAAATTTTCAAAATGGGGTGTGATGTAGGTTTACCGTGGCTGGGGCGTGATTCGATCCCGAGCCCAAATTATTCCTGATCCTAACCCAGATCCTAATCCTATTCCGAGTTTCCTCTAGAAAGGTGATATTCATTTTAAGTACATTTTCAAATTTAATGCATTTCATCTTTTCGGGATTGAAACACTGAATACATTTAGCAATAGTTTCCGAAAGTCACATGGTTACTTAGATGGCGTAAAGTCAAACCAAATGCCCAGTCGGCCTGCTCCGGCCAACTCTGACATTCTCCAGAGCTCGCGAACGTGGAGTTTTGTCCAGTGCTTCCACTTGGAAGGAAGGTTTCTTCCCAAAGCAAATTTTCGCTTTGCGAAAGGTAACAAAAGAAAATGCTTCTTTGGGAGGAAATTTTAAGGTTTTTAATTTGCCTCTGGTTAAAAATTGTGTGCGGAGGAAAAAATGAAATTTTGTGGTCTTGTGGAAGCGCTGATTTCGGGGCTGATTACATGGGGAAATTTCAGCCCGGCAGACCATGTTGAAAAAAAAAGGCCCGATTACGTGAAATATTTCAACCCGGGCTAAAACTGAAATCGGAAGTGAACCCAAGCAGGAATTTCTCGGTGGCCTTTCTTCCTTTGGCAATTTACATCTTCTCACGTGTGTCAATCGTCTTTTCAGCCCGGGCTGAAATTTTTTCTTGCGATTACATATATAACTGCTGATTGACTCTTGTAGCCGGTCAATCAGAAATTGTTGCAGTATATTTGACTATAGTTGTTCTCTTCTAGTCTGGAGCATGGCCTCTGGGACAGGCTGCTACCTCGCCGTTAACCATACCCCAAGAACTTGTCGAAGCTGTTCAGTTGGTACGTGATTTCATTTGTAATTCACCATTCACCAACCCAAATCATTCGCAAATATCACAAGAAAAATCTGTTTAATTAGTGCTGGCTTTTGTTTTTTCTTTTTCCAGTTGGTACGTTATTTTATATGTAATTAAATACTCATCACCAACCCAAATCGTCAAATCACAAAACGTCTTTTTTAATTAGTGCTTTTTAAACTTGAAAAACATCAATTTGTACAAATTTGACATCAAATACGATAGTCGATGAGTTAAAATTATGATATCAAAGAAATACCGAAAAGTGTCAATTCGTTACTCGAACTACGGAAGTAAACAAAAAGTGTACGAACAAAAGTCGATGAGTTAAAATAATATAAAACAAAAGAGAAAGGTGTCATTTCGTTACTTGAACTACGAGAGAAAACCAAAAAATGTACGAGTTAAGATCGATCAGTTAAAGTTATGATATAAAACAAAAACAGAAAAAGTGTCATTTTGTTACTCAAACTACGATAGGAAACAAAAAAAATGTACGAGTTAAAGTCGATGAGTTAAACCTATAATATAAAACAAAAACAAAAAAGTGTTATTTCGTTACTGGAATTACGAAAGGAAACAAAAAATGTACGAATCAAAGTCAATGAGTTAAAGTTATAATATAAAACAAAAGAGAAAGGTGTCATTTCGTTACTTGAACTACGAGAGAAAACCAAAAAATGTACGAGTTAAGATCGATCAGTTAAAGTTATGATATAAAACAAAAACAGAAAAAGTGTCATTTCGTTTCTTAAACTACGAGAGAAAACCAAAATATGTACGAGTCAAAGTTGATGAGTTAAAATTATAAACAAAAACTGAAAAGCGTCGTTAAGAGTGAGTATGTGGTTTTTGTTTACCATCGTCGACAGCTTCATTCTTTGAAAAAGCCGCCGTGTATTCCTCGAAAAAGTCACGCGCAGATCTCGTTTAACTTGGGAAACTGAGACATGCATAGGTCTTTATCCTACTATAGTGAAATGAGAAAAAAAGTGATCCCAATCAATGCCAGAGCGAGTTGAAAGTGGCACTAAAAAACTCATAGAACGACTTTGCGTTCACGAGCCCGTATGGAAATAAATCGGAGTAGTTTGAACACGATTTCTAGACCGTGGGATATTTATCGTGTGAACAGCTTACCCCGATATCCTTCGACTTCGGTATAGTATCGAACTCTTTTCCCTCTGAACCAGAAATAAATCAGCATTCTGTGTTGCTTGCTTAGTCTCCATTGAAAAATTTTCAAATCATTTGACGTTTGTTGAACCGTACAGAAATTCAAACAGGTTTGTGTGAACAAAGCGAAACTCTGCCGTTACTTTTTAGCACCAGCTTCATGTGAACGTAATCGAAGACAATAGGCTAGGTTAAGCGTTCTGCCCGAGTAATCCTCCTACCAAAGTTACCCCACCTGCATGTAAACCTGTCCGAAATGTAACATAGTCCGTCTATAGCGAGTAAAAAAAAATCCAGCAGCTTTTGAACCTGAGCCTCGTTGGATACCTGTCGCGTGATATTCTAAAACTTACCTTTTTCATACTTTAATCGTCTCTTTTACAGTTCGAAGTTTTCTACAGTAAAAAATTTAACGGAAGGAAATTAACGTGGTTACATCATCTGTCTAATGGTAAGTACATGTACGTCATACGTCAATATATGTTTTAAATGACAGTACGTCAGGATTACAATTGAAAAGTTGTAAACGTGTATGTTAAATACTGTTAAATCTTTGTATGGTTTTACAGTTTGTCTCAAATTTCGTTTGCTGCATGTTACATCATAACGTCTGACGTAGATTTTTAGCAGCCAAATTGAGGTAGTACATATCAGATACATGCAAGAAGACTACATGTAAACACTCTTTGACATTGTACAGTAAACGATGTGAAGTGGATAGTTGCTATTGAGGTACCAGGCGGGAAGCGTAGTCTCGTCATGAAAATCATATCACCATTGCTCAATTTCTTTTGTTCTCAGGAAGTTGATAAATAACTTATCAACTTCATATACTTATTCATGAGATTGATGTAATATTTCATAAACGAGTGCGAGTGTTTTACCAGGGGTTACAAACACGAGAGAACAATGAAAATCACGAGGCCGTGAACCGAGTGATTTTGATTGTTTTCGAGTGTTTGTAAAACATGAGAGGATAATGAAAATCACGAGGCCGTAGGCCGAGTGATTTTTGTTGTGCTCGAATGTTTTACAAACGCGAAAGAACATTGAAAATCACGAAGTTGTAGGCCGAGTGCTTTTTATTGTTCTCGAGTGTTTGTAACCCCTGGTAAAACACGAGACACGAGTTTATGAAATACCTTCTCAATCGTGTATTTTGAATTTATAATTAAGAAATGTGATAATAAACGGTTCTAAGTAAGAGCCGTTTAATATCTGATTTCTTAATAATGAATTCAGTTTACGCGACCTTTACCGGGTTTCCAAACACATGCACATGACCAAATATGTTCGTCTGGTTGGTTAATTAGATCACGAATTATTAATGAATTTGAGAAAGCTACTTATCAACCTCATAAAATTTTTCTTGAGGTTGATATCTACTTATCAACCGGTTAATCTAATAGATCGCTCTAACTGGCACTTCCTTGCAAATATTAAGAACGACTTAAAACGTAAAAACACACTCAAACAAACAGGCAACTACTAGTATGCACTATGGGCCATCGATATTTCTTTTGGAAACTTTCAGTATATTCTCCACATCAATGTCCAGACATTTAGCGATCTTATATCCTAGAAGATGGAAATACCTGGAACGAAGTCGACTGAGATTAGTCAACCTTTGCTAAATTAGTTTTAGAAAACCTCACCATTGGCGATATAAGGTGGTTATATACCTTAGACCTCGGTGGTTACGCGATATATCACCCTTCGGGCTTTACCCTCAGGTTTACATGTTGCTTAAACACCTCGGTCACGGTGTATAACCTCTAGTTACTGCCCAGCAGATAGTTTTTGAAACAGGCATAATAAAAATCCTTTAATGTAGCTCAAGTTTTCTTACTTTACACATAACATCATCAGAGCGAAATGAATACAAAATTGTGATCTTAGATCTCTTAAACGATTACAAAAATAGATATGATAATGCATCATCTTCCCCTCCTTCTTTCTCATTACTTATGCATTATCACATCTATTTTTTTGTAATCGTTGAAGAGATCTAAGATCACAATCTTGTATTCACTTCACTCTGATGATGTTACGTGTAAAGTGGCGAAACGTTAACTACATTAAAGAATTCCTATTATGCCTGTCTTAAAAATTATCTGCTGGGCAATGTAATATAAAGTTGTAAGGGAGAAGAAATGAGGGGCCATGGGCTGGATGTACCCATCCAACATTTTTAAAAGCAAATTCTATTTTCAGTGAAATCAAATTTTTGAGTATCATAATGTTATACAGTGTGTCCCCCCAAAAAGGGTTACCCTAGTCATGCTTCATTAATATTCTTTACCAATTATCTTTCGTACAACAGGTGATTTCTGAAGAATAATCATTAGAATTTTTAATAGGGTAGCCTTTTTATTGACACAAACTGTATTTGAAGACCCGTCCCGGACCATGCAGTTGCGACAGATGCAACTCTTGGGGGACCTCCTGGGAATCTGACTAAGAGGCTGATTACATGGAGATTTCAGCCCATTCTTCTAAAAAAAAAATTCTTGAAAAACGGAGCTCGCGATTAAATGAGGAAAGTGTCAGCCCGGTTTGAGCTACCTGGGATGAAAAATCCCATGTAATTGCACGAAAGAAGTTTAGCACGGGCTAAAATGATGATTGACAGGCATGGAAAGATGCAAATTGTTTGAACAATTAAGGCTACCGACAGATTCCTGCCTCGGTTTACTTCCGATTTCAGTTTCAGCCCGGGCTGAAATATTTCATGTAATCGAAACTTCTTTCAACCCGATCTGCCGGGCTGAAATTTTCCCATGTAATCAGCTCCTTATACTCCATGAATATACCCTTCACACTTCACTGGATAGTACCACAAATACATACAGAAATCATAATCATGCTACTGGCAACTGCTTTCGTAGGTCTGGCTGATCACTGCACTAGATTCACAGGGTAGCAAGTTCGATTGCAAGTCAGGATTCCATTTTTCGGCTCTGGAAAATTTACTGTCTCTTGATATAAACTCCATTTCATGTGACTCAGTCTCAAGCATAACATCTGTTGGATATTTTATGAAAGTGCATCTTTTTTGTAGGGCAAAGTATTGGCAGTATACACGGAGTGACGCGTGGCGGTTTAGGAATTGGATACAAATTCTCCAAATGCCGGCAAGCGAATTTTTGTCACTTGATAATTCCACCTAGTTTTTTTTTATTCTTGTTCTAGGTGAGGTCCGTTTAAATTTTTTAAGGCGACCTTACATTGTTACCGCTACAAGTTATCAAATGGCTGTCCTACTTTTGTTTAATTACTGTGAATCGCTGAGTTACAGGTATGTCAATCCTTAGGGTCAGCATTAGTTGTCAATTACTACCGAAGCATTTGAAAAATCCTCCGTGTTTGAGGCTTTTCTCATGTTTGCTAGAAACCCCGTTTCAAATTTTCTTCCCATGCGCGCAACTACCTTTCGTCACTTCGTTCCTTTTATGAATCTGAACACTGAATCTCATAATATTGCTTCCAAATGCCAAAGAAAAAAAGGAGAGAATCTGAATAGTACTGTAGAATCTGTAACTGTTGACGAATTACTTAAGCCTATTTGCGGCTAGTATCATATTTATTTGAAATCCCCCTTTCAACATTTCTACTTATACACCCAGTAGCTTTTGCTCACTATTTTCTTTTTTACAAATTCGCACAGTGAAATCTCTGCCCAGACAAACATAAATTCCAAAGAGCTGGACAGAACTCTACGGTCACTCCTTGACGTAAAGTTGTTACGTTCGTCTAAGGTAAAGGATGCCATTAGCTTGTTACTTTCACACAACCTGGCCATTTGTCTTTTAAGCTGCAGCTGCGACAGCGATTTTATTTCTTCAACAAGCGATGTAATATATTAAAGTTTTCCCGTCCCCAGAGCATTGATAAGTTTTAATCTAAGCCTCCTGCGGGACATCCAAGGTTGAATTTTTGACGTGAAAATTAGGGCTTATCGCCAGTGTATCCTCCCTGACTTTTAATAAAGACTCGATCTGGTTCTTATTCCCAGTTATCGGTAAGAATTGCCGATGCCGCATCAGTTGAACGGGAGGAAATCTTCATGTTCAAATTATTTATTTATTTATTTGTTTAAATTTACTTAAAAACGATGACCCTTCAATACTTGAATGGAACTGAGTTCCAATTTACAGATATATTTACAGATAATATACAATACACTGATATAAACCTACAAATTTAAAGATTCGTTGACACACACTAAAATTACACTTAATGACATAAATTTACATAATACATTATTTTCTAATGCTATTTATAAATGGCGACCGAGACTAGCCTTAAATTGCTCATTCGAGATTTTTTGGGTTTTGGCAGATTTAGATAAGTTGTTCCATATCTGTGCAGCTATATAGCTTATGCTCGTTTTCAGAAAATTAGTTTTTGGCTTTTGAAGTGAATAATCGTTATCATTGCTACGCAAATTGTGATCCAAATTATTGCTGATGCTAAACATGTTGGTGATACTTTCAGGGAATTCCCTATTCTTTACTTTAAATATAATTATTGATTTTTTATTTTTCCAACGGTTGATCAATGATTGCCAGTCTAATTCAAGAAGTACTTCATCAGATCTAATTTCATAGGGTCGACCTGTAATAACTCTTGCGGCTCTGTTCTGAAGTCTCTGTAATTTTTCAATTAAATCATCACTGCAATTGTCCCAGACAAGGTTGCATTAATCAAAATACGGCAATACTGTAGCATTATATGCAGTAATCAACGTTAGTCTTGGAACATAAATCTTCATTCGTCGAATCATGTCGATACCCTTCGACACTTTTGTAGCAACGCACTCAATATGATTTTTCCAAAGAAGTTGGTCGTCTACGACAATGCCTAACGTTTTTGAATGTTTAACTCGTTTAATATTTGTGTCTCCTAGCTTAATTGACGGATCATCGTAGATGTTGGTTAAACGTTGCCTTGACCCAATTATCGTATATTCTGTTTTTTATCTGTTGAGAGTTAGTTTACTGGCTATCAACCACTGATGAACGTTTTCCAAGTCATTGTTCAGATGGACTTGGATTTCTTCTACAGACTTCCTACATGTTGTTAGATTTGTATCATCCACACACATACTAATGCTGGAGGATGAAAGACAATTTAGTAGATCGTTTACGGTCCCTGGTGTTACTCCACAAAGAATAGTATGTTGCTGGGATAATATATGACCAATTTTACACATCTGCACCCGATTAGTAAGCTATGATTTGAACCAATCAAGTGAGTACCCTCTAATTTCATAAGTGTATAATTTATTGAGCAAAATATTGTGGTCCACGCAGTCAAATGCTCTCTTTTGGTCAAGGAAAATAACCCCGTTCAAATATCCTTTATCCATGTTAATGAACGATTTGTTCGTAAAATTCAGAAGAGATGTTTTAGTGGAGTGGTTCTTCCTAAAACCTTCCTGTTGCATACTGAGTATACTATTGGTTTCCAAGTACAATGAAAGTTCACATGAGATCAATTTTTCAAATACCTTGGCCACAACAGAGTGAAAAGAAATTGGTCTGTAATCGTTACAAGTCTTTACATCCTGTTTTATGTATAGAGGAAATGACTGCTACTTTTAAGGCATCAGGAAATATACCTGGTTCTACTGATTTATTGAAAACGAATGTTAGAGACGGTGCTAACACCAGCAGAGTCTTTTAGGAGTTTGGGCGATATCTTGTCATGCCCAATAGCTTTGGTCAATTTAATCATTGTAAGCAATCTCTAAACATAAATTTCAGAAACATTATGGATCTGAAATCTACTGTTGCTAGGTTTGATATTGGACTCTGGCGATGTTAAGCCAGCAGGAAAATTATTTGCTAGATTAGTTCCAATTTCATTGAAAAATTTGTTAAATGTGTTGGCAATCTTACATGGTTCGTTGATTGCTTCATCATCATGCCTAACTTCTTTTACATTGGTTGTTTTATATTTACGGTTGGTAAATTTATTTATTGTATTCCACATTTTCTTTGGGTTGTTTTCAATTCTCTTCAATGCATTCATGAAACATATTGCTTTGGTATTTTTAACCAATTTATTTGTCTCATTTCGTGCCCTTTTATGTGCCTCATGAGCAAGTTTAGAACCTGTTTTGGCTGCTATTTCCTTAAGGTGATCCCTGTGATACATTTTCTTTTTAATATTATTGGTTATCCAAGGGGTGTACTCACTTCTAACCTTTTGTGTAATGTGGGGAGCATGCATCTCAACTACTAATAAAAACTTAGTTTTCCATTCATCCCAAGCTTTATTTGTATCCATTTCACTTGATTGCGTTTGCAATATGTTTCCCAAATCAGTTCTAAGGGCATTAATGTCATAGTTCTTTAATTGCCTTGTGTTGATTATTTTTGGTTCTTTATGAGGAAGTGATATTTTTCTGAGAATAAATATTAAATTATGCTCACTAATTCCAACGTGCTCAACACCAGACTTAATTATTTTTTCAGGCTGATTACTAAATGCTAAATCAATAAACGTAGCAGAAGTTTCAGTTACTCGAGTTGATTCACTGATTAATTGCTCAAATTGATACATGTTAGTGATCTCCATAAGTCTGTTTGTTTGGGATCTGACTTGACGACGTCTTCTTCTTAATATCATGTGACATAGACAATTCTGACCAATAAAAAATGTGTACGAGATCGAGTGTATTGAAATAGTTTCACAGCCTCAATTTCATACTAATTCCTAATTGATCAAAATCGTTGCAATGGAGGAACCAGATGGAAATCGAAGTCTGCTGAGGAATTTATTGCCTGGCATATAGATTTAAGCAGAACCATAACCGAAATTAATTTGAAAATATTTTAACACTAACATTTCGTTACAACACGTAACATCATCAGAGTGACAAAATTTACAAGCGTGAAAGAGGCTTTATTAATTGGTCAGGGTTAACTAATTAAGGAAGCGAGACGGCGGAAGAACAAAACAGTGTCATCACAAGATGATGAAATACTAATGGTGTAAGATAATGTTAAGAGTGTTCAAGGAAAATTACCACCGACTTATCTAATTTTGCCAAGCACGGGATTAAGGTATTGCTCAAAAGATATTGTAAGTATATTAATATTAAATTGGTATTTAATCGCTTAATTAAGTTTGTTCAATGTGAAGGATCTTGTCCCTAAATATTTAAGATCACGAGTGGTATATAAATTAACTTGTGCCGGATGTAGTTCCGTGTATCTTGATGAAACACGCCGAAATTTTTCCACACGTGTATATTAACATCTGTCTAGTGACAAGAATTCACGTGTGTTTCAAGATATCTCAAACTCACTAATAATTTATCAGCAAAACACAAAAGAAATCAGTACCGAGACGTAGTTTGGATATCTGATGTTAATTAGCATAGAATTTCGTCAAATCTAAACCCGATTTTTTCTTTAAATACGGATTCGTTTGAGATGTAATATCATGCACTCGAAAGTCGTGTTTCATCAGATATCCAAACACTTCGAAGTTGATTAAAAAACTCGGCTATCGCCTCGTTTTTCAATACACTTCTCGGTTTTGAGATATCTGATGAAACAATCCTTCTCGTGTATGATATATTACTTGAAAGACTCTGTGGGTCTTGTAAGAGCCTTGCTAATGAAAACTGTTTTTCAATCTTGGACACAGCCAACAATATTTAAGAATTGAAATTAAAGGAATTCCTGCATATTGAGTTGAAAAGCCTAATTTAAATAAACAGCTTATTCACACTAATCTAAAACTCAAGTTTTAATATAATTCTTTTGCTATTCTTCATATATCAGTCACATTACTCTCAATTTTTCATTCCTCTGTTGTTCTTTGTATTCATGCATTACTTTATAAAATCCAGCTTTGTACACACCCAGTTTTTGCTGATGATCGACTACGTTGTCCGAAACATGTCTTTTAAAACGGTCGTAGCTTTTATTAAAATTTTAACACAATTTTTGCTGACCCGGAAATTTAAAATATCTAAAATCAGTATTAAGCGATAGTTTAATCTTTGAAATTAAGAAAATTCTTCAAAGGAGGACATCAAACTGTGTCGAACCCTGTGATAAGATAGAAAAGTCATCCAGAGGAACGTCGTGACTTGTTTTTATTTTGTGCGCAAGAATCCTCGATAATGTGGAGTGAAAAAGGTCTTTCCCAGTGTAGGCCGAAGTGCCCATATGCTCAGACAGCCTTGTGTGTATAAGTTGGCATGTTTCGCCAACATACGGTGCCTGGCAGCATTAGCACGCAAATTGATACAAGACATGGAATCGAATTCTAAGAGGCAATTGATATTTGAATCGAAAAAAGTTGAACCAGTGGCAGAATGGTCGGAAAACCACGCGAATTCGAATGTACAGAAATGCTGAAGAGAGCAATTTTTTTACTTGCAGACAAATTTGGAGACCATGATCTACAGTGTATGGTAAAATCAGAGAAAGTGAGAGTTTTAATTAGTTTGTGTTCTGGTTTTACTTAAAGCTATATGCTGGGCAATAATTTCCCTCACATTCCATATTAGTTCGAATTGAAATGTAATGACAAAGAGAGAAAAAAATAGGCGTGGATAAGGTCATGGGACTTACTCAAAATACTAAGTTACGCGTTGCCTTTTGTTTTCTCTGACACATGCCAAAGTATTATTTTCGAATTGCAATGTTGCATAATAAACATTAGAATTGGTATTGGTTAATTTTTGTCATGTTTTAACAGGAAGATGACTTATTGTTTTCAACGTTGTCAGTAAATACTGGATTTTCAAATAAAAGGACAAAGCTCAAGATTACAACGGCAGTCACGCGAGAAACGACTCAGGTTGGTTTTTATAAGGGCCCATTTACCCGATACGATTATCGTATATGATTGTTCGCCCTGGATTATGTAATGTTGTCTCAAAGAAACTCTTCCTGCTTTCGATTCGCTCGCTAATGTAGCAATACGTCTGGAAGACTTCAGTGAGTTAATCGGATACATCACAACGAACAATTGTATACGACAATCGTATCGTGTAAATGAGGTTTAAGATGTCAAAATGTTCAGAAAAGGCCAAAAGTATCCGCGTTCGGCTCATATTTTAGATAAACTTTCATTAAAATCAACATCCTACCTGTTTACGTCAGTTTGGAAAAATCATCAAGAAAACGTGCTTTGTGATTGGTTGAAAGTGTCGTTTTTGTATTTCGTTTGGTGACAATTAGGTAACAAACTCGAGTTTCATACATGCAGATTCATGAACTCAATTTCCATATCTGTAATGCTAACTGGCCGAAGAAAAGTGAAGCCAAGATGGCCGCCCATGGAGGCCAATTTTGGACGTCAGTCTCAGTCCCCTACGTGGGCTTGTTCGTCAGTTTTAGTCTCCCAAGCGACCTTTTACTTTTTCTGAAAATTTTTCTTATTGAAAATACACACAAAACATGTCTTCAAAAGATCGAAATGAATTTAAGAATTTCAAATATGTTTCGACAAAGTCAAACCGAGTTGCAGGTTATATATTTTCACAAAAATAAATTACCAAACTGACAAAACGGTCACGAAAAGTTACTTGAGGAAAATATTAAGTGCACGTCCTTTTTTACCGTCAGTTTACCATCCTTAGAAAATTTAGGACAGTTCTTAGACCACACGGCAATAACGAACCTTTTTAAACATTCGAATATGTAAAACTGGTCCAGTAATATTTCGTCTGTGCACTTTTTCCATGGTTATGAATGTTTTCAAAGTCGAACCAAACAAAAACTGAAAATTAAAGTCGTGTAAAGGACTGGAACTGACGTACAAGACCGCGAAGAGGACTGAAACTGACGTCCAAAATTTCCCTCCATGGGCGGCCATTTTGGCTTCACTTTTTGCCCGAGCAAATGACTGGAAGTTAGCATTCCAGATATGGAAATTGAGCTCACTAGCGGATACTCAACAATGGCGGCGCCTGAGCGGACTATCGCTCATAGAAATTGAGGACTAGTTGAATGTTTATTTTTACATAACTACGGTTATGATGTTCTTTTATACGCTCTCAAGCTATTCCACTCAGAAAAAACTTTCTGAGTCCCTGAAAGGAATCGAACCCGTAACCTTCTGATCGCCGGTGAGGTGCTCTAACCATTGAGCTACATGGACTCAGATGGTGAGCGAAGGTTACATTTATGTACTGGTTCGTATAATGGTAGACATATGTACCGCCAGTCTGCAAGTCTCGATATGTCATCTATTTATTCTAGTGCCAATCATTAATGTTAAATGTAACCTTCGTTCACCATCTGAGTCCACGTAGCTCAATGACGAGAGCATATCACCGGCGATCAGAAGGTTACGGGTTCGATTCGCGTCAGGGACTCAGAAAGATTTTCTGAATTTTGAGTAGAACAGCTTGAGAGTGTATAAAAGAACATCATACAACTACCAAGCTACCACATTTAACATCATTGGACTACGCTTATGTTTTGAGGCAAAAATTAGAAGTTTTGATTAGTTGATTAGTCAATATGTACCACAACAGAAGGATCGTGATAACCAAATTATATCAGTTATGTGAAACTGAAGGCGCCGCTGGAAACTTTGCGAGCACAATACCAAGGTGGATTTCCACTGATAATACTTTGGAAGAGTGTTTCAATTCTTATTCCTAGTCAAAGGAATTGAAAATGAAATTAATATGAAATGAAATTAATATCATGCAATTGTGTGAAAGAATGTTCCTCGTAGAATGACCGAATATTTGCCCTACCTGCAAGTGTTCAAATCTAGTATTTCTTGTAAATTAGACCGATTGAGTCACTGCACATAAGTTTATCTCTAATCTTAGGTTAAAGCCTTTAAATGTATGGTGACTGCTTAGCTAGGTTTGTTTATAGACTGTTTCTGACCATTGATTGGTAATAACTTCACTCTTTACTCAGATAAAAATAACCTTGTGGTCAATCGTAGCTTTCTGTATACCCGCAGCTGTGCTTGTCAAAACGAGACTGTCAAACAAGTTCACGCCCGACGTCTTATCGGGAAATGAGAAAATACTGTTGTTTTACATTATAGATCAAGCTTACTTAATCCCGCAGATTGAGCAAAAATGCATTGTGGTATTAACAACTCGTTACATATAACTTATCTATAATACTCTTCAAAACATCTCAGCATCATTACTAGTTCATATGACTTATGCTATTCTACATCTGAGAAGTAAACTAAAACATCTTGCTTTTATTTCCAAGTATAAAACCTTCTCTCAACGAAAACATTAGTTCTGTTCCGCTTTCCTTGTTTTGATGTTTCTACTTCTTCCACTTCCTCTCATTGGCTTATTAATTATCAATTATATAAATATGTAAGTATCGGATTATTGCTTGCTATATGTCACTTCGATAATGTTGCGCGATGGCAACGAAACTTCAGTGTTAATAAATCTCTATACTCTGTTTGTGGCTTACCTATCTATTACTTACTTATCTTTGTTTATTGAGCTGAGTTCTTATATTCATCATTCGATTAACTAGTAATATGTTTACAAAACACCTTTTGACAGGCTATCAACAAAAATTATTAATCTATTGGTGTTAGAAGTCTTTGGCAGCTAGGAGTATTTTGTTTTGCTATTTGTTGGTACTTTCCAAAGTTCTACTTTTTTCACTTAAAATTATTTTGCGTTGATCAAAAGCATGGTTATTTTAAATCGTGATATGTCTGAATATCTCGCTTTACGTTTGTTCCACTAGAAAAACCCTTGTAAAAACGAGTTGTTTTTTTAACAGTTTCAAACGAGTTGTTTTTAAGTCTAATCAGCTGTTTCTGGTTCTAAATTGATGAGTATATATATTCAATGTGTCCAACATTATTTGTTTTACAGGAAGTTCATCAAGTTCGTTCTGCTATTGACGAAGACAGAAAGCTGTACCTTCAGGTAAATAAATGATGTCTATTTTGTGTTATTTACTTGTAGAAGCACGAATCATTTGATTATATTTAGACTAATAACAGGTGAAAACGTGAAAAATACTAATTGAGTCCAAACTCGCATTGGCGCTTTGTTGGCAGTCATGCTTAGCATAGCTTAACTTCGTCAATAAGTCCCATTGAGGTCATAAACAGTAATGATTAAAATTTTCCCCGGTAGAATGTCTCCCCTTGACGAACTAAAACGTGTGGCTTTAGCCAGAATAGATTTTGAGGAAACTGATCCTGTTGTGAATGAGTTAAGACAAGTCTGTCTTCTGTTTAACAATGCTTTTTAAATTAATCAGATTTAACTATTATAGTTAAATACACAAGTATGTGAATTCTAAGGGTTGCCAGATCCTGGACTCCCCTACCGTTTGTGCCATTGATCGTGTAAAGTTCCATCCCGGATTCATCTTCGAAGTGAAGGTTTTATTTTACACGTAAAGTTAACATTTACGAAACCGGAATGGTATAAAGCTCAGGTAGAATTAGCGAAGAACTGTTTTCCCTTTGTCACGTCAGCAAACTTGAATCAAACCTTGCCTCACCTTCTTGTCTTACTCCGCAATACAAATTTAATGGCAGGATAGAAAATTCAAACTTTGTTCTCAAGAATGCTGTAGACTATTCGTAACTGTCGGTGAATAAAATTATTTAGTGGAAAAAGATTTCAGTCTTCGTGACCGAAAATGCTTTCTTGGAAGAATGGCAACGGTAAAGGAAATGGTGTTCATGTATGACTGTCCCCCGTGCAATGCAATGGTAAGAGCAGCGTATTGGCGATCAAATGGTTGAAGGTTTGATCTTTGTTCGGGCCTCTGTAACTTCAAGCTAGAATCTGCGTTCATATGGGGAGCCTAAAAGTTACGATGACTGAATAGAAGCTCACGAACTACAACAGTGTCAAGTTAACCTCCAAAGCTCTACATTTTGCACAACCTTAAAGGTTTTATTTATTTTCATTGTTTAGGCAACGATTGTTAGAATAATGAAAGCTCGAAAAGTTTTAAAACATAACGTACTTATGCAAGAGGTAGGTATTTTAAAATAATCGCAAGCGAAGAACCAGGTGGGAATCTTAATCTCAGGACGAATATTAATGCCCAGCACAAAACATGGAACAAAGCCATAGAATATGATAAGATTTATTAAACTAACGTTTCGTCGCATAGGTTAAAACGGACCTACAAAATTGCCCTCCATGGGCAGCCATCTTGGCTTCACATTTCATTGGCCAGTTAGCATTCCAGATATGGAAATTGAGTTCACTGGGTCTATGTGGCTACAGCTGACCACAACAAACGGAATATTTTGTCCATATAGTAACAAAACATGAACATTTTATAAAAAGCCCAGACAATATCAACAGTTTATTTTTCTTAGTATCATCGATTACATCAACATAGCATTGACGCAACTATCAGTATTTAAGGTAAAATCAGGAGAATTTCAACAATTTAAATATATGTAATTATCTTATTCGAAATCAATGTCTATGCCAGAGCTTTTATTGTGAACAACGTCAGTTGATATCATGTCAGCGTCCAAGTATGTCAATGTGTATTTAAGAAATACCAGATGGATTCCCGTGTTCGAATACTGCGATCCAAACACGCGGAATGTTGCGAGACTTGAGAAAAGCATAAAAACACGCGAGCCACTAGGCGAATGTTAACAGCTCGCCGACGATTCATGTTACTTTATAATGCTGATTACATTTGCAAATAGTTTCTTAAAAGCGCTCCTGGGGCGCTTATTCTGTGTTATGGGCCGTTTACACGTGCGATTTAGCACGTTGCGATTGTCATCCTGGCGTATGTAATAAAGTAGTGACATTTTGTGCACCAAGATATCCGCTTATGATTCGCTGCAGTTTGTCGTCGACGGTCTCGTCATTTAAACACATACTCCATGATGTCAATCGCAAAGCACAAAATTGCACGTATAAACAGCCCCTCAGCATTTACCAAGGAAACGCTTGTTCGAAGGGGGCGCTAGTTCGAACATTCTTATGCGGTATACGTTTTTCAAGGGGGTTGGAGTCATCACCGTGCCGTGGTGGGTTCTAAATTGAAACGTTATCACAGAAAAAAATCGACCGAAATTTGCGTTGTTACCGATGCTCTTCCCACTTGCTCAAATATATCGTGTATTGAATTCTGTTTAGGTTATTAGCCAGTCAAGGACACGGTTTTCTCCGAGTGTTTCTATGATTAAGGTAAAGTTTCGATATGGTTGTGAAACAGTTTGACCTATTCAACGCTTAAATTTCGCTTCATGAATGTTCCTGGATGTTCTCTCATGCATGTTTATGTCTTTTGATTTATTAGAAAGCCATTGAAGCCTTGATGGAAAAACAATATTTGGAACGAAAAGGCAATTCCAAAGATGAATACACTTACGTTGCATAGATCTGAGGATGCGTAGTGATGCCTTCATGGGTTTTTTACCTGGTCATAGATATTTTCTAATACTCTGTTTTCTAGTGACCTTTCGCACTTAAAATTCATAATTTGCTTCACAAGTGGCAAGATGTCATTGCTTTATTTAAGTGTAGTTGGTCAAACGTACCGTGCAAGTGAAAATGAGTTTGCGACACGTTTTTTAATGCGAGACGTTTGAACCAAATGGAAAGCCAAGGTTTTCGCCAGCACGTTTATAATATCAGCGTAGAATTATTTCTGTGACTATCCCCGAAGATGCAAGCCGTTTTCTTCGAATTTAAGCCGAAGCAATTGACAAGATTCACAACCACTTAAACAGACAAAAGTAAAGTTATTTTTCCATAACTGCAACAACTCAAACAGCTGTATGAAGAATTTTGTGGGCTGTTTACACGTGCGATTTTCTGCCTTGCGATTGACATCATGGAGTATGTGTTTAACTGACGAGAGCGTCAAGGACAAACTGCAGCGAATCATAAGCGGATGTCTTGCAGCATAGACTATCATGAATTTGCTTCATACACCAGGATGACAATTGCAACGTACAAAATCGCACGTGTAAACGGACCTTAAGCCTGCAACGAACAAAGAGTACAGATCCACGATACGGAAAAGAAGTTTTTCTTCTGGCTGAATGCGCCCAAATTTACCTGAAACCCGACCTTCAGAGTCAATAACCAACCACTTCTGTTGAAATTACTTGGCGATGATGTTTAACTGCTGACCTTTTTTTATATCTAACTTGCTAAATCCAAACTGAAACTACTGAAATAACGACGGTTTTCTACTCGGAATTTTCGTCGCTGAGCGGAATTCCTCATTTTTTCTGAGATTTCGAGTGAAACGAGTTTAAAAAGAGAAAGAAAAGCTTTACCCCCCCGCGGAAAATTTCACTTAGTGGAAAAGCGGCGTTAAACTCGGGCACAGTTGCAACATTGCACGCAGCATTAATTCATCTCGGGGTTTATTCAATAATACGCACTGAGCCTAAGACGAATAATTGTTTTAGTATAATTACAAAGGTGGTTATTTGAAAGAACATAGTGAACGAGCACTTTTAAAATCTCCTCAGTAACATTTAACAGAGATAGTCGCCATCTTACTTCTGAGCCTTCGCTGTTACATTCACCTGCAGGTGAATATCGAGAATTATGACGTAATTTATGGCCAATCACCCCGCGTGATTTTGGATAATCATCTGTGTAACTATACTAAAATGCTTTATTATGTGGCCAAGCTCGTGTTTTGGTCCGTACGCAAAGATACGCACGCTGATTGGTTGCTGAACGGTCCGACATTTTACGATATTGGACGGTGAGTTTTGGCGGGAAAATCTTCGAACTGATTTTAACGAAATTTGAATAGAATTAAATATCTGAAACAGAAAAATTCCAAGTAATAAACCGCGCTTAAACACTATAATTGGTTTCGTTTAAAGCCAGAAGTGATAAAACCAGGTTAAATTCATGTTTAACTGATGGAAACAAAAAGCAAAACGAACAAGTTACGAGGTAAGGTAAACAGCAACATCCAACGACAATAAGCTATATAATAAATTACTTAACGTCGTCTACTCAGTTTGCACTGGAAAGAATTTCCTTTCGGTGTTTTCCCACCGACCTGGCTTGTTGCTTGGTCTGTTCGAAAACTTCGGGCAAATACTTTCCTGTATGGACTTTGCTCTGGTCAATAAGTATTTAGAATGGTGTACATGATATATTTTATGACTGGTTTTAGTGGAAGGGTAACCCTACAGCACTTGCCTGTATGTTTTGTTTTGGGTTTTCTTAACGATTTACTCTAACTTTCGTTCTAATGTTTCCTGCTGATATTAGAATCTCTTCATTATCTTTGTTGATTAGGCTAGGTTTACACTTGACTAGATTTCTCTGGATTCATAGGCAATCCGGAGACTTTTTCTTCGGATTTAAAGTAGCCGTTTCCACTGAAGTAACGAATTTGGCATAGAATGTCTTCGAATTCCTCACGAATCCGGAAAAGAATCTGGATACTTTGAATTCGGACGGCTGAAACTCTGGAGAAATGTTACTCGTTTTCGTGAATAACAGCAGACTGATGTAGCCAGTGCCGGGATAATTTTTTTATTAGAGACTGTAATAGTCAAAGAATGGAAAGAAATTTATCGGTTGTCCAGCGTTACTTTCAATGACATTTGTGGGAATATACGTCCATTCTTAGACAAGAAAGCAGTGTTTATGTTAACGCGTATACAGCTACCCAGATACCTTTTTACTGTGTAAACGACCAACAAATCCCAATACAATTTTGGTGTGAATCCGAAGACTGTTGCTGTAGCATAAGCGTAGCCTTAGTAATCGCTGTATGTACAATGTTGAACACTGACACCGTGGCTAAATCCGGCCGTCCCGAGATGTCTCGTGGCGGGTAAAATCGTCTGGCGATAGCCAGAGTGAAATAAGTCGGGTACGGACCAAAAAAGCTAGAGACAGTCTTCACCTTTTGGCAGTCCGAGACGTTAAACCAGTGGTTCTCGACCTCTTGAGTGAAGGCCACCTGCTTCATATTGAAATTTCTGCCTGCCCCCTGTTGAGCACACTCAATCCCAGTTCTTTTCCCGCTCCAACGCCCAATCCCAGAGCAATACTCAGTTCGGTATTGCCGAGTTAGTCTTGGATTTTAACACTAAATGACTACCTGAAACTTAACTACGTATGCTGCGGTTGTGAATGACTGATGAACGCCCACCATTTGCATGCTAACATCCCCAATCTGCTTCCTTACTTCCACTGCCTACCCCTATATGATCTGAACGCTTCCTGGGAGGCGAAACAGCCTCCGTTGAGAAACGCGTTAAGCATTGACAAATAATTGATGTGGCGTTAACCAGTGTAAAACAGTAGAAGTCGGATTCGGACCAGAATGAGTTAAGGCAAACTGAGACGCTCTAACCATTGAGCTACCAGGACTCGGATGGCGAGCTGATGTGCAAGTTCGACATTTGTGCTGCCTAAGTGGCAGCCACGATCTGTTCATAATGATATTAAGCCGATATATGTTACAGATGTGAGAGATTGGAGATGCCTATTGGCTAAGAAGAACAATGAACGTTCGATCATCGAAGATATCTCCCTCCAAATATTCATATCTACAACATATGCCAAATAACTGAAGTGTTCATACCAAGCATTAGGGTCAGCGGCGACGTGGTTTCTCAAATAGGGGTCGAGAAATGTTAAGCTAAGGATATTTTCCACCAGGCGAATTTTGTCCCGCGAATCGATTTTTCATTGTTTAAATTGAACGGATCCATCATTAGTTCCAACCGAAAGCTCATGAGACAGAAGAAAAAGCCGCTTCGCGCGAAGAAATTCGTCTAGTGGGAAACGGCCTTAAGGGCTCACTTTTAGCAGAAGGTGTAAGGTGTGAGTGACGAGACTGCTGCCAGTAAAAATAGGATGTGAATTGAAGATGCGACAACCTTAAATTTATTAAGATAAAAACTTAGAAGAAACAACTGACATCATGAAATGCGTCCATAATGACAGGCGTCAATAATAAAATATAAATGACTAGAAGTGATCCCCTGCAGGGTATAGAGGACGTTTTAAATTTCATAATTCTATACAAAACGTCACGTATGTGCTGCTTTTGCACTCAACATTTTATATAGTGGCTTTCAGCAAGCAAATCAGAGGGGGCCTACTCGCTACAAACTGTTGGGGGCCATCGGGAAATGTCCCGGTGGGCTACGCCACCACTGGTTACGGTTACTAACCATGCATTTTATCTGTCAAATGTCCAATCTGTTTGTCAAGCTTTCGTTGGCGGCATTCGCGGTGTCGCTGTACCACCTGTATAGACCTTCTAATGACCAGTGAGAGGTTCTAACCATCAACCTACCAAGACTCGGGTGGCGAGCTGTAAGGAGCAAGTTGAAGACGTAAGGGCGGACTGAGCAGTCGAGCAATCGGACGTGGACCGAGGGCCCGGATCCTCTGGGGGGCCGAAAACACCCAGAGGGAAATAAATTAATTTTTTTCAGCAAGGAGTTTCTCGAATGGGAGAAAAGTCGATGACAATCACCGGCAGCCGCCGATTCACGAATATAGAAAGCTTAGAATCGAGAATTGGCCTTTGAAAATGTTTATCAGAGTCTGCATCTAAAACTCTGCGTATCTACATCAAATTTCCTATTACAGATGTCACAGAGAGAGTAATCAGTATGTTTATCATGTCTACAAACGTTCAGTCACAAAGTAAGAAATGAAACAGAAAGGTCACTCGGCGGTGCAATGTGTCCTCGTTTTTCAGTGCGCATGTCCGGGATCCGCCATGTTGGCAGCCAGATAACTCCAGCCAGGCAACGAGGAACATAACGGCGAAAAACCAACTTGGATCACTAAAACGGCTTTATCCGAAAAGTATTCGGACGATTTCCGTCTTACTTTGATATGTTCCAGAGTAAAAGCAAGAGATTAATTTTTATCATAATTAAAAGGCGTGTAAAGATATTTTCCGTGACATATTTAGGTAAAAATTTGTTGCTTATTTTTATTAACTATAAGTAAAGGAAATTATAATTTTTACATTAAAAGAAAGTTTTACGAATTTTATCAATTTCACTGTTTGTTTTATGACCACCAAAAATTGCCATACCGCCCCATTTTGTGGATAACCAGAGTCTTCTGTGACAGCTGACATTGCCATCTGAAAGCTACTTTGAGTCATTTTTCCCACTGCTTCTGAGTATCCCATTTCAGTGTATACTAAATAAGAGATGGCATCATACCTGCTGAAGCGAATTCATGAACCATCCTGTCAACAAAAATTTATTTTATTACTGACAATTGTATGTAGTTATACACGCAAAATTGCCATACCGAACCCTAACCCTAGCCCTTGTGGAAAGGTTAGGTGTAAGATTTGTAAATTTGTTAAAACGGGTTCTATTTTTGAAAGTAGGGTTGAAAAGAAATCTTTCCATATCAACCATTCTTTTGATTGTGATTCAAGTGGGGTGGTTTATTTGATTACACGTAAGAGGTGTGTCAAACAGCATGTAAGAAGTACGATAACGGAATTTAGAAAGAGATTTAATAACCATAAGAGCTCGATGAATCGATATGGTAAGGGACAGGGGTATTTGTGGAGAACATTTATATGCACTTTTTTTTTGAAGAAGGCCGTTTGAGATTATAGGATTTGGAAGTTCAAATAACAGGTGTTACGGGCAAGAGAGACCCTACGAGAAGGAAAAGCTTTTGGGCAGAAAAAAATTAATAGTTTTGTCCCTTCGGGGTTTAATGTGAGACTTGTAATATGCAAATGACTTCTGTAAAGATATATAAAGACTCCCGTTGTTGACAGCTGGTTCATCTGAAGAAGGGGCTGTGCCCCGGAATATTATGATTTAAAGTATTTTGATTAAAGTCAACAAGTTTTTGAAAATTGATGTTGTATATATATATATATATATATATATATATATATATATATAGCTGACAAGATAGAACTTTTAAAAACCTTATAAAACTTATTGAAATAAATTTTTATAACGTTTTTATATATATATGTAAATATATATATATATGTAAATTGTCACTTGTAATATATATATTATATCGTATGTGTACAGATAGATATGGAGAGATATAGAGATATAGATATATAGATATGTATCTATGTAAATTATCATTTGCGGTCAACATAACTCAGACTTACATAATATTATCCAGCAGATAGACAAGTGGCAATTGATGAGGAGGACCATCCCGTAATGTGGCTACTGGGTGCAACACATTTTCACCATGCCTTTACACAATGGTTATTCTTTGTCACTCTTATCAATGCAAAAGTTGACGCGTCGTAATGCTTTCCGCATTTGCACTTAGCTCTTCCTGTCACAAGATAATTAAATAAACGCTGTAGCGCTGATCCACAAATCAAGTAAATTTCATCCTTTTCATGGCATTCACAGTGAAGCTGTGTTTTGGGCTGAAGCATTATTTCCAGCAGTCGAAACTCTTGATCAACAGGTATCACTGAGTTCTGTACCAGAGACGTGGTTGTTCCCTTTCTTGCCGGCAATGGGAATTGATCTAAACCATGTTCGTGACTAAGCTAGAAATTTGTTAGGACCTCCATAACATCAGCATTGCTTGCTGGGCTGGTGGTGGGAGATGGTATTGCGCGTCTAATCGTAGCTATATTTTCCCGTATTCTTGACAGACGACTTTCGCTTTCTTGCTGACTTCGATTTTGAAATTATAGCTAGCCTTAGAATTTTTAAGCTGCTCTTTATTTTGCTGATAATAAGCTTGACTGTTCACTTTTGCTCAGTAGAGAAGGCGGTAAGGCTGATGGAGACAGAGATGTTGAACCGATTATGACGAAGTACGCTGCCAGATGCGATGTTTTGAAAGTTGACGCCACTATTGTTTACACTGAATTTTTGGGCACGTGCAAATAAAAATACTGATGGCTATAATTATACTGATTGCGGACACTAATAAAAGCGAACAACATCATACTCGATTGTAAGGCATACAATTTATTCAAGCTGTTTGGCAACGTAGCAATCAACATTACAATTAAACGACAGAAACATTTTAATGTCTGAGTTACAGATATTTTTCTTTATTAGATTGTTCTATATGATTCTCCAACGCATAAATAACCTCATAAAGTCAAAAATAACCACACAACAAGCTCCAATTAATCTCCGCGCCTTTTCTTGTTCACACAGTTCAGGTACGACCGCCATGTTGAAATTTCGTCAACCGTCATGCGATCGTAAAAGAGGGAGGAGCTTTCCCTTTTATAGGGTCGCTCCGTGTTTAAGAGCGGTCACTAGTTTGCTTACTTGTTTACTCGTATTTCACACTCGAAATCGGCTTGCAGCACACTTATGCCAGAACTAATTTCAGTTGTTACGTGTTCATTGTAGCTATATTTTCGTGCTAATACCAAATGTCCAAATCTAGCTTGTTGATTGCGTGTCACTTAGGGTTTGTATTTCCTGCTTAAAGCTAGACAAACGTATGTTTCAAAATGTTTGCCGCTCCGCAGATTTCCAATGTAAATTTAAACTTCACAATTCATTTGTGGAAGGAGTTTTTCTAGGTTGAACTTTAAATGTGAAAGTGACTAATTGAGATAACATTTTACATGTAATACCTTGACTCATCCTTGTCTTGAACCAATTTGAATGTCTTAAACTGGTACTCATGTCTTGTTTTCACTTCAACAGTGAATTGCAAATAGAATTATTCAGAAAAAACGTATGGGATTGATTTGTTTTTATTGAAATTTTTAGTTGATAAATCTGGTCTGGTGTTTTGAACCTCTCTATGAGGAGGCTGTTTGGAAGAAGCAAGGTTTATGCATTGAAGAAAGAGTCAATATAAATTATAAATTACAAAATGCAATATTTATTAAAAAGTCATCACAGTTCTTTAAACATGAAATTCAATGATTGTGTAATTCCATGTTGACTTTTAGTAGATTGTAACATAAACTTTAAGGTGCATTATTAAAGGCATCTGTAGAGATCTACTGCATGCTTCCCAACGTGATTCCAACAACCCTTGAAATATCTCATGTATGCTTTCCTGCATACAGTAGCATGGCAGAGGCTGAAATAATTTCAGTGTTGTGTGGAAATTGTTAACTTAGGCAGGTTTCCACTTCATTGTCACTGCTGTGCATGCAAAACATGTTACATTCAAGATCTGAATCAGTAGAAGAAAAATTAATTTGAAAGTGGCCTATCAGCTTTTCACGTGAAGCAATCCTGTGAGTTTGTTTTCACATTTTTGTGATTATATCATCTAGTAGATTTACATGTAAATTTCTACGAAAATATAGCTGGACAGTAAAAGTGAATGAAGAACTGGGCTGGTCTTTAGAATAATGAAAAACTGACCCATTGCACTGAAGCTACAACTCCTGGATGTACAATATTTCTGCAGCAGTTTATGCAAAGAAATAACTGCTCACTTTATTAAAAATTGACACTTTCTTCTTTATAAAAAAAGACATGCACAAAGACACAAACCATTGGTAACAAGTGCTACATGTAATCAGGATAATGGAGGGAAAATTTACATAGTAAAGTGGAAATTAAAAAAGAAGAGATTTAGGTTTATTCACTGTAGTCACTGTTACTGTTTCTTAAATCAGCTTTTTTATTTAACAAAATATATAACAATAACTAAACTTTACACATGGAAGAAAACCTCCTGTCCCAATTTGGAAACAGACATTCCAACTTGGTGACGATTTCTTTATAATGTCACATCCTTCTTATCAAACCTAGTGATAAAATAGAAAATTGTTAACACAAACATGACCAACATCCATCTGTTGCCATTGAATGCAATAATATTTAAATATATTCAGTTGCAGTTGCACCACTTGCAAAGTAGTGTTAACCAATATATAGACGACGGACATAAATGTAAGTTTATGTACACAGGATATAAGGTACAATTTTTTCAGGGTGTAAATTAGGACAAGCAATTTGGGAGAATGTTCCGAAAAGCCTTCGTGGTTGCACCACTGCTGGACAGACAATCGTGAGAAAATTTTAAATAAAACTGAGGAATTTTTTTGTTTATTATGGAAAAGCTACTTGAAAATTTAGGAACACAAAATATTTAAACCTTTGAACTGAATCAAAGCAGTGGATTTATTCGGAACATATTCAATACAGACGAGTGTTGACAGAGGCTAAGTGTTTAAGCAAGTTGGAGTTCTAATTTAAGGAATTAAAGCAGTTTTATTATGATTAATAAAAAAGGCTTAAACCATAAACAGGTGCTATAAAATGTGAAACCTGCTTTCGTTATTTCATCGTTAACAGCGAGAATAATCAAGCAAACGTCGCTTGTCTGACGAATATCATGTAAGTGGCTGACGCGGTGATCCATAAAGGATAATGAAAAATTACCTTTTTTCTATTGGGTAAATTACCTTAAAAATACAAAGATTTTGCTAACTTACCTTTCTTCTAGACGTACCAGTCGTAAAACAAAAATCGGCCGCAACATGTTTGAGATACAGCAGTTCAAATGACCCGAACCCACTTTTTGCCATTATCTTTGTCGTTGACCATGTCCGCAGTTATCTGGCTGCCAACATGGCGGCCGAGATGCGCGGCACTACATGCGCGAGGGCAAAAAGTTTAAAGCTCCGACGCGAGTGACACCTCTGTTCCGTTTCTGATTCTGTGCTTCAGTGAATATCGACAATTTCATTTTGTCACGGTTTTAATACAAATGTGCGCAAAGATATACTCTATTCAGGAAAACGTTTACCACTGATATTAAAGAACAAAATACTTGGCAATCTTTTAGTATAACTAAGCCCTGAGATGGCTGAGAATGATTCTGCGGCTATTCATCACCTTTTTATCCGGTTTATTTTTAAAAGCTTCTGAGTCAATGCCAAAGTTCGTTACCGTTTTTAAGCGTGGTAGCAATATGGATTTTTATGGTTGGTTGTTCTTGTTTCACCGTTCGGTGATTTCCAAAATACAGTAGAACCTGAGTTTTACGACCACCCCTTTTGCCAGGCAAAAGTGGTCGTAAATGCCAGGCGGTCGCTTAAGACAGGTAGTGATGTCACGTAGTGGCCGCCATATTTGCGTGTGCAACTTCCGGAAAATGCGTAAATTTAAGCAAAATGCGCATTATTATGATTGAACAAGCAAACCTAAATTTCATTGACGATTACTTTATTCTACTAAGAATCACACAAGAATTTGCATATGTTAATCTACTTATTAAGTGAAAAGAAATTGGTCAGCGTGAAGTGCTTCGATTTCCTAACTCGTTCTGAAAGAAATTCACAACAGTATAAGTATAACTGTACGGAAGTGATCAAAACTAGATCGAAGCGGTAAGTGCGTAGTTTTTCTGGTTTCCTGTATTCTCTTTGCCAAGACAGTTGAAGCGATTGTGGGGCGGCATTGATTCAAACAGCGAACTTAACTCACGAAACTTACTGATTATGATCGATCAAATTAAATCTGCCCTACCTATTAGGTTCGGCAGAAGAGGACGCTGGTCTTCTGCCGAACTTAATTCATCAATCAGGTTCGGCACATGAGTAGAGCGGTCAGCAATTTTAGTTTGCAGTGGTCGTTCGTGACAGGTAAAATTTCTTATTTTGACCGCTAAAAAGTGGTCGCTGGTCGCGTTAGACAGGTGGTCGCTCACGGCAGGTATATTTTAACTACAAATCGTCCGTGCCAGAAAAACTGGTCGTATATGACAGGTGGTCGTAAAAAGGGGGTCGTGAAATTCAGGTTTTACTGTACATGTAATAAAATAAATGTTTTGAACCTGGGAGAATCGTAACATGTTTGAGGAAATTGATCGTCCAGGTTAGTGTAGTCTTGAGAAAGACTGTTGGTTGAAGTGACTTACGTTTCGACAGCCTTAGCGGTCATCTTCAGAGTCTAAAGGAGAGTAAATGTCAGGTTTGCCCGTATTTGTATCTGGCTCGTGCGTGATAAGTGGGCGGTCGTATTAGTCATGGAGGTGTGATAGTTGGTGAGAAGCAATGGGTCCTGGTAATTACCAGGACATTACAAACGACTAATTTACAAAGTCAAACGTGCGAGCAGCCAATAGACTTACACTTCGACAAACTGATAACGCCTACACAACCACATCCATTGCTTCTCACCAACTATCACACCTCCATGACTAATACGACCACCCACGTATCACGCGCGAGCCAGATACAAATACAGGCGAACCTGACATTTACTTTCCTTTTGACTCTGAAGATGACCGCCGCTAAGGCTGTCGAAACGTCAGTCACTTCAACCAACAGTCTTTCTCAAGACTACACTAACCTGGACGATCAATTTCCTCAAACATGTACCTGTAATAAGTAATAACTAACTGAATGAAATCTGTTGAATATCGTAATTCTTGTTCTTCACCGTAGGGAGTGAAATTTGAGACGCACTTCGTTACCTTATCGACGGCTGTTTGGTAGACTGTATGCATGTCTGGTAAAACTCGAGAAATCCTGGCAATATTTTCCATGTGAGAGTGAAATGACGGAACATCTCGCAATTCGAACTTGCTACATATAGAATAGCAATCAATCTTTCTTTTTTGGTAAATTGAGCTGTACACTAAATTCAGACCCTTAGTATTAACATTTTCTTAGGGGCCCAAATCTCCCTTCTGCCCGACGGCCAAATTGTTGTCAGTCCGCCCCTGCGTGTGCTAGCTACAATTAACTCCCTCTAAGACGGACACCATCGGGACCGTTCTTACTGTCCGTCTAATAGAGGTGTCCATCTTCGAAGGAAATGACGTCATCTAACACTGGCCATCTGTATGAAAGCATTTACAAGACAGCTCAACGGTTCCTTGTTAATTTTACTTGGAAAGTACCCCAAATAAAATCTATATTCTACTCTAATGCGTCAAACTGATTGTAAAAATAAACAAGATCAAAGATGCATAATGTTGATGGTCAAAATGTAAATGTATGAAACTAATGTGCCGCAAAAGTTACAACTGTGTTGAATAAAAAAATTCAGTTATTGCAGACTGTTTTTGTTGTGAAAGCCTCGCGTCTTCGAGCTTTTTGCCAACGATTTCTACGGATGTAAGTAAATCTTCGTTGTGCAGTTGTGCGAGTGTAAACTTCTTTAATTCGTCAACCAGGTTGAGAGCTTCAGCAGCTGACTTAATAGAAGACACAGGCGAATCCATATCGACATCATCGTCATCGTCGTCACTGCTATCCACCAGCAGTGATATTTTCTTTTCAGTAATCTTCTTTTTCAGTGGTTGGTCATATGCCTCGGTCGTTTTGCCGCTGCTTTAGTCAATATTTGCTTATTCGTGGAAGTACTGTATTGTGCGAAGTAACGGGAAAGAGAATAAATCGAGGAGCTGGATATGGCTTAGGAATCCCTTGTAGATACACCATTAATGGGAACAAACTCGCTTTGAGATGGCTGAGCGAACTTTTCTTAAAAGAAGCGACTATAGTGAAGGATACTGTAGTTCGAAACCTGGAGACAAAGACTGGCAGAAAGCGGAAGACAAAATCTGGTGATTGTGGCGATAGTTCATGCAAAAAGCGGAGGACTTAGAACCTTTCCTTCTTAACTATTTTCGGGAATCCTTTATATGTAGGGCTAACCTCAGGATATTTCCCTTTTCGTGTTTTGATGAAGCTGCAATAATATAGTTTACTGTTATTGTCTGTCAAACGTAATAATGTATGTCCGGTTGCTAAACATACCATAAAGAATGTGCTAATTTTTTGAACACAAGTCATTTCCGTTACTGTGAAATATCGCAATTTCATTACGAAAATCCTATTAATCAGTCAGTAAGTGTCCACTGTGGGAGGTATTTTGAACCTTTTTCCGCCTGAAAAGTGTCCGTTGTCCATCTTAGTGAGGTTTCCGTGTTAGAGAGAGTTTGGTTATAGTAAAATATTCAATAAACGGCCGGGACCAAATTTAGTCTCCGTCTTAGAGAGGTGTCCGTTAAGAGAGAGTTCATTGTATTGAGCCAGCGAGACTATGATTGTGATCTATGGTGCAAGGTCGACATATGTGTTGCCTATACGGCAACCACGATATGTTGATGTGGTCGAATGAGAAGTTTCAAAGTGGATGTCGGAGCTTGGAGGTATGCAGGATGATATGCCCATCCTTTCGATACCTGTCTAGGGCTGAGAAATGAGGGTTTGAGCTTTACAAACTTCCACATTTCGTGTTATGTCACCAAGCTCTCACATGCACTTAGGTAACATTCATCTCAGTCTATCATATTGTCCGCATTTCGTGGCTGACGAATAGTTAAAACGCTTTACCGGTCATCAAAAGGCTGCGGGCACCTCCCCCCCGTCTAGACCTCAGACGTTTTTCTGTGGGTCTATGCTTGAGGAATGTCCTGTATGTCCATATCACATCTAAGCTCCCATACACCTTGTGCAACATTCACCTCAAAATGAATGCTATATTCCATAGAGATTTCGTTGCAATTTGGTTCGCTTTTCTAATAACCCAGTATAAATGCCAGCCAAGTTTTCAGGCGTGCTCACTTATACCCCCACACCTGTAGACTTGGCACGGGTGACGGAGTGCATTAGCAAGATATAAACGCCTGGACAAAAATCCTTAAGAATTTTGTTTCAGTGTCCGCCGAAAGCACCATATATCACATTCACCAAATCTCGCTCTTATTGCGATAGTTTCTAAGACTAAACCTAAATTTTACCCTAACTTTCGTACACATACCGTAACAGGCCAAGCTAATCGAAAAAGGTGAATAACAGAAACTTTATATTTTTCCAGAAAAAAGTTGGACATTTCCAGAAAAAGATTAGATTTTTCCAGAAATTTGCTATAAGCACTCGCTATTTTATTACATTTATCAAACAGATTTCTGGAAAAGGTAGTACAGAGAAAGTATAAGATAGCTGTGGAGTTTGAGGTAATTTGGAAAGTTAAAAACGTAAAAGACAGACCACTAAAGAAGGAAGGAATCACCGGTTAAGTGTCAGTCTATTTTTCTTTTTAATCTTAAAAGTGCTTAATAACCAGGAGTGTCGTGTGTCTGGCTGTTCTTCAGAATTCTGTCAAGTCATTTACTCGGACTTCCTCGAACAAAGATGCGGAATGACAGATACAGTGCTAGATAATAAGTTCCTGAAAGATCTGGTAAGTTAATTCGTTAAAAGCATGGTAGGGCACAGGTCCAGTATAGAAATAACGATGACAATATTTTCAGTCTTTAGCTCAATCAAAAGTGTGCTTTATTAAATGACAAGACAGTCAGAACAGAACGAATTCCGGTCTTACAGGTACCTTCGGGAGCATCTTAACTGTATATATGCACAACATCCTATCGTCTGTTGAACGGGAGACGTTTAAAAACAAAAACATACGAAATGCGTGGTAAAACGTCTACAGTTATGTCGTAGCAGAGGAACAACATCTGGTCCTGATCTCGCTTGCGTACATCCCGATTAATGGCCAAGAGGTGCTTCCATTAACGCTATGAAGGGCATGTCGATATATTACGGTATTTCACTGCGAGGCGGAGTCTCCACTCATGATATTACCAGTTTAATTGAATTAAATTTACCATAGGGGAAACTAACATTAAAACGTGACTACCTCGAACTGAAACGTGGACACTGGCCGAGCAGCAGCTATTTATCTTGACACAATAATAATCTCTTTGTCAATTGATTGTTTTGGTATGTTATTCTTGTCATCTTATGTACTTTTCTAATTAATTCCTATTCCCGCCAATGGTGTCGGCTCTCCTTTCATCCTTCCATAGCTGTTTTGCCATTTAATGCTGGGGGTGCTCACAACTCCTTGTTAAGGTTAATATTTCATAATTCGCTACAAAACTCTCTTCATATTAGTATCTCCACGTTCGGAACTTTCTCTCACATCAGGACTAATCGTCCACAGATCCCTATGTAAACAAACAGCAAGAGATATTCGTATGGCGTATACACTTAGTTAATCATACGTCTGTCTTCCTACTACAAGGACAGTTTCTAGACTCCGTTACTAACTGCCTTCTTGTCTCCAAAACAAGCTTACAGAGAAGAATCATGAGATGAAAAGTGACCCGAGCTTTACGAAAGAAACTATGCGTCTTTGACGACAGTCAATTGTCGTGGTTTGAGAGTCACGTGAAGCGCCATTCCAATAAAGATTATTTAGAATTAATTATCAAATTTATGATGGTGTTAATTCCATGTAGTGCCATATGTAATAAGATGCTCCTTAGAAACATGGCAGACAAGGTATACATTTGGTCGTTGAGAAGTATCAAGAAAATCTTGTAAAACTCAATTTCACAGAGAAAACGGTGACAGCAATTACCGGACCACTCAAGTCACAAAGGCAGAGAACAGTTGAGTACCATGGTTAAAGTTCATATTCTGTAAGAATTCAAGCTGAGTTTTTATTCAGCCAGGTCTCTTGATTCCTTTAGCACACAGTAATAATTTTGTTTGCTTGAATGCGGAAAGGGACGAGACCTATTTTTCGCCCAACTGGATTCAGAGCTTTGTCATAAACATTAATTCTTCACAATTCAATTCCAAGCTAAGGTCAGATGGAGTGATAAGCAAGCTTACTGTTATAACTCTTACTTCGGGCTTGAGCGAGAAATCTAGCACATTTAGACAATCTCCAAGATATTCTTTCATTGTTTACTCATTGAACAGGTGTAAGAACTTTGCCTAACTCGAATACTATTAAACTATCAACGTTTTTCAAAATGGATCATTGCACTCTGGCGCGTCTGACGTACTTAGAATTCGTTTGACGGCTTTAACGCAGTTTGTTTAAAACTAATAAACGTTTAGCTCTAAAGTTGGAAACCGGGAAAATTAGCAAAACGAAATGCTAACAAAAGACCTTCATTGAGAAGCTTACGACCGAAATTTAACGTTAGTTTTCCTGAGTTCGTTTTTAACAATTTATCACCTTGCGCTTTTGTAGTATCCATGACGCCTGGGTAGGATTTGGGGAGCTTTTGGTAAACAAATGTACTGGATACTTCGTTACATCGAACAAATACCATCTCACAACACCTTCTGAAGTACCACATCAAAACTGGTTAAATATTTCATTTTCTTCTGCTCTAACTAGCAAACGCGGGGATTCAAAGCGAAACACCTTGATTTTCAAATTTAAATTGGTCAAAAATGTCTGACAAGCATTCTTATAAGAATTGAAAATTGAAAAAAATGGCTGTCATAAGGTTATAGTTGCAACAATGCAATACGATACTATTTTTTTAACGTGGCCTATGGTCTTAGCTTCTATTTATATTTATATTTAGCCAGCTAGACTTGGCCACCTCCCGGTGCAGTTGTAAACACAAGACACCATGAACGACAAAATATTTTTACAAGCGTTTTTGTCGCCCATGGAATGGCATTTACATAATTACATTCAATGGATCGATGATGTAGATCGAAAAACGTGTTAATCGAAAATTAATACTTAGTTAACGAACCGTATTTAATGGCACAAATATAACTGTTACAACCATGCTGTGATGTGACCAGTCTGTCATCACTAAGACAAGATTTACTGGGATTAATAGTAATAATAGGATTTATTCTGGCAGTTTCATTGTCCTAATAAAATCATACTTTGAATTAGTCTACAATATTTAGATCAGTGGTTTTTAAGCGCAGCATTCAAAGTCTTTTAGCTTTTTAAATGGACCATTTAGATAATTTCTAACTACTGTAAGTGAGTCAAGGCCACATAATGGTTACTATAATTACAGGAGAAATGTATTTCTATATGAGCTATTGTTTATGTTATAGACTGATCCATTGGAGAACTATATTTTCAGATTTTGTTAACGAGGTAATGTAAATCGAGCTGCCAATCTTGGGGTAAGCGGCCATTCCTTTCCCTTGTACTACAGACGGGACAGAAGCAGCCGGAAAGTGTCAAAAGTAACGTTTACTGTGTTCGATAAATTCCGTTCACTGTTAATATAAACGTTGCTCATAACATGTGGGTTTTCCAAACGGCGCCCAATAGCCAGTATTTAGATGATTAAAATAAGATTATATCTAGCCTCTCCGCAGGCAACAAGATTGGTTTAGATTAAAATGTGTTCCAAGAGCTGAAGTGTTGGACGGCGGACGCATCATCGCCGGAAAGGGATATAACAACGAGACCGAGAAAGTCAGCTTTGCGGTGACTTGTGTAGCAGTACCACTTGTAGGTTAACTTGTCCGGATTAAGCTGTCAGGGAAATGTGTGCTTCAGGGGACCAGCTAGAGGGGGAAGAAGGGGGTGCAACCCCTGCCCTTTTAGCGGACGATGTTACATGTGCCCTGTTAGGCTACGTTTGGACTGTACTGGATAGCTTTCCATAGCGACGCGAAAACCATACCAGATAGGCCTTACGTTTACCCTTGGAATGCTATTTACGGAGCGATTTTTCGAACAGAGCGACTTTGTTCCGGTCCACTCTTGAAGGTGGTACGTTCCATATCGTATGGGTTTTCTGGGCACTTTGAGCCTTCGATTGCATTCAACGTGGAGTCACACGAGTGTTTGTGAGTGATTGTTGTTGGATTATTGCAAACAATTTTGGATTACGTAGTAGAATCACAGCAGTTGATCGTATTTTAACATGTTGGTGAGCTGGAGATGGAGTGCGCTGTTACAAGTGCAAATCTCTTTGAGGCGGATTGTATTCTGCCTTTCCAGGCCCGCCGTTTATATTATACTGGATAACTTTTTACAACAGTACAGAACTGTCCTATTTACACTATACCGGAGAGATTTACCGACTTAAAAACCTTTCCAGTATAGTGTAAACGTAGCCTTAGTGACAGCTTTTAACCCTTATATCTCAAAGCCACGTAGATCTACTGCACTCGAAATAATTAAAATCGCCCCGACGGTGCCTTGATATTACCATTCGACCCCTACCCTTCAAAATTTCTGGTTGCACCCCCGTGCTTTGAAAAATCCCTCGAATTTTCTGGTTTATTCGTTTGCTTGCGGAGATGAAGCCTTACCACAGGTACTTGATCCAATCACCAAGAGCGATCGTTGGGGAGTTTTGGATTCCCCTACTCATCTTGAACGTCAGTTCAAGTCCTGTCGACGTTATAAATGCGAATTCTTTATAATTCGTTCGGCTTCTGAAACATGAGTGAATTACAAAAAAGGTGTTGATTCAAACCGTTTCAGAGAAAACTATTAAATCTTTGTCTCAAAAAATGTAAGATTCTGACACTAAAATTTCCTTTCTCATACATCAACTTTATTTCTTGACAATAGACCCAATAAAGTACACGACTATAACAGTTGAAGAAACCACCAAGAATACAATCATTCCAATCCTTAAAAGTAAGTTTCGCTAGTGCCTTTGCTATTAATGTTCCTTTCTACGAGAAATTTATCCAAACATTCCCATACTCCAGAACCTGTACTTGACTGGCTTTCCAGGGGCTATAAGATTTTTTAGCCAATTTTTCTTGACATTCATTGACGTTCTTACTAAACAGTGTTGCCTCGAAATAGTTGTGCTTACAGGCAATCAGAATTTGTGAGATATTTTCACCTGTGTTTTTAAACTTTTCTTGTCCAAGACGTCTTCCCTTGACGAGTAAACTCGTCTGGTGTTATCCAGAGTAAAATTAAAAAGTCGGCTACAGACGGGAAAACGTTGATGGCAAAATAAAACTTATTGTTAATTGAACTCTATAACGGTTGGGAATGTATGGCAATAGCCGGTTCCCCTTATTACGTCAGCTGAGTACAACTACCAGAACACTTTGCGGCATTTTCATTTTCATGCAAACATTGAGTTCCCAAAGCGAATTGAAAGACAATTGCTCCGATTAACATTACAAACAAGATTTCGAAAGGCATTCTGGTAGTTGTATTCAGCAGATTTAGGGGAACCGGCCATCAAGCCTTGAACGGTCAAATTTTTCCAAAGAAACTGCTAATTACATGCATACATTCTATTCAAAATCCTTTAGAAAATCTATTGAAATTTGTTCATGCATTCAATTTCCATACATTAGATCGTACAGATATGTCTGATTTCCCATTAAAGGGTTAAGCCTGTGTTTCTTTGGGAGAACCCGAACCTAGATTGAAACTCGGTCCATCAAAGCTGTCGAGTCCGATTTAAGTGTTTCATAATCCGTTTTAGTTCAGGAAACGAATGAAGAAGCCATTTTCAGATTTGAATTTTTCCAAGGAAACGCAGCCATACTCATGCTGCAACTGTAAATCTTTAACAAAATGCTTGCGATGTCAGAACATTCGACGGTAATAAAATACTGGCAGGAAGTGAAGTAAAACTTACTGTCAAATGAAGTGACAACAGACTGTCTTGGTCAAGGGCTTTCACTCAAAGGCCGGCCTCATTTCTATTTAATAACGCGTAACAACTTTCATTATGTATTTTCCAATCATCTTTCTTTCTTCTTTTGTTTTATTGTTTTGAACAAATTTGTTCTCGCACAACGATTGTATAGGCATGAAAGGGTTAGATTCTTTATCAAACTAGTGGCCGTTGATTAATCCTAATTACACTTTTTCTATTCATTACCAGAAAATATACTATCATTAACGCCAACCTCAAACTCATAAACTCAAAAATACATTCATTTTATTCAATCGACATTCACTAGCGTAGATACGCAACCATTTACATCAAAGGGTATTCTATAGCGCCAACAGACGACCATTAACACCATTCTACTGTACATTAGGGATAATAGAATTTCAGTCAGGCAAGATATTTTTCTTATCAGTAATGTATAGTAAAATGGTGTTAATGGTCATCTGTTGGCGCTATAGAATGCCCTTTGATGCAAATGGTTGCGTATCTACGCTAGTGAATGTTGATTGAATAAAATGAATGTATTTTTACATTAATGAGTTTGAGGTTGGCGTTAATGATAGTATATTTTCTGGTGATGAACAGCAAAAGTTGTATAACCTACTGTAGATTTAACATTTAGGATAAACATAAAGCCACGACAAAAATGAGGCACTCCTGGGGAAATGAAACTTTTCAATGCAACATCTAGGTTTGTGCAGAACATCATATCATCGATGGCTCAGTTTCTTTTGTTCTCTGGAGGTTGATAAATAACTTATCTACCTCAATAAGGTATGCATGTAGTTTCTGACAAAATTTTGCCCTTCCAATATGTTTGTTGGGTAACTTATAGACTCCGAAACTTCACCAACGATCAAATAAGTCGGTTAAAAAGCAACATATCAACTTTCGCGCCTCGTCCTCAGGATTATTATTTAAAGGTTGTATCCCGGAACTGAGGTGTTTAAGCCATATATCAACCTGTGGACCAAGCCCGAAGTTATATCACTTAAACAGCTCGGTCTAAAGTACAGTCGACTCCCGATAACTCGAACCTTCAAGGGAAATTGAAAAAGGTTCGAGTTATCGGGAGTTCGAGCTATCGGGAGCTGAGAACAAATTTCCGGAAATAAGGAAAAAATGGTGTTTACTGTTTTTCTATTCATACAGAGCACATTTTAATCAATCTTAATTACAGTATAGAGAAGTCGAGTGAAATTGGAGTAGTATATTTGTTAATCATTACTGTATAAATCAGAACGTAATGTGAAACAAAAAAAAGCAAAGCAGCAGGAGAGATCCGTTCTGCAAACTTTGCAGGTCCAACGAGAACGTGCTACTGCTACTGAGTTCATGAGATTTACATTTTCAAGAAATAGTCAGTTAATACGCCCTGACGCTTCTCAACTAATCTATTACGGTCTATTATTCTTGAAAGGTTTCTAAGGTTCGATTTGAAAGAAACGGTATCAACCTCTATAAACAAACTAAACGTCTGTAACAGGTCAATGGCTTGGCACAATTCGCTTTTTGAGGGGCGTTTTGGCGGCGGCTTATCAATCAGAACCTCATCCTCCTCTTCAAGCTCATCGTCATCTTGTCGAAATTCAGCAAGAATATCACGGTCACTAGGCATCTCAGTATTTGCTGTAAGGAGTTCGTCATCACATCCAGTCATGGTTCCAGCGTTAACTTGCGGTGGTACGTGATCTTGTGCTCTTTTTCTAAGGTTTTCGAGTTCTTCATTGAGCTCTTTAAAAGGGTCATCAGTATCATTTAAAGCAAACTCCTCTGACTCCTTTGAGATCCCTGCTTTTTTGAAGCAGTTTTTAACTGTTGTTTCTGACAATTTGTCCCAGGCTGCAGTTAGCATATTCATTGCTGTTAGGATGTTTATTTTGGGCAAAGGCTCGTTATTGTCAACAGCGTGAATGAAAAGCTGGACTGTGAGCGCTCTGTAGTGCGCTTTAAGTGACCTGATAACGCCTTAGTCCATTGGCTGCGTCTTGGATGTGGTATTAGGAGGCAAGAACAGTAAGTGAATGGCCTTGAGTCCTTCAAAGTATGGATGAGCTGGGCAGTTGTCTACTATAAGCGCAACTTTCCTGCCTTCTCTCAGAAACCTTTTATCAAGCTCTCTGGCCCACTCTTCAAACAAAACACTGTCCAACTTTACTTTTGCGATCGGTATCGACAGGGAAGGTTTCTAGCGCCGGCAAAACACCTTGGTTTTTTAGATTTGCCGATTACGAACATCGGCAACTTCTCGTCCGCGGCATTTGCAGCAGCCATACCAGTAAGCCTTGTTTTGCTCAGTTTATCACCCACACACTTCTCAGACTTTAAATGCAAAGTCTTATCGGGAAGAGCTTGATAAAATAAGCCAAATTCGTCCGCATTGAAAATATCTTCAAGCTTGTAGTTGGTGACAATGGTTGGCAGAGTTGTCTCGTTCCACGAAGCGGTCATTTGAGGGGTGCATGAGTTTGCTTCTCCAGCAACCGTCTTAAACGTGACACTGTGCCTTGTTTTCCAGCGGTCTAGCCAGCCATCAGAACCCTTAAAATCTTCAATCTGAAGCTCTTTGGCAAAGAGAACTGCCTTCTCTTTTAGCACGGTACCACTGACAGGAACATTTCGTTCTCTTGCATTTGCAAACCACTTGTATATCGCTTTATCTAAAGCGTCAAAAGATGCGCCTTTAAGCTTCATTGTCTTTAGACTTTTCCCATTCTCGAAAGCAGCTGAAATTTTCTCTTTGTTTTTCACCCACGTGGACAAAGTGTTTAAAGGAATGTCATACTTCGTTGCTACCTCCTTCTTAGCTACGCCGCTCTCAATTTCTTTGATAGCTTTATATTTCTCCTCCAAAGATTTGGTGATAATCTTACGCTTAAGAGACTTCTTTTCCGACATTTTCAAGCAGTACTATCGAATCTCATATAAACTGCAAGGTGCGATTTCAGCAGTAAACGGAAATCAGGAAGGCAAACGCGATGAAAATCACATTGTCCTACAATCCAGTGTTACTTTACACGGTGTGAAAGGAACCTTCATTCTACTGAAAACCAGAACGTTTAGAGCTTTATGCGTTTAGAGCTTTATGATTCTACAGTACTCAAGAAATATATGAGCCGACCTGAGTTTTGACTTATCATTAAAATCCGCTGTACATATTTAATACAAATTTTAGTTTTGATAAAGGAGTTTTCTTGAAGCACTTTCAACGGCATGCGTGTCTGGATTCTGCACAGTATCTGTCAGGCGACTCAATGTTACAATGTGGCCGGTCTATGAATATCCAGTTTGACTAAAGACAGCTACTGAGAGTTGTAACTTCGCTTTAACGTTACTATGGATTCCCCACAAACATCCGCAGACATTGTCTCTTTCAACCTGGATTCCTTTATCAAAGGATATCATGTCTACCAAGAAGTCTGGTCCCCAGAGCTTCACGAGGAGCCAAACGCTGTACCAGAGCCAAACAATTTTGTCGACAAGTACGCGGTTTGTGTGCAACGTTATGGCGAAGTTATAGGACATTTAATGAAAGGCAAATCAGGACGTTTTGCGAAGACAATTTTCTATTTTTTGCGGGCCGATCAGACGAACGAATGTACTGTGGTGGTGACCGGCAAGGCAGTTAACCTTGGAGATGGGGAAGGAATGCAAGTGCCATGCTCACTGCACTTCAAGGGACACAAGAAATTCATTGACATTTTGAAGGAGTTATGGAGTAAGGCTTTATGAACATACAGTGCACTGTAATCCTAAATCAGAGAAACCTGAACTGGACTGACATGTTTGGTGTAGTATAAAAAGACTTCATAACAAATTCAATGTTTGAAACTATGATACTGTTTTGTTTTGTTTTGTCAGGTATTGACAGACATGGTTCGAGTTATCGAGGGTAAAATTATATAGAAAAGGACCTTCGAGTTAGCCGGAGGTTCGAGTTATCGAGGGTTTGAGTTACCGAGGGTAAAATTACTGTAAATGTTTTTCAAAAATCAAGGGGAAATCAATTTTGGTTCGAGTTAGCGCGAGGTTCGAGTTAGCGCGAGGTTCGAGTTAGCGAGGGTTCGAGTTACCAGGAGTTGACTTTATATAACCACCTTATATCATCATTGATGAGGGTTTCTAAAATTGATTTGGCAAAGTTTGGCCATTATCGTTTGACCACCTTTCCAGATATCTCAATTTTCTAGGATGAGACTGATAAGTTTTTTGGGTATGATTGTGAAGAATATTGAAAGTTTTCAAAAGAAAGATTGTTGGCGATAGTGCTTAGCAGTGGAATAAATGTTGACGGTTTGTTTGCGTCTGTTGATGGATCAAGCATGTTTACGTTTTATGTCGTTTTTAATATTTGCATAGAAGTGCTAGATTGAGTGATTTATTAGAGTTACAGGACAATCACTAGATATCAATCTCCTGAATAATTATATGAGGTTGATAAGTATACCTTTTGCTGTTCGTTACCAGAAAATATACTGTCAATGCCAACCTCAAACTCATTAACGCAAAAATACATTCATTTTATTCTATCGACAGATCAGTAGCGTAGACACGCAACCATTTGCATCAAAGGGCATTCTATAGCGCCAACAGATGGCCATCAACATCATGATAGTATACATTAGAGATAATAAAAGTTCAATTACACAAGAGAAATATAAGGAGAAACAGGAAAAGGTGTAATATACACAAGAAAGAGTGCTTCACCAGATATCCAAACACTGACAAGTAATTTGAAAAACTAGGCGATGGCCGAGTTTTCTAACCAACTTCGAGGTGTTTTGATATCTGGTGAAACACGACTTTTGAGTGTATGATATAATATCTCAAACGAATCCGTATTTAAATTAATTAAATCCGTATGCTAATTAAGATCAGATATCCAAACTACGTCTCGGTACTGATTTCCTTTGTGTTTTGTTCATGAATTGTCAATGAGTTTGAGATGTAGATATCAACCTCATAAATATGTTTATGAGCTTAATAAGTTATTTATCAACTTCCTAAGGACAAAAGAAACTGAGCCAATGATGATATGATTGTCGCTTAAACACTTCGACTACAGCATATAACCTTTACTTAGCATAAGCCTGACCGTATTCCAATTGAAGGACAAAAGACCAAACAAGTAAATGCTTTTCAGGTCTTGTGTTACCTTATATTTAACATAAATGCATCAGACAAAGAACAAAAGAAAAAACTTCATGTATTAAGTCCCACACGTAAGTGCAATTATACTTTTGCTCTGGTAATATGTAAATACTAGTGCCGTCAGTGAAAGCCAGACTCAATGCCTTCCTCACAGTCTGCACTGTCGCTACGTGAAAGTTCTGACAAAGACTGGTATCGGAATTACTTCGGTAAGTGAAGGTCATGTAGGATGTGTGTTGTGGATAAAACGTCTCGTTTTCTGAGGACACTTTGCCGTTGCAGTTCACTTTGCAATCTCCATGCTATGTAATAAAGCTTTGTAAAATACATCTTAAAGATGCAATGAATGCTGGTATTTACTGAAAATCGTAGAATTTAGTCAGTCATCGTAATTGTTGATAAAATCACTAGAAACGTGGAGTTTTAATAAGTATCAAAATGTGAAAAATGCCCACGGACTACCGTGCTTTACGACAAATCATTAGACCTGTGCGATGCACTTACCGTTCATTTGTACTTTCAAGGAATAGTATGAAGATTTGATACCCAACGATCGATTTCATGTGTTTAGTCTCGTAATTACCTGCTTATAATAATGCGGAAATTCCAGTTGTTGTCAGTTAAATCTTTCAACTTTTAATCTAATGAGTATATAATACAAGTGTACAGTTCAAACTGAAGGTTGAAGTGGTGTTACCTCGTTTAGTCCATTAAGGGCAAGGGCATCCATCAGTATTTTACCCTAAGTAACGCCAGACGATTTTAATCGTCGAAGAGATGAGCCCTGGCCCTTAATGAGTTAAACCACCTATTTTGACCAAAGTAATATGGCACTTTTCAGTTATATTAAGATTACCCGAAAGCGAAGACGCAAGAATAATTTAATGATCAACTGACACGGCAGTTTCTGGACCGCATCTCCGTTAATTCAGCTACAGAACTTATTTATTTATTTATTTATTTTTTTATTTATTTATTTATAAACTTTTTTACAAAATTGTTAGGTACAATTAACCCAAATTATTTTGATTTATTCATTCCATTCATTTATCCATCCATCCATTCGTTCGTTCGTTCGTTCGTTCGTTCGTTCATTCATTCATTCGTCCATTCATTCATTCATTCATTCATTCATTCATTCATTCATCCATTCGCTCGCTCGTTCGTTCGTTCGTTCGTTCGTTCGTTCGTTTGTTCATTCGTTTATTTATTTATTTATTTATCTATTCACTAATGATTGTTAATGTGTGGTGCCATATCAAAATATAATGTAATCTCTTAGTATTACTTTCAATTTTTGCTAACAAAAAGCCAGAACATTAATACTCTTTCATGTTCCATCTAGTTATATCTAACATTGCCTTATATTTTATCCTAAGTCATTGAAAACGTAAACATGATTCCCGATCAATGTTTCATTTAACACAGCATTGCTTGTCCAATGAGTAACGTAGTTGTGCATTTTCGTCATGGAAATAAATGTACATGTTTTTATTTATTTTTTTATTTATTTTGTTGGTAGAATACACAAAATGAATAAACTGAATAAAAGTTTAGCAGGTAAGAAGAATTGCAAAGGTTTCTCTCTCTTGCACAAAAAATGTGCAATATAGATATAAAATGCACTGGCGTAGCCAGCCCATTGGTTTTGGGTGGGCACAGGCACGTAACCATAAATTTACCGAGGGTGACAGCCGAGCGTGAAGCGTAAGCCTGCTAGAAGGTGCGGGGACATGGACCCCAGGAAGTTTTTTGAATTCTTGGGTCTCTGAAATGGTATTCCCAATATTTTAAAGCCAACTTAAAAATAGTCTCCCAAGTTTCTCTTCGCTTGCTTCGAATTTTGTTCCATTCTTCCATCGATATGACAATGATTTATCAACCTCGTATGCGCCAGCAAACCTCTGAATGAGGCGTATAAGCATCACGCATGGAAAACGCTTGGGTACGGGCTATAATGGGATATCCAATGACGTCATTAACGTGCAAGATTGGCCTGACACGTGCCTGGCCAGGCCCAGGCTTGGCTACGCCACTGACACAATGTGCAAGAGTTGAATTCAACATCAAAACACTTAAAGTAATGATGAAAACTTACGACGTCGCTGAACTCGAATATTTTGAACATAATTCGAGTTCTTTCGACAGAGGTTCAAGACGTCAGTTTCAGATGTTTACCAACGAATCAGTAAATAAGTTGAGCGACAATTCGGCTTCATTTTTTTAATCATCAGCAGTTTATGAGGTGTACGAAAGAGTATTGAACATGCAAAGAAGGAACATCAGTTCTAAGGCACAATTTTTGACGTGTGGTCTTTCTTAGGATTATTTTATATTTTATTTTATTATTATATTATTATTTACTTTATTATGCTTATTAGCATAAAATTTCAATAATTTCTCTTCTTCCATCAGATTTTCTCACGTGACACCCTTGTGTTTGATCCTCTTATAGCAAGAGTTTAATCCTTGAGCTACTGAATATTTTAATAATGCAAATTAATATTTTTAAATACAAACAGACTCATTGCTTTCAGTGTAATTTTAACAACGTTCCTAGTACATTACAGGACGTAAATTACTAATTTATAATTTTTTTGTTATTTTATTTCTATCCTAATCTTTATTAGAACTTTGTAGGAGTTTTTACATTTTTACTAATGTGTTCTATATAATGTATTATAGATTATAGTATTTCGAGGGCCTCGTGTTTATTAGTACTTGTATTATTTATTGTTACCATTGGTAAATAAAGTTGATTGCCTGATTGATTGATTGATTGATTGATTGGTTGATTGATACAATTCTGCTTGACATCTTCATTGAAGATAGAGCAAAGTATTACACGTGGAGCCCAAGTGCAGGTGGAGCGGCGTGAGTGAGACTGTTGAGACTCTACTCCCTTGAATTAACGGAGGCAGAGTGTCTGCAGAGTCCCACCCCATCTCTTAATGGTTGAAACCCGCTGTAGTTCAATACCCAGCAGAATTGGAGTCGAAGAGCCATGAATCATTTCGGTGACTAGCTCTTCTACTCCTATTTCGCTAGGCATTGATATTTATTTTACGATTGCACTTCCCGCCTGGCGAATCAATAGCCGTTGCAGGACTACATTAAATTAACTTTTCCTCTGCTTATTCTTACCTTTTTATATGAAGTCTTCAACTGGGCTTCTGCGAGAGCTGTGAAAGACCTCACAAACAGAATCACAAAGGAAAAATTGCAAGCTAGTTACGACATTCAAGAGGAAATTGGCAGGTGAGAAAATTTATTTAGCAAAATCTCACATGAAACCACACTCCCAAAAAATGATGAGCTGGTTGTACGGAGCCCGAATAGCTTACCAAGCAAACGAATTCAAGCGACTGAGCAACGTCGGCGATTATCCGAGACCGAAATTAATTTTATTCAACGAATAACATCATAAAGATCCACTCCTTTCTGCGATCGTCCTCTACGATTCCAGTACGACGTACAATGTCGAAACATGTACGATGGTAAAACGCGGCGACCAAAGGCCCCCCGGCATGAAATATAACGAGGCCCCTGCGAGCGTACCGAGCAGGCTTGACAAGGGGGAGCGACGTAGGGCCCCAGTAAAGATCTAGGGAATGAAATCACTAGGTAGGATCTAGGGACAGTGAACTCAATTTCCATATCTGGAATGCTAACTCCCGGTCATTTGCTCAGGCAAAATGTGAAGCCATAACGGCCCCCTAGGAGGAAAATTTTGGACGTCCGTTTCAGTCCTCTTCGCGGTCTTGTACGTGAGTTCCAGTCCTTCACACGACTTTAATCTTTAGTTTTAGTTTGGTTCGGCTTCGAAGGCATTCACAACCATGGAAAAAATGCTCAGAAGAAATATTACCCTCCCAATTTTACGCAAACGAGCATTTAAAAGTATTCATTATTGCCGTGTGGCCTAAGAAGTGTGCTAAACTGTCTAAAGGTGGTAAACTAACGTTAAAAAGTGGACGTGCATTTAGTAGTTTCCTAAAGTCATTTTTCCAGATCGTTTTATCAGGTTTCTCGTCAATTTGGTGATTTATTTTCGTGAAAATATGTAACCTGTAACTCGGTTTGACTTTGTCGAAATATATTTGAAATCCTTAAACTCATTTCTATCTTTTGAAGACAAGTTTTGTGTATTTTCATTAAGGAAAATTTTCAGAAAATGTAAAATGTCGCGCGGAAGACTAAAACTGACGTAGAAACCCTCGTAGAGGACTGAAACTGATATCCAAAATTGCCCTCCATGGGCGACCATCTTGGCCGCACATTTCATTGGCCAGTTAGCATTCCAGATATGGAAATTGAGTTCACTGTCTAGGGAGTGAAGGCCCCGGTGCCATAGTGATTTTAGTTTGTTGAATCCATTTCAGAGACACATTGACATCATCACATCAAAAATCAGAAGCCACGAGTTTAATACTTTCCATCTACTACTAAAACGTTTTGTAAAACAAATAGTGCAGAAAAACAAATGTACGCATGAAATTATGTATAGTTGTATCACCTATCAAAGAAATGTCTTACGGATGCAAAGTTAAAAGCAAAGGAACCTTTGCGGTTCCTGTTAATACGTTAATCTTTGTTTTTGATCATTTTCAATGGCTTAAAATAGGACCCCTCAGGTTTTTCCGACTCAGAGGGCTTCACATATGAAATTTTTATTTCACATGTCAAATCGGAACGTTTTCACTAACAAAATACCTAATTGACATGTGAAATAACATGGTTGAAAATTTTACCTATGAAATGTTGGAATACCAAACATGTATTTCACATACGAAATGGAAGATTCACATGAAAAAATTAATTTCATATGACGTTTTCTCTTCATATGTGAAATTGAAACATTTTCACATATGAAATATTATTTTCATATGTGAAATGACGTGAAATCTCTGTAAGTGGTTAGTTTGAGAAATGTTGTTTCTCTAGTTCCTTCTTCTTCATTTACACGTTTGTGAAGAAATTCACCTAAGTAAACACCCAAAAATCTAACACTTGCATTGATTCGGATACTTCCCTCGACTAATGCATGAGTAATCGTGATCTTGTCGGGTAGTAATTCTGTCAGTACCGGAACCATTAACATCAATGCAAGTGTAAAATTTCTGGGTGTCCGCTTCCGTTAAAACCAGGTAAAAGACTGGTAAAACATACGGATCAAAATCAACTGTCACTCCGAATGAATGGGGAAAGGCTGGAACAGGTGAAATCACAAAAGTTATTGGGAGTTACGACTGATGATAAATTGAGTTTTGATGATCACGTGGAGGAACTTTGTACCAAACTATCCCAACGAGTAGATGTACTAAAGAAAATAACACATTTCATGCCAGTTGAACAATGGATAGTATACCATAACACAACGATCAAACAAGTAATAATGTATGGTTTCTGTATATGGACCTCCTGCTCTGTGGAAAATCTCATGAAAGTGTTTAAGCTATAAAAACGTCCCGCCCGCGTAATATTAAATGCCGACGCTAAGGACAACAGTGTTGAGCAATTCTCTTAGTTAGGTTGGCTTCCTTTTTATGATGAAGCAAAGATTAACAAATGTCTACTTATCTTCAAACGTTTAATGAGCGACTGTCCAACATATGTGAATACCTTAATTACTAGAAATTCAGATATACGTTGTAGAAATAGTAGACATGGGGGCTTGAATCTAGTCTGTTCGCGTTTTAATAGAGGAACAGATGGATGGCGCTGTTTTTCATCGACCACGGCAAGACAGTGGAATTCACTTCCAAATGATATTAAAACAGAAACGTCTCTTGTAAACTTACGTAAGGCCTTGAATAATTATTTCCTAAGCCGTTACAAAGATATCGGACGTTTTAAAGTCAAGGCTTAGAATGATATACTCCTATTTATTATAATTTACTTTTGTGGGTTTGGAAAATTATTTTTAGATATCAATGTTTGCGTTTTTATATATTGATATCTAAAACATACTTTTAATTATATTTTTTAATTATATCTTTTAATTATATGTATACTTATTATAGCTTTATTTAGAAGGCTCGCAAATTCATCAGTTGTCACTTTTAAGTGTTACCCTATTATTGTTATAAAGCAGATAGGATTAGAAAAACATTTATCAATATCATTAATAACTCATGAATTATTGTAGCCAATCCATGAATGCATTTTGAATTTCGATAACATACACGCATTTTGATAACCAAAGAAAACCTGTTGGAAACTTACTAGGGATCTGGATCACCTTTCGCAATTTACATATTCATATCAATTAAACGCAAATTACATGCATGCATGCATTTGATACCCAATGAAAACCTGTATGAAAATCACTAGTGATCTGGTTCACATTTCTTAATTTACGTATTCATGTCTATGAAACAAACATGCAATAAATCAATGGGAATACGCGTTTAAGAAGCTACTATAAACGCTCGTTTATCATGTTTCATCATGGAACTTCAACCACTAGAAAACAACAAAAATCGGGGCTACACCCATCGGTTTTTAATTTTTTTCATGTGTTGAACCCCTGATGAAACATTCAAACACGGTTTTGAACTATTACATCTAATTTTCTTCATATACTCAAGGTTTCTGACCAGTAGTCCTAACTAGGGTAACCGTACTAGAATCTCAAAAGTTTTTAGCTGCACTATTACAGTGTTAATCCGCTAAGGTAGCGTTACTTTTAACTGTGATTATAATGATTCAAAAAGTGACGAGTTTGATGAAGAAACTAATGATGTAAGATTTGCGCATGTGGTAACATTTAAGAAACCGAATGAGTTTGTCTCTTCTTTCTGTTTTTGAAAATGGTTGTATTTTTTATAGCATGTAATCGGCGTTTGTGTAATCGGAGGCACATTAACTTGAGACTATGAGCTTACATTTGATGATAATTTTACCTGCTCCAAAGGTGATCTGTTAAAGAGGATGATTCTGTCATTTTAAAATACGTTCTATCTAACAAGCTAAATGATTTCGAAGATTAAGTAAAAGACAATTGGGATAATACGTTGAAGAAAATTCTTTTAATTACTTCTGTAAAATTATTTAGAGGCGCTTTTGGAATCGTGAAGAAATGTGAAAGAAAAGCTGACAAAGCTATGTTCGCAATTAAGATTATCCTCTTCAAGGATCCAAAACTTCTCAATGACATTGAACGAGAGATTGCAATGATGAGGAAGCTCAGTCATGACAGCCTTGTGACGCTACACGAAGCCTATGAAAGTGCTGGTAGCGTTGCTATAGTTTTGGATTAGTAAGTATACTTTAACAATTAAATGATTGTGATTCCAATAAGATGTGTCGTCTGGCGTTGAACCATATTCTTGACAAAGGAGCTTGGCAGCATTCGAAGTCACCTAATTTTTATGATGAAAAACCAAATTGCTTACGTTTTTAAATTTTAAGGCCAGTTTGCACTTGCGATTTTGTACGTTACGATTGTCATCCTGGTGTTACGGGTGTATACAATAAATCCATAACAGTGTATACAACAAAATATTCGCTAATGATTCGCTGCAGTTTCGTCCTCGATGCTCTGGACAGTTTAGCACATACCCTAACACGTCAATTGCACGCACCAAACCACAAGTGTAAACACTCCTTTACTTCATAAACTCATTGATCATTGCTAAGTAAAATACCAAGGAAAATCATGACCTTGTCATGTCTTTAAATGTGATAAAAACAAGCTTACTTTTCCCCCAAATTTTTGCTGCTTGGAAAACGTTAATTTTCAAATTTTCTTCGTGAATTAGTGTACTAAGGGGTTTGTTTTTGAAGTCATTTAAAAAACTCACAGAACGTGCTTTATCGGATCTAAAACACTCGGCTATCGAGCAATCCTGTTCGTATTTTTAAATACAACAAAAAGGCCTTGACTTTTGATTAGAGAAAACATTAAATATCAAGTAATATCGACAATTCTACTCGTGGGGGCACACACATTGGCACTCGACGGGTTAGCCTAAGTGTTAGCCAGCAGTATTTCTTGAGTTGGTCCCAAAACGTCTGTCCCCAAAATGTCTATCATTTTCATGTTTATACTAATATAATTTATAAAATATCAAACTATTTCGGAATTAACCAATTTGCCAATTCTGAGGTATCACACGATCCAATGAAATCGCTTTTACTGGAAAATAAGAATGATTTTGAGCGTGCTGCATTTAAGGAATAGAAACTGTTTTCCCGTGTTTATACAACCTGATGCAAACACGAGTGGCATTTCCCGATTCTGCTCCCAAAATCATGAAAAGTTGCTACCAAAAACACCAAAAAATGCTAGAAAGTTGCCAAAAATTAAAAAAGTTGCTGCTTAAAACTCGGAGCTTCTACAACCTGTCATCGAAATTGTACAATATTTTCACACAGTACTTTATGAACGTGATGTTTTACGTTTCCTTTGTTGTCCTTAATAACTAGGGAAAACTGATTTTTCTTCCATAATTACTTGAAACAGGAAAAAAAAGTGATTTATTTCAGTATGATTACATTTCACTTCAACTGAAATGTAACGTATAACAATCATAACTTGAAGAGTTTGTCTACATAAAGTCCAACAAACTTAAGTTCTATTATATTGAATCTGTTATATTAAATCATGACACAAGCTTCAAGATAGTCTTCGGGAGCACTTTCTTGTTGGGAGCTAAAAGCATTTGTCAAAAGACTAAAAGCTCTTTCTGCAGATGCAGAACTTGGCTGAATCAACAAAAGTGTTTTGACAAGAGAGGCCCCGTGCTGAAGGGTCTCCTTGTGAGAAGCCCACCAGGTCAACTTATCATTTTCACATGTGACTGTGACTTCATCAGCTGCAGCAAGATACAATGGAAGCTGTTGTGCCAGATCAACAATTATGTCGTCAGTGATAAACGGGAAATTCCTTAACTCTTGCAGTGATGCTGCTGTCGGGTTCAAGCTTTGTACTTAAATAGGGCAGGAAAGACGTGCAACTTTGAATGTTTGCACAATTCCATAAAAATGGCCACTAAACTTTTCTTCATAAAACTGGAGACCTGGTTGTATACAAGACTTTGTCTGTGCAACTAACTGCCTGCACATCGCATCATCGCCATGAGCAATTTGCCGAGCAACAGCCAATGTGTTAGGATAACTGTCAACTGCTACAGCCCTGGAAACAGCGGAAAGCCTTTCATAGCAGGTGAAAATTAGTGGCCCATCTCCTTCCAGGTAATACGTGGCATTTACAAAATGCACCCCTGCATCAATGAGTGCAGCCAACTCCAATCGTAAGGTTTGGTAGCTTTGGGAATCGTTGAATATCTCTAGCAGATGTTGGCGATTAGAAGAACAGATTTCTTCATTCTCACGAAGAAATGGCTCAACAAAACCAAAGTAATTCACCACTTGGTTAAGCTCTTCCCATTTGCTCCACCAATGCGACTCACTGAGTGTACGAATATACTGCCCTGTTTTCTCTTTGCAAACAAGTCGTGCGTTGTAGCTGTGAGAGAACATTCGTATCCAATAGCGAGCAAAATAATCAAGCCTTTGAAATTGAAAATGATTGCCTACATTGTCTATTGTGTGTGAGAAGCACACAACATCCAAGAGCTTTGGAAAAAAGAACATTAGCTGTCTCAAGGCAGCTCTATTTACGGATGCATCATCTCTCATTCCCCCAATCAACACATTAAGACCAAGTTTATAGTCCACAGCCAGACAGGACATTGGTCTTTGAGCCGATTCCTCTGCTTTCAGTGCCTTTGCAAGAATTTCCAGGCGTATTACACGTTGAGTTGGAGAAAAGTTCTCCTGAACATAGCGAATTATGATAACAAGGTCTTCACCCAATCTAGCAGTACCATCAAAGATTATGGATGCTTGTTTTACATCTTTGAGTTCTTCCAGGAGTCTGTTCTTTTCTTTTTCTAGTACTGCTGGAATTAACTCACCTTGCAATATCAGAAGGTCCTTCCTTGTGCTTCACTGATACTACATGCTTAGTGATAGAACGTTTTTTTAAAGAGATAAATTTGCTGCAAGCATTACAACATAATCTTCTGTCCACTACAGCAAAATGACGGTTTGGGAAATCCTTCAATCGATCCCAAGCAGTTGTCTTTTCGCTTACGGTATTGACGGTAGCTTTATTTCCCTTTTGCTTATATTTTCCTTCATTAATTGGAAGTTTTCGTTTATGAGAAATAGCAGCTTTTGCAGGAGCTTCAAGACTTGCTCCAGCATTTACTGCGGCTACTAGAATTGGACGATCTTCTTGGTTTACTTCGTTTTCAGAGGATTCTTCTGTTTGGTCTTGTTGTTCATCCATCCGTAAGTCATAATCAAATTTCTATTTATAGAAATCAACATTATGAGAGCGCCATTTTGGGATATTTTTGACAGAAGAACAGATGACCCAAGCAAAAGAGGTCCGAAATCCGATTTGATGACCAATGTCATTAGATATTTCAGTTTTTTACCCTCAAATTTGTCCATTTATGCATTTGACCTACATTTTGCTAAAACGTTGCTGCCAAAATCAAAAAGTTGCTTGAGATTGCTAGAAAAGGAAAAAGTTGCTCAAATCGCCAAAAGTTGCTGAGAAGTTGCCGAGCACAATCGGGAAATGCCTAAACACGAGGAGAAGGTTAGGAGAATTCGAAAGCTGCTGTGTACGCCCAAGACCGAAGGTCAAAGGTTTACACAGCTGCTTGGGAGTTCTCCCAACCTCTCCGAATATTTGTATCAGGCTATATAAACACGACAAAACAATTTCTATTTTTTTTATAAAATAAGCAAAAAACTAAGCAATAATGATTGTGAATAACGAACTTTATTTTCAATATCAAATGATAAGTTTTCCTGATTACTTCGTACACCAATCAAAGCTTTCCATTCCCCCCAAGAACAAATTCTGGCCTTAAGCAGCACCTGTGTTGTCACTACCGTGTTTGCATACCCTGATATGGTAGCAGCCATGGCAACCAATCATTGCGCGCGTAATAGGGAACTTATTTTCTAATAGACTATAAATAAGGTGCACTGCAGGTGATTTGGGTATTTGTTGTGGGTTTGTTTTCCTCCGACGGCCCTTTTTCGCTGATTGTTTCTGTCTGCACTGCAAAAAATAAAATTCTTATTTAAAAAAAATAAATCTTGTTTTAAGACCACATTTCTTAAATTAAGAAATGTTATCTTGTTCCTCAGACAAGATAATTTTTCTTGATAAGCTGTTTTGTTAAGAAAAAGTTTCTTAAAAGACATCTTTCCTTCAATTAAGAAAATATATCTAGACTAGACAGGAAAGATATTTTTGAATCAAGATTTATTTTCATAAATTTCTTGAAAGAAGAAAAAAATCCGCATGGCTTTTCTCATCAAAAATTTATTTCTCAAAGCCGGAAAATTAATCTTGAAACTAAAAAACAGTATTTACCCAAATTTTTTGCAGTGTGGACTCTTACAAGACTTTCAGAGTGCTGTTCACTCTTTCTTTGTCGTTCTAAAAGTCCAGCGTCCGATAATAATGTCCTGGCATTAAGTGAAATTTAGTTTTGTTCAATTCAGTTCAGTTAAGTTCAGTTTAGTTCAATTTAGTTTAATTTCGTTTATTTTAGTTCATTTCTGTTCTGTGCAATTCATTTCAGCTCAATGTAACTTAATTCGTTTCATTTTAATTGAATTCACCTCAGTTTAATTCACCTCGAATCAGTTTAGTTTAATCAAGCTAAATTTAAATTAATTTGACTTATTTGGTTTAATTGAGATTAATTTAGTTTGATTTACTTTAATGAAGGTTGATTTGATTTAATTTAGTTTGAATTAGGTTAAGTTAGGTTTAGTTTAACTTTTTTTAGTTTAGTTTAATTTAAAAATGAATGATAAGATGGATAAATTAGTGGATGTATAAACGAATGGAAAAAGAACAAATGAAATATAAAAGTTAACCAAATGCACCATCTTTTTGCAGTATCGCCGGTGGAGAACTCTTTGAAAAGATTATCGCCAAAGAATATCTCACCGAAAAAGAAGCTGTCTGCTATTTGCGTCACTTGCTCGAAGGTCTAGCATATATGCACAGTAAAAATATAGTTCATCTAGACATCAAGGTAAGTTCAGAAAAGGCTGAAAATAATTTGTAAGAACGTAAATTATTCCTTGACTGTTCAATCTGAAATGTTCTACCAAGCTACACGTATAGCTTAAGTCAGCTTCATCTGCCTGACGTAAACCCGTTGGGATTGTCTATTGTTCCGTGTGTTTTAAAATTGCCATTTGGTTATGCTTTCATTCTTTCTAAAACCAGTACACAGCAAATGCACCTTTCTTTTTCGTCTTACCAGGCGCTTGTTGCTTAGCTTCGATTTTGCAGATGATAAACAAGTTGACCGAGCTTTCATTCTCTCATTACCAACTGCATGTTATTACAGTACTTGAAATTTCTTAATTTGTCGTCCGAGGACAAGTCGTCAGTTACTATGCCCTACGCATACCGCTCATTTCTCACTCAACTCTAGTGCATCTGTGTAGACTGCATGTACTATGGCTTATCCAACTATCATGTCTTGCTACTTGAAACACTGCACATCCATCCTCACGGATAGCGCTAAGTTGTCGCGAGAATATCTCGTGCGCTTAAATTGGATAAAAACTCGCCTCCAATCCCTGTGGACTCGATAGCTCAACAGGTAGAGCGGCGGACCGGTATCCCGAACGTGCGAGTTCAAATCCCGCTCGAGTCAACATTTCTCAGTTGACTTCGGCAGTGTAGGTTAATTGTGAAGTTTTCGAGTCTACAATAACCTGGCGGATTATGTCACGCCAGTTTCCTAGCAGCATGGCCCACGTTAAGTTTTCTTGGTGAGCCGTCCCTGACTTTGAAAGTGGGTACATACAGGAGACGTCAGGAATATTATTATCTTTACCACCATTTACAGCTCTTCTCTGTCTCAGTTTGTTCTTAACATATATTTAGATTTGTTTGATATACAAGAATCAAAGATACTTTAATAAATTACACTATTTAAAGAAATTGATTGAAATATTTGCCTGTAAATGTGTCGCATTACCCTAAATATCAATATATCAAAACAGTATTGCTGTACTAATTTATAAAATAAGTTTCCTATTACGCACGCAGAGATTGGTCAACTACCGTGTTTATATCAGGTTATGCAAACACGGTTATAACATCACAGGCGCCGCATAACGCCAGAATTTGTTCTGGGCGTGATTTGGAGGCTCTGATAGGTTTACTGACGCTAAAATTTGTTCTTGGCGAGAATGAGAACGTCTGATTGATTAACGAAGTAATAAGGAGAACTTACCATTTGATTTTGAAAATAAAGGGCAAACACTCGGAGAGGTTGGGAGAACTCTCAAGCGGTTGTGTAAACCCTCGACCTTTGGTCTCGGGCGTACACAGCAGCTTTCGAGTTCTCCCAACATTCTCCTCGTGTTTGCATCAAGGTATATAAACACGGCAAAACAGTTTCTATTTCTTAAGAAATAGTTTCAAAATCCAATAATCTATAGCAACATTAGAACAAAACATATTTGTTTTCGGCACTTTTTCTGATGGTTAATGGTTGTCTCAGAAAAATCGAACATAATTTCATCCAAATTTTACATGCTAAATGAAATTCCTTTCATTTTTAATAAAGAATACGTTGCCTTAAGCCCAGCTCAACTAACTCTTATCTTGCCGGATTATTTTACTCTGGCCTATTATTTTGCTTTGGTTAGCGGCTTATTATTTACTATTGCCAGCGCAAGGATGGGAGGGAAGACGCCATTACAGGACAGAGTTAATTTGGCAGGATAGTTCTAAACGGTTGTGTATTAAGGAGTGATGGATCTGGAAACGGTACATGTTGTGATAGCAAAGATGTTTTCGGTCTTAGAATGTTTAGCAGCATCAAGGACGGGTGCGTTTTCATCTAATAGTTCAAACGCGAGTTTGAACATTTCATCAGGGGCTTCAAACACGAGAAAATAATGAAAACCGAGGGGCGACGGCCCGACGTTTTTGTTGTTTTCGAGTGTTTGGGGTCCCCTGATGAAACACGATAAACGAGTGTTTGAACTAGCTTGTCAGACGAGTACTCCCATTGATTTGTTGCATATTTGTTTATTGATTTGAGTATGTAAGGTTAAGAGATGTGATCCAGATCACTAGTAATTTTCTGCAGGTTTTCAATGGGTGTCAAAGTGCATGCATTTATTATTTATTTTTTATTTAATGTTATTTAAACACGGTAGCCTTTCAGATAGTCTGCTTTTCAAAGGGCCGTGTAAATTTCTACTTACAAACATTAAACTAATATATTACATACCTATATTACAAACTATATATAGCTATTTACAAAATAAAATAAGTGAATTATTCACTGGTTGGCTAACAGATTTTTGAATGTTTTCAAGGTCTTTGTATTAATATTGTTTACCATATGTTCATTTAACCTGTTCCAACACACAACTCCTCTATAGGAAAAACTTCGCTTTAGGAAATCAGTTCTTGGCTTATTTAGTATAAGTTTGGTGTTATTACTCCGTAAGTTATAATAGTGGTTATCACATGTGTTAAACAACTGTGACAAATAGTTTGGTGCTAAACCCTTAATTATTTTGTACATCATTATCGATTCAAGTTGATTCAAAGTTTTGATGACGGAAGACCATTTTAAGTTATTAAAGATTTCGACTGACCGAATTTCATATGTAGATCCAGTACTAATCCTAGCTGCACGCTTCTGCAGTTTGAATAGTTTTTCTATATTAGAATTGTTACCATCATGCCATACAGTAGAACAATAATTGAAATGGGGCAACACCAGTGCATTATACATCGTGATTAAAATATCTTGAGGTACAAACTGTTTAGTTTTTTTTAACAAGCTAAGATTTCTAGATATAGTTTTGCATTGCCCGTCATTGTGTTTGTCCCATTTCAGCTGTTCATCGATGATTACACCTAACACGTTTTTATTTGATACTCGTTTAATAGTCTCCTCCCCAATTGTTAAGACAGGATCATTATCTGAGAATGCTTGTAATCTTTGTCGTGATCCGGTAATCATGTACTCAATCTTTTCATTATTCAAAGTTAATTTGTTTGACGACAACCATTTATGGACATTTTCAAGATCTGAGTTAAGTTTTTCTTCGATTTGTAAAGAATTGCTTCCCTCGCACGATAAGTTAGTGTCATCGGCGAATAAGGCTGCATTTGATTTTTTAAGACAGTTTGGCAAATCATTGATATATAGTAAAAACAGTAGCGGTCCAAGGTTAGGCCCTTGCGATACACCGCAGCTAACAGTCTTCGTTCCCGTCATCGCTTGGTTCACTTTACAAATTTGCTTACGGTTGTGAAGGTATGACTGAAACCACCGGAGGGCAGTTCCGTGCACACCGTACATTTTGAGTTTGGATATAAGTATGTTATGGTCAACGGTGTTGAACGCCTTTTTTAAATCAAGAAATAGGACACCGTTGACGAGATCATTATCCATATTGACTAGCCACTGGTTTGTGGAATGAAGAAGTGCGGTCTCAGTCGAGTGTTTTTTCCGAAAGCCTGATTGCTGAGATATAATGATTTTGTTAGTTTCTAGGAAAGAGGATAATTGATTATAAACGATTTTTTCAATACGTTTTGCAACAACGGAAATAACAGATATAGGTCGATAATTTCCGCAATCAGATCTAGATCCAGTTTTGTGAATAGGTGAGACACAAGCTACTTTCAAATCTTCAGGGAAAATCCCTGTTTCTAACGATAAATTGAAAATATAAACCAAAGACTCAATTATTGACTCACCTGCTTCCTTTAGTAATTTTGCTGAAATCTTGTCAGGTCCAGCTGGCTTGCTAATTTTCATTTGGTTCAATGTACATTTCAAATCCTCTTGGGTTATTGTTGTAAAGTGAAACAAGTTTTGTGTCGGGGTCATATAGATCAAGGGATCAAAACCATTACTTGGTATGTTGTTCGCTAGATTAGGACCAATATTAGAGAAGTACTGATTAAAAGTTTCAGCGATGTTTTTGTCGCCGGTTATATAGTTTCCGTCTACTTGTAGATTATTAATCGTAGTGATTTTAAATTGTCGATTTGATATTTCATTAATAATTTTCCAGCTTTCCTTGCTGTTCTTCGCATGCATGTGATGTAGTATACGTATATGAGGAAATGTTCCAATTCCTTATGTTTTTCACATGTGGAATGACCTGTGAAATTTTCGTAAGGGAACTAATTTTGATTTCATTTCTCTTTATTTGATACTTTCTCTTTCATAAATTTAGAACTCAAAAGCTAAAAAAAATTTTTCCAGCTTTGTTATGATTTATAAATATTTCATTTTGTTTATTCTCCTCAGCCAGAGAACATTTTATGTGTTGGATCTAATTCTTACTCCATCAAGTTAATCGACTTCGGATTAGCTCGAGAACTGAAACCTGGTGAAATAACGAGATGTGCTTTGGGTACACCTGACTTCATTGGTAAGAAAAATCATTTCTAAATTAAGTGCTTGATCAAAAAATGTACAACTGTCAAAAACGAACTTTTGTTTCAGGAATGATTATGACCAGTTTATAAGTGCGAATTAGTCGCTTTTAATCTTTAGCCAACTGAGACGATTAACTAAGATCTGATCATTGAGATAAGCTGAAGGATGACTCGGATGGTTTTAGTTTAACAATAAGAGCTCCTCTAGCCAGTTGCTGGTCTATTGGAAGTTCTACTGATTTATGTCTTATATAATTTAGATTTAAAACAGTTTAATTTAGATCTTATTCAATAACGAAATTACTTTACATTGTCATTATGAAAACTGTTTGGTCTTAGACCCCTTTTCTCCTCATGACATAAAATTCCAATTTTGTCCCTTTTTATAAAAAAAATAAGATGATTTCAAGCCTTGAAATACAACATCTACGTATATACGAATCCTTGTATTTACGTGCTCCAGAAAGGAAAAATTAGTTTTACAAAACGATGAACCCTGGGATCAAGTGGTCTACATTTGCAAGAAATTGAATAGAACGAAGAAGCACACGTCTTCTATTGCCATACGTATATAAAATTTCAGTACCTTCTACCTGCTACTTCCATGAAACAAGCCTCCTTTTTCTCTTGATAAGATTCATTCTGGTATTCTGTTTTGTGCCTCTTCTGGTAACTCAGGATGATTTCGTCCACGTCTTTTGCACCCGCGATGAATTCGTTCTCGAACAAAAATTCCATGAGAACACTATACATTTTTTTTCTGTTCTTTAGCCTATGTTAGTGAGTGCATGTTCTCGGAGAACTGTTGTAGTGATATAAAAATAGGATGCTGCGTGGGCGGTATAAAACAGCACAAAAAGTTAAAAGGTTGGTAGACAGCCGAACTTATGATGAAGAATTCTAACGTTTCGGGCTATGACCCTTTGTCAGAGAGTGGGCCATAACCCAAAACGTTAAAATTCTTTATCAGAACTTAGGCAGTCTACCAACCTTTTAACTTTTTGAACTGTTGAAGTGTAAGGTTTAAAATTATCTGGTTTTGATGTCAACAATTCGGTTTATTTTGTCCTGTAACAACAGTTTAATTTTACCTCTTCTTAGCTCCTGAAGCAATATCCTACAAACAAATCAAAACTGAAACGGACATGTGGTTAGTAGTTAAGGTTTAAGACATAAACATGGCGTTGTTATTCAACTGCCAGTAACAAAAGGTAACAAGTTGAATATGTGAAGAAATGGGTTGGTAAAATTGTCCTTTGTCATGGGACTATTGCATATGCTGGAGCTTGTATCTAGTGAATTCAACTAACTGTATAGAATGAAGTGGCCAGATGAAGTACGTTGGTTCGTAGATAGTTGATAGATTGCATTTAGTAGAGTATTGTTAAGAAGTTTTAAAGACACTTTAACTTCTGTCAATTGCAGAAGAACTGGCTATTTCTTTGAACACTCTGTAATTCTGATGACAGTAAAACTACACAAATAACCTTCTTTGATTTATCGATAAAATGTTTGGCTGCGGTCAAAAGTTGAAGGTATACCTGCGAATTCATGCAGACATAAATATATTGGAATCTGCGAGTTTATGTTTACTTGGCAATCAGCAGGTAACAATCGCCCAGAAAAACTCAGTCGTGAGCACATTGTTGTAGTATTAATATTTCAAAAAGAGGATACTGGAAGAGTGGTTTAAAACCTGAACCAAAACGTGTAGACACGAGAACTATCATGCTTTTTTGCAACTCCGTCCCACAAACAGCCTGCATTTTAGTAAAACTCAGTCAACATCATCGTACGATATCTTCAATTTGTGTTTCCTGAACGATTATTTTCTTAATTACTCATTAAATCTGGGTAAAATTTTCCAATTGTTTTGGTATTCTTTAAAATAAAGAAGAATCATTTTCCCCTGTTAAATGAATAAAATACAGCCTTACTGAATTGGAAATACGATCACCCTCTTTAGGGAGCGGCTTTATTGCTTTCTATCTCTCTTCGTAATAATCAAAAATACTATAAATTTTCTTTGCAGTCCATAGTAGCAACGATTCGAGAAATTCTTACGTCTTCATTTCGTTTTATCCCTTTTTAGGAGTGTTGGTGTTCTGACGTATGTTTTGTAAGTATACATACATACATACATACATATATACATATATACATACCCACACCACACACACACACACACACACACACACACACAAACACACTCAGTTGTCTGATGATCGTCCAAAGAGACGTGAAACTCTGAGCAACAACCCAGAATTTTAAGCTTATTCATTTCATATATATACATATATATATATATATATACATATATATATATATACAGTATATATATATATATATATTTGAAGGAGGAAAATCTCGAGTGTGTGGATATTATTAAGACCCAACCGGGACCTGTTGCGAAAAATGCAACATTGGGCCTTCCGGCTGGGAATCGAACCCGCGACCTCGCCAATCTAGTGCGATGCTCTGCCAACTGAGCTACGGAGGCCGTTGCCAAGAGCATGGCCACGAGTTCAGTATATATATGGCATTTACACTCGAACGCTAACTGCATATAGTGGAGGTAATGCCGATTAAGTAGATATTTGAAGGAGGAAAATCTCGAGTGTGTGGATATTATTAAGACCCAACCGAAACCTGTTGCGCTCCCACATTCCGATGTTGTTGAGCACTCTGGATATATAAGGATAACCAATAGCGTTTAGCAATGCACACCGCTCGAGTAGCGGTTTGAGCACTCTGTTCCCTTATCAATCCATGTTCGTTCCAAGCTGCACATATAGCTTCCTGCTATGTGTTCATATATATATATATATATATATATATACAGTATATGTATATATATATATATACAGTATATGTATGTATATATATATATATGTATGTATGTATGTATGTATATATATAGTTAGACAAGACAAACTGGGTTACTTCATATAAGTTTTAATCACATCTAATTATCTAACTATCCCGCTCTACTTATCTATCAAACCTGCTACTTATCTATCTATCTATCTAATTATCTAACTATCCCGCTCTACTTATCTATCAAACCTGCTACTTATCTATCTATCTATCTATCTATCTATCTATCTATCTATCTATCTATCTATCTATCTATCTATCTATCTATATAAACATGGCGTTGTTATTCAACTACCACGTAACAAAGGTAACAAGTTGATAGATAGATAGATAGATAGATAGATAGATAGATAGATAGATAGATAGATAGATAGATAGATGCAGACTTCAAATAGGCGGAAAGATGTTCTGGTGGACATTTCTTTTGGGGTCAATGGGGTCTAAACGGACACATTCTCTCTGACACGACGACAAGATGTATCCGAGCTGGATATGTTTTCCAAAGATATTTAAGCAATAAACATTGTGCTTTCAGTAAACAATGAAAGAAAATACCAAGAACGAACATTTAGGTGTTTGCTTCGAACATAAACAGAAAATTTATAGTTTATATAATTAACGCTGTTCTCGATATCTTTAGATAAATGCCATCATGGTTCTTAAAATGATCACCAACAATAAAATGGGTGTAATTCATAGTCTTGGTACTCATTCTTTAACTAAATTCTGATCCATATTCTTTTGTTATATCTGTTTGTATATAAGTAGCATATGAATAGCTACATAGCTAAGTAAAGAAATTATTCAGGAGAAAAGAGTTTGCTGAAAATCGCATTAACTAAGCTCTTATACTTTCATGGAAGTCTAATGCAAACAAAGTATGCACGTTCTCCATCTCTTGCATGTTATTTCATGAAACAAATTGAGGAATCACTCATTTGTTTGGTTTTAACTTCAGGCTGAGCGGTTTAATGCCTTTTGGAGGAGACACTGATCACGAAACGCTTAGCAACATCGCAAACGTTGACTGGGATTTTGACGAGGATTCTTTCTGTGAAATATCTTCCGATGCTCAGGATTTTATCGAGTCCCTTCTCGTTTTACATCCAGAGTAAGTGTCTTGGCAAATACTATCATGGGGTTTGTGACGTTGGTTGCCTGACAAGAGAACTTAAGCTCTTTATATTACAAGTAATAGTACTATTATTATTATATTTGTTAGTGTTATCATTATGATTTTTATCATTGTTATTATTATTGTTGTTATTAATGTTATTATTGTTATTGCTATTATGTTTCCAAACCAAAAATTGATAGGGTTACATATTTCAACGTCACAGATTGTCCTAAATTTCCGTCCCCATGAACCAGTTCACGTATTACTTTACGAAGCAGTTTTTGACTTTCTGTGAATGTACTGTACTGTATTAATGTATTTTTCTTTACTCTTGTACAGTATTTGCATGATACGAACGACGATTTAGCATCCTTTTGTTGTGGTGTGAAGTTATTAATTTACTTATGTACTTTTTTGGTACCACTTCCGAGAAATTCTGTTACCAGTGGTATTATTTTGAGAATAAGTGGTATTATTATTATTACAACTCGCACACCACCCAACTAAGGACAATGGGAAGGGTCTCAGCCTGCTCTAATTATCATTATTTTCATTATTGTTATTATTATTATCTAATATCGCAGCATATTATTATTAAAGTCGAACCCCTGTTAAGCGGCCACCCTCGGGGAAATGGGAAGTGACTGTTTAATAGGGGTTGGCCGTTTAATAAGGGTTAGTCAGAATTTGGCATAGGGCATGGCTAAAACGTCACTTTATTTGGAAACAAACACTTGCAGAGGCTTGTGATATTTACAAATACAAAACTTCCCTGATAATTGACGCCAAAATGTTCTTGTCTCCTCTAAAATTGCATAGTTTCATCCAAAAAATTTTATGGAAAGCTCTCAACATGACAAAAAAAAATGCTGAGTAAATCGTCATTAACATGAAAGCGAGCAAGACAAAAATTAAAACTGTAACGTTTGTAACTAACCTAAAGAGCATTACTTAAAAAATTCTTGTATAAGCATCTGTCGCTGTGGAACACGTTGCTTTAATGCATACATTAAATCATTCGATCTTGCAACGGACAACCCGAGAATAAAGTGTTTCTTCGCAAGCTCGATGACAACAACATTCTTTAACAAGTCAAGGCATTTACGTTTCTTTTGCAAAGGTGAACTAGAGGTGGATCTATCTTGCCTGCCTTTCGATTTCTTGTTAAACTCGCTGACGGTATAAGTGCTATTCTTTGTTTCTGAATATCCACGTGGTAAGAACGCTTGACTAGGAGCAGCTGGGCTTTCTTTACACGGATCGTAGAACGAAACGGATGAGCCAGCCTTCCAGCCCGTTGTCTCGTCAGGAGCGGAGATAGAGCAGTTGTTTGACCTGTTGCATATTGGTTTGGCAGATGATAAAGACCGGTAATTCGTTTCCCTGCCGCATATTTGACAAGAAGCGAAGCGTCTAAGCTGATCCGACATTGTAAAGACGACCCTCTTTGAAAAAAGACTGATCGATCAAAAGGTCGCACGTGTTACTTAAAATGCTCTACACACAAAATATTCTATATTGGTGCGGTTTTTTCAATTTTATTGGAGCGGTTTCTGCTAAGATAACAGGTTTCTGACAAACGGATATACATGTATAAAGCGTAAAACTGCTTGCCATAGATATTTGGCACTTTCAATACTACTGAATTAAAAAAGATGCCCCGGGAAGCTGTATTACAGGTGAAATCATTAATAAGAGTTTACCACGAATATATACATATCTGGATGCCTCACAACGACGATGAATATCAGCTGAAACGAGAACCACTTAATACGGTAGACCCTAATGCTGTGGCGATTGTTCGTCAAGTTCCACGTGGAAGATCTTATAAAGACCGTGCTCCTAGGCCACGTCACCCGGATGAACTGGGGAGTGATTTTCAAGTTCTTGGAAATGTCCCGAAGCTGATGAGATCATGGCTCACTAAATTTCTTAAGAGAGCAACAAGCAGTAGCAAAGCAGTTATTAAGGGCAAACGTATTAATAGAGGAGGCGGCTATGGCTTGGAAGTTCCATGTGAATGTCACTTCACCGAAGACAAATTTACCGTTGCACGGTTAAAATCAAAGCTTGAAAATGAGGTATTTGAACTCAAACTAGGTAATGGACCTCTGACTACGGACAACAGCTAGGGATAGTTACTGCATTTGGAATGTAACATTTTGCACTGTATATTCAGAGTAACTATAGTTAAATAGTAAAGTTTATTGCCAAGCCAGTGTATGTTTTGATTGTTTTTATCAGTCGTCACCTATTTTTTAGACTTATCTGTCATTAGCTTTTTTGAGATCGTGCCAAATTACGTGTATGAAATTCCCAATGGCCGCTTAAAAGGGGTAAAAACAACAGAGAACCCCTTATCTGGACGGCCAAAATGTGGCCATGGCCGTTTAATAGAGGTGGCCGCTTAATAGAGGTTTATTTAAGGTAACTATACAGACAATGGTTTCGGCACTTTCAAAACTGGCCGCTTAATAAGGGCTGGCCACTTAATAGGGGTTCGACTGTATTATTATTATTATCATTATTGCTATTGTTGTTGTTGATGTTGTTGTTGTTGTTGTTGTTGTTGTGATAGTTGTGGTTGTGATTGTTGTGGTTGTGATTGTGGTTGCGGTTGTGGTTTTGTTTGTGGTTGTGATTTTGTTTGTGGTTGTGATTATAATTATTGTTATTCTTATCCTATTAACTGAAAACTGCTTTAACCGTTTTCGTTCTAACAGTTTCATTGCCCTCAAATCAATTTCAAATTTATCAGGTGTCAGTATTTAAACTGGATCTCAAAGTACATTATTCGTCTGAAATGCTTTCCGAATGTGACTAGAAAAATCGTAATTCCTTCTGGCACTAAGAATAGGATTTGTTCTCTCTGTGAAAATGATTCGATCATATTGGTTTTACAGGGTGTCCCAAAAAAATTGACATCATTTGAAATTTGAATATCTGAGTAACTACATGTCCCAGGCAAACGAAATTAAATAGGCTTCATGTTGAAGAATAAAAGATTTATTTATTAAAATTCGAACAAGAAATTCAGAGGGATATAGATTTTATAACCGATTTCACAAAGCTTCACAAATGGCCACCACGTTCACCTGACTTGACACCTTGTGATTTTTTTCTATGGGGCTATGTGAAAAGACTGGTCTATATCCCCCCTCTCCCTACAAGCCTAGAAGAACTGAAGCAGAGAATCACTGAGGTGCTGGAGAATGTTATGCACCTGGAGCTGGACTACCGACTTGACGTGTGTTGTGTCACAGGTGGTGCGCATATTAAACATTTGTGAAGCTTTGTGAAATCGGTTACAAAATTTACATCCCTCTGAATTTCTTGTTCGAATTTTGATAAATCTTCTATTGTTCAACATGAAGCCTATTTAATTTCGTTTGCCTAGGACAAGTAGTTACTCAGATATTCACATTTCAAATGATGTCAATTTTTTTGGGACACCCTGTACTTTTAAGTTAACTCTTTCACGGCGGAATAATATCGCATCTCATAGCACAGTACCTCCGTATAAGCACAGATTTCACTTTACTGAGGATCTTAACTAGACTAAATTTGAAGTGTATCGTGCGTCAGATGATATTTTTGTGACATCAGTTGGGAACAAGAGGAAGGTTTGAAGTAGTATTTTTATGTAAACTCTCAGTTTACAACCATAAGCGTCAATAGGGGAGCCAGGCGGGCCAGGGCCCCCTACCTTTGCACGAAGAGGGGCCTGGTCTCCTACTTTTGAGGCTACTCAATGAAGGTGTGTCATATTTGTTGACAACGTGTTAACATTTTACCTTTGTTGCAGATAAGAAACGAGCTTCAAACACTGTTCTAAACATTGTTTGTGTCTCGGCGTTATTTTTAAAATTTACTTTGAATTGCTTCTAGCTACACATGCTACCCACCTCATAACACTTGGTGTACATGTGTGATATAATGGACAACAGCAATCTAAGACACTGGGTTTAATGAGTCTGGGAAATCAATGCTGAGATGTACAAATCGTAATTTAATTATACCATACTTGCCCCACCTCCCATCCCCACTTTTCCACCTTACGCGACGCCATTGACTACAACCTTTAATATTTCAGGATAGTACCATGCGATATACAAATGCGCACGCTCTCAAGCTTTAAAATTCAGATTCTATGAATCTGTTTATCTATTATCTATTTATCTTCATGTCTATATATGTCCATGTCTGCATAAGTGTGTATTGGTATATCTGCAAAACTGCTTATCTGCATATGCACGTATCTACATATCTATATATCAATATATATATTTATTTACATTATTATATTTGTTTTTTGACTCTATACATCTATGTAGTTATCCACCAGTGTTGGTATATATATATATATATATATATATATATATATATATATATATCCATATATTCTTAAATCTGCGTAAATATTTAAATATCTATATGTCATTATGTCTATCGTACCCATTCGACATTAAAATTCCGCTTTTACGAACTCCCTGCTTTTTCATCTTTTAGAGATAGAATGACTTCAGCTGATGCATTGGAACATCATTGGATACACGTAAGTGCAAGTAGCTTATTGGATAGTTTATCGTAAAGCATGGCAGGAAATTTTTCGAGTGGTGTCCTGTTTTGACACACCTGTTGACAGGTAAAAATACCATTGAAAAGTAAAGTAGAAATAATACGCAGCTCGCATTGCCCACCTTTCCATCATATATCTTTGCAAATGCGAATGAAGGTGACGGATTGTAAAAGGATGCTAAAGAGCTAAATTTTTAGATATAAAAGACAAATAGCCCTCTTTATAACTGGAAATTGTCGAAAGTTATGTAATATTATGATGAGAAGCCAATACCCGTAAGTAGGAACTGAACACGGACTTACGAATTGGAACTACCTTAAACCACTCGGCCAGTGCCACTGACATATTACACCCCGATTTGATAATTTTTTTTATATATTTAAACTGTATGTCACCATGTCTACGTTAATACTGCATCTTTCCTAATTTCCATGCTCTAAACAAAAGCTTTACTACTAATGACTTTCGACGTCTCAAGAAATACTAACAAATCTCCCTTAATTAAAATGTGTGCCCTAATAAGCCTTCTATAGCACCTTTCACTGTTCATTAGCGGGGAATATTCTATCATTAACGGCAACTGCAAACTTGTTAACGCCAAAATACACTCTTTTTATTGATCGACTTTCATTCACCCTTTTGTCACTTTCATTAAATTGGCACAGTAAAATTATCATATTATTAAAGGCAGTACTTTACTAGATTGAGATGCGTATACGTTAATATAGTTATGTACAATTAAACTGTTACCAAGAACATCCAAACACGACTGTCCAGCAAAAGTTGCCTTGGTCACTTTCCACTTTGTCGACATTCAAAATATACGTCGATGATTTTCCTCAACGTTTTATGTCCTTATTCAAGGACATAAATGTATAAAAACCCCATTAATGTATAAAAACCCCTTGTTTTTCTGGTGCCTCAACAAAAGTATGCGATGTAATCCCTTAACAGCGTTTCACTCGGCACCAGCAAATAAGGGTATATTAGCTCACTGATTATGTCCAACCGCTACCATTAACTGAGGTCTCCGAACATTACGTGACTGCAGTTTTTGGGTACCTGACTTTGATTAATTTTATAGTTATTTTAGGTATCCAGTACTCTACTTTATTTACTTTTATATTAAATTGTAAATACATTTACAGCGGGTGAAAAAAATAATAAAGTCGATTATGTATTGCTGCAAATATAATTTTTTATTCTGTTTTGCTTAAAATTTTGAAAATTTATACTTGCTCGAACAATATCATTTAGCAAATGCATTCAACGTATGGGAACGCATAGGAACAGCCAAATTTACTGGAACTCATCTGAGATGGTTCATAATCCTACGCTAGATTGACGATGTTCCTTTTTCCGAAATTTTCAATCATAACTTCTTCGCAATTACTTACATTCGGAACTCATATCTTCGCATTTATTTACCTTTATTTGCTCTGAGAACTCACTGGCGTTGGGTTTTATTCACCAGGAAAACAAACAGCGAGTGAGAAGGATAAACACCAAGCGACATCGGACTTTCCTGGCTCGACGGAGATGGAAGGTAAACATTATCCGTTATCCTTAACATGCCGTGTTATTAGTGTACACTTGTTTTCACAATTTATATCAAATTATAAACAAACAAATGAACGGGATTGGTATTTATTTTGATATACAACGGTACGCCCAGGATGTTTGTAAGAGGGTGGCAAGGATGTTAAATGGACCTCCGCATAGGAGCTCTGAAGGAATGCTCCCCCAGGAATATTTTATATTTCAAAGTCTTTACAAGGCCAATTCCGGCATTATGAATTGACAGTCCTTGTACACAATACACTATTAAGGTGACGGAAGAATTATAGCATTTCACCGTTGTTTGACTGAAGTATCGTTCCCTCTACGCCTCATTTACTTCTAATTTTGCGTCGCTTGTTTAATACTTTTCTTTCGTGGACGAAAATAGAAATCATTTTGTGACTGCAAGGAGAGGGGCTTCAGCCTCCCTAAGCCTCTCCCCACTTGGGTTCGCCACAGTTGGTATAAAATGGATTTACACCTTCTCTAGCATTGCGATTATTCGTCCTGGATCGTTATGAAGTGGACGCAAAATACATAATGAACGCTTTGGATTAAATTGGGATTAATTTAAATTTGATTCTCTTTGATTCAGCTTTTAATATCTATGGCTATGGATCATGGTGATAACAAATATCTATATTTTGTTTTTCTAAAACAACTAAATTCTCTCCATTCTACCTTAAATTTCGGATGTGAATCCAAAAAAATAACTTTCATTCATGGACCATTTGGTCCATAAAGGAGAAGGTTTCTTTTTAACAGCCGTTCACCACAAACCTAGCTACCATCATTGGCCTTGACTCACGTTTCGATTCCTTAAGTTCTAGACGGCAAAATTATCCAGTGGCGTAATCACGTCAGCGCTTTTGGAAGGGGGAGGCCCTTAGTCGAAGATGTACTGACAAAGTATGTAAAACATGCTCTTGTAGTGTCCATGAATATCATGGACACAGTGGTGACGTACCTTTGTTACACGGATTGCATTCATGTAGTACTTTCTGCTCTTTTTTTTTTTTTTTCAAATTGAGAACTCTGTATTTCATACAAAAAATTGAAACAAAAGCCAGAGAATTTTAGGACAAGTTCAAAATAACAACTTTAATAATCCATGTCGTTGAAGTAAATCAATAAGTATCTCGAAAAACTCAAGTAGAAGTCGTCAGAATCTTGTTAAGTAGTCAGAGAGAGAATATCCCTTTGCTATTTTGTCAATCATACACTGACGCTTTACTCGAATGTATCGACGGAATTGGAATGATCATGGCTGAAGGGCATGGGCCCCAAGGCCACCCATCGGTGCGCCACTGAAATTATCTATATTAATTTACTTTATCGTTAACAAATAGAAAATTGCTCGAGTGTCTCTGCGCTGTGATAGAAACCCGAATGACGTCATTTCAACCGGAAAAATGTATAGTGGAAACACGAGGCGTAGTCGAGTGTTTTCAGGTATTTTTCCGGTTGAAATTTCGTCATTCGTGTGTCTATCATAGACTCGAGAGCAATTTTCTATTCACTTTACGAAATAAACAGGGATTTTTTTTAAAGTTTTTGTGACGTCATCCATATCTCTGTGCTTTAATATAAAATGAAAATGACGTCAGTATGTCTCTGTACTCTGAGAGAAAATGAGGCTGGTCGAATCAAAGAGTGCTTGGGACTCGTGTTATTTTATAAACAGAAATGGAAAATTCATACAGCTGACAAATTTATTGAAAGTGATGTGACGGTAGTGTATTTAATTTTTTTTTTTGTGCTAATGGTTGTACAAAAAAGCTTTCTAATAAAATTTAAACTACTATTTGTCACGAGAAACGTGACAAAAGCCCAAATGTTTGGTTTATCACATCAAAAGGTCGACAAGATGAGAGGTATTTTTGGCTTGCAAATTTAGATGTCTATTTTAAACATGGGGATTCACAGCACCTACTCCAATCCTATGAGGCTTTACTAGCCTTTTTTCTTATTCGTGTACGAATATAAATGTAGGTGCGGTTCTTGGTACGTAAGGAGAACAACCTAAAGATTAAGTACTTGGATCAAACAAAATTTGCTCAATATCATTCATAATAAAAACATCTCAAAACGTTAACAACATAAGCAATAACTCGTTCCAAGGTGAGAGTAATGAATGACGCCCACGAATAATTGTACGCACATTGTGTAGCACTTCTCCAACTATTACACTGCTTTTTCGACCTGTTTGAAAGCCTTGTATGTTTAGACTTTTCTTGATCGAAATTTCAGTAAAATTGTCTAGACTTTTCTCTGAAAACTAACTTCAACATACGGATCAGGTTAGATGTAAATCATGTCCCCAGAAGTATCAACATTCTAGTCTAAGTGCTTCAGAACATTATCCAATGTTTTTTTTTGGTCCACATGCAGCCATGTAATATCGTTACAGAAACGAAAACTCATCAATTTTTCCAGAGGTCTGAGTTTGAAAAAGGCTTACTGCTTGACCTACAACACAGTCTCCCCCCCAAAAAGATGAATAGCATCAATTGACAAAACCTGGCTAAACAGATGAATATCATCTTTCTAAGGGAAACTCAAAATGCGATTACGATTAGGGTTAAGATTAGGATAAACTCACCCGCTAACCCTTCGTCTCACCACGTTTTAAAAATGTTTTTAAAATATTCTCTACCATCCACTCCCGACGATCGCCTCTACAATTTCCGTAGCTATATCACCTAAGTAACAACTTGTCGAATATGGAAGCCTTCATTTCCTTGAATAGATATTCTTAATATCCTACCAAATTACCAATATCAAAATCCGTTAATTTGAAGGGTCATTTTCCTGTCGCATGGATGACATGAATTACCATATCGCTATAAATAAATCTCGTTTTTCGGGTTCAACTATCAGATATTGGATTTAATAAGGTGTTTAAAACACGTTCATGCTATTACCATTGTGGAGAGAATTTTATGATTCACCTACATTGCTAAAGACAACTTCAAAAGTTGACTTGAGCAAGCGAACTCGCATCTTTGGGTTTCTGGACTTCTGCTCTACCATTTGAAATGATCTCTTCATGTTATCCTAAGGATGATTCTGAAATAGAATCTGTCACCATTGTATTAACGGGTTTTAGTGATTAACAGGGAGGTCGATTCAACACACATTACGTGTCAAACGTATGTTTCTATGCTATACTTTAGGCGTTTTGAGACTTTCCTATGAGCAATACGAACAATATGCCATATCCGGAATAAATTTCTCGTAAAGACCATTACCATTTTACGTAAAAGCATCTTTTAATGAAACGACGCTTGTTTTGTCGTCCACAAATTCGTCCAGTTCTCGTAGGTTACTTTTGATGAAAGATTATTTTGAGTTGCAAAGGATATTTCAAACGTCAAGTAGCATCTACAATAGGATTCTAACAAGACTCCGGCCTAAGAACTCATGACTAATTCATAAACAATCATATACAGGGTCCTTTCCCCAAGAATAAAAGCAAACAGACCCAAAGCTGCAAATTCATAAGAGATCAAGTTCAGCCCACGACCAAGTCTAAGTGCAACGATGGCCAGTGGGTCACATGCGAGAAGTAAGCAGTAACAAGTTCCATTTGGAAATCCCAGTGGGTCTGGGGGGGTCGGAAGCAGGGGACCGTGGGGCAATTTTTAGGTGAGGGCGAGAGTATGTGTGAACCTTCTCGCTTTTTAACTGGTTAGTAATATTAGAAATACAAAATTATGATTGCCAAATGAGATCACTGCTGAATTAAACGTTGTATTACCTTAGAATCTGTAGAAAATCACAAATTTGATTTAGAACCACATTCAGATTATCGTTTTTGGCACTAGCATCACGAAGGCAACTGGCCATTGGGGTTTTTAACCCCTATAGCCCACTGTCAGACACAAATATACAAAGACTGGGACCTGGATCACCATAAATCAACATTATAATGAGCAATCAAAAACGACTTTTCATACATCTGCCTTCCATAGGAGCCACCGAACTAGTGCTGTAATTTCGACATTTTTTTCCTTACGGATTTCTCTCGAAATTTTTTTAATTCAAGTGTAGGATGAATCGATCTGCTTTAAAAGTACTGTTTCACTCTTGTGGAAAGATCAAGTTGATGTGCTGGTCTTTTGATGTAGTATCCTAAAGGAAGCCTAGATTTTCTTCAGCCAAAAGAGATCCTGTGACTTTATCTTTGTCCAACACTTCGATGGAAACCTTGATTCGTGCCCTTGCTCATTACTCAAGACAACCTTTTGGCCCCTGGCAGCTTTACAAAGACCACATTACGTACTGTCGATTATAAAACTGGATAATCCCTGATTATGTACGATACACTAGAAGAATACAATATAAGATACAAACTATACTAACATACTATATATATAATATCCTAACTCTATGAACGAACTACTTAATCCGTATTGAGCTCTAAATAATAAGGGTTAGGATTAGCATTAGGATATCTTGGCTCTAATCCAAATCCTAACCCTAATTTTAACCTTAACCCTAATGCTAATCCTAACCGTAATCCTAACAAGAATCTTAGGTGAGAGGAAATGTTGAATTATAATATAACGCGAACGCGAATAGTTCTCTGGTTCTCATGGTAAGTATCCGCCATCATGAAGTGGGCTTAAAGACGTAAATCGCTGGGCCCAGGATTGGCTAAGCCACTGCCCTACCCTAATTTTCCAATATATTCTCAGCTAAACGTCTTTTATTTCTGGTTAGAAATCAGTCAACATGATAACCGCTGTAAGAAAATTGTGTCGAATGTGCCCGGGGGGATTGGGCACGCGGGCCATCTTTTTTTTTACGTCCACTTCAAGATGACCGTGAGGGCCTGAGAACTACTCGCGCTCGCATTATATTACAATTCAACACGTCCTCTCACCTAAGATTCAGGTTAGGGTTAGGACTACGATTAGGATTAGGATTAGGGTTAGGGTTAGGATTTGAATTAGGATAAGTGTTAGGATTAGAGTTAGGATATCCTAGCTCTAATCCTAGCCCGAATTCTAACCCTAACCCTAATCCTAACCCTAATCTTCCCTAGAATCTTAAGTGAGAGGAGATGTTGAATTATAATATAACTCGAGCGCGAATAGTTCTCATTATCTCACGTTAAGTATCCGCAATCTCGAAGTGGACGTAAAAAGAAATTGCTGGGTCCGGGCTTGGCTACGCTACTGCCTTACCGTAATTTTACAATATATTCTCAACTAAGTTTTGTCTTTTATTTCTGGTTAGAAATCAGTTAACGTGGTAACCGCTGTACGAAAATTGTGTCAAATGTTACAAATCTCAGCAAATGGGCGATCACAAAATCAAAAGCCAACAGAAGTAAGAAGCCAGGTTTTAAGTTCGCCTTCGCAATGTCCGCCCGGTGAAGTGACAAGTGTGAGTGGACACAAAAGGTTTGAAAAACCTAGGTGTTCTTCTTCAGTTGTGGCTGACAAAAAAAATACACCTCACGTTTCGGGGTTCTCGAATCTACGGGAAAATATGCACGACAACGAGAGTACAACTTGCAAAGACAATGCTAATGAGTACGAGGTTGGCGAAATAAATAAATCCGACAAAAAGGACAATTCAAGAAAAGTAGAAGATGGCATCTTTAGCAATGTTTCATTGCCACAGTCAAAAACGAACAGTGAAAAGATAATGTGGAAGGTACTGAAATAGTGTGAAAATAGTATAAATCTAAACAGAAAAAGTTCATCATGCTACATGTACAGAAAGGGATTGTGAAATGAGATGTAACTCCATGGAACAGTTGAAACAGAGGATTTGATGTAGACTTGAAGTGTGACATTTTTTCGTTACTTGATTGACATTACTGATCATCGTACCTTTCGACACACCCCACACAATTCAGATCTTTCTATCTGTCAACATATCAAAAGACGCACTTTTCACGACTTATAATATTAAGTAATAAACGACAACCCAGTACGTTTTGTTTATTTCTTTTCGCTATGTGAGTTCCCTTCGTGTCCTGGTCATGATTAGAATACCGTTTACTCGCAATTTATCAGACAAAGCTTCATGTATACATTGTTAGATAGATCAATATGTATATTTCAGAAGTGATATTGCGACTAGGTGGCCAAGAAAATGCAATACATTGTAAGAATTGATTTCTGTAGTTGGCTGCAATCAATTACCATAATTACATGTCACTAGTTGCCGACTGATAATCCGTTGTTTCTGCTTATTAATATAAACTAATTGATTTTTGCAAACAGGTTATTTAACGGTTACGGTTTTTCTTGTTGTATAAATGTACAACACAGCCCACATCAACGAACTAATGGTTGGACATTGATAATAAACTGGAAATAATGGTTGGACATTTGTTTTAAAGTAGTAGTTGGACATTGGTAATAAACTACAAATACACCTTTTGCTGTTCATTACCAGAAAATATACTATCGTTGACGCCAAGCTTAAACTTATTAACGCAAAAATACATTCATTTTATTCAATCGACATTCACTAGCGTAGATACACAACCATTTGCATCAAAGGGCATTCCATGGCGCCAACAGACGAGCATTAACACCACTCTGCTATACATTAGGGATAATAAAATTTCAATTACACACGAGAAATATCTTCCCTAACTGAAATTTTATTATCCCTAATGTATAGTAGAATGGTGTTAATGGTCGTCTATTGGTGCTATAGAATGCCCTTCGATGCAAATGGTTGCGTATCGACGCTAGTGAATGTCGATAGAACAAAATGAACGTATATTTGTGTTAATGATTTTGAGATTGGCATTAATGATAGTATATTTTCCGGTAATGAACAGCAAAAGGTGTGCTAAATACCGATCACTTAGGGGCCGATTACATAAGAGAATTTCAACCCGGCAGACCGGGTGGAAAAAAATTCCGATTACATGAAATATTTCAGCTCGGACTGAAACTGAAATCGGAAGTAAACCTAGGCAGGAATTTGTCGGTAGCCTTTGTTGTTTTGGCAATATTCATCTTCCCAAGCCTGTAAATCATCTTTTCAATCCTGGTAGCTCAAACCGGACTGAAGTTTCAGGCCGGGCTGAAACATTCTTCATGTATTTGCGAGCCCCGTTTTTCAGGTATTTTATGAGAAGGCCGAGCTGAATTCTCAGCCCTGGCTGAAAATCTTCATGTAATCAGTCTCTTATCGCCAGATACTATAATCGCCAGATACTATAATCGCCAGATACTATAATCGCCAATCAACAAAGGTTTGGAAACCGCATACGTCGTGGTTAAGATAGGCTAGCACTGCCGAGGTAAATGACAAACGTACGACAAAAATTACAAGTGTTCTCGTCGCGACAGAAACAACACGAATGGCTTACTGTGCCTTGGTCACTATACATGCTTACTCAAAATTAGCAAAATTTTTTTCGGTATTCTGGAATGAAAATAGGCAGAAGATGCCCAAAAGAGTGCAACCTAAATATGCTTTACTCAGGAATCTGTTAGCTCTTCAATTTTAATATCAATTCTATAAAGCCTTTGTAAAGATGTCTACTGCAATTTCACGTCTATCATATAAACAACTGTTTCAATGGCAACATGATTGTTTCTCACACTTGAAGATATTCCTTGAATTTCATATCTTTGGGTGTGCACTCACTTGCCAGACAAACATACAAAGAGACAGACAGAAAGACACAGGGATAGGATGGGCAGACAGACAGGCAGGCGGATCCCTCATTTGATGGGTGGGATATTGGAAGTAAAATATTAAGTCTTCCTTTGTCAGATGGCCTAGTAGCTCTTCCACTTCAGCCAGACACTCTTACGAAAACTTCACATATCATTTCATACATGTTATTTGACACATGAAAATAGTATTTCATATGTGAAAATGCTTCAATTCCATACGTGAAAAGAAAATTTCATAGGTAAAATTAATTTTCATATGTGAACCTCCCATTTCATATGTGAAATACGTGCTTCGAAAACCAACATTTCACATATGACATTTTGACCACCGTGATGGTGTTGCATATCTTGTCCATCCATTAGTATGTCATCCATTATGGCATGTGCAAGCTCAGTTCATTCAAGTATGTCGTTCATTGCTAACTGATACAGTTCTGGTGTTGGCTTGACCCCAAATGGAATTTTCAACCAACCGTGTTAGCCCATAGGCGGGTTTATTGTTGACAGAGGCTGGACTCGTAATCTAATCTCATTTGAAGACTATAAAGTTTTTGGATCTAATACTGTGAATACCTTGGCTTCTTGGATATTACTAGCAGTCTCCTCCACCATTTGAATCAGATAATGCTCACACCATCCCCACACAATCCTTAGTTACTTTAGCCAGATGGTCCTTTCTGGATTTCTTTTAGTTTGCTTGCGATCTTCGCAAGGAGTGCTGCTGGTTGCCTTTTAGGTCCATGAACCACGAGCTTTACCGTCGGATCAATAATGATTGAGTAGACTCCTGGCATTGCTCCAGTGGCATTTTCCAGATCTGGGAGTTGGGTCAGGAATTCGTATAGTTCTCAGCAGATCTAAGCACGAGTACTGAATGTTCGAGCATCGAGTAACCTTCGAGTATTGATGAATTATCCGAGTATCGAGTAACCGTCGAGTATTGATGAATTATCCGAGTATCGAGTAACCTTCGAGTATTGATGAATTATCCGAGTATCGAGTAACCTTCGAGTATTGATGAATTATCCGAGTGCAAGTTTCAAGTATTCACAAGTTTAAGTTGCGGAGTGCTCCATGTCTCCGCAGAGTCAAGTACTCGAATTCCTATGGGGTGCCGGTGGCAAAGTGGTGGTGCACGTATGTCTCACCACTGTGACGAGGGTTCGGTTCCGGCTCTGTGCAGTTAAATGATTAAAGTTACCTTGGTCACATGTGATAGGACTTGTGCAGTTTGACTTTACGAAACATCGCAGGTTTTCTCCGGGTTCTCCAGTTTCCTCCTGTAGTAACACACTAGACCTATGAGGGATGACTCTTACTGGACCTCTCGAGAAAACAGCTCAGGTAGCTGATAGGGTTATCCAGTATAAGCATAAGTCCCTTTACCTTTACCTTAACCTTTACCTTTCCAGTAATTGACTTTACTCCTGACCCCATTTTACATTTCAAGTAATTACTACTCGTGAAAAGAAAGTTGTAGGAATTTGAAAATATTGTCACACCAGAATTACAGAAAATATATTTTGCTGAGTGAAATGCGTTGTGACCCGGCCTCAGCAGAGGCTCTTGGAACGATACTGTGACCAGGTAGAATAGGAACAGACTGAAATTGAAAAAGTCCGAACTGCAAAGGCGGAACTGCTTGTGTGTTTTCAGGAAGATGTTGAAATACATCATGACAAATCAGGCAATTATTATCTTTATACTTACAAACTTCATCACGTCTCTTGAACAGTCGATCACGCGAGTCGAATGCGAGTTCGAGTGTGAGAAAAACGTCACTCAAGCGGTACTCGAGTGTCCTGGGTCTCGTTGAATTTCCTTCGTTGAACAGGGTTGATTTAATAGCTCGTTTAATGATGGAGATATGTTGATTTGGGATTTGTGTTAGTTCTTTCGCCCTGGAGATAGCCTCGTCGAGTAATTTCCAGAGATTGACGGTTAGAAGTAAACGATGTCGAAAGACAAGAACGTGTGCTTGGTTTTTTGGTTGATGCCGTTGAACCAGTCGATGACTTCATTGACGCTTCGCGATTGTTTTACACGAGATGTCCATCAGAAGGAAATGTTTATGTTGTCGAGGATGGTTTTGTCGAATTTCCGAGGTGGTTTTTTTGAGGGATTGATGAGCAGAGATGTAGGTTAGTTTTGGAAGAAATCCTTGTGGTCTTTCAGGGAGAAAAATACATCGCGCTCTGCCATTGGCTCGATTTTGTCGCCGAAGGAAAGGTTGGACGAGATGACTTTGAATTCGTGGTTGATATTTTCTATTCTTTCATCGCGGTCGATATTGTAGTTGTACGTTACGTTGTTGGTCAGAAGTTTCCGGTATGTCTCCGTAGTGAACATGTAAGTGTTTATTATCTTGTTGGGGAATATCAAGATGTTATGGGAGGAGTGCATCTCTTTTAGATTGTTGGATAAGTGGGCTTGAAATTTGTTCTTTGCGGACCTGAATTTTATTTTTTCGATTAAATGGACTAAGTCTTTTTCAAAGAATTTCATTTCTCGACTTGAGTCCGAACTTGTCATAGTTTTTGTTTGTTTTAATGGAAGGGAAGAAGTGGGCTTTCCATCTCATCCCTCTTCCGTTTGCTCGATGATCTTTCATCGGTATTTGTCACAAGATGATACAGGGACGTTTTACAACGAAAAAACAGACGAAATATCCTCATGTTTTAGTGGTAGCAAACCAGAGTGCACAACTGGCGATCAGGTGCAAAATATCAAACAAACAGGATCATGTTTGCATGTAACTCAAAGAGTGCTCGATGACCATTCGTCGTCCACAAAGCCAGTTTCATAACAACCGATGAAGGAGTAACGAAACATTACATACGCATAAATGTTCGTTCTTTTAAAGAACTCTACAGATCCACAGAAAGTCATTTAACGATGAGAAATACGCCTACCATACGGAACTGTTGAAGTACGTTTATGATTTAAAAGCAAAGGCAAGATTTTCACAATCAACTGGTCAATCGTGCTTATCGTTGAACTGGAAGCAGCTTGTACAAGAGAAGCCAAACGTTGAAAGCCGTAAAAAGAAACCTTTTGAATAAAGCATCTCAATTGGTTTTAAAATGGCGTCACGAGAGGAAGTTTTGCAAGTCAAAAAGTTGCCGCCAAAAAGAGGAAGTGATGAATCATACCACCTCCCACGCTGCATAGCGACACCACCTGAGACATTAGAAAGCACCTGAGACACCAGACATAACAGAGGCCAACCGGATGTGGCCAAAGTTGCCTGAAGATCGCGAACTGCCAGAAATAACGGAAACACCTTCCGAAAAAATAACTATATATGTATGTACATACATATATTTATTTGTTTATATATATGTATATATATATATATATATATATATATATATATATATATATAAAGAGTAAATGGCTCAACAAGTAAATCTATAAGTAAAAGTTGCGTTGACAACAAAAAGATATCAGTATCTATGAAAATCATAAAACCACTCAGTTTTGTCTAAATGACTTTTCATTTCACACATATATATTCCTATCATTACGTTTACTTACAAACCAAGACTTCATCTCTCTCACCCTTTATTCAAAACATTACGTACGTCGAATACGCAATGCTTGACTAAAAGGTATAGCTCGTTTAACGCGAGTAAGGTGGGAAGATTTTTTTATCTAGGCTTGCAATTCAAATTTGTCGTAAATTTACCTTCCGATGTCGAAACCATTACATCCGAATACGATAATGAAGAATCAGACAGACTCCAAGTAAACTTAATAATTTTATGAGAAGAGTTAAGACTTGAAAGGAATTCTTCCAAAAGAATTCTACCATGAACCCAAATCATAAAGAGATTATCTAGAAAGCGCCACCAAAGCCATGGTTTAGAAACCGAGGGTTCAACAAAATGTTTTTCCAACTCTACCATAAAAATATCAGCAATTTTAGTAAGCAAAATTAGGAGGAAATTTAGTTCCCATGGACGTACCGAATTTTTTATGGAATATTTTCTTATCAAACTAAAAATAGCTATTTTCAAGAACAATCTTGGCCATATCTCAAGTTCCGATCTGGGCATATCAGTATTGGGCCTATTGTCGAGAAATTTACCAAGTGCCTCCAATCCTTCTTAACGAGGTATATGCTACTACATCAATAGTAACTAAAAGGGCCTGATCTAGGATATCTTCAATATTCCACAATTTACAAATAAAATCCGTAGTATCTCGAATAAGAAGGAATATTCTTAACGAGCAGTTGCAAATAAAAATCCAAAAATTGAGAAATCTTTTCTGTAGGTATGCCACAAATGGACACAATATGTCTCCCAGGAGGCTTATTAAGATTAGATTAAGAATTCCTTAACTCTTTTCATAAAGCTATTAAGTTTACTTGGAGTCTGTCTGATTCTTCATTACCGTGTTTGGATGTAATAGTTTAGATATCGGAACGAAAATTTACGACAGATTTATGTTGTAAGCCTACTGACACTCATCAATATCTTGATAAAAAGATATTGATGCCACCTTACTCGCGTTAAGCGAACTATAAGCTTAAACGATTATACAATATCTATATTGTGTATATATTGCTTTGGGTTAAAGTGTCTATGTAATGGTTGGGGAATCGACATATTTGGGACATTTAGACCCTCCTGAGAAAATTTGTAATATATCTTCTCAAGAGCCAATTAGAAGTATTACGGAACTAAACATAGAGGGAAGCAGAGGACAGCGGAGACCTAAGAAGAGATGGTCAGATTGCGTGAAAGAAGATTTGAATGAGAAAGGACTAACATCAGATATGACGAGGGACAGAAGCTATTGGAGAACCAGAATCCGAGCAGCCGACCCTGGGACAGTCTGGGACTAGGGCTGTGTAAAAGAAGAAGAAGAAGAAGAAGAAGAAGACCGCGTGACAAATAACCTGGAACTAGTTGCCGGAAGTGACGTCAATTCAGGCTGATGCTAAAGACTCCTTCAAGACATTTACATAAGGAATACAAGCCAAAATCGCAGAATCTGTCTTTTTTTTTCACGGCATTATTGTTCGGATTCGGTTGAGAGTAGACCGTCGTATAATTCACAATGTCCTGTAACTCCTCCAACGCAGATGACAGCCACAATTACTCAGACATGAACTTTATTCGTGGATACGTGATGGAGGTCGAAGACGACGCAAACATGTCTTCCACAGACGCTTTCATAAATGAGCATGAATGATTTTTCAAGCCTTATCAAGACAAGCCAATGGCCGATGTAGATTGGATTGCGAAGTTGGAGTATTTTCAAAATCTGTATCGTGTATATGTATTTATGGGTTTAATTTGGTCTTTCGCTGACTGGTTTAAGTGCGTTAATTGCAGCTTACAACTGCTTTGGAATGCAAAGAAGATCAGTGTTGTGTGGTGGTTGATGCTTGTGTTGAGACAATTGACAGCGATCAAGTTCCTTCGAGGTCGAATCTGTATCAACAAGCTGCGTCACAGTGACAAAGCAAGGGTCTAAATGTCCCAAATATGTGGATTCCCTAACCATGACATAGGCACTTTAAGCTTTTTAGTATTCCAATGTACTTAAACATATTTATGCAAAATCTGAGCAAAACGTCACAACTTTGAGTTTCCAAGAGGCTGCACTTAATGTCGTGAATAACAAACGCGTGGAAATCCCGTTCCAGTCCGATCTTCAGCCTCGATTTCAAGATGCTTAACAGCCAGGAACAACATGACTCGGAAGTTTATCGACATGATATTCTGGTAAACGAGAGGATATCTAAAGGTGAAAGGGATAAAGCCAAAGTTAGAAAAACGTGCAAAATGAGTATTACTCTATAGATTTTACCAACAGAGATTATACAGGTATCACTGCTTATCAGGTAAGGCATAGATTTCAATGCATCTAATCAACTAGGTAAAATAAAGTGAATTTATGACGATGGATTGCATAAAACCTATTCTTATCCTGTTTGTGACCATAACTCGTTATGATGACATTTTTTCAAATACATGAATAAAAGCTGAAGACAATACAAATCTTTTGGTTGAAGCACGTTCACCAACACAGATGCTTTCTACTCAGTTTTTAAAAGAAATTTTATGCGGTATAACACAAAAAGCTTCAAAAAGCTTTACCGTAAAATCTTACTGAAGTGCTTTGTTTACGGTAAGAATGAAAGAAAGTTTTATTCAGGGTTTCTTGTGAGGACGTTTCGGATTGTATAGCCTAAAGATTAGCAAGTCTCACTTAGCAATAAAAACATACATGACTCAATGATATTGATTTTGCAATTCAACCGGGATGTTGTGCCCTTGGAAGGCCATAGTGGTGTCACTGTTAGATCAATAATGACGAATGCACTGTAAGGACAGGAAAACCTGGAAAAGGAAAATATATACGTGCTATATTTTAAACCTTTTACAGGGAGTAGTTAAGGGCTTTATATTAATTCAACTGAGAACACTAGTCACTCAGTTGACAGCAAGTACAACATTAACAGTTACTGGTTATATTTTTGGCAATAATTTATTGACATGACCACGTCATTTCTTGCAATTTCCTTTGGGTTGCTAGAAGTCACAAGGGGTGATTTCATGTTGACTTTACTAATACAAGTGACTACTACAACTTCTACTACGAGAGAAATGACCACTTGGGGGGAAGATACAAAAATACTACTTACAAAGACACAAAGATACTACTTGAGAAATGACCACAGCGAAGAAATACCCAAACGTAATTGTAACCATTTTTCATTAAAATGTTCTTTCAATCAACTGTTACATCATATCAATATTTTTCCTACGAGGATATTCTTCGACAAATGACAAAACCAAAGAACGAAGTCCAAGAATTTGCATTGACTTGTTAAAAACACTCAACATCTGTTAAATTTTGTGAGCTAATATCCAACAATGCACGATCAAACATGACAATCACAAACTCAAATTTCATGCAGTCTTAAAACTCAAGTGGTCCTTGACATTTTTCTTACCCGTCCAGTCTCTGACATGCTGCATCACTTGAAGTCAGTCTTGAACAGAAATGACTCCTGTTAATTGCTCTTCCTGTTTTGGGATGAGCAACCAAAACAGCTGCTTTACTATGCTACGTTGGTGGTTACTTTTCCTCAAGTACTGTTTATGGTACACAATATTTATTATTTTTTTCTGTTTTTCATCGACCTCGCGACGTCGATGATAACTATAGTAATTATGCAAAAATGTGAAAATTCGAACGAATACTCGACATCTGGTACCAGGTTTGCGAACTTTGATGACTTGTTGGCAAGTGGACAAAAACAGATAAATTGTTGAACATAGTCAGAAGAGTTTTGCAGGTTTTATGACCGACTGATCATTTTGCTGTTCAAACTATAATGGTTTAATTGCATGTAGGATCATTGAGTCAATGTTTAAACTTAGTTTGCGCTTCCGAAAGACGTCTTTAACCTAGAACATTGGTAATTGTTTAATTTATTCCCAGCTCCATTTTTTAAACTACTTGTTGCTTTTAAAGATGAATATTAGTGCTCGGCAAATTACTTTGAGGCATGACGTAACAACTAATCAAAGGTCAAAAAAGATTACGGCTAACGTTTCGTTGCTTTACAGCACAACATCAGAGCGGTGTAAAATCTTTGCAGGAAATATTCTTATATATATATACAAGTTTAAGTGTGAGATTATAAGCGGTCAACTTAGTCGATTTTTAGCAATATTATCTTCGTCTCAACAGTGGAATATCACTGCGTCAAGTCTCTCACTATCGGAAATCGAGAGCCGTTTCTCTATTGATAGTTGTAATGATTGCCCGTTCACTAGTATATATGTGGAACTTCCGGCAACTTTAAACATTTTCCATTGCCCAAAAGTTTCGAAATTACAATATGTGCCGGTAAATGGAAAACACATTGTCATGCGTTCGTTTAAAGCATGATGCATATAATCTGGAAATACGAGCAATTGTATTAAATTGTCTATCAAAGGTAAAAGCCATGCACTCGTGGAAGGGTATGACGCTAAGGATTTCCGAAATAACCTACGTTTCACCTTTCTGTCAGAGTCAATGAAAAGCCAAAAAACAGTTTGAACATTTTCTGAAAGTTCAATCCTTACTGGCATAGTTCTTCCAGTTCTTCAGTTTATATTACTTAGTGCAGACATTGCTCTACGAACGATAGTGTCATGATAAATTTTTAGACTATGTTTTGTCATACTGCCAAAGAACAAGCTTTTACTCAAGGGAAGTCATCCAACTACACAAATATGCCTTGCCTTGATCTCTTAATGGTCAAACAAGTCAGCAAGCGCTGCGAGATCAAGCACAATATGCATTCTCGGGTATCTAATTATATGGCTAATCGGTACTTGGAGAAATCTGTAAATGTTGTTTACCACTGAATCACGTGGCCTTCAGCAAATCACTGGAATTTTTTTATAATATCTTTTAGAAAGTGTTGTTTGGAAGTCTGATGATACTTATAATACAGTATATGGGGTCAGTAAATAGTCATTCAAAGATTTTAAGTTCCAATATTAGTCACCTTCACCTTGAAATGTTCATAGGACTTTTGCGTTGTTAAATAAAGCTGTTGAGTGCGTTTGCACTTTTTACCGTGAATTTCATGCCAAGTGTATTGATTGAGTTTTTGATGTTGTGCATCCGACATCTCGTATTCTTCTAGATTACATATGGCAGTCACATTTATCCAGAAACTAACTCGATTGTTGAAAATCTAACTGTAACATCTACTAATGCATGCTCAGGTTCTAACCATTCATGGCCAGAAATCTCGATCATTTGATTTGCAGTTTTATAAAGTTTAGCGAGAAAATGATCGCTAATCATCTAAAGGATTAGTTGTCAACAAACAAAACAGAGTTGAATGGACAGACTTGTAGCGTACCCAATTCTTTCACAGAATTTCATTGCAAACTTCATTATTGTTCTACTATTTGCCATGCTAGTATTTTGTAAATTCTTTCTTACGAAGCTTGGATTTTAAGATACTCTGTATTTGAAATACCATGCTCGATTGCATACAAATCAATGGTGACTCTGAAGATTGAAATCATTTTTATTCCCGACGTTTCAACTTTTTTGTAGGCACCATATCCGATAGTCCAAACGTAGAGAATAAAACTTGTTTCAATCTTCGGTGTCATCATTGTTTTGTACTTAATCAAAATACTCAGTGGTTATGTAATTTATACTCGTTGATTTTCTTTGCATTTTCACACACTTTCACAAGAGGTTTTGAATTGAATTGAAAACTTTATTTAAGTGTCGGGGAATAACAAACCGTTCAAAGACGGTACTCTGCTAAGAAAACAAGAACGCCAGCTTGTGACATTTTGAGAGACCTCCATCAGAGAAAATCTGAAGTGAATTAAAAGCCAGTGGGCATGTGACCAGTTAGATGAGCGGAAGATCAACAAAACCGCAGTGAAGATGGGAAGTCATATTCTATTCTTATCATCAATCACCTGACAGAGGGTGGGAGAGTTTATCATAGGTGTGATGAGTATTTAAACAACACAGAAAACGGAAGATCAGAGGAATGTGCAGTAGGTTTTACTGATCAACGTTAAAAAGGGTAGCGAGTAACTGACCATGATTGGGCATGGCGTCGCAGGGGTTAAAAACATTGACGTAGCCAAGCGTAGCCAACGTTCTTAGTATGGGAGGCGCGTGGGGGCAGCTTGTTGTCACGATCAGGGGAAACCTAATTTCGGTAACAACATGTATTATTCAATCAACGCACACAATTACAGAGAAGCAATTGATGGTTATGGGTTCCCTTCCTCTCAGCTAAGCTGCTATATTTAACTGTCATCCTTCTCAAACATATAATGTGGAATGTCTTCGATTTCACCTGAAATTTAACTCTGCTATCAATTTAACCGCTGCGATATCATCCCCATTCTCAAAACGTTTGTCAAGGTCTTCGCCAAGACATGGTAAGTTATTTCCTCTTTTTATCGTTGATCAGTTAAACCGTTCTATATTTGGTTGATCTTACTTTATCTATTACAAGTGCTGTTTAAGTACTGATCACACCTTCGGTAACGCCCTTTTCAAATGCCAGCTGACTGATTAAAGACGAGTATAGCAAACGAATATCCATCTTCATTATCATTTTGCTTACTTCCCCCTCCATACCTCCTCTCTTTCCAAGAATATAATACCCAATGTTTTTTATTTCACCACACATTTTACTCTGCACGCGTTTGGTAAATTTTCCCTTTATTAAGTCGGGTTAGTTTTAGGAAGGACGAAAATAAGGAAGGAGTGGAGAACCAAACAAAACTATATATAAGAGGCAGTAAATCATTTGACCAGTCAATGTTTGTTTCAATATTATAAAATAAGGGAGTAGTAACCAGTTAAATTATGAATATCAAATACCAAGTTGTTTCTTCCTAAGTTGTACTTGACGTCTTAACTGGGAGATCTCTTGCCCATGAATCCCACGTTTTTCAAAGGCACCACCTGTTTTGCATTTACTCTTTTAGAAAGATCTTACTGTCGGACTGACAAACTCTGGACGATTCACCAGATTTTCAGATAAGCGCGTGGCTATCATTTAGATCTGCTGCCGACCTAAGTGACAAAAGTGACATTCTGATGTCATGCAATCAAGGTAGTACGTGATTGCTACGTATTACTCAGCGAGCGGTAGCCTGCTCTGATATTTTTATTGCATGCATCAAGATCGCACTGATCTTAAGAATTTTATTTTGTTGCAGTCAACTGCCCGCGACTGCATGTTATCGCAAAGGCGAGTGGCTTTAGCGTTGATCTGATAACTGGAACTACCAATGCAGGATTAAAGTGTGATCACATGATCAAATTGGAGGCCTTTGTTGTTTTAACTCGATAAAGACGAATTAGGGTCAATGTGGAGAACTGATGCCCTTTTGTATGATACGATATCCACCGACTATCTATGTACGACTATTTTGTTAGAGTCTTAAAACTTTTTGGAGTTATTCGAGAGTTTCCTACGATTGTCCTATGCGATGTTCGTGGTGATGCATGTGATTAACGGGAGTCTTTCCAGGGGTGCAACAAGGAATTTCACAGTGCAGGGGTCGAATCGAAGTATCAAGACACCGTGGGGGTGATTTTGATAATTTCAAGTGCAGCAGATAGATGTGGCTTTGGGAAATGAGGACAAAAAGCTGTCATTAACAGGGCACGTATAAGATTTACCACAAAAAGACTACGAGTTACAACCACTCCTAACCCCCCGTTCTAGTTGTGCCCCGGCTTTCAGACGTATTGCTACATTAAGTTGGCGAATCGTAAGCGGGAAGTAGTAATAGACACAAAGATTGGATACGCCAGGCGAACAATCGTATGCTACAGTCGTGTGGTGTAAATGGACCCATAGTCGTTCAGAAAAAATCAGATGGGAAGTTTTTATATAATCCAGTTGTTTCTCATAACGTTGCCTACGTTACGACCAAATAACTTGATTGTTTCCTCTTCTAAACCTTCTCAAACGACGCTTTGAAGTGATAAACAAAGAAGTCTCAGCACTTAAACTTACGACCAGCCGATAACTTCAAAAAGTATAAAATAAAACATATTCCGAAGAATAATGTCATCTTGAAGACTCATATCTTGAGTTTTCAAGATGACATTATTCTTCGGAATGTGTTTTGTATTATACTTAAACTTATATCCGCCATAAATATCGTGTGTCCCCGATAAAATCGTTGGTTGTCGGATGTGTGCGCGGTTTTCGAATGACAAAATATCTCGTGATCAGACAACTCCGACAAAATCGCGTAGGTGTGAAGAGGGCTCCTGTCGTTCGGCTTTATGACTTAAAAAGCAATCCAAGACATATGGACGACAGGTGTACACAACAGATGTACACACCTGCTTGAGGAAGGCTAAATAACAAGACGTCATGAAAGATGTGTTCACAACTTTCATTGCGAAGGAAATAATGCCTTATTATAATTCCATAATTTTATGCAACGCTGCGAAAAATCTAGGTGAGGCTAATTTCTGGTGATGTTTTGTACAAGAACGAATACTTGGACTAGACCACTTCTTCAAGCCTGCAGTCAACCCCAACGTGGTTTGGTTTTCACCATCACGCAGAAAGGAACCACTTCCAAAAGAAACATTGTCACTTCTCTAAAACTGTGATCACTTCTGGCATGAAATAAGCATTATTCATCCTGACGAGTATAACTTCTTAAAACCGTTGTCAAAAATCAGTTTTGTTAAGTGAGGTTCTAATTCCAGAATACCAACTGGAACTTAAACAAGAAATTCCGTTACGAGAGTAATTACAGGCGGTGTTTGATGGGGATCGCATTTTTTACAGGGTGGTTTACCGAAGGCTGTTCGAAAAATCGAAATGCTCCATGGAACATAACGAATGGTGGCTTTGTAGTTGTTTTCAGTGCCAAATTAACGATGGGGCACTTGGGGCACGTGCCACAGGGACCCCACATGGAGGGCCTTAAAAAGACAATAATAATGATAATAATATTTGTGATTGCAACAAGAACAACGTCAAGGACAACAGTAATATTAATAGCAACTATAGTAACTTTTATAATAAAAATAATGATGACGACAATAATAATAATAATAATTATAATAATGATAAATTATTTATTTGTTTATTTATTTAAATTAATTAATTAATTAATAATTGATAAATAATATTAATGACAATAATTGCAAAAATATCAATAGTTCGCATTTGAAATTCGAGAGACGCGTGTAGGCCTCATTGTTGAAAATGTACCCCTGGTAATTGGATGTTTACGTAGAGGAATGGAGAAACTGGGAGGACAGATGAAGAAGCGATGAAAGGAAAATCTCGACAGCAATGGGTAGTAAGAGAAATGCAAAAGACCGTATTAATGGACAGTGAAACTATCTTAAGGAAGATTATGTCTGGAGTGATGCAAGAAAAATAGACTATAACGAAAGGATATATATATATAGAGAGAGAGAGAGAGATAGATAGATAGATATATATAATTTATTTTTAAGTAAAATGCTGTCGCTACTCAGTTTCACGAGGTACGCGATCATCAGGCAACTGACAGATTCGGTTCGACTATTCCTATTTACATAGGTTGTGACGTTAATTGATAAGGTGTTTCGTTACATGGCGGCACCTTGAGAAAAGTTCGGTTCGCCTGTTTAATAAGTTATTATGTCATTAGGAGCTTTTCTTCAAGGCATAAATTGCATCGCTTAGATCTTGTCTTCAACCGCCACACTGTACGAGTAAGCTATAGCTGCATGGACAACATGAAAACACTTAAGCAGAAGCACAATAAACACATCCTAACGCAAAACGCAAAACGAAACCAGACAACAACGAAGAAACAACCCACGTGCAACTGCAAAAACCGAGACACATGCCCACTGGCTGGAAAGTGCTTGATAAAAAGCGTCGTCTACCGAGCTGATGTGACGACGACCGACAACAACGAGAAAAAGAGTTACATTGGAGTAACAGCTAATGAATTCAAACAAAGATACAGAAATCACCGGAAATCTTTCCAACACATCAAATATGCAAATAACACCGAACTGTCCAAGCATATCTGGAGACTAGAGGAAAACAACAGGAAGTTCAACATTAGTTGGTCGATCGTCAAACAAGTCGCGGCATATAAGACGGGATCTAAGCGATGCAATTTGTGCCTTGAAGAAAAGCTCCTAATGACGAAAGGAAAACATAACTTATTAAACAGGCGAACCGAACTTTTCTCAAGGTGCCGCCATGTAACGAAACACCTTATCAATTAACGTCACAACCTATGTAAATAGGAATAGTCGAACCGAATCTTTCAGTTGCCTGATGATCGCGTACCTCGTGAAACTCTGAGTAGCGACAGCATTTCACTGTAAAATAAATAATATATTACGCTCTACGCATAGTATTGAGCGCTCCTAAACCTTACGCCTTCTGTGTGACATTTGTGTTGCATACTCTTCTTGGCTATATATGCATATATATATATATATATAAGTAGAATCGACAAAATATTTTGCTGTCGCTACTCTGAGTTTCACGCGCTCAGGCGATCATCAGGCAACTGACAGATTGTACATGTATATTGTATATGTATATCTATATACAGATATATATATATATAGATAGATAGATATATAGATACATACATACATACATAGATATAGATATATAGACTTGGATATGTCCACTAGATATCGACAGTGCTCAACACAAGTAGTGGAGCTACGTATTATGCAGCGTGAAACTCGAGTTACAGTTTTTATATTTTTATTAAATTTCCATTAAACGTATAATATATAGATATATATATATATATAGATATACATATATCGATATATAGATATATGTGTTGATAACAAGTATCAATAACAAAATCATATGGGTGCTCTATACCGAGGTAGAGCGGAATAATCACAACACAAGATTTGGTATATATATATACATACGGGCGACAGAGGTACCAGGCGGGAATCGCAGACGGAGAAGAAATAATAAAGCCCAGCAAAAAACACGCAAAATAGGCATATTAAAGGTTTAAAATGTATTTCTAACGTTTCGTTGCTACACGCAACATCCTCAGAGAATGAATGAAAAACTATATTACAAGGTGATGATATATTACATGATAAGTAAACGAGATATTGGCGTAAGAGCGGAAGTGGGAAGGGCACAAGGAAACAGCAGACTGAGATGTAATGGAAGGGTCGAGAAACGAAAGGTCTTAAAATAAAAAGAGTGGAGAAGAGCCCATGTTGGCATTAATTGATGGATTGAGTTTGCGGATAAGCAGACTTTCTCTGACGAGAAGTTCAGAGTTGAAAGGAGAAGAGGACAAGATAGTAAAGTCATTAGGCGAGACAGGATGTCCAGTGTCACAATGATGTGACAGGATGCTAGTCGGAGGAGGATTGACTCGTTTTTTGCCAGTAAGGGCAGAAATACCCAAGTGCTCTGAGATTCGTGTGTGGAGAAGCCGACTCGTCTGGCCGAGTTGTATGTCGGCCAGACGAGTCGGCTTCTCCACACACGAATCTCAGAGCACTTGGGTATTTCTGCCCTTACTGGCAAAAAACGAGTCAATCCTCCTCCGACTAGCATCCTGTCACATCATTGTGAGACAGGATGTCCACGAGACAGGATGTCCAGTGTCACAATGATGTGACAGGATGCTAGTCGGAGGAGGATTGACTCGTTTTTTGCCAGTAAGGGCAGAAATACCCAAGTGCTCTGAGATTCGTGTGTGGAGAAGCCGACTCGTCTGGCCGACATACAACTCGGCCAGACGAGTCGGCTTCTCCACACACGAATCTCAGAGCACTTGGGTATTTCTGCCCTTACTGGCAAAAAACGAGTCAATCCTCCTCCGACTAGCATCCTGTCACATCATTGTGACACTGGACATCCTGTCTCGCCTAATGACTTTACTATCTTGTCCTCTTCTCCTTTCAACTCTGAACTTCTCGTCAGAGAAAGTCTGCTTATCCGCAAACTCAATCCATCAATTAATGCCAACATGGGCTCTTCTCCACTCTTTTTATTTTAAGACCTTTCGTTTCTCGACCCTTCCATTACATCTCAGTCTGCTGTTTCCTTGTGCCCTTCCCACTTCCGCTCTTACGCCAATATCTCGTTTACTTATCATGTAATATATCATCACCTTGTAATATAGTTTTTCATTCATTCTCTGAGGATGTTGCGTGTAGCAACGAAACGTTAGAAATACATTTTAAACCTTTAATATGCCTATTTTGCGTGTTTTTTGCTGGGCTTTATTATTTCTTCTCCATATATACATACATATATATATATATATATACATACATATATATATATATATATATATATATATGTATGTATATATATATATATATATATATATATGTATATATATATGTATACATATATATATACATATATATATATACATATATATATATACATATATATATATATACATATATATATATACATATATATATATACATATATACATATATATATAACTGAGATGATAATGTTTACGATGATTCCAAGAGTGCTCGATACCATATGGGGCAGAGCTTAAATGTAGTAAGATTTTGCTTAAGAGTATATGGTTGCTACTCCGAGTTTCACGAGTATGCGATCTTCAGGCAACTGAAACAGCGTCGATTCATTGTCTCCTATTTCAAGACGCCCGAATCTACATCGTCCCAAAAACGTAGACGCAGAAACATTATATCGTTCAACCCACCATATAGCAAGAACACCAGATCAAAAATTGGCCATAACTTTCTAAAACTAATTGACAAGCATTTTCCTGAGTCATGCACTCTACACAAAATCTTCAACCGGAACACGGTCAAAATTAGCTACAGCTGTATGGACAACATGAAGACTATGATCACCAAACATAACTCCCGAATCCTAAATAAATATGAAAATAGAAAGCTTCAGAGAACAGATAATTGCAACTGCAGAAGAAAAGAACGGTGCCCGCTCCAAGGTAACTGCTTAACTGACAACATCGTTTATAGAGCCGACGTAACCACGACAGACACCGGAGAGACAAAACAGTACATAGGAATGACAGCAAACAGCTTTAAAGAACGATACAGAAACCACATTAAATCCTTCAAAGATAGCAAGTACTCCAATGAGACTGAACTATCAAAATACGTATGGGAACTAAAATCAAATAACCAATCTTTCGATATAAAATGGGCGATCGTGAAAAGAGCCGCGGCCTACACAAGCGGAGCAAAAAGATGTAACCTTTGCCTGGAGGAAAAGCTTTGCATTATGAAAGCACGCCTAAAAAACCACCTAAAGAACCTTCTCAACAAAAGATCGGAGATCGTCTAAAAGTGCAGACACCGGAACAGATTCCTCATCTCAAAGACAAGCCACACGAGGACAATAGCGATGAGTCATCCAACCTACGCAAACCATGACGTCAATGAACAGAGAAATAGGAGACAATGAATCGACGCTGTTTCAGTTGCCTGAAGATCGCATACGCGTGAAACTCGGAGTAGCAACCATATACTCTTAAGCAAAATCTTACTACATATACATATATATATATATATATATATATATATATATATATATGTAGATGTATAGATAGATAGGTAGATAGACAGATAGGTAGATAGATATAGATAGATAGATATAGATACATACATACATACATACATACATACATACATACATACATATAGAAATATAGAAATAAAATTACATTTAGCTCTGGTCTACCTAGAAGCCGTGTAAATAGCAATAAAATATATTTACAAGTTGTTTTTTTTTGGGGGGGGGAACGATATTTACAATATATACAGAAGAATAAAATTAAATGTTAATGTTGTCAATGCAAAAGTTGTATTTCCGGATTTTTTTAAATTTTGAGAGATCCCTTTCGTTTTTTACTGAATTTGGTAACGAATTCCACATCATAGATCCAGATATCGCAAACTACTGTCTTTGTAGCTTTTAGTTCTAACTGTTGGTATCTGGATATTATCGGCCTATAGAGCTTTTTCATGGTTGAGAGGATGGCGTTTGCGGGTTTCAGCCAGAAGAATAAACTTTAGCACTTGTAATATGCATATGTATATACGTATATGTAAGTACAAGACGAGCTAAACTCAAAAACACACGCTGCAAACCGTGTGAAAATTAAATTGAAATCTAAAGTGATTTTGTGGTTTTGTCTTCATTGGGGTCAATGAATGTTTGCCTTTGATGGATCTTGTAATAGGCTCAAGATTCCTGTTGTTTTGTCACTCACTGTTTGGAATGAGCAAAGATTTTTCCTGTATTTTAAGTTACACTTTGCAGGCCATTTTCCCGGAGATGATCTAATTTATCACGGTTAGACATTGCATAAAAGATGCCAGTTGTCGAAACAAATTATTCAAATTGCTCGTCACTTGATACAGATCTCTCTCATACTATTAACATTTGAAAATTTCAAGGAAATCATACAAAGCCTCTAACATAATCTCAATCGTTATAATCCTTATTTGAGAACCTTCCAATGAAGAAGGACGGGAAACCCGCGAATCTAACTCGGCTCAAAATTATGTCCCTTCTGCAAAGAATCAGCGAAGATTCTAAAAGATTTACTTTCGGACATCATTTTTTTCAGGAATGTGCCAGGAATTTCTGAAAAGAAAAAAAAAAAACTAAAATTTTTCAAACGAGCTAAAAGCATTGCAATCCAGGCTAATTACACCTGTCGAAGTTTAGTTAGGCAGCTAAAGCACGCGAACGCAATCCTCTCAACCTTAAAATATATTATTTCATTACCTGAAGCTGGATTGTGTATGATGCTTGTCATCCTTGACTTTGTGTTTCCGCTTATGTGAGCATGCAGGCTATGTCATCGAATAAGACATAAAACAATACAATTCGTGTTCAAAAGAAATTCCAGGTTTACCCCCTGCTTTACAACCTGCATACGACAGTAATACTGTTTTCATTTAAAAACATTTAGAAGACAAGGTTTAACTGAAATAAATGCATTCCCCAAGCTTAATCACGACAAAGTTTGCTTTTCGTTTACTGAAATGATAATGATTAAAAAAATATTTAAATACTTAAGAGAATTTGGTTCACTTGAATGCTTTTCAGGACTCTTTAATTTTACAAAATATTTTTCTACAATGATAGGCAGTGTTAAACTGACTGCAGTCGCAAACTAAGGAAAAACTCTTGAATTATAATTCCTAGGGTAACCTACTTATACAACTTTTCTGGGAAAAAGCTCAAATGCGCCAATAGTAAACTAATATCAGTTAATTATCAAAGTCACATCCCCACTAACTTAATAGATTATCAATTGTATTCAGTCAGTCTAGTATTATGTTAATTCTAAAATTTGTTTGGCCAAATTGCTTTTGTTTTCTCAGTTGCCAAAAGAAAAATACGGCAAGGTGAGCAATAATGAAATCTGTTATTAGCAACATGTGATAAAATGCCTTACGTTTTGGCATCCCACCTTGAGAGTGTGAAGGGAAAAAGTCTGGAGGGCGGAGCAATTTATTCTTTGCACACAATATCAACCTGTTATTCTGTTATTTGTATTCACTTTTACAAGAAGCCGTAATTGACATGCTTTATCTGGATGAAAATTGCAATATGATTTAGTTTCTAAATACATATTTAACAAACAAAGATCTTGGCTTGGGTCTCGTTATTTCTTCATGTATTTCAATATGCAACGAAAACTACCCCCAAAATTTACAGCTTATCAGTGACCGCACGAATATCGAATTATGTTGTTACGTGCATTTTAAAGCTACAGTAGCCACAACTTGTTTTTGTGGTTTTCAGTCTGCTTGGAGTTCTAATCACCACTTTACTCCTGATGGATCTTCACGGAAGCAGGTTAATCAATTCCTATTGACTCAGTGAAATATTAATGAGGCCTAACCTCTAAAACACGCGACAGTGATATATTTATCAAAGGTCATTCGTTGCCTACTGACTACAGTATTTCAAATTTAAGAGGCAGGTCATTCAAGACTGATTGGGTTTATCAGTTAAGGTATGTTTTCATCTTGAAGCTTCGTACTACATCGCCTTTCACAGCATTTTATCATACCAAATCTTCTGTTCAGTAAAGGAAGCTTAATAATGGAGAAGACGTGGTAATTTTTTCTTTTGTAAACGTTGGCCATTGTTTATTGAATCACGAATTTAAATATGTGCACACTACTGAAAGCCAACAATATTAATAAAGCTGCAAAACAAACTAGATAGCGATTGCAAATTTGAGAATTTTTCATACGCTTATGCTGGAGTCAAGGAAGATGAGTGTATCGAATTTTTTTTTATAATAAACCTTTTTTCTTGCTTTGAAATAGATCATTTATAACGAGCAATGCTAATTAAGTAAGGATAAAAAGAATTTTTCTCGTGAAACATTGGAAGTGCTAACTCCTAATTTTCTTCTGGCAAACCATCTCACGACTTAACGAAAAGCCGAGGCCAAATAACTCATTTTTAGGTGTTATTCTTACTTCGTGTAAAAGAAATACCAGCCAGATATGTAAGCAATCTTACGTTGACTGTAGTTCGAATTACCAATTGTAAAATGTAGAGCACGACATGTTCTCCAGAATGAAGCAATCATCGAAGAAAAGGAGTTGTTGTCGCTCAGTAAAAAGCTCTTTAACGTCCTTTTCATAACATTGAAAAGTTAAAGAAAAATTTGTTGGTAATGCAGTGTTCATTGGCAATTTTATCCAGCTTTCTTCCTTCAATATTCAGGTTTTGGCTCATTAGATAAACACGGACTCTAGCAAGAGTTGCGTCATTTCATAAGGGATTGCATTTTCATCCCAAAATAACAACAAAAACAGGCCCGAGCACCCAACGGACTCGCCTACACGACGTAGTTGAAGATTTCTTGGATACGCCCATACATGCATTACTAGATTTAAATACATGGAGTATCAATTGGCAAAAATAGAACTTGGTGTTAGCTTCTCTAATCAGACTCCTACTGCCTATCCAGTCCTTGAAGCTCTCCGTTTTTCTTCCTAAGTTATAACTGTGTCGTCGAAGAATCACCTAAAACCCTCCATGTTTTTTGGGTATAATAATGTTGAAAGATGTGATCTCGGCGGGAGCACTGGAACGTCAGACAAACGTATAGAATATCTTACTGGTATCCTTGAATACATGAGCTGTGCACTGTATACTGTCGCTTTACAAGATTTATTAAGCTTCTACGTTACAAACTACAATATGTGGTTATTTCAAAGTAGTTGTAATGAGAAGTTGTGCTGTCATCGGGTGCACAACATTAAGTATGTAAATAACTCTTGATTCTGTATAGGAGAGATGATCTAGTTTACCGCGGTTAGACATTGCATAAGTGATACCAGTTGTCCGAATAAATAATTTAAAACGCTCTTCACTTGATACAGATCTCTCATATTGTTGACATCCGTTTGTAAATTTCAGTGAAATCATACAAAGCCTCAAATATATTCTCAATCAAAGTGACTCTTGATTGCGTATAGCAGAGATGATCTAATTTACCTTGGTTGGACATTACCAAAGTAATACCTGCTGTCGAAATGTATGTAAATGACTCTTGATGTTGTATAGCGAAACCCTTTTACGAAAGTCCGTCACTGCATCTACCCAAATTTTTATTCAAACGACCAAACCTATTTGTTCAGCTAGTTGCAATGTATACTCATACGTAAACAATGAAAAAGGAACACGCTAACCAACATTAACTAAGTTCGAAAGTACTTCCACATGACACATTTTGCTCGTAAATATATTTTTCCATTTATCCACTCATCCGAGCTTTACCCCCTGGAGTCAAACTCCCAATTTATGTACAAAGGTCAGGTTGATGCAGATCAGGTGAAAAACTAGGTTGGACAAAGCCAGTATTTGTGTATGAAGGTAGGTGCCGTAGGCTATGAGGGATATCTCTGGCGTACAGCAGCCAACGGTCGAGGCATATAGCTGATTTGCTTTACGTTTGAAGTAAATTAAATATTTATGGGGTGTTAAGTGCTCTGTTGCAGATTCTTTTTGTACAAATATGACAAGTCATTTGAAATTCAAACGATCAATTATATTCAATTACAATGAAGTCATCTGAATTAAGTTGCTATTTACTCAGACAGCTGCAATGAAAGACCGCTATCAGACAGAAACCGGCTTCATGTAGTTGGAAACGGATACCTTGGCTCTTATTCTAACAGACCTCCAGCGAAGATAGAGATTCTGGAGATTCTATAGATTATATAGCTCACGAGACGGTTCAAATCTAAAAAGTACTCTAAATATTTCAAGAAAAAGAGTTATGCTAACCTAGGTAATTGTAAATATCATTTGTTATCAGGCTTTGAAGTCCTTTACAATGCTTCAAGATGATATGCTGCTGTGGTATCGTAACCATTGTTTCCACATGATTATTATCAGGACAGCTCTAAAATTGTCAAATAGATCAAATATGTTCTTAATGTTCTTGAAGATTTCTTTGGAGAACAAACTGCACTCTGGTGTGCAGGGAAGAGATTGATTTTGCTTGAAAAATCGAGCACGTTTATTGATTTATTTCGGTAGCTTTATTATCGTGCAAGATCATTTATAATTCCGGCTGAGCTCTTTTTGTGGTAGGTACTAGTCACTCACATTGTTCAGTCTGTTTATCCATAATGAAAATCAACGAGCAAATTACGCCGACGCGCCAAACTATTGCGATACAAGGACTTGAAGATAACTATGATAAAAATTAGTGAAAGAGTACAGAAGGGAGAAGAAGCTAGTTAGTGGTTACTCAATTACTCGCATATACAGTTGAAACCTTTTCACATATGGAATACAATTTTCATAAGTGAATTTTTTGTGATGGTTACCAAAATCAGTTGACCCAACTGAGCTCCAGTGAGGACCTGGCAGAGACTGTAAGAAATCAACAACCACGAAGAGGATTATGACAGTTCTGGAAAAGTCTACCAATCAATATCTCGACGGATAACTGTCTACATTTATATGTGAAGAATTTTGTGAATGGAGAAGACATGATACATAGAAAAGTTACACCTCTTCGGTCTCAAGCAAATGGGAAGGTCAAGTGGAGATATGATCGTTATTGAAGCAAAACTTAAAGTTGGCAAAGGGGAAATCAAAGATTGGAAGGAAGGCATGGCCTCATGTTAAACAATGTACAAACAACACCCCCAAAGCACGACAGGAGTTCACTTTGCTGAACTTCTTTTTGGTCGAATGTTTTGTACACGTTCAGTATCAGTATGTAATAACAAACAACCGATGGCTTGGAACTGCGGGACTGTGATAATGAAGCGAAACAGATAATTGTGTATTAATAAAAAAGCGCAAAACTTCGTGAAGGAGAGCTAAAAGAAGGAAAGTGACCGAACGGCGGATAACTGTCCACCATTTATGTGTGAAGAACTTAAGAATTTTGTGATTAGAGAAAACATAATAGATAGAAGAGCTCCAACACGGTCTCGTGTAAAGCAATCCTTATTTATCGATTGAAGTGTCACAGTGTTTAAATAACATTAAGGAAGAAGAAGAAGAAGAAGAAGAAGAAGAAGAAGAACTATACCATGGTATCTGCAAAACGAGATATGGAAAGTCAGCACATGTCTAGAAAGTACTTGAAAGAGAAACATCCGCTGAAACGCCTGATTCAAATGACTATTGGACTGACCAAGAACAGGATATTTGCAATGCTTCGAGTAAATCGCAGAATTTCAAGCGGATAAGAAGACCACTGGAAAACTGCATAACAGTGAAGCTGTGTGCGAACTTCCTTGGCAAACCACCTCACTGACAAGACAGCTTTTGCACACGAGGAAGTCACCTTGAAGGTTAAATGACTTTATTATGTTGTATACGTATAAGTTAATTTGTCTCATATCGAGTCTAAATGAACGTAAGTTTCTGGTTAGAAGCTATGTTACAAATTTAGATTAGATACTGCGTTACACGTTAAAAGTCAGGAAAGAAGGAATTGAATTATTCCCAGTCAACACATCTGCAAGGAAGAGGTGTCCTGTGAAGTAGGGGAAACATACCAACAAACACGGAGTTCAAACTGTAAAAATAAATTCATAATTTTTGTTGACTGAATTCGAGTATGGCGGCTTAATCCGGAGAAAAGTAACATAGCTGAACAAAGTATCAAGGGTTTAGCTAGGATTTATGAGTTTAATTTTTTTATACTTCATCACAAACTTAAGGTTTTTATCTTTCTGGATCTTCCGTGTTGATCCCTGTATTGAAAATTCCTACTCCATTCTATTCAGTTAACTTGTTCTACTCAAATTAAGTCAATAAAAATTATGAATTTATTTTAAAGTTTGAACTCCGTGTTTGTTGGTTTGTTTCTTCTACTTCACAGAACACCTCTTCCTTGCGGATGTGTTGACTGGGAATACTTCAATTTCTTTCAAATGAAACGACTTTGCCCTGTCATTCATGTCATGTGAGTGCTTCTGGTGAGTAAGTAAATTGTGTTTTCGAGATATAGCCCATGGGTAAAGCCACGAATTTGAGTATCAAACCGTGGACTAAATGCCCACAGTGAGGCAACTCGAAGTTTTGGGCAAGGTTATCGACTAGAGGTACCTTATAGCTCCAAATTATTCTCTAGAGTCTTCTTCGATCACCCTTCAGACTCCAATGAAGCTAAGCCTTGAGGCAATTTTCTTGATGCCCTCCCTCTTTGGCATACATAATTTAGATTTAGAAACCTTTCTCAGGCCTAGAAACCTTATAGGACATAAACTGTGCGGAAAAACGTGTTGGACATTGAGCTAAAAGGGCTTAAGGATAATTTGAGCACATTCGTAAAAAGCATGAGTGTCCACTTTGATGTGACTCTTATTGTATAATGAAAAATAAAGATTTGGTGAAATATGTTACTTCTTATATTATCTATGCTATATAAAAGGTGGCTGTTCACCCTATCTGGAAGAATAAATCCGCTGATTTTAGGGGATTACTCCTCCGATTTAAGGGAATAATTCGACTGATTTCATTTGATGCTCAGATTCTGTCTTGTTTATGGATTAATACAATTTCATGTTATCATTTTAGGTCGCGTGGGCTCTAAATCTCAAGAAACGGGAAATGAGCGTTCTCGTTTGTTGCAAAAAAATCTTCCCTGATCTTAAATATTTCGACCCTATAATCGACTTACTGCTCTCCGTCCTCTTGCTAGCTCCACGTTCAACAACAAAAATTTTATTTGCTATTTGAAAAGTAATATAAATCGCACGTCCAGGATGATCGAGAATTTAATTGCTTACAAGTGCTGTCACATGCTCTCTGTGTGACTTATATTTCGACCATACCACGTCGATTTTGTGGCGAATAGCCATGTTTCTGGAATAAACTATTTGACTTCACTTTGCAATCGAAACTTCACAATTTTAAAAGAAACTATATTGTTCAACATAAGGAATAACATTCAGGGGAAATCGTCATGAATAGATTATCTCTGCCGAATGCTCTTGAACTAGCAAAGTCTCGCACAACAAAGTTAGATTGTTTTCAATTTGACTAGGATGGAAAGAGTTCACAGGTGTTCGGAAGTTTCTAGTTACACGAGCATTCCCTCGTTGCTAAAAAAGGTCAAAATGCTCATGCGTACTACATGTAATTGCACCCTTAGTAATTTTAACAATATCCTAATAATCGTCTTATCTCGACGAGATAAGGCGTTTTTCTAGACATAGGAAAATTTTAAGAACAGCTTTTCCAATCTATGAAGTCTTATTTGTTTTATGATTTTTCACGGGGAACCAACTTTTTAAAAGCACTGGAGCAGCTACGCAGAGATACCCAGCTTTGATTCAATTCTACACCTAGTAATGGCTTTCTAGCGGATAACATCCAGAAGGCGTAATTCTCCACACTGAAAAATTTTCCGAACCTAGGCTCAAATTTATTATCACTTCTGAGCCGAAAACATTATTTTAGATTCACTGGTGCGGTTTGCCAACGATTCCTAATTTCCAGCTAATTGCACCCGTATTTAATATTATCCTTACTAATCGTCTTCTCAACGAGATAAGGCGTTTTTCTTGCCTTTTTCAAAACAGTGAACGGCATTTCAGAACCACGATTCCAATCAATGAACTTTGATTTGGTTTATGATATTTGACGGAAAACGTCATCTTAGAAGCAGTGGGACTTGTTGGCAGAGATTTATAACTTGTACTCAAGTAATGGCATTCTAGCCAATAACGTTCGTTACATATCAGATATTTAATAAACTACTCAGACAACTTTCACGTGGTATTCTTGGGTGAATTTATAAAGTTCGATGACGTGCATTTGTGATGTCTTTATGACTTGACCAAAAGTAATTTTTTATACTTTTAAGTTATACTAATTTTAAAATTATGACTCCAATCTGAACTGTCTTGCCCAAAAAAAGAATACATGCATTCGATTATTTTAAATGTAAAAATACCTTTATATACGCTAAAATTGTAGTAACGAACATATAGCAGTTCTGGTTCAAATGACTTCTCAAAACAAAGCACACAATGTTAATAATAGGGACAAGTATATAGCTTTTTGATCACATTATTTTGACGTCACATACTACGTCATCCAACGAAAAAGTTTGCTAGCGTATTAGATGCAGTTGCTATATCATGATTATTCTTTAACCCCGTAATCTCAACATTAAAATACTAAGCCAGTAAAATAAATTGCCCTAGTTAACCGTTGCACAGAAATGAAATATGTCCGACTACTGTTAATGAACGATAATTAACGGCTCCCAAACCTTAAAACTCCAGGTCATAAACGCACGGAAAAAGTATCCACTACAAAAGCCACGAACTGCAACAAAAAACTGTGATATTAGATCAGTCTATTTGCCCTCTTTTCGCCTCTTGTAAACGGCTCTAAATCATGCCAAAATATTTTTGTATTCTAGGTAGGCTTTCAAGCAATAATTTTATACATTTCAAAACATTTCTTCAGGACTTCATGAAAAAGTTTTAAACTCAAGTCGACGTAGAAACTCTTAGATGCGTTCCAGATACCCGGCGTTCATTTCCTAGCTTTCCAGACGATGTCAGACCTAGCAAAAAGCCTGACGACTTTTCTCCTAAAGAAACCGAGATCTACTGTCAAGAAAGAGTTACGTCTGCCATTTATTCTTCATATGTGTAGTGGCGTCGCTAAGGGGAGGGGCACTGGGAGGCACGTGCCCCCCCCCAATTTGTCGTCCCCCCATGTACCCCTCAAAGTGAAATTTATAGTTTCAAAAATTGTTATTAGTTGTTATAAATTAGTTATAAATTGTTCTCACTAGACCAAATTATCCTACATTGAAAATTTTCCTAAGATCCGTTTACACGTGCGATTTTATAGGTTGCGATTGGCATCCTGGTGTATGAAATAAGCCCTTGACAGTCTGTGCAGTACGATATCCGCTTTTGATTCGTCCCATTTTCTCCTTGATGCTCTCATCAGCTTAAAACATAATCCAAGATGTCAGACCAGTAGTGTTCTCCCCCGGTTTGAAAAGTCTAGCCAAGCCACTGCATATTAGATGTGCTTAAGTCAAAAATACTTTTGCTCAACAAATCTGGCAACTTTATCAAACACTTATCTGTTTAAATTAAACATGAAGGACGCAGATTCCAACTGCATGCTGGCTTCCACACCCAACAATAATTGAATTACTAAAAGAAACACCAACATTAATTTATTAATTTTCATTTCTTTTTAAAGTAACCAGCAATAATCTTTTTGAATCAGACATAATTTTGTTTAACGTTTTGCCGATATAAGGCTGATTAACCAATCAGAAGATGATGTACATTCTAACCAGCGATAGTACAGCCTTTACTAGGGCTGTTTGCAGCCGGACATTTGGCCAAGCTCCTGGCAAATTTTCCACAAAGAGAGTTCGTATGCGTTCTGGCATCATTTATTTGAAATGTTTTGGCAAACATGTCTACAACAGACATTCCCAGACTACACAGGAAGCGTCACAATCAGCTGTATGTTGCACTCTTAAGTGCTCAGTTTTGTTCAAACTGTGACTCGTCCTCGCGATACAGGATATTGACTTTTTGATTCTTGCTACAATAATTGCAATGGTATCTTAGAATGACGTTATAAAGTAAGAGGCTTTTTACATTTTAACTTCTGATGCCATTAGTACATACAAAGATTTAGCATTTCGGAACTTTTACATATGAACCCTTCCAGTACGTTGTTGCAAATGATCAGCGCTGATAAGCTTCAGATTGCAGCGGTTCATTAAAAAATGCTTTATCAAAGTAAATGGTTTGAAGCCAGGAGAATCGATACAAGTAGGTGATCGTAGATCGCTCGAGTCAGCGTAGTCTTGAGAAAGACTATTGATAACTGACGTTTCAGCTGCCTCAGCGGTAATCATCTTCAGAGTCGAAAAAGACTCTTTTTGATTCTGAAGATAACCGCCACTGATCGAGGCCGTCAAAACGTCAGTCACCAACAGTCCCTCTCAAGACTGCACCAACATGAACGACCAGCCATCACCGACAAATATAAATACTTTAATTATCCATTATTCACTATTCATACCTCGAACTGCTTAAATAAACATCATCACAGTCTTCCATTTCACTTAGGTTAAGTAAGTGCTTTGCAACAAGTTGTAAGCAGGTCATTCACGAAGAAAACCTTAAGGCAATTAAGCAAGCGATTGTACTCAACGGGACCACCGTCAAACTGCATTCTGTCGGTGACAATAACTGATTGTTTTCATTGAATTTACCAAAATTCTTACTGATCTTTAAAGGAGAAGACAAAATTACTTAATACGTCTAGCCTTGTAAACTGATAACTGCAACATATGTCCACGACAGACAACTGGAACACGAAGAATGTAGATAAGGGTCTACTGCTCGAGTTAACCTTATCTCTTCTGGAAAAGACGTGGGAACCTAGATTATTTTACAAACAGTTTTGAATAATGAGCTGATTTGTCTGGGTTAAGATTTAACTGATAGAAAGCAGCCTTATATTTGCATTCCTGTTTTATTGGAAATATCATCAGTTCTCTTCGCGCACTAAGCCCGTGCCATTTCTTTGCAAACTGTTTGTTAGCATAACTAACGAGTTTTGGTCGAGGATTCTTTTCTTCATCTAAAGAGGTAGGGACGGGGTTTTTGTGCAATATTTGTTTTACCAATCATTATCACTGTAAATAGGATAAGGGCATAAATAACTAGGAGGCACGCAAGCCTTTTTGCTGTATCATGCACTGCCGACGCTTTAGACAAGCCAATTGATGTTCATCGTCTTCGATTCGATATGAAGCAGTGGGTGATTAAGTCTCACGACTAATTGTTCTTCGACATATTTTTCAGATGATGGAATAGGCTTATAATCTTAGGTGGCATGAAAAAATACAATAGCAATCTCAGGTTAACAAGCTGATTGGACACTTTTCCGACAATTTCGTAATCGCCGAAACACACAATAGTAGTTAGTTTGCAAGGTAAATCGTCCGTCGGAGAATGTATTTTAGTGTGCGTGTATATGAATGCATGTATATGTGTGTATTTGTTTAAGTGTTCATGTATTCATGCAGAAAGTGCTCATAATTGTAAATTGGTCGCAGCTTTTATGCGCTGTTGGCAAGTATTCCTTAATGTGAAACGAATGCGCAGATGGAAATGGACGTACGTTAAATCTAAGGCCTGGTTTTCACTAGCGACATAAGTATAACCACCACGACATACGCTAACGCAGTAGTTACTTCATGGTTTGTTGATCCCTTCGTATTGGGGAAGTACTAAGAGTTTGATTGATCACGATGTTCTTACTAAGCTTGTCTATGTCGTTATGCTTATGCTTCAGTCTCAAGTGAAAACCAGGCCTAAAAGGTAATCGTGTTTGTTGTTACACCATAGTTAGGCAAACTTTTCTCTCTCTTTCAGCTACAAGAGATACATTACTAAAATGAGTAAGAAGAACATCCTAATTCTGGTTTTGGCTCTCCTGGAAGCTGCCAGAATTGTGTCCACGATCACTTGCAAAACAAGAAGGTTGGAGATGACTATCAAAGAATCCGGATGTCAAGAGAAACACGTACGAACTGTTGGCTGCTACGGTCGCTGCCTCTCATTCGCTCGCCCGTCAATCAAGAACATAGGATTTCAAAGCTCCTGTTCTTGTTGCACGCCTGTTCGGCAACGCAGTCGGCGCGTTGTGCTAAATTGCTTCACGCGTTATCGGACATACAATATACCAGTTGCGAAGAAATGCCACTGCCGACCATGTTAAAGGCTGCATGGGACAACAAGTTTAGACAGCATACGCGATGCAATTTCAAATTGTCTCATAAAGATAAAAAGGACAATCATAATGCACCGACACGAGAAAGAAATTTACCGTAACAGCAACAGTGGATAAAACGTCCTGATTCGTCTCTTTGTGGCAGCTTTTGGGGAACATCGTTATAAATACAGAATGAGATAGGAATATATAACTTCATCGGTTAACTCGTAGTTCTTAAATTGATAGGTTGCGCTTCGAAGCAAATAAAAAGTGCCATTAGGTACTATTCTGTCAAATAACAGTCTTAAGTGTAAGTGCTAATCGAGTATGTATTGTAAAGCATACTGCAATCTTTTCTGAACGTTAAAGGTTGTGAGACATTCAGATAATTCGCTCTTTCTGTTTCACTAGACAAGTATACAATAATTCAACGAAAGATTTTAAAGCGTAATGATTGATTTTTTGGATTAATAAGCAAAAATATGCTTCCAATCAAAAAATTAAAGTGCTTACCAGTACGTCATGTTGTATCATATGCAATAAAAGAAATATTTGATTGTTTAGTACGTTCAATCGAGTGAGAGGTGCGTTTGGAAAGTTTGGAGGGCTCGTAAAAAATCATATTTCTTTTCGAACACCGCATCTAGTAAGTTAGGCGCTCTCAACTCTTCGGGTTACCGGATCGCTGCTCTACCAGTTGGGCTATCAAGTCAACTGGGAACAGTAGGCTGGGGCGGTTTTTCGATATACCGAAAAAATTCGGGTTTTTTTCAAAACCGGCTTTTCTGTTTCGCCGAAAATCGAAAACCGAAAAACCTGAAAATATACGAAAAATCGAGGGAAAAAAGGCGCATACACGGCTAATCTCAAATCCGCAAATAGCTCTTGACTCATCATACACGCCATCATCCGTAACGGCAGGAACCAATCAAATGTGTCGTTAGTGCGTGTATTCCTATTCCGGTTTTGATTCAGGTTGCATTTCAAGACACGTTCTTCAAACTACGTTCGTTTTGTCCACTTCAAGAGCACGAGATTCTGGCGACAATTAAGTTAACGCTTAATATCCGTGAGGATGTGCAGTGTTTTGATTCTATTTCAGAATCAGCTATAGGGTAACTTGAACAGAATGTTTTTATCAAGGTTTATTATTAAATTTTTTTGTTCATGCTGCTCTGTAGATGATTCTGAAATAGAATCGAAACACAGCACATCCACACGTATATTAAGCATTAAGTGATCGCGAGAATCTCTCGTGCACTTAAAATGGATAAAACGAACATACTGTTCCCATTTAACTCGATGGCTCAACTGGCAGAACTGCGGTCCGATAACTGATGATGCAAGTTCTAGTTGACTTTAGCAGTTTAGGTTTATCATGAAATATTCTGTTCCTGTTACCCTGAGGCTGTGGCGTTGGCTGGGCCCGAGCTTTGGGGGAGCGTCATTTCTTACTGAAATATATTCGACCCTCCTGAGAAATTAATTTCGCCAAAGAATCTATGAATTACTTAATCATATGTAGTATATGATCTACTCGTTTTCCACAATCTTTAAAAGGAGAATGAACTGAAAATTTATTATACAAATTGAAAACTTTGTCACGTCGTCCAATGTTGGTCATAAGCTAACGATGGTTATACTGAAGGTTGTACTGAAGATGGCATAAGCTTGCCGAAACATGTTTACTTTGAAAAAATTTGTCGTTTTCCTGAATTGTTTAATTTCATTTGTGCTACTCAGAAATTTTATAATAATATTATATATTATTGTGATGATATGATAATAAGTTAACAATTGGACTGCATATTAACTCATCTGACCTTTTTCAGGAAGCCGATGGGGGTCAACCTCCCCTTCTTGCCTCCCTTGGGTACGCCACTGGACTGAGGATGATTCTGAAATAAACGAACCTTAACAAAAAACTGTAAAAGCGTTATCGCCGTTTCAGAACCAAGTCCCCCTTGAATACTTGAACGCCCAACACATCTCCCAAATATTCCGGTCTGGCAAGCTACTGCTTGCATCATAGAGATCATATATTACTTAGAGGGGGCATGGTAGCTAAATGTCGCTCAACCGCGGGGGAACAATTGATCGCCGCCATATTGCATAAATTAGGGGGGGAAACATGCCCGGATGATTGGTTCAAATTCAAGGTCAAAGCCCACTTTACTTTTGTTTCAGAACCAACTCCCAGAAAAGCAGTTTTTCTGTTATACAATTAATGAAAGAAGCACGAAACAATTTCCCAAAGATCAATTGTTTGACCTCGAGGCCGTTCTGGAACAGACAGAAAAGGGCGTGGAGAAGGACAATTTGAACCCCGACTTACTCAAAATGGCTGCGTTCAATTTCATGCCAATTTTCGGCCCTCGTGCCCTCTCTAACATTATATGATTTCTATGGTTCACATGTTTTTGTCAGCCATATTGAGATTTTCATCAAAAGATGTCATCCGGCAAACTTGTGGGGGGGAAACCTTTTAGGGGTGGAAATGTCAAAATAGGTTCAACAGTATATGAAAAATGATTCTCAACCATTTTATGGATGACCGCGTACGTGCCTCATAATGAAACTTCTTGCCGTCCCCTGCTAAGCAAGCTAATATCCTGCTCACATAAGGCAAGATTCTTCGGTGGGTAGGGAGATTTCGGGTCTCCGAGATGTTCCTGTCTCCTATACATCTCCTTGATCAAATGAGTGATCATTCACATGAAGGCGAGATATCTCGGCAACCAGAGATATCTCGGTCTTAAAAATTGGATAACCCTGCGGTGGCGAGATATCTTTGCTTCCATCTGAAGCTTCTATCCGAGTTATCTCGGGAAGTAAGGTTAACTATACACAATTACACATGCGTACTTCAAAACAACATTGCGGACGTGGAAGACCTTTCGACTGAAGCAAGCGATAAAATTTAAAATCGATAAAATCGACCAATTTCATGAATATTTGATAAGGGATACGCAAGTTTTTTTCCCTCTGTTCTTCACGTAAAATTCCGTTAATTGTTGCCACCAGATATATATCCTACTGGGCTTCTTCCAAAACCTTCGTCATTGTCTGTTCAAATTCCTCCTTGCTACTGTCTTTCTTAGAATAGAATTACCCTCCATTGATACCTGTATTACGTACTATACTACGTATTTATATTACGTATTACGTACTATATTATGTCTATTACTGTATTACGTATTTTGGTACTATATATATATATATAATTTATTTCACGGTAAAATGCTGTCGCTACTCAGAGTTTCACGAGGTACGCGATCATCAGGCAACTGAAAGATTCGGTTCGACTATTCCTATTTACATAGGTTGTGACGTTAATTGATAAGGTGTTTCGTTACATGGCGGCACCTTAAGAAAAGTTCGGTTCGCCTGTTTAATAAGTTATTATGTTTTCCTTTCGTCATTAGGAGCTTTTCTTCAAGGCACAAATTGCATCGCTTAGATCCCGTCTTATATGCCGCGACTTGTTTGACGATCGACCAACTAATGTTGAACTTCCTGTTGTTTTCCTCTAGTCTCCAGATATGCTTGGACAGTTCGGTGTTATTTGCATATTTGATGTGTTGGAAAGATTTCCGGTGATTTCTGTATCTTTGTTTGAATTCATTAGCTGTTACTCCAATGTAACTCTTTTTCTCGTTGTTGTCGGTCGTCGTCACATCAGCTCGGTAGACGACGCTTTTTATCAAGCACTTTCCAGCCAGTGGGCATGTGTCTCGGTTTTTGCAGTTGCACGTGGGTTGTTTCTTCGTTGTTGTCTGGTTTCGTTTTGCGTTTTGCGTTAGGATGTGTTTATTGTGCTTCTGCTTAAGTGTTTTCATGTTGTCCATGCAGCTATAGCTTACTCGTACAGTGTGGCGGTTGAAAATTTGGTGTAATTTGTGTGAGGGTGGGAAGTGTTTGTCGATAAGTTGTAAGAAATCTCGTCCTATGTTTGTTCTAACGTTTTTGCTGAAGGGTGGGTTGTACCTTAATATGGTACATACATAGGTCCTTAATATGGTACAAACATAGGACGAGACTTCTTACAACTTATCGACAAACACTTCCCACCCTCACACAAATTACACCAAATTTTCAACCGCCACACTGTACGAGTAAGCTATAGCTGCATGGACAACATGAAAACACTTAAGCAGAAGCACAATAAACACATCCTAACGCAAAACGCAAAACGAAACCTGACAACAACGAAGAAACAACCCACGTGCAACTGCAAAAACCGAGACACATGCCTACTGGCTGGAAAGTGCTTGATAAAAAGCGTCGTCTACCGAACTGATGTGACAACGACCGACAACAACGAGAAAAAGAGTTACATTGGAGTAACAGCTAATGAATTCAAACAAAGATACAGAAATCACAGGAAATCTTTCCAACACATCAAATATGCAAATAACACCGAACTGTCCAAGCATATCTGAAGAATAAAGGAAAACAATAGGAAGTTCAACATTAGTTGGTCGATGGTCAAACAAGTAGCGGCATATAGATAGATAGATAGATAGATAGATAGATAGATAGATAGATAGATAGATAGATAGATTTATTAAAATTACATCGTAGCCAAAAAAAAGCTGAATTTCGTAATTATTTACACTTAAAAAATTTTCTAATAAAACTTTTATCTATACCATACTACCTGATGTATCTAACAAGCAATTTTTTAATGAATAACTTTAATTAGATTTAAAAATATATCACATTAAATTAACTAAATAATATTATAAAAAAACTTTAAAATTTAACAAGTATACGAATTAGAGTATAGGCGGATGTTTTTAATCGCGCATAGCGAAAATAAAAGAGTTCATTGTTCTATTTGTTTGAACGCGTGGAATGTCAAAATTTCGCTGCTTTCGTAACTTATAATATGGATTATATCTTTCTGGTAATAATGTATTGAGTTTATGGCTTGGATCTAAAATTATCGATTGAAAAAGTTTATTACACAGATTTTCATGATGGTCCTTTTTGGGTTTAAAACCTAAACTTTCAAGAGCAGTATAATAATCCAAGTCTCCTATAATAATAGTCATGGCCCTTTTCTCCAGACGCACCAACTCACTTTTTAAGTATTGCAGTAAGGAATGGTAAAAAGCTGGTATTCAATAATCTGCCACCGATCTAATACACGATTCATAAAACAACGCTAAATCTTGCGGTGGTACTTTAGCCCGCCTTAATTGTACTAAAAATACAATCTTTTACCTACTTTCTTTATAACTTCATCTATGTGGGCATTCCAGGTCAAATTGTTACTAACACTCAAACCCAACAGTTTAACGCAATTCACTACTTCCAACTCCTTGCCATTAACAACTACAGGATCAAAAACTGCAGGTATCTTCGCAAATGAAATTCTTACTTCTTTACATTTGCTCGGATTTAAATGAACTCTGTTTTCACGTGACCACTCCATAACACGATCAGCTATAAACTGGGCGTTGCTGACTTCCTCCTTGGGAACTATTTCGGAAGTTGTCGTATCATCTACATATTTCAAACATGATGATCGTTGATTGCTAGAACATTGATCATAAAGGTAAACAACCAAGGTCCCAACTTTGTTCCTTGTGGTATTCCAGAGGGGACTGATCCCCACTCTGAATAGCAGCTGTCGGCCAGTTTAATTCTTTGAAATCTGTTCTTCAGAAAGTTGATTATCCAATTGACAACACTTCTAGGTAAATCCAGGTTACATAACTTATCAATCAGGATATTGTGGTCAATGAGATCGAAACCTTTACGATAATCAAATAATATAGTTCTTACAGTTGCCCCATTACCATCAGTCCCTAGATACCAGTGATGCAACATACTAATTAAAGCTATCGTGGTAGAAGGTTTTGGGATTACTCCAAACTGATTAGCATCAATTACTTTTAATATTGCTGGTTTAACATAGTCTTCTACTATGAACTCTTCCGCCACTTTGGAAGCACAAGGTGTGAGGGAAATAGGTCTTAAGTCTTTCTTGAGATCGTGAACTGACTTCGTTTTCGGTACTGGTGATACATCAGCCATATAAGACAGGATCTAAGCGGTGCAATTTGTGCCTTGAAGAAAAGCTCCTAATGACGAAAGGAAAACATTATAACTTATTAAACAGGCGAACCGAACTTTTCTCAAGGTGCCACCATGTAACGAAATACCTTATCAATTAACGTCACAACCTATGTAAATAGGAATAGTCGAACCGAATCTGTCAGTTGCCTGATGATCGCGTACCGCGTGAAACTCTGAGTAGCGACAGTATTTTAATGTAGAATAAATTATATATTACGCTCTACGCATGGTATTGAGCACAATTAAACCTTACGCCTTCTGTGTGACATTTGAGTTGCATACCCTTCTTGGTATAAATAGTACCAAAAGTCCATGTAGTTGCATCAAAACAATAATATTGATTATAATTATAGAACCTGCGATAAAAATCAACTCCCTTCTACCAACCATTTTGTTAAGAGCGTGGTCACGTAGGGTACAGACTGGCCAATGAAATATGAAGCTAAGATGGCCGCCCATGGAGGGCAATTTTGTACGACAGTATTAGTCCCCTAGCGGTCTTGTACGTCTCCCACGCCACATTTTACAAAGAGCGTTTCCTGTGAAAATTCACGCAAAATACTTCTTCAATAGACAAAAATGAGTCGAAGAATTTCAAATATATTTCGACAAAATAAACCAAATCACAGGTTATATGTTTTCACGAATACAAATTACCTAACTATCAAGAAACCTGATAAAACGACATCGAAAAATTACTTTAGAAAACTACTAAATGGGCGTACTCCTTTTTACCGCTAGTTTGCTATCTTTGCACAATTTAGCACACTTCTTAGGCCAAACGGCGATACTTACTCCTTTTAGTATACTCTATTATTTAAAAGTTGGTCCAGTAACATTTCGTCTGAAAAACTTTTTCCATCGTTGGAGGAATGTTTTTGAAGTCGAACAAAACAAAAACTGAAAAGCAAAGTCGTGGAATGGACTGGAACTGACGTACAAGGCCGCGGCGAGGACTGAAACTGACGTACAAAATTCCTTCTATGGGCGGCCATCTTGGCTTCACTTTTTGCCCGTCCAAATGACTGGGAGTTAACATTCCACATACGGAAATCGAATTCACTGCAATCAAGAGATTATGGTTAATATGCAAGGATTTATAAACTAAAATTAGTAAATCAAGAGCTGTAAAGGAGGATTGGATACCGAATCGTTTCTCCTTCATTTATAGCGCTTCAATTATTATCCGGCATATCGGGTCATATATGAACCTTCTTTGGTTGTTCTGGTTTTTAACCATGCCGAATCGACAAATCAAGCAAAAAAGCTCAATTTCAAGTTTTTTATATAGCAACATTGTTAAAAAACTTATCCAACAAATGAACAAAAGGATCCCCCGTCTCTGCTCCCCCCCCCCTACCCTCTTCACGAGGACTGCGAGTTCACGGGAGCAGGATCCGTGCAGAGTTCCACCCACCCCGGCCACACGCACATGGACTCCAAGAGTATGAGCGTGTTCCTTTTTTACTAAAAACCGCATGTATACTCCCGCTTCCTCTCATGAGGGAGGCTTCTCTCGGGATTCAATAAAGAAATTGCGCAGAATCGCAGTGCAAGTAGATTGCCCTAAAACACCTCAAAAATAATCGGTCGGTAAAGGGTTAAAGCACACTGATGTAAGCTCTATCATAACCAATTCGCCGTTAATGACTCATAGTCGTAGTTCATCTTATATTCAACATGGCTCGGTTTTGCTTTGTTCTTTTGGGGCGAATTTATTTAATAGCCCTTGTCAATTAACTGTCAAGAAGGCTGGTGGCATTTTCTTATAAGTAATTATATGAAATGAGGTGTAATAGGTGTATTAGCTATTAAACCTCCCGCTCGATGAGGGTCGTTTAGTAAAATTCCCTTGAGACCGAATTTTAATAAACGACCCTCATCGAGCGGGAGGTTTAATAACTAATGCACCGATATTTTATGGTATTATTTTGTAATATCATGTTTGCCGACGTCAAACTGGGTCGTATTAGTCCTGATACGACCCGGTTTGACGTCACTGGAGGTAGTATTAGTACTAATGAATTTTAATGAGGTAAATTAGTTAATGGACCTGGAAAAATAAAATGGAAAAATTAATGGACCTAGAAAAATAAAAGAAATTAAGGCAAACATGATATTATATCAGTAAACAAGGAATGAGGGGTCATAAACAATAAAGAAAAACAATGTTATAAAAATAAATTCATATTGCCCTCTGATATTCCCCCCAAATATTCTATTGTAAAATTCCCCGCGCCACCCCTTATCCTCCTTCTAATTTAAAAGAAAAATAAGGAGCACCAAGTACACTTCGACAACACACATTTTAAAAAGTCTCATAAACACGCGTAAAACATCTCACATTTTAAATACAACTGATCAGTTGCTTATATTGAAAGCACATGACTTAGCTTGGGAAAAGCTATCGTCTACTTTGAATTCCTTTGTTGCTGGCCATTCATGAAGCAGTCCTTGCTTCTTTGACTCTTTATCTTTTCAAGTAATCCATTGGTAGGTATGAAGAGAACTTACATACTTATGACCTGTTCAGTCGGATTTGATTCGACACTAACATCGTGTTCAAAAACTCTCGTCCGACTCCCTAATCATGTTCATCAAGTTCTAGCATATCAAACCAAACAAATCACTTTGCAATTCAAATAATATCATCTTCAAAAATCCCACTACGGGTGTTCGAACCTCTGCTGTACTATTTCAGGGCTCTAGATACGCCTTCCAAATAATCCTCAGAGCAAAAGCACCTCTTTGCAATTGTCTCTCAAGTCAACCTCGTCCATGTGGAATATAAGTAAGTTAATTTAAGACCCCTCGGGGACATGTGATTAATTCACCTCAGGCTACGCCCTCAGTGAATAAATCACATATCCCCTCGTTGCCTCAAAATAACTTATATAAATATTGTTATTGTGATTTTCTTTCTCCAGTATTTCGTTACTTGTCCATACCGTTCTCGAGTAACGACAAAAAAAAGGTACTTATATCGTCAAGCTGTGGTAATTGTATCGTGGTAATAGCAATGACTAATGATGTATCTGACAAACGTTATGGCTTGAAATATTTGAGGGATAGATTATGTAAGAGTTGATCACCGAGAACGGAGGCCCTTAGCATGATACAACCCGAAGGGGCGTGACCCGAGGAATGCATCCAGAGGGGCCGTAGGCCCCAAGGGATGCTTTCCGAGGGCTACGCTCCCGAGGGATGGATCTGGCTAAGAGCCGACGTTCGAGGTGATTAACTGACTTATTACATGATTGACAAGGTTTTCTCAAAATGACAATGGCAGACAATGCTTTCTGTTGTAAAGATTCTTTTGACGTTTCTTAACCCACAAGTTAAGAAGTATGTATGTATGAATGATAGTTCTTGCTGCAATGTGCTTGACGAGCAAGGAAATCAAGTGGCAAAACAAAAGAACTGGTGTGGCATGTGACATAAGAAAAAAAAATTCAAATACAACAAGAAATCATTATAAGCAATAAAATAATATTCGGTTAGGCTTCGAGTTCATTTTGCAAAAGTCGAAAACAAACTCCTACAAATGGAGAGCGGGGACGATGAAAGCTTAGCGGGTTTGACGCAGAGCACCTTTCTAGCGCCGCCTTCCATCCCTACTTGTAACTTATTTGAGGGTATTTTTGAGGCTCAGAATTTTGATGCATCTACAACAGCATGTGTTGGTTTAGCAAGCGACAGAGAGTTCAACGAACCGTTAGAATATCGAAGGCCAGAACACACACGAAAAATATCGCTTGTGACTGACGAACAACTGGAGAATATTAAAGAATGCAGAATTCCGAAGAATACGAAAAGTAATACTAATTGAGCTGTTGGTATTTGGCACGACTGGGCGAGGGAGAGAAAGGCTAGAATAAAAGAATTAGGCATTAATGATTTAATTGTAAACCCCAACATTGTAAAAACGACTGATGAGGAACTGACATATTGGTTTCCCAAGTTCGTCGTTGAGATTCGCAAGAAAGGTGATAAGGAGAACATTACCCACCGGCAACGCTTTATCAGTATTGCTGTGGGCTACTACGATTCTTGCGAAATAATGGCCGTCCAGCCCTCAACATATTTGAGGATCCGACGTTTATCCGACGTTAGATGCCGAAATGAAATTCCTTACTGAACGAGGTGTTGGCGCAAATGTTCGGCAAGCGGCAGCATTTTCAGAAGATCAAGAAGAACTTTCGTGGAATTTAAATCTTCTCCGAGCCCATTCAGCAAGCACGTTGCTCAGCACGATGGTGTTCTTAATTGGCAAGAATTTCTCACTCAGAAGTGGAAAAGAACATCGCTGTTTGAAGTTCAGTCAACTTAAATGGGAGCCTTCATGTGATGAGCCTGAGAAACTTATATATACGTCTTTCGGAGAAAAGAACAACTTTGGCGGGCTTAAACATCGGGCGTTCAAGCGAAAGCGTATCGAGCATTACGCAAACGAAGTATGTCCTGACCGTTGTATGGTCTATCTATATAAGAAATATTTGGAGAAATGGCCACCCGAAGCTATGGCTAAGGATGTATTTTACCTCGCTCCTCGGCGAAAATATAGTAATTCTGACAAAGGTATGTTAATGCTTATTGACTACCGAAATTTTTGCATGATCTCTATCAAAATTAATTCGAAAATATTTCTTCCTCCATTTAGTCTGGTTCACGTCAAAGCCAGTTCGCCATAATACATTGGGTGATACGGTCATGAATCTGTGCTGGGAAGCTGGAATTCAAGGGTATTACACGAATCACAGCTTGAGGGCAACAACTGCTACTCGTGGCCTTGAGAAAGGAATTCTTGACAAGTTTATCATGGAAAGAACTGGGCACAGAAATGTCAGATCCTTACAGCAATATCAGAGACCAACTGTTCAAAGGAAGGTTGAGATGTCGAAAGCGTTTGATTTACCGTTAGGTGATAAGATCAATTCGTACTGCGGAGAAGCGTCAGTAAGAAAAAAAGTCAGTAAGAGAGAAACAGACAGTGTTGGAATAAGAGGCGAAATAGAAAAAAAAGTTGAGAATTGTGGATTTAAAAGTGGTGAAAAGAAGGACGTTCAATTTAGTAATTGTACGTTTTATGTAGGGAATGACTTTAAGGCTTAGATTCATTTTGATGTTTTATGGTTCTATGAAATAATGTTTGGTTTTTGATTGTCTGAGTGAAATGCTGTGAACTATGATATTACGAATAGTATAGCACGGTGTAATTTTAGTATTTGTCAATAGAGACAAGATCTGGCGTAGAATCCCTCATTACAGATTTTAGGATTGTATGTAGGTACATCCCTCCTGGCAAGGTTTTATCTAGATACAACCCTGCTAGGAAGAATGTATCTATATACAACCCTTGAATACTAATTCAATTCAATTCATCAACCCCGCTATTCCCTGCTGAATATCAAATCCCTCCCCTGGCTTGAAGAAAGTTCGGCCTTTAACAAGTATATATGCTAAAAAAAATATCTCTGCGAATAACAAAGAAAACCGCGTCGATCATTTAATAAACACTATTATATCCGAATCTTGTTCTGTGACCTCATCTTGGTCTTAACGCAACGCGGGTTCACAATTCTGATGTACCAGATTTTGTATGAAACTGGATGGATGGAAAATCCGTACAAAAGAAAGGAGTTGAGTTCGTCGTTTACAAGGCAACAAACAAATTTTTAACCCGTGCATTGCACTACTAGCACACTATCTTTGGTACATAGATGAAAATCAGCACGGCAGGCAGCTAGTCAAAACGTTGCTTAATTTTGGTCTGCAGTAAACGTAAAACCTAGGTACAGAGACAAGGAAAAGGACCACGACACGGACCTGGACGAGGACCACAAGGGCAAATGCAACCACCAGGACAAGAACAAATACTAAGACCTACAAAAGGATAAGGATAAGGATAAGGACAAGGACAAAGGCAAAGACCAGGACAATGACATAGACATAGACCAAGTTCAGTACCGGGAAATGGAAAAAAACCAGGACAAGGAGAGGGACAAAGAGAAGAATAAAATGGTGAAGGAAGAAGAGAAGAAGAACGTGAATAAGAAGTAAGAAGAGAAGAAGGGAAAGAAGGGTTAGTCGAACAAAACAGAAGCAAAGTGGTAAAAATGGGAATAAAATAAGACAAAGTGAAAAGAAAAATTGAAGGAAAAGGTAATTGAAACAAATATGGAAACAACAAATTAAAAATAGTAAGTAACAGAAAATAAAAGAAGACAAAAATAAAAACCAAAAACCAGAATTGCAGAACAAAAACTTGTGCCTTTTCTCGATGATTATACACTGAAATTCGAGAGAATTTTTCTTTTTACGTTTTCTACTATGCCGTACAGGAGCTGTGCAGTTGTTATACACCAAAGCGGGGCCGCCGAGAGCCAAGATGGGCCCAGAGGAAGGTAGGGTAGCGGGAAGCCTAAACTTTCTGACGTCATAGGTGGCGGGAATTTGGGACAAATTCTAATGCATTTATATTGTATAATTGGTACTTATTGATTGTTCTAAATTATTTGAACATATCTAAAATTAGTTTATCCTATACTATCAAAGGAAATTAGCAGATTAACTTGGTACGGCCGGCAATGGACTTATTGCTTGGCGCGGGCCCCGGGAAAGTTGCCCCGGCCACCTCCTCTCAGTGTTCCTGTTCCAAAGTCTTTTATACGCAAAGGAAGATATATCATAGGCCAAAGTATGATGACAAATTCAAACGAATTCGATAAAACAGTGAACTAAGAAACAAATCTCTAAAAGGTATTTCAAGAAATGAACCCTGTCTCTTTTATTCCCAGAAACTATTTGATGTCTTACATGTGACTAAGTGACTTGACTTTATAAAAATATCAATGCTTTTACTTTCTCAAGATATAGGTCATTGCCATCAAACATAATGTACAATAGAGTATGAATACCCATAAATAACTGAAAAGTTTACACTCTTGGACAATGAAATATCATAGCTCAGTAAAATACGTGAAAGTAAAGTGTCCTTATCTACACTTCATAACTCCATCAGCTGCCTAAGCTGTTCTCCCTAGAGCTCTAGTAAGGGCCACCCCTCATGAGTCCAGTGTTACTACAGGACAAAACAGGAGCACCTGGAGACAATATGCGATTCTTCATTGAGTCAAACTGGGCAACACTCTTCTCACATGTGACCTAGGTAACTTAGACACTGTACAAAGCCGAATCGAGCCCTGGTTTTAGAGGTGAGAAACACAAGCACCAGCACGGTACCACCAGTGCCCCGAACTTGTACCACGTTTGAAATGATTTTCTGTGATACACTGTTTCACGCTATAAAATATTAGCCTACATAAACTCCACGCCCTAAAGGCTTAACAGTGAGACTACTGCAATCAGTTTCTTTTGTTGAATTTGATTCGGCAATTTCTGAAAAGCTAACTGTCATTGTTGGTGTACCACAAGGATCAATTCTTGGCCCTTTTCTCTTTGTACTACTTATTAACGATATCGACTTACAACTGCAACAATGTTAAATCCTTTTGTACCCAAAAGACACAGTAATCTTTACATCGGACATGACCTGTGAAGTTATTAAGTCAAATTTAAACTCAGATCTCCTCAATCTCACAAGATGGTTCTCTGAAAATAAGCTTGCCCTAAATCTTAAGAAAGGGAAAACAGAATTTGTGTTATATGGAACAAGCAAGAAACTAAGCAAATCATGGAAAGTGCATGTAAAGGTATACGGAACCAGTATAAGCGAGGCGGAATCTTTCGAATATTTGGGTATAGAAATGAACCAGCCACTCACTTACAACAAACATATTGATAGAACCATGAAAAAGGCCTCCACGAGAGTCAAACTATTACCACGCATCCGTCAGAGTATTAGTCCATGTTGCCGAGATAATTAACAACATCATGATACAATCAACTCTCCGCTATGGTAACAATCTATTTCTTGGCATATGAAACACCACAGCGTCCAGATTTCAACAAGTTCAAGACCATGCCTTTAAAATCGTATATGGCAAAAATGTCATTCTAAACCGTTAATGCCCAATAACAAAATTCAGGAAACAACATTGCGCACAGGAGGTTTTTAAATGTTTAAATAGACTCGTGCCTGAAAAATTTAAAAGCATCTTTGAAATATTCTCCCACCAGAAAGAAACAAGAGAAAATGACTCAAAACTGAAGCTACCAAGAGTAAAAACAGAATCTGGTCGCAAAATGTTTTTGTTTCAAGGAGTATTAATTTTTAATGAACTACCAAAAGATGTGAGAAATGAAACGTCCTTTCTGGCTTTTAAGCAGAAATGTTGAAAGTTTTTATGGAAACTATTTTTAGGAACTTTTGTCCTGATTTAATTACAAGTTATATTTTAGACAAGTATGGAGTAACTAGCAATTAAGTGCATAGGGATAGTCATTATAACTTTATTTACTTTCGCAGGTCCTTGAGTGATAGCAGCTAGCATTGTTTTGCTGATCAAGTTAACCTGTATAAATATTGCATATTACAACTCGCACACCACCCAATTAAGGACAGTGTAAGGGGTCTATTATTATTATTATTATTATTATTATTATTATTGTTATTGTTATTATTACCGTTCGTCGTAAACCGATATTTAACAGATAGAAAATTGCTGGAGTGTCTCTGTGCTGTGATAGAAACATGAATGTCATCATTTCAACAAGAGGCGAAGCCGGGTGTTTTCTGGTAACCCGACCATTATAGATCAGAGTCAGTTAAAATTATATAAAAACAAACGGACCTCAATACGCTTTTCGACAATGTCAATACCATTTCGTGAAAGTTCAAATATGCAATATGCATCAAAGCACCGCCTACATGGTTCAAAAGTTCAATGGTTTGTTTAGCCTATAAATTAAGGTCATCCATCTTACTTAAATCCAGTTTGATTAAATGGTTACTGTTGCTTCTTGTGGTGTATGCTTATTAATGTAAAACCGGGACTCTTTAAACACATCTATCTAGCACCCCTGTTTTCAAGTCTTCAAATTCTTCCTTTTCGGACCGCAAACATCAGCAAAGAATTAACTAGAAAAAAAATGAATCTCAACATTTACTGTAGCCATTTATTCAGTAATTAACCCACAGCTGATTGAAAGTGACTTCCAGTCGACAACGGAGTGTACGTCGCTGAGGTCTTCCAAAATTCCACCAAAAGATTTGTTCACATATCGTGAAAGCACAATTGATATAATCATTATATTATCTTGTTTTCTTCAACACTTTTCGAGTTGCAGCCGTTATAGTGATGCAATGGCATTTTTCGTCCCTTTGTTTATTAATAGGACAGTTACAATTCCTATTTTGGACAATATTATGGTGGATCTAAACGATGCGTATCAAGAAAGTGGTGAAACAGTACAACCTAGAGTGGGAATAGAATCCTATTCTCTGATTAAATAGTAATCTGAATAACGTAATTAATAATCCAGTTCGAATTCCTTTTCCTTTTTTTAGCTAATTCAATGTAGAAACGTCTAAATTGGCGGGCGTTGTTTATTTATATATAATATAACAAATAAACAACGGAATGGGCCTCGGATGTCTTAAGGCCGGGAAAATTCGAATGGTGAGAAGTTGAGTTTGTGATTTATCGAAGCTACAGTTATCGGCAATTTTATCAAAATTCTCAGTAGTTCCCTATGGATTGCATCAAACTAATATATACAGGAGGTGGACAAAAAAAGTGGCCCCAAAATATAAAAATATGGTTTATGGGATATAAACTTCACAAGTGTAGTATACTTCTTTATTCTGGAAGTGACCTAACAACTGTACAACATCTCTGGGTTCCGCCCTTTGTCCTTTTACTCTCACGTGACATGACGTCACGGTTACTACACCTCTCTTCCTTCGGTTTCAACTCTTTCTCTTTAAAATGTTGCCTACAGTTTTAACAAAATGTGAACTTACATCCAGTTATATATTAAAAGTTAAATGTCAAGAATATCCGTAGTAGCTTGGTGGAACTCGATTCCGCACTGGTGACCGACCGGAATCTTCAATTTTCACTGTTCCGTTCAACTCACTGCCACAAGGGTTAGGCTGATTGAATTGATAGCTGTATTCCTCTGGTGGTCTTTTTGGTTCTTTTTCTTGGTTAGGTTCCTGGTTTTCTTCCTCCTCAAGTTCGTTTGGGCTTTCATTCGGCTCATTCATTCCGGTTGACTTTCGATTCAGAATTTGGTCCTGGTGTCTCCTCGTATTTTTCCCACCCTCTGATATGACTGTATAGGAAACTGGACCTGATTTATTGATTATTCTTGCGGGGATCCATTTGCTTCCTCGTCCATAGTTTCTGACGTAAACGGGATCTTGCGCCGAAAACTTCCTTTGTCGAGTATTGTCATGGTGCTGTTTCTGTCTTTCTTGTTGAACTGTAACTGTTCTGCTAACATCTGGTCGAATTAGATCTAACCGAGACTTTAGCTTCCGGTTCATAAGTAACTCTGCCGGTGTTCGGCCCGTGGTAGTATGTGGTGTTATCCTGTACTGGAATAAAAATCGATAAACTTTGGTTTCCAATGTACCTTCGCCTTGTTTCTTAATGCCTTCCTTCACCGTCTGTACTGCTCTTTCAGCCAGGCCATTTGATGCGGGATGATAGGGTGCCGTTGTAATGTGCCTTATGCCATTGAGTTTGAGAAAATGAGAAAAGTTTCAAATTCTTTGCTTGTGAAGTTTGAGCCGTTGTCGCTCACAATAATCTGAGGTAGTCCGTGTGTTGAAAATGTCTGTCTTAGTCTCTCTACAGTCGCTGTACTTGTGGACGTTTGCATCACATGGACATCTATCCACTTTGAATATGCATCAACAATAATTAACAGCATTCTGCCCTAAACCGGGCCAGCAAAGTCAACGTGAAGTCTTGACCATGGCTTGTGAGGGTATTCCCAAGGATGTAGGGGGGCAGCAGGAGGCATTTTCTGATTTACCACGCATTTTTCACATGTTTTTACCTTGGCTTCCAAGTCAACATCCATCTTGGGCCACCACATTATCGATCTTGCAATAGCTTTCATGCGACAAACTCCTGGGTGTCCCACATGCACTTCATCCACCATACTTTGTCGGTGTTGTTGAGGTATCACAACTCTTTGTCCCCATAGTATACATCCATCTTCAACAGTCAATTCGTCTCGAGGAGTATAATAGAGTTTTAAACTCTCCAGAAGTGTTTCTGAAGTATTTGGCCAGTTGTTTTCGATGTAACGCATTACCATAGACAATTCTGGGTCCCTCCGGGTTGAATCTCTGATTTTTGCGGATGTTACAGGAGTGCTGTCCAAACAGCCTAACGAGAAGTCTATGTTTCCAACCCTGGGAACACGTGACACTGTTTCATTAGCTGGATTTCGACTCAAGCCGTCGGCATTGGTATGCTGGCTACCTGCTTTATACTGGATCGTGTATTCATAAGCTGATAAGGTGAGTGCCCATCGACGGATGCGTTCTGCCGCTGTAACTGGAATGCCTTTTTGTTCGTTAAACAGTCCTTGCAACGGTTTGTGGTCAGTTATTATGGTGAATTTCCTCCCATACACATATTGATGGAACTTGCCAAGACCAAAGATTATTGCGAGTGCCTCTTTTTCCAACTGTGAATAATTCTTCTCTGCCGGTGCTAACGTGCGTGACGCATATGCAATGGGTCTCTCCCAACCATCTTCCATGACATGTGACAAAACCGCGCCAACCCCGTAAGGTGAAGCGTCACATTGTAAGAGGACTTCCTTCTTGCTGTCATAGTGCACAATCAGTTTGGATGACTTAAGCATTTCTTTGGATGTTTCAAAAGTCCGCTGTTGCTGTGGTCCCCACTTCCATGCTTCGTTTTTCCGTAACAGCTTGTAGAGGGGTTCAAGTTCACTTGCCAGGTTTGGTATAAATCTGTGATAATAGTTCAACATGCCCAAGTAAGCCCTCAGTTGTGATACATTATTGGGCACTGGTGCCTCTGTCACTGCTTTGACTTTCTCATCCACCGGTTTTACGCCATCTTTGTTGATCTTCTGCCCCAGATACACCACTTCTTCGGCCAAGAATACACATTTCTTGGGGTTCAAACGTAATCCTGCATCTGCTAACCTCCGAAGGACTTCTTCAAGGTTTTTACGGTGGGCCTCTTCATTCTCTCCAGATACCAATATATCATCCACCCTTACTAAGACATATGGTATTCCTTGCAATAAATTCTCCATAACTCTTTGATATATTCCTGGTGCGCTTGAAATGCCATAAGGGAGTCGGTTGTACCTGAACAATCCTTTGTGTGTGTTGATTGTTGTGTATTGTTTGGAATGTTCATCTAATTTTAACTGTTGATAGGCCTGACTCATGTCTAGCTTTGTAAACTGTTGACCCCCATTCAGACTAGCGAAGAGGTCTTCAGATTTGGGAATCGGATAATTGTCTAATTTCGATACTTTATTTACTGACATTTTGTAATCGCCACATATTCTCACGCTTCCGTCTTCTTTCACGATTGGTACTATTGGTGCTGCCCATTCACTGAATTGTACGGGTTCGATTGTTCCTTCATCGACTAGCTGTTGAATCTTATTTTCAATTTTTGCTTTCAAGAGGTAAAGAACTGGGCGGGCTTTGCAATAAATTGGTTTTGCATCTTTGTCGACGTGAATTCGAGCCTCTGTGCCTTGTAACGTCCCCAACCCGCTCTGAAATACCTTTGGATACTTTTGAACCAACTCTCTCACGATACTAGTCACGTTCATCGAAAAGATTTCTTCCCAATTTAATTTAATTTCACGCAACCAATTTCTCCCTAGCAACGACCGTGTTCGGCCCTCCACGACAACAATTGGCAGTTCAAAATACTGTTTGTTGTATTTTACCTGAACTTTCGATTCCCCTTTTACTTTGACTTTCTCCTCCGTATACGTCGTCAATATCATGTTTGTTGGCTGGAGGTTACCGCCGGGGTTATCAATTCTCTTCCATGTTTCGTGTCCGATAACTGAGACGGCTGCTCCTGTGTCAACTTCCATCAAAAGCTTTTGGTTGTTGATTTCAACGTTGATCTTCAACGGCTCCGCCTTTTCTTCTCTTAACTCAATCATTCCATAATCCTGGTTTATACCCCTTCCTTCTTGTTGTAAAAAATTGGCCGATTGATTCTGTTGGACATTCCTTTGATTGTCGTTGTCTTTCTCTTGATTTTGTGCTCGATTTGATTTTCTAGGCGATGATCGATTTGACTCGCTTCTGCACTTTCGCGCTATGTGCCCTTTCTTCTTACAACGGAAACACGATGCATCAACAAACTTACATTCGTCTGAACGGTGATTTCCGCCACATCTGAAGCATTCTCTTCCTTTCCACTCTCCAGCAAGCTTATCTACCGTCAATTTGTGGTCTTCTTCACTGGTTTGTTCATCTCTCAATGCTAGGCTGTTCTTTTCCGCCAACTCCATGGCAATCGCAATTTGATGCGCCTCGTTAAATGTTAATTTTGGTTCTGCCAAAAGTCGTCGTTGAATACGATCGTTGCGGATTCCACTCACGAGCCTGTCACGTAATCGTTCTTCCAATGTCTCTTTAAATTCGCAGTACTGAGCAATCTCTCGTAGTTTAGCCAAGAATTCTGCTACAGATTCGTTCGGTTGTCTGTCTCGGGTGTCAAACTTGTGCCGTTGAACAATCACACTAGGCGTCGGTTTCTGATGATCTTTCATTACTTTAACTAGTTCGTCGAATGTCTTATCTGTCAGTGGATTAGGCGCTACTAGACTTCTGAGTAGTTTATAACTTTTGTTTCCCATTGCAGTCAATAATATGGCTCTTCTTTTGTCAGCATTCGTTATTCCATGAGCTTCGAAATAGAACTTTACTCTTTCCGCATAAAGCTCCCAGTCATCATTTTCCGGATCAAACTCGCCAATCTTCCCGTGTGTGGCCATCGTTAATTCTCAAATTGTAACTCAAATTGTAACAAATTCTCAAATTGGTTTTATCCTCGTCGCCAATGTAGTATACTTCTTTATTCTGGAAGTGACCTAACAACTGTACAACATCTCTGGGTTCCGCCCTTTGTCCTTTTACTCTCACGTGACATGACGTCACGGTTACTACAACAAGCTTGCAGAAGATGTGAAGAAATCCAAAAAACTATATAGTTGAAGAATAAACTAGCTAAACACTTACGATTTATGATCCTCAAATTTGATTTTTACAACAAATGTAATAAGAAATAAAAATATTATTAAAGAATATGAATATTTTAAATGTTATGCCATTGTTGTTGTTCGGCGTTACTAACAAACATTTTACTTAATAAACACGCTTTCAACTCAAAATAATATCACATTCGTACATGTATCATGCTACTGTTATCAGCAATACAGTTTATGCCTAAAATCTTTCAGTACTTTTTTGGCATTCCCTTGGATTTTATGACAGCTTTGCATCGACTAGGCATGCTTTCGACAAGCTTATGCAAGTATTCGTCAGTTATCTCATTCCATCCAGTTTTAAGTATTTCGAAAAGCTTATCTTCATTCTTTGGGTTTCTATTTTTTGTCAAACGATTCAATTCAGCCCATAAATTTTCAATGGGGTTTAAATCTGGCAATTGAACTGGCCATTGCATAACATCAAGCTTCTTATTTTTAAGATATTTTGAAACCACCCCACTCGTGTGTTTGGGGTCGTTGTCGTGTTGGAATACAAAACCATCAGGACATAACCGATTGGCGGATGGGACAGGATAATTTATCAAGATTTTCCTGTATACTTCAGTCATTATTCCCTTGACACGATGTAAATCACCAACGCCATTCCACGAAAAACACCCCCAGACATTAATGGATTTTTCATGTTTCACAGTTCCCTGCATTGAGTGATTTGACATATTATCACCTTTAGTTCTCCACACATATTAAGTGGATTGGTTTTGAAGACAAAATGGCGACTCATTACTCCATACAACTCGCTTCCATTGATCCTCGCTCCAACCAACATGCTCACGGGCAAAGGATAAACGTAACAAATGATTCTTCTCACTAACATAAGGCTTCTTAGATTTCTTTCTCCATGCCAAGCCTTTTTCTTTGAGAAGGCGCTGAATAGTTTTGCAGCTTACTTTGTCTCCTGTCTGAGCTTTGAGTTGATTTGCTATTTCTTTTTTTGTCGGCGTTCCTGCTTTTGAACATTTAACAATGAAACGATCACTTCGCTCACTAGTTTTACGTTTTCGACCAGAGCCAGGACTGCGTCCACAACTTCCACTCAACATCAACTTTGCGCAAAGTTTCTTTGCTCCTGAGTAACTCAGGTCATATTCCCGTGAAATTTGACGAGCACCAACTCCAGCCTTGAGCATTCCAAGAATTTCATGATTCCTTCCAGTCTTGGCCTGTGATCTTTCTTTTTGGGTCTCTTTTCTTGTCTTTTTATCCATTTCCTCTTCTTTACCAATAATCCCTTTCCAGTGCATCCAAAAAGGACTAATGAATGTGCCCAGTAAAACTTTAGTATTTACGAAAACCATTTAAATATTGTGGGACGATGATTCTGATTGATTTTTTGCAAGAACGTGAAGGCTAAAGCGCATATGCTCAAGACACTCAAAAGTACGTAATATTACCTAACTTTTGAAAACAACATGACCTGATATTAATATCGACAAAAGTTTGTATTTCTTCTTATTTTAGTATTTAAATCTATTGTGTAAGTTCAAGTTTAATAAAATGTTGACCAGTCTGTGCTAAAACAAAGTGGTTTCTACATTTTCTATCACTTTGGGATGTGTTTGAATAAAAAACCGTATTTCTATAGAGGGGCTACTTTTTTTTGTCCACCCCCTGTATATACATGGGCATACAAGCCGGCGGGGCTGCAGCCTCGCTCAGATTCGAGCATCGTCAATTTTTTCGGGCGACATTTCAATTTTTCGGGTAGAAATCTGAATCTTTTCGTAACCTGGGATCTGAGAGGAAAAGCTCAGCACTTTCAGACTTAACGTATTGTCAGTTGATATTGCTTAGTTTGTACCCATTTCGATGTCATTTTAGTATTGCGTAGAATATGTAATAAGCGCAGTTTTGTTGAAGGCATGGCTTAGTGGTTGGTTCATTTTGAAAATTCGGGCAACAGGCCTCAGTCCCCCCAGTTGAAATCAGTCATATGTATAGTTGAATATAGTTGAATCAGTTGAAATCGGTCATATGTATGTATATATATATATATATATATATATATATATATATATAAATATATATGTACATACAGGGTGAGTCAAAAGTAGCGCCCAATACCTGTTTTAGGATTGTCAGTTTGTTGTTTGTTTGATATTTGTATTACAGTGTGCAAGAAGGTAGAAATAGCTGAAAGACACGTTTTCAAATTATTTATTTTAAATTATCCCATTTCTTCAGAGAATAAAGAATTGAAACAGGCTACTAATTGAAACTGGGTGCTACTTTTGACTCACCCTGTATATATATATATATATATATATATATATAACACCATCAAGATGAACTTTTAAACTGACTTTATTCGACGTTTTGGGGCAAGCCCCTTTATGCGGTATTCTTTCACACCACTGTGACACGAGTCACCCAGTCTCCTTTGATGATTTTAAAATCCTTTCTTGTCCTTTCGAGTTCGAACTTCTCTTATGAAAAAGTCTACTCATTCGCAATCTTAAACCCTCTTTAAATGCCAATATTGGCTCAGCACCACTTTTCCTTCTATAATTTCTTCTTTCTTTCTTCCATGTTGTTAGTGTTACTCATACCTGTAACTTTTATTTTTAGTACGTCCTCTGATTGGTTAATGCATGAATATTATTACACCCTGTAACTATATACTTAGGCTTTAGGCAGTTATGTAAATTATTCTCTGATGATGTTGTGATGAATACAACGAAACGTTAGAACTTTATTAAATATTGTGATTTTACTTCTGTGTCCGACTCGATGGCTTTCGTAAAGATATTTTGCTGGGCTTTGATATTCCTCTTGAGTTTCGTGTCCCTCTTCATAAAAATGTGCGTACAAATCCTCACCTGACCAGTTGTGTCAAACTGTGGTACAGCTACGGAGAGGTTATCCGAGTTTGTGGATTTTCATTACAGCCTACAATTAAAATTCTACCTCATGTGATTAAGGATACTTCAGACTTTTTATGTAAGTTAAAGCAATTGAGTGATATTCCTTGCAATGCCATTTCATGTTCTATGGATGTTGTAGGGTTATATCCCCATATTCCTCACGAAGAGGCACTTAGAAGTTTGAAGGAAGTATTGGAAAAATATATAGATCGAGTTAATTTTGGAGAAAAACATATTCCTAGTCAGGATTTGTTAGATTTGGCCAGGTTAATCCTGGAGAATAATTATTTTGAATTTGATGATAAAGTATACAAGAAAAAGTTAGGAATCGCTATTGGTACTAAGTCTGCACCATCATTTGCGAATATATTTATGTCGCAACTGGAGGTTAAAATGATAGGAGAATGTGATCTGGGTCCTTGGTTTTGGTGGAGGTATTTAGACGATATATTCTTTATTTGGCTGCATGGGATGGAAAGGTTGTTTGAATTTTTTGAATATGTTAACAATTACCATGATACCATCAAGTACACCTGAGAATGGTCGGAATAAGAATTACCATATTTAGATGTTTTGGTTATGCTTAAGAATAATCGAATTTCTACAGATGTGTATTCAAAGCAGACGATACCCATCAATATTTAGATAGCAGGTCGTGTCATCCGACACATGTAAAGAGAGGTATTCCTTATGGTCGGGCATTACGGATGAGACGAATTTGTGACTCAGATGAGGTGTTTAAGGAAAGGCTTAAGGAACTTGAAGGAAATCTAGTTAGGTTTTAAGAAGAATCTTATTGACAAACAGTTTTTAAAGCCAAAGCGGAAAGAAGGGAAGATCTGTTTTTTCAGAACACTAGAAGTAAGGTAAAAGAAAATTCTAAGAGAATTCCATTAGTGGTTAACTTTCACCCAGCGCTATCGGGCATTGGGAAAGTGGTTAATTCGCTTTGGCCGATTTTACATGCGTCGGATGACATGAAGAGGGTTTTTGAGGAAAAGCCGATAGTTTCTTTTAGAAGACCTAGAAACCTTAAAGATGAATTGGTTAGGGCAAAGTTGAAGGATGAAAGAGTTATTAGTGTAGGGATGAAAAAATGTGGTAAATCACGTTGTAAAGTTTGTGGTTTTGTGGAGGAGGGTAGGAATTTAGAAGAACATGGGGACAAATTTAAGATTAATTATCTCTTCGATTGTGATTCTGAAGGCGTGGTTTACCTCATTTCATGTACGAAATGTATAAAGAATTATGTTGGAAGTACTATTACATCGTTTAGGAAAAGGTTTAATAATCACAAAAGTAGTCTGGTTAGATATGGGAAGGGACAAAGGGGCATATCAGGTGAGCATTTGTATGCACATTTTTATGAAGAGGGACACGAAGGTATTGAAAATATGGTTGTAAAGATAATTGACAAAACAAATATTAATGAACCAACTACTAGAGAGGGATTTTGGGAATACAAATTGAACTCTTTTGTCCCAAATGGTTTGAATATTAGAGATTTTTTGTAGTATATTTGAATTTTGAATAGTATTTTTATGTATAAATACAGGACTTGCATCGCTAGTAAACTGTATTATTGATAAAGGGACTTGCCCCGAAACGTCGAATAAAGTCTTTTTAAAAGTTTATTTTGATAGTTTTATATTCTTAATGTTAAACTTTGGCGGAGAGAGATTATGTGATCGATATATATATATATAATTCATTAAAAATTCATGAGGGAAATATAAAAGAAAATCATAACTGTGTCGGATCTATATATATGGTAAAGATACATGTGCCTTTATACATGAAGAAGTTCAATTTTTTCGGCTTACAAAAGATAAATCTCCAAACTTTCTTCGCGAATTAGCCTATTAGGGGGTGAATTTCATAAGACATTTAAAAATCTCGTTGTACGAGCTTTATCGGGTCTAAATCACTCGGCTATCGCCTTGTGTTTTAAATCCCGATAAAGTACTCCTACTCGGTTTTTAAATATTACATATATATACATATATGTCGTCTGAAGATCGTCCCATGACGTGAAACTCGGAGTAACAACGAACAATCCATAAGTTTTACTTATATATACATACATATATACATATATATATATATATATATATATATAACTACAGACGGAACCGTTTCGGCCTAGTGGGCCTCATTCATATATATATATATATATATATATGAATTTAACTTATATATACCTATATAAGTTTAAAGACAATAAAAAATCAAGATCAAACTTTACAATCTTTGTTAAAAATCAATGTTTCGCATGAAACCGACGCTTAGTTTATCATTACTTTGATTAGTCTAGTTTAAATATACGTTTAGTATCACATGAAGAACTATCAGGTCATGATCTGAAATTTAATATTACTTGAATTTGAACAGTTTTTAATTATTTATAATTATCTATCCTTGAGTCGATTTTCGAAGAAGGCACGTGTCTTTAATCCGCCACAGAAGTAAGTTTACACATCTGTAGTACATTCCAATCTGTTTTCGTGAGGATAATCTAAAGTTTAGTAACGATAAATAACGTTGTCTCTTACTTGATTTTATATCATTATTAATTAAAATACTTTTTTGATCATACAATTTGTGGATTACGCACTATGATTGAGAACTGGGTCAAACTCCAAAGAATCGCTGAGATATTCAACTGCCTCAATGTTCAAATTGAACTGTTCAATTGGTGATGGAGATTTGTTGGCCTTCCGACCTTTTCACCAGTTGTTGAACATCAGCGTGTTCTTGAAGGAACATGACATGAGCATTAGTTTTGTCCAAGTTAAGAAATTCGATCACTTCTTCACCTGGTGAGAATCTTTTGTTTGTTTGTTTAACCAGGAAATGTGTTTTCTCTTGGACACGCACATCTATTCTAAAACAAAGAGAAATCCTCACTGAAATAAACTATAAACAATCTTTATTCGAACACTTCTAGCTTTTCAGTTAAAGTGACGACGGTATCGCTAAAATGTAAAATGTTTAAAATTTTCGTGCAGTGCCTTTCATAACTCTCAAAATATTACTAGATATCTTCTAAACGAGTCACTGGTTTCCCTTACACCGGCACTCATGTACATGGATGTCCTGGAACAATTTTTCAGGGGGGAAACTAAAGATTTTCGTGACAGTAAAACTGACATTGCCCAAACCTGAGTATGAATAAAAACACAATATGATACGAACATTTGTCCATTATTGCTGCATAATCAAACAGGAACTTACAATTGCGACTATTATTGTACGACAGTTTCTGGATTGTAGATCTTCGCATCTCCTGAGCCCTATGGCGTGTTTCCAACACATTTTAGCTCCTCAATACACGCTCTTTAAAACGTCTTAATTAATGTATACTATTACTAAACCAATTAACCTGAAGTTAGACTAATAAAACTCGTCTACGGTTTTAGCCAATTTAGGGCTTAAGACGATTAATAATGCCCTGAATTTTCAAACAGGAAGTTGAATACATATGCATTTTATTGAAACAAAAAAACAAAATAAATCACTGTTCTGTTTGTTAAAAACAAAAACAATCACGTTTTCATCAAGTCCACTTAATGAGTGAATGATGGTGAGTTATGAAAAGAAGAAGAATTTTACCCTTAGTCCTTGACAAATATGCAACTTCATAAAAGAACCTGTTCGAAGAAATTTGATTGAGTGGTAAAATGGATGATACAGTTAGTCTTCTTTTGAAATATGAGTTCTTATGCAGTGAGCCAAATGATAATTTATGGTCAGTGTGTGCCAGGGCGATGAAGAAGAGGTGCAGCAAACTTGGACAATTTGCCAGAAGGTGAGAAAGGTAAGATACGGAGAGTCGACATGGTGCATGAATCAAAGTTCAGGTCAATTGAGGAAAATGACATTGAATGTATGGAAGCTTTCAACAAACAAAATTTGACAGTGGATGAAACTTTGTTTTAACACTGTGCATGAAGTACTGGAATCCTTCCATTAAATTCTAGCGATTAACGACCCCCTATGTGCAATGCGTTTTCGAGTGTGTTATGTATAAGCTTTTGATTCTCATCGTCTCACGATTTTGGCCGTCCAGCAACGAAACGTGCGTGACCATTTTATAGCTATGATAGACATGAGACATATTGTACAAGGAAACCCGAGCTTTCCTTTTATTCTCTGTGCCATAAACATGTCCGAACATGTGGAGATCTTTAGACATGTACTCTTTCAAACACAAATGGACATTTTATGATTATATTAAACTCATTAATGTTTCAAAACAATTTCCCTCGGGTTAATCTATTTTACACACTTATCAGTTTGTCAGCCATCTTTTAAGCAGCAAAAGTGTTGGCGTACTTCCATCAACATGTAAGGTTAAGGCATTGCAAACATAGCTTGAAAACTTTGAAAGAATTCTTATCTGGACTGATGTATAGCTAAGTTTGAATTAAATGATTGCGAAATTTTACTGTGCGATCAATGTTGGTCCTTGTTCTCAAAGTGAAACCTTAATTGACTTCATTGAGAACTTAATCGTATCCGATCTGTCATTGAACTACGGAGTGAATGATACGTGTATCAACGCGGTCAGCATGCGCTAACGACATTCATAACACGTTATTGTATAGGTAATCAACACTTCATCTCGGTCTTTCCATTGCCTCTTTAAAAACGCCCTCAAAGTCTTTCATGTTTTAAGTCGCGCTTAAGACAACCACTGGTGAACGTGTAAAAAATCAGTCCAGCTGAACTACCGAGAGATAAGCAATTGCAGATCGAGATTGAAAAGAGTCTTCCAACGAGATGATGTTTCCCTTGTCTCTCAGTTTCACGGTCATGATTGTGGTGGCCACTTCGTTTAGAAGCAACCAACAACCAAACAAACAAGACCTTCGAGCAGCCATTGAAGGGAAGACAACTCATGTGGACAACAACGTTTCGATGACATGGACTTGGCTACCTGAAGATGGCGAGGTGGAGGATATCAGTTGCATAAAAAGGAGCGAGGTAACAAAACTTAAGAATGCTTCCAGATTATGGCAAAAGCTGGACTCGGTAAAAAATGGTTCGAAACATCACGGGCTGAATCCTAAAGACCATTCCGCTTCAAAAGTATTTGATGGAACCAATTGGTGTGTTGGGTTGCGTCGACATAGCACAAAACAAGATCTCGGCAAATTCAGGGTAAGTCGCTTAATAACAGGCAAAGATTTATGTATCATTAATGTACACCATTTAGCCATACATACACGGCCGTTGTGCTCATCTCAATTCAAAATATCAGCAATTTACATAATATTTTGACAGGTTACACACCTTCAACTCATATTCAATTTTTTTTTTCAAGTCCTTCTATAAAAAAGAAAGTTAGCTAGGGCAGTATCAAATAAGTTTCAGGGATAAACTTTAATGCAAGCACAGAACACAAAAGCGCAATGCCAATTTCCCTCCAACAAAATTTCAGGATTTTTTTATGTCGGACGATTAACCGTACTTGATAACAAGTTTAGTTTAGTTTAGTTACGTTTAATTTAGATTAGTTTAGATTAGTTTATTTTAGTTCAGTTTAGCTACAACTAGAACTCCTCGTGTTCTAATTTTTGATTAGTTCGAACGCTAATAATGTTGCACAGAAGGTTAGTCCGTTGACATCTTTTGCGCAACATAATTTGTATTACAAATCGTTGTGAAAAATCTTTCGTTGTGACTTCGTTTTCACACGACCACAGCAAAACCTAAAGTAACGGATCCAGTACAAATATCAAAATCTTTGTATTTCAGTAAAGGATTCCAATACTTATTTGTCTGAACAGAAAGGTATGGGATGCCAGGGCAATTGATATAAGCAGTTTAACTGTGAAATCTTACCTACGAGTAATATAGCCAAAGTTAAATCATGCTTGTTTACGCACATGTTTAACATAAGTAGCTTCAAGCACTATCGAAAATCAGGATACAAAAGCACTATTGAAGAAACAGCAGGAAATGATTCGTGCTGAAATGTTAAATTGATTAATTTCAAATAAAATGACACAGTCTTTTTTTTAATTGCGACCTCATTCATCGAGTGAATTGATCCTTTAAGTGTATTTCAACAGTGCTCATTATCGTTGTTTGTGATTTGCGTCTTATCCACGACACTGAATAATATGAACTGGGTGTTTGACGTAAAAAATAAAGGGAAAACAATGCATTTACTCAAGATTTGTATGGCAACTCAAAGTTATATCGATGCTGACTAATATTGGTTCATATTTTAAATTATGACACAAATAAGTCAAATGAGATGGCTACGACCACGCAAACATGAAAAAGCTCGACTATATTCCTAAAAAGCATACTTTTATATCCAGATTAACGTCTCTTTTCTTCATTTCGTTTTCAAACAACTAGGCCTTCAAGGAGATGTCGAATCTGATAGCAAAATCTGACAAAATCAAACGCCAAATCTAAAAGAAGTTATTAGCATGCAACACCGTTGACACGCTCGACATTAGGGCCATATCTATGAGAGAAAATAATGTACAACCTAACTATGGTAAAATAACCCTAGGCTGAAATAAGCAGGGAACAGGGATTTATACGTGCATTTATCGACTTAATTGGCTGAGAGCCTGAGACTTATACTTTTGATCTCAGACACTTCGCTGTGGGGTCATTTTAACGAGTGTCCGCCTCTTATTTTAGCCGCGAAAGAAATGCAACAAAAGTTTAGAAACGGCCTTGTCGTGTGTTACCTGATCAAATTTTGCAAAACGCGAGGTCGTTAATTTTTAATCATCTAAATTTGATCCAAGGTTTTAGGATAATGTGAGCAAAATGTCAGACAAAAACTGAAGTTTCAATCATCCTATTAGTTTACTTTAACAATTGCGGTGGTCAAGTCCTGGTAAGTTAAAAATAAAAACGATTTTATTCACTCGTTCTAAAACATCATGAAACCCCTGCCCATTAGTTAGTACCACGAAATCGCTCACTAGTCTTTACCATGAAGCAATTTTTAAGTGTCAAGTAGACATGTTTTCACTCAGTCCCAAGGGATTCAAATAACGAAGGGTATGGACCGCATGGCTTGCAAGTGGGTGTATACAAACAAAGAAAACCAATAAAAAGGTCATAGAAAATAATGCTATGCCGGCGGGTGAATTCTTAAAAAAATATTTCACCAAAGAAATATTGAATATAAAACAATCTCTCCCACTGTAACCGCTGCAGGAGGTCTCATCTGGTACTGTCATGTTGGAAATATGATTTTCTTTTACGTGATGAAAATGTACATTTTTTCGTTACTTGTGGCAGATCAAAATACACCGCCATTGAGATTTTAAAAAAATAAAGGAAGTGTTGATGTGCGGGCTAGTAATTGCAATGTGGGCGTTAAATTTTTTGCAAGCCCAACATATGCGGGCTATTACAATAAGTTAACAGGTGCTTTTGAGGTGTCAATAGCATGGTTAATTTCTACCCGGACAGATAGCTCAGTCGTGTTTGATGGGCAAGTATTTTCAACACTGCCGACCAAACTTAAAATTCCATGTCGCCAAAAAAGGCGACAAGTTTGATGTGTGGGTAGGAGGAAGAAATCAGTTTTTCTTCCGTCTGCCAATGAATTAACCTACGATGCTGAAGTCAACTAGAAAAGCTGACTAGAGCAGGATTCCAACTTGCATCGTTGGGATTCCGGACCGCTGCTCTACCAATTGAAGTATCGATTCAACTGGGAACAGTGTGCTCGTTTTACCGATTTTAACTTTTAAGTGCACGAGATTCTCCAGACAACTTAAAGCTCGATATCCGTGAGGATGTGCAGTGTTTCTACTCTATTTCAGAATTATCCTTAGGATAACATGAAGGGGAATATTTCATGAAATATGTTATCTTGAGGATGATCCAGAAATGAAGAGTGTATAAGTTCCTGTAAAAGGGCAAATCAACATTTTTCGGAAAAAAAAGTTTGAAGTTTTTTGAGCTCTTTATGAAAGACTGAACTGTTTGAACGGGACAAACACACGCCGTTAACTGTACCAGGGCCGTAGCAACCGGTGCGACAAGTGCAACATTTGTCTCACCAATAATTTTTCGGAACGCAAATTTTTCCGAAATATTTCAACTAAATACTAAACAGTGAGTTATGTTTACATGATAGACGGGCTAAATAATGGTTAATGTCCGGATGATGGAAGCAGTTGCACTGTTTTCGAAAGCCAGTTTACCATTAAACAGCCTGTTGGAAGGCAATGACTCAAGGAAATACGACCCATGATATCTGGAGATCAAAGTAGTCTCAGAATTCAGGAAATACCGTTTCAGAGCCATCAGATTTTCGAAATTTCTCGGAACCCCTCCGGACTCTCCTAGAACTTCTCAGCCTTTGGCCTCAATCAAATTTGTCGCACCAATTCTAAGTTGGTTGCTATGGCCCTGACTGTGTCGAGATTAAAGTGTGTAGAGGATATCTTTCTTGCATACCAGAGGTAAACGGCTGGAGAATTGAAACACTGCAGATCTTCGCGGATCAATGTTATTTTGTGCCCGGAATATCTCACGGACTTGAATTGGATTATATATGTGCAAACTGTTCCCACTGACTCACCGGATTAAAATCCTTGAGGATAAAAAATTTTAAGGACGTTGTCAAAATGATCTAATCCTTGGTAACATTAATTTCCCAAGTGAGTATCACTTGCGACCGTCCGACAGGAACCATGAAAGCATCCTTGTTTAAATCCTTCAGAGCAATTATATGCCACAAATTTCCACGTAATGGTACAAAATCAGTTGTAACTGGTTGCCCGCCAGTCCCTCCTGTTGTTTTTATGTTGTCACTCCTAAACGCCACACAAGCCAAACAAGTTTTGTTTACTGCATCAAGAAAGCTGATTTCAATGGTTTAAGAGGCATTCTAAGGGTGAGCACTTCCAACTGTGGTCTTGAATACAATGACATCTGTCAAGATTGCCTGGACTGGAAGCGATTTTCATCACCGCGGTTGAGCAATATGTCCCAAAAATATATCAAAAACGTAAACAATTTCCCATCAATCTTTCATATTCTTCGCCAAAAGAATTCTAAGAAAATAGTGCCATGTCTCGGTAGAAAAGCTAACTACTCCTTCATGTAGAAATACCGTGCCCATTGTAGCCATAAATGGCATAAAATCGGCCATTGATAAAAAACACTTGAAATATGTTGACATTGTCACTGAATCATTGAAAAGCAATCCAAAACTATTTTGAACAATCTTTAGGCATGCCCTGAAACTGACTCCCTTCCTGACACAGTGAACCGTGATAATTTGCGTTAGAAATACGCATACGATGAAGCTAAAGCTCTGATAAGTACTTTTTCACATCCTTTATTGCTTCCTCTACGAAACTCTTGTCTTTAATCTCGAAAGCAATGTGAAAGATAATAGTATATCCTTCGAGATGACATCTTTCTAACGACTGACAACGTTGGGTAGTACTATGCCATCTTGATTCCAACAAAGTGAATTGCCTTGATGATATATCATGGTGAGAATATATATCATTTCATGAAATATTCTCTTCATGTTACCCTGAGGATGATTCTGAAATAGAGTCGAAACACTGGAGAGCCTTATGGATATCGAGCGTTAAGTTGTCGTGAGAATCTCTCGTGCATTTAAATTGGATAAAATAAAAATACTGTTCCCAGTTGACTCGATAGCTCAACTGGTAGAATAGTGGTCAGGTAACTGATGATGCCAGTTCGAATCTCGTTCTAGTCAACTTTTTAGTTGATTTTTGCATTGTAGGTCAATTCATGAAATATTCTTTGTTTCATGCTCAGTGCAATCTTCAGTATATGCAATATATGTATTCATACATACACACAATCATTGATCAATCAAGAAAACTTTGTCAAAATCTTAATTTCTATTAATGTTTTGGGGACCTGCACCTTTATCAAACTCACTTACAACTAGTGAAAGTCCTATTTAACTTTAAAAAAATATTAAATGTTTCTTTTAAGCAAAAAAGCTCTCTCTATAATTGAAACCACTTTGGACAAATTACTTCAATTTGGATGCCCTAGTCTGTTGGTTCATTTACATCGGCCTTGTCAATAATCTTTCATACTATGTCATCAAATTCATATGACCTGTCCTTGTTCATAAAAATGCGCGTACAAGGGTTTACTTGGTATTCCTCTCTTCGATTTCCCATATCTATTCATGCAGCTCCTATGAGTGATAAACTTCTTCCGAAAAGATGGAATGATTCTACAACATAATTCTTTTTCACTTTTCTTACTAGAAATAAGGTAATTCACTCTTTGCAATCAAGAAAGCATATAATTAATAATAAAAAAATAAAAATGAATAAAAAAATAAAAATAAAACAAAATAAAAAACTATGACCATCTTTCAAATTCACAACCTCGTCTTTACGTTACGAACGAACAATTCCATCTTTTAGATCACTCGGCTTTATAAAAGTTATAGTGGACTCATCTCCAAATGCCCCTGTCATGTCATCTGAACGCATGTGAAATCGGCCAACGCCGGGACTGAACTATTTCACTTATCCCCCACAGCGCTGGATGAAAGTTAAGCCCTAATTTTTTATTCATATTTCTAGTATCTTGAATTAAAAGGTCCTTCGTTCTCTTCGCTTTGGCCTTGAAAAACTTTTTATGAATTAAATTAATTAAACTCTTCTTAAAACCAAGCTTAACCAAAAAACCCTTATAATCTTTAAGCCTTCCTTCGGATGTCTCCTCAGAATTACAAATCCGTCTTACCTAATCGTCTGTCCGTAAGGTATTCCTTTATCTAGACTCCCCAAATGGCATGATCTATTGTCTTAATGTTGATGCCCATCCGTTGTTTTATAATACACTACTGTATCGACCCTACTAGGATATACATAACAGGTGAATAGCGCAAACTGATTGGTTCCTCTATCTCGGAATATCCTTCACTATTCACCTCCGAGCAAAACAAGATGGCGTCCCGTTTTGTTTCAGTTACGCAAGAATAAAATTTTTTTGAATAAACAAAGCCGCCGTGCCAAACAATACCAAAAAACAACAAAATTTGGCAAGAAAGTATTCAGAGATAAGTATTTCTTTTACTTTTTAGCGATAAATGCATTCAGGATGTGTTTAGAATGTTTTGTTCACAAAATTACGAGCGGGCGACAAGCCGATGCTTCGTGAAACTATTTTAAAAATTTTTAAAAAAAGTGTTTTATGTAATGTCAGTATAATGAGGGGTATATACTAAAACAATTAATCACCTCAGGCTCAGTGTCGGTGAATAATGTAGATATTTGGCTCCACTTCAGTGAATATTTGCAAACTTTATCCTTCAGTTGCACGATATAAGAAAACCACGTCTCCGACCTTCCTCACAATTACTTAATGATCTCATTATAATTATTAACATACTCAGGAAATTTCAACAAAGCTTTTTCCCGTGTAACCAAATAAAGAAGATGTCCAGAACTCTCTACGAAACCGATAGGTTTAGTTGGTATTTATGAGCGTCCCTTATTCAACCCACATAAATTGATGTATTCTTTGAAACTTTGCGTGGAGTAATAAATAAATTCATGCAAATTATGTCTACCCAAAATATCTTGAAAAATTGAGAGTTATGTAAATGTTCTTTTGTTATGTAGACAACTTGCTTTCCGATTAAGGTTTTTCTGGTTGTGAGTTTATGACTTTTGGGGGGGCAAACTACAGTGCAATTACTCAAAACTAAATAATTGCTCATACATTGTGTTTTAGCTCACAGATGCTTGCTGTAAAGCCCATGCGGAATCAACAGCCATCGACTTTCTTGGCAACGTACGTCAGAAATGCTTGACCGATCTTAAGTTCTACTTTTGTCTCAAAAATGTCAACTCCACCATGTCTCAAACTGTCGGGAATTATTACTTCAACCTTCTGTCACCTCTTTGCTTCTCAATCGAAGAACTTGAGTTTTGTGAAGGAGCATTTTGCAAGATGCTGATTAAAATTTCTTCCAGGATTGTACCACGATTTTGACTAAATTCACGTCTCTCCCATGGCAATATACAAACAGGTTATGTACATCAAAACACTGAGAGGAGCCTCCCTAATTCTACGCTGCTACAGTTAGTTTAAAATCTCGCTGGGGTTAATGTGGCTCGTTCTTCGAAACATTTTAGTAATATTTAACATATGAGCAATAGTGCTTTCACGAAGAAAGTATTACATTTAATGTTTTTCTGAGCGGAAAAAAATTGAGTGTGTTTGTCACATATAAAACATGGCACAGTTATGATCTTTTGTATTTTCCCCAAGAATTATTGAGTTTTTGAAATAAAGATTATTGGACAGGTAGACGTTTCCTGTGTTCACTGCAAGTTTACACGATATCGTTTGACCTTCACTTCTATCAAGGTGAATGTTGAGACAACATGGGGGTATGTGATTTATTCACCGAGGGTCTAGCCTGAGATGAATTAATCACATATTCCCGAGAGGCTTAAAATAACTTACTTATACTCCACATGGACGAGGTTAATTAGAAAAGGTTTTCCAGATAAACCTATGGTGGCTTACAGGAGACCACGTAATCTGAAAGACGATCTTGTTAGGGCTAATGTTAGTAGGAGAAGGGTATTAAAAAAGGTATGAAGTTTGGAAAGCCACGCTATCAAACATGTGGATTCGTTGATGAGGGCTGTACGATCCAAGGAAAAAGTACACACTTTATCAACCTTCCCTTGAATTGTGATTCATCTGGAGTGGTTTCGATTGTATCTTGTAAGGTATGTCATAAAATTTATGTCGAAAGTACACCTTTTGCTGCTCATTACCAAAAAATATACCATCATTAACGCCAACCTCGAAGTCATTAACACAAAAATACATTCATTTTATTCACTCGACATTCATTTGCGTAGATGCGCAACTATTTGCATCAGAGGGCATTCTACAGCGCCAACAGACGACTATTAACACCATTCCACTATACATTAAGGACAATAAAATTTCAATTACGGAAGAGAAATATCTTGCCTAACTGAAGTTTCATTATCCCTAATGTATAGCAGAATGGTGTTAATGGTTGTCTGTTGACGCTATAGAATGCCCTTTGGTGCAAATGGTTGTGTATCTACGCAAATGAATGTTGATTGAATAAAATGAATGTATTTTTGCGTCAATGAGTTTGAGGTTGGCTTTAATCATAGTATATTTTCTGGTAATGAACAGCAAAAGGTGTACTATTACGTCTTCAGAAAACGTTTTAATAATCATAAGAGTCATGCTACCAGGTATTGTAAGGGACAGAGGGGTATTGCGGGTGAGCAATTATACGCACATTTTTTGAGCATGATCACAATGGAATTAATGATGTGTGTGTCAAAATTGTTCACAAAACTGATATTAATGAACCAACAGGAAAAGAAGGGTCTCGGGCGAATAAACTCAACTCGTTTATTCCTCAGGGATTGAATCAGAAGGATTTTTTCCTATTCAATTTTGCTATGATTTCGGAATAACTTATCTTTGTAAATAGGAGCGACCGCTTATATAAGCTCATCAAAGCTTATACAGGGAGGAGGGAGTTTGCCTTCTAGAGTTGATAAGGATGATTTGGTTGATTTGGCTAGGATAATTTTAGAAAATAATTATTTTGAATTTAATGGAGATCCTTATAGGCAAAGAATTGGCACTGCTATAGGTACTAAATTTGCACCAGGATATGCGAATATCTTTATGGCTAGATTGGAGGAAAAAATGTTGAGCGAAGTGACTTTGAAACCATGGGTCTGGTGGAGATTTTTGGATGATGTGTGGTTTATTTGGTTGCATGGTGAGGACAAGCTCCAAGATTTTTTTGAATACGTAAATTCTTACCATTCAACCATAAAGTACACATGGGAATGGTTTAAAATAGAGTTGTTCTATTTGGATGTAAAAATCAAATTATTCGAAGACAGATTGTGTACGGATGTGTATTGTAAGAAAACAGATACACATCAATATCTGGATTATGCTTCGTGTCACCCCAGACATGTAAAAAAGGGTATACCTTACAGCCAGGCATTGAGACTTAGAAGGATTTGTGATTCAAAGGAAGTCTTTGAGAATAGGGTTATCAAACTTAAGAGTTATTTAACTAAGAGAGATTTTAAATCTGGGGAGCTTGATAATCAATTACAAAGAACGATGGAAACACTTTTTACATATTATTCGGCAGGAGCGATTTACCTAATAATGTGTAAAAAGTGTTCAAAGATTTATGTGGGCAGTACGGTAACATCTTTCAGGAGGAGGTTTAATAACCATAAAAGTAGTATCAAAAGGTATGGAAATGGCCAAAGGGTTATACCGGGAGAACATTTGTATGCCCATTTTTATGTAGGGGGTCATGAGGGAATTAAAGATATGTTGGTAAAAATTGTTGATAGGATGGATTCATCAGACCCAACTAAAAGGGAAAGTTTTTGGGCATATAAATTGGACTCTTTTGTACCTAAAGGTTGGAACCTTAGAGACATCTTTTGATTATTGTATTTTTCAACTGATTTTTTAACTTTAATTTATAAGTAATGCTATACATATAAGGTACATCCTCTATCTCATTCTTGACAAAGGGGCAGTCTCCCCCAAACGTTGAAATAAAGTTTTATAAGGTTTTTAGAAGTTTTATCTTGTCAGATATATATATATATATATATATATATATATAAGTAAAATAGACAAAATTTTTGCTGTCGCTACTCTGAGTTTCACGCGCTCAGGCGATCATCAGGCAACTGACAGATTACCTAATTATTCACACATTTATAATACTTGCAAGTTCACAGATGGTGTTGTGTTACATGTCGGCAAGCACTGAAAAGCTCCGATCGTTTATTTAGGATGTTCTTTTTACGTCCCTTCAAGATTAATAGCTTTTCCTCTAAGCATAAGCGGCATTTTCTATATCCTGCTTTACATGATGGTTTCCCACTTTATCGTGTATTTTCGTTTGTTGTCCTTGAGTTGCCATATGTGTTTGGAGAGTTCAGTTTCGCTGTGGTATTTTTTGTTGTTCAGTGATTTGCTGTGGTTTCGGTATCTAGTTTTGAAGTCGTTGGCTGTGACGCCTATGTATGTTCGTGTCTCGTTGTTGTCAGTTGTTGTAACTTCGGCCTTGTAAATCACGTTCGTTTTTAGGCAATTGCCTTGGATTGGGCATTGGTCAGGTTGTCTACAGTTGCAGTGACGTGTGTTGTTTCCGTTTGTTGATTTTGTTCGGTTATCATGTCTTTTGAGTATTGTTTTGTTGTGTCTAGTGATAAAGGATTTCATGTTTTCGTTGCAGCTATAACTTACACGTATAGTGTGTCTGTTAAAGAGCTTGGAAAGTTTGTTATTAGGCGGGAAGTGTTTGTCAATAAGTTGTAAGAAGTCGCGTGCGATGTTTGTTTTGACGTTTATGCTGTAAGGAGGATTAAACCAGATCACGTTTCGTTGTCTGTTACGTTGGGTATTTGTATTAGTGTTAGGTGGTTCGTATTTGAGTTGTGTGCTAAAGTTGCTTCGTTTGAGGGCTTCGTTGTAGATGGGAGCAGCGGCGTCAAAAGTATTTTTATTAGATGATAGTTTGTTAATTCGTCGGTTCATAGATCCGGGGAGTTCGCGTATTATGGAGGGTGGGTGGTTAGATTAGCGGTTGATGTAAAGAGATTCGCGAACTCCCCAGATCTATGAACCGACGAATTAACAAACTATCATCTAATAAAAATACTTTTGACGCCGCTGCTTCCATCTACAACGAAGCCCTCAAACGAAGCAACTTTAGCACACAACTCAAATACGAACCACCTAACACTAATACAAATACCCAACGTAACAGACAACGAAACGTGATCTGGTTTAATCCTCCTTACAGCATAAACGTCAAAACAAACATCGCACGCGACTTCTTACAACTTATTGACAAACACTTCCCGCCTAATAACAAACTTTCCAAGCTCTTTAACAGACACACTATACGTGTAAGTTATAGCTGCAACGAAAACATGAAATCCTTTATCACTAGACACAACAAAACAATACTCAAAAGACATGATAACCGAACAAAATCAACAAACGGAAACAACACACGTCACTGCAACTGTAGACAACCTGACCAATGCCCAATCCAAGGCAATTGCCTAAAAACGAACGTGATTTACAAGGCCGAAGTTACAACAACTGACAACAACGAGACACGAACATACATAGGCGTCACAGCCAACGACTTCAAAACTAGATACCGAAACCACAGCAAATCACTGAACAACAAAAAATACCACAACGAAACTGAACTCTCCAAACACATATGGCAACTCAAGGACAACAAACGAAAATACACGATAAAGTGGGAAACCATCATGTAAAGCAGGATATAGAAAATGCCGCTTATGCTTAGAGGAAAAGCTATTAATCTTGAAGGGACGTAAAAAGAACATCCTAAATAAACGATCGGAGCTTTTCAGTGCTTGCCGACATGTAACACAACACCATCTGTGAACTTGCAAGTATTATAAATGTGTGAATAATTAGGTAATCTGTCAGTTGCCTGATGATCGCCTGAGCGCGTGAAACTCAGAGTAGCGACAGCAAAAATTTTGTCTATTTTACTTCTTTATTCGCTCTACTGGTATGGTATTGAGCGCTCTACATTTTCAAACCAACACTGCAACCATTCTGGTCCTCACCTTTGGTTTACATATATATATATGTGTGTGTGTGTGTGTGTGTGTGTGCGTGTGTTCAATCTGCAGACTTACTTTTCGCTGCTGTATGGATCAGAGTCCTGGACCCCGTACCACAGAGTAAATAATCCAACCAGAGGTCCAACTCACTGTCGGCAGCTTTGATGTTTGTGTCCTCGCGCATGTTGCCTCGCGCATCTCATTAATTCAAACGCCGCCATGTTCCTGGCAAGCGTCTGGCCCACTGTCCTCTAAGTCAGTGGTCTAGCGCTCGCCGAGTGTAGGTATAACTTTCGTGCTCGTCTGAACTGAATTTTTTCATAATTGAAGTGGTTTTACCGTCTTAGTCAACCTTAAGTGTGATCGCAAGGCCAGAAGAGGCAAGCGAAAAAATTGCTGATAAGCACATGTATACCAGTTGATCTTTTACAGTCAAACCGGATGTTCGTGTATAGCCAACTTTTCGATGTTGCGTAGCAACAATGCAATCTTCATTTGGCAAGTTCGTCAAGGAATTTGCAACTTGCAAGTCAACCAAGAAGCATGTCACCTGAAGGGCGGACAACGCAAGATCAGATAAAACATGATTCAAGTTATTGTGAGGTACTTAAATGAAATTACTTGAATCATGTTTTATCTGATGTTGCGTTGTCCGCCCTTCGGGTAACATGCTTCTCGGTTGACTTGCAAGTTGCAAATTCCTTGACGAACTTGCTATATGAAGATTGCGTTGTTGCTACGCACCATCGAAAAGTTGGCTATACACGAACATCCGATTTGACTGTAACAGTTTTTGACTTGTTTAAAATCGTGGTAAGATTAACAAGAATTCAGCACGTTTGAATCCATCGAGCGTTGTCAACACGTTCGTACAATATTTGTAAATTGTGGAGTATATTTTATTTTGTAAGCTCACTGAACAAATACCGCTCGATAGGTTTGAAAACCTAATTTCAGTGTACCAGTTTAGTACTACAGTCGACTCCCGATAACTCGAACCTTCAAGGGAAATTGAAAAAGGTTCGAGTTATCGGGAGTTCGAGTTATCGGGAGCTGAGAACAAACTTCCGGAAATAAGGAAAAAATAGTGTTTACTGTTTTTCTATTCATACAGAGCGCATTTTAATCGATTTTAATTACAGTATAGAGAAGTTGAGTGAAATTGGAGCAATATATTTGTTAATCATTACTGTATAAATCAGAACGTAACGTGAAACAAAAAAAAGCAAAGCAGCAGGAGAGATCCGTTCTGCAAACTTTGCAGGTCCAACGAGAACGTGCTACTGCTACTGAGTTCATGAGATTTACATTTTCGAGAAATAGTCAGTTAATACGCCCTGACGCTTCTCAACTAATCTATTACGGTCTATTATTCTTGAAAGGTTTCTAAGGTTCGATTTGAAAGAATCGGTATCAACCTCTATAAACAAACCAAACGTCTGTAACAGGTCAATGGCTTGGCACAAGGAGTAAGGCTTTATGAACATACAGTACACTTTAATTAAGTGTATCCTAAATCAGAGAAACCTGAACTGGACTGACATGTTTGGTGTAGTATAAAAAGACTCCATAACAAATTCAATGTTTAAAACTATGATGCACAGTTTCGTTTTGTTTTGTCAGGTATTGACAGACATAGTTCGAGTTATTGAGGGTAAAATTATATAGAAAAGGACCTTAAGGGAAACAAAAATTGCTTCGAGTTAGCGGGAGGTTCGAGTTATCGAGGGTTCGAGTTACCGAGGGTAAAATTACTGTAAATGTTTTTCAAAAATCAAGGGGAAAGCAATTTTGGTTCGAGTTAGCGCGAGATGCAAGTTATCGAGTGTTCGAGTTACCGGGAGTCGACTGTACAATCAAACTTCACTTTGTTTACATATAAGTGGCAAAAATTCGTATGAGGTCAATACTGCCGGGGGAACTTGCCAAGAACATGGCGGCCAGCGCATGCGCATAAAAAATTTGGGACAAATTTTCACGCTAGTTGGACCTCTGGTTGGATTATTTACTCTGTGCCCGTACTGGACACACATAAATCAGCTCGATGTCTTCCATAAAGGCTGTCTTTGGACAATCTGTGGCCACCCTCTGGAAGACAATTTCTAACGTTGACATTTTCATTAAGTGCATAATTGGAGGCATTGAGACCTTTCTGATGCAGTCGCAATTACGTTGGGCTGGCCAGTTAATTAGAATGAGAGATGACCTTATACCTAAGGTCCTCATGTATAGCCAGCTCGATACAGGTAAGAGGAACGTCGGCCGGCCCTGGCTCAGGTACAAAGACAAGCTCAAAAGTAAGCTTACTACTGTCAATGTACCGCTTAGTACCTTTGAGCAAGTGGCTCTAGACCGCAAGGAATGGAGAGGCAGATGTCATGATGGAATTCGAAATTTCGAAGCCAGTCGTCTTGAACGACTGCAACAAGCAAGGGGAAGGACAAAAGCAGCATTAGCAATACCTACAACATCTTCCCGAAATCTAGTCACTTGCTTGTTTTGTGGACTCTTATGCAAGTCTCATGCAGGACTTAAATGCCATCTCAGACACAAAGACCCAAACTGAACTTAGTTGTTAGATCGTCGTAAGTCGAAATCGACGGGAGAGTCCATGATGATATATGTAATATTTAAAAACCGAGCAGGTATGCTTTATCGGGATTTAAAACACAAGGCAATAGCCGGGTGTTTTAGACCCGATAAAGCACGTACTGCGAGTTTTTTAAATGTCTTCTAAAATGAACCTCCTAATACGCTAATTAGTGAAGAAAGCTTGGAAATTTATTTTTCGTAAGCCGAAAAACTTGAACTTCTTCTTTATGTATAAAGGCACATGTATCTTTATCACATATATAGATCCGACACGCTTATGATTTTCTTTTGTCTTTTCCTCGTGAATTAATAATGAATTTTAGAAATATATACAGGGTGTCCCAAAAAAAACGAAAACTATTGAAATCACCAATAACAATATTTTAATTGTTAGAATTTGAATGCCTTAGCACTCTGTTGATCCCCACGAGTGCATAAATGATTGATATAAATAATTTGCTTTAAATTCCCACAGGCAAAAAATCGCGCACTTTACAAGGCGATTTTCTTGCCTAAATTTTAATAAATGCACCTTGTCAATATTTTACGCATCATTACGTTCAGCTTTTTTGTAGGGCGTTCAAATTTTAACAATAAGTGATTTCAATAGTTTTCGGGTTTTTTGGGACACCCTGTATATATATATATATATATATATATATATATATATATATATATATATGTATATGTGTGTGTGTGTGTGTGTGTGTGTGTATAATGTAAGCAGAACTTACAGATTGTTCGTTGTCACTCCGAGTTTCACGTCAGGGGACGATCTTCGGACAACTATTCGGGTTCTAATATGAAGATTCCTTTTTATATGGGTTATGGCTATGTAATTGGTATATGACGTAATCCCCGAATTACGGTTGGCTTCAGGTTTCCTAAAATAAATTTGTTTTGATGGCATTTTGAAAAGAGCTCATGTCTTTTGTTTAGTAGATTCTTTTCGTCCGCTTTTAAGATGAAGAGCTTTACTTCTAGACAAACGTTATACCGCCTGGCACCATTTACGCAAGATTTTACATGTTTCAAAATAGACCAAGTGATCTTGAATTCTAGCCCCTTGTTTTTTCAAATCCCAAATGTAGTTTGACAGTTCGGTTTCTTTTGCATAACTCTTGTCGCGAAAAGATTTCGTGGGGTTGTTGTACCTTAAACTGGTTTGCCGTCATCCCAATGTAATACTTTCGTTCTCCGTCGCCGGTGGTTGAAACCTCGGTTTTGTAGATTACGTTCGATACTTGGCAGTTCCTTTGCATGGGACAGTTCTCTTTCGTTCGGCAGTTGCAGTTCTTGTTGCTGTTGTTGTTAGCATTGCATGTATTTCTTGAAAGAACGTGCTTATTGTGTTTGTTGATTATTTGTTTCATGGTGGAGGTGATGGATCCTGGTCTTGCGGGATGTATTGAATGTTGCTGGCGAATCCACCGCGTTTAAGGGCGTCGTTGTAGGTTATTGCAACGGCATCGAACGTGGTTTCATTGCATGAAAATCGTGAAATCCTTCGGCCTATTGATTAGGGTAATTGCTTAATGATCGATGGTGGGTGGTTTGAGTGGCTGGGGATGTATAGGGTGTCATCGTTAGGTTTCTTGTATGGTTGGTATGTTTCTTCGTTGAGATCTAGTTTGATGTCAAGAAAGTTAACAATCTTTTGCTTTGCCGTCGCTGTGATCTTTAGACCGAGTTCATTAAACGCTGCTGTTAAGTCCTTCTTGCCCTTCTCTGCGATTCCTCCTGTCGCCTTTTCCATTAGGACGAGACCGTCGTCTCTGTAAAGGCCCAGGTTGTTCTTCCCAAACCTTGACGATAGTTTGTTTAAAATATATAATCCAACGAGCTTGCAGGCTTCCGCCCCATCGTGGCTCCCCATTGTTACGTCAAACAAACCGTCTTGCCTCTTTTAACTCATGTTCTTTCTCCGTGAAACAGATAAACTTTCGCGCCTGTTTTATGATGTCGATTTCTTGAGATGCGATTGTTGTGTGCTGCGCGGCACAGACAATCGCTTGGTTTAGTAGCTCTTTGCTAGTAGACCGATAGAAGTCTACGATGTCGAATGAAGAAAAGTTACATCTATCTTTATTGTTGATGCAAGTGAACCACTTGATTACTGTCGCAGAATTTCGCCATTGATTGTTATTATTATTATCAACGCTCTTATATAACTCGCTCTATCGTCACGATATCGAGCACTCAGTTGAGATAGTTAATATCTCCCTATTATACATATACATATACATATGCATACACACACACACACACACACACACACACATATATATATATATATATATATATATATGGCTTTCTTGTATCCCGAATTCTGATTGGTTAATGCACGGTCCGTCAAAACGCGTATTCGGAGTACGGTATATCTTTTTCGGTATCCGGACCGGTATCCCAGATGTTTTCTTGGTTAGTGAAAATTTAAATGATTTTTGGATTTTTAAAACAAGCGTTATTGTTTTAACAAAATAAGAAACACAAAACGCACAATTAATTCACTGAAAAACAACAAAGCAATAACGAATAAAATGGATGAAAACGAGCAGTATTCTCCTCGTGAATTTTACTATCCTGACTAGGAAACAAACGAAAATGCACATTTTCGTTGGGAAAAGTCAGAAGCATAACAAGGCAATCAACAAGTGATACAGACATTTCTGATTAGTCAGAACACTAAAACTATTGTCAAGTAAAGAAGATCAGACTTAAACTTCAAGTCGACTTGTTCCGATAGACTGAAGTGATGATCAATACTAAAAACCATTCAACCTTCATGTAGTTAAACTACTTCCACATAAGCCAAGGTTTCTTTAAAATGATGTTAAAATCGTAAGAAGGTTTCTTTTTGAAAAGGTTTCATTTATATATTTTAACCCGATGTTTTTCAAAGATTTCGAATAAGTAAAACTTAAAAGAAAATACTTAGTGAAATATCCAATGTGTTTATAACTTCTTACCACATTTTCTGATCACTGTACCCTTCAGTTCTGAATTATTCTTCTGCTTGTAATATCCACAATAGTTTAACTTGCCAAGAATTATGTTAAAACGTATTCCACAGGTATTTAAACTCTTTAGGTTTGTGCATGGAAGGGGGCTCCTTTCCATGGGCAATAGCAAGAAAAGTTGACAAACAACCTTGTTTGTGCAAAGTGTAGCCAATGAAAATGAGGAAGCCAACAAACGCACCCTAACAAAAGCCAGACAGACGACAGCTGAAAATTGTTATTGAAGCCATACAATAAATAGCTTATTCACCTCACTTGTTCGATCTGTACAGTGAAATATCGAATCTTTGTTTTTTGCACGGACGTCGGCTCGCTGCGCTCGCTCGGTTTGTACTAAAAACCCTCGGTCCGATATTTAAATGTACAGACCACACGCTTGGTGAATAAGCAGTTAGTAAGAAACGACGAACGGAAACGACAGTTATCAACAAGGCCAAAGATGAGATTAAAAATCTGCCTATTGCAATTTACATAACACGTTAATATAATATGTCTTACTGTGGTAGGTACAAAAACAAATTGTTCCTTTATTCATGCATATGCATTCATTTCCGAAAAAATAATGTATTTTCCTGCACCTAAACCTTAGCCCCTGAGTCGGGCAATTCCTGGCGCCACCCCTGGCATGTCATTTATAACTTCCCTTTTTTCATACAATGAGAATTTGTTTCAGAAAACAGTAACTTCATTAAAATGTTTTTGTGCTCATAACTAACTAACTAATCAATTGACTAATTGCTACGAGCCATTAGGCGAGCGGCAATACTAATCTTGCTGAAGAGGTTGGGCTACTTCTGTGCTGGAATACCAGCAAAATTCAGGATTTGAGGATTTCGATATGTTGGAATAGTTTTAATTTGAGTTTATGTAATCGTATGGCCAGTGGCAGGTAGTATGTCCCCAGTGAATTCGATTTCCATATCTGGAATGCTTACTGGCCAATGAAATGTGAAACCAAGATGGCTGCCCATGGACGGAAATTTTGTACGTCAGTTTCAGCCCCCAACGTGGGCTTGTACGTCCGTTTTTGTGTCCCACGCAACTTTTTACATTTTCTAACAAGTTTTCTTTCAAAATACACATAATACATGTCTTCAAAAGACAGAAATGAGTTTAAGAATTTCAAATATATATTTCGACTAAGTCAAACTGAGTTACAGGTTATATATTTTCACGAAAGAAATTACTAAACTGACGGGAAACCTGATAAAATGGTCTCGCAAAATTACTTTAGCAAACTACTAAGTGCACATCCTCCTTTTATCGTCAGTTTACCATTTTTAGATAATTTAGCCACACACCATTGAACTCTAGAAAGACTCTAAACCAGTGGTTCCCAACCTTTTGCTTGCCAGGGACCCCTTCACTGATTTTAAAAACCTCAGCGGACCCCCTCCCCAACTGAAACTGCAGCTTTGCCGGTTTCATTGCTTCATTGCTTAAAATCTCTCCTCAAAAGATGCATTCAGGTTTGCTTTGCTCAGTTCGGCATCGGATAAAACCAAATTTTAAGTACTTAACATTGTATCCTCGTAGTTTGATCTTCCCAGTGGCAGATCGTTTCGAACTCATGATTAGTTTATGGACAGATAAACTCCGGAAGATTTTTTCTGTACGAACAAAGCTTGGGGTGAACAGGCGAAGCGTGGTTGCATGTAACAGAAGATGAAGCTGTGACCTGTTAAAACCTCAAAATTACGAGTTCTTATGTTACACTTACACCCTTCGGAATTTGCGATATTGACTGGTAATTTGCAATAAAAAATAGTTGAACCAATATTTCAGGTAGTCATTTGCCAAAAAAAATAGTTACCTTCTGCAGACCCCGTGCCTTTTGCGCAGACCCCCGGCGGACCTCTTAGTCTCGGCGGACCACCCAAAATTGTTTGCGGACCTTAAGGGGTCCGTCGACCCCAGGTTGGGAACCACTGCCCTACGCGATAAAATACGTAACCTACTGTGAAAAACTTAACCTAATTTTCGGATTTTTTTGACAGTTTGGTAGGACTGCATATTTGTCAGAATTAACCGTCAATGAAAAGTGAAGGTTCGATACAACTTTTCCCCAAACGTGTTTTTGAACTACATGGCTGACCCCATGTCGGTTTCATTCAATAGTGAGTCCTGGAACAAGGAGGTATTGTTCCAGTCTTTTCAGAGTTCAATGCCACACACACACACACGGAAAAAATTCATGTTGTCCGTATACCGACGAATTTTGATCATATGGCCTACCTTGTAAAACATGGGCATCCCTGTACCGAGGGTATATACATATGTCGGGTTTTCTAGAATTGATTTTAATACTTTTCTTTACAAATTTCATAAAGCACTCCTGCTCGTGTTTTAAATATTTTGTTATGGAGACACCATACTTTAAGCTGGGCTACCATATTCACATTGCGATTTATCTCATTCACTTTGAACTTAGTTTTAAATTTAAAAAGATGTTTTAACCCTTTCGTGCAGGATTTTTTCTTCCCTTGTTCTTTATTCTCTTTTGCTTTTTGCTTTGCACTTTCATTTGTTCCATTGTTGTAATTTGTTGTTGTACAACAACAATAAATATAACCGGGTGAATAAGGAAAGTTTTGGAATTATAAACCTTTTGTTCCGATAGAATTGAAATATAAATTTCGAATAGTGACATTATGCACATGCATAAACGCACGTTCCACATCAGGCTTGACATGAGGTCTGTTGGGTAAATTGTAGCAACTCCTGATAGCAGAATAATGTTAACAGAGTGCATCTGGGTTGATAAAACAGCAGTGTATGATAACATCGTCTGTCTAGCAGTAACAATAATCTTAAATTGCACGGAAATATAGCATGGCCCGTGGCATCAAACATTTCCAACGGGTACCAACATATGCCTGCATAATCTGTCAGATATTGCTTGAGAATGTACTGTATACGCATCGGCCTATACAGCACTTACAAAACAACATATCAGTTACATGCAGCAATGACGAGAGAACATCTCAAACTGTACAACACTGACAAAAGAACAGACTGCTATGATTTGTTAGCCCGCTTCTGCACTATACCATTATTGCATACGATTGCTCGTCGTGATGAATATGATTAAGTCACTAGCGTCTTTAGGCTCTACTGCTTCATTAGCGAGCGAATCGTAAGCAGAAACTGTGCCCTTGTGACAACATTGCATACGCCAGAACGAACAATCGTACGCCACAATCGTAACGTGTTCATATGTCCTTAGTATGTAAAGGGCCATTTACACGTGAAATTTTGCACGTTGTGATTGTCATCCTAGTGTATGTAATAAACTCATGACAGTCTACGCAGCACGATGTCCTCTCATGATTCGCTGCAGTTTGTCCTCGACACTCGTCTCCCCTTGTCCAGTAAAATCTTCTGACGTTTGCCGAAGGAAAATTAAAAGGTCGGGTACGGATAGCAGAGAGTTAATTCGAAATGAAAAAGGAGATTTGAAATTTGTTTGGAACATTTGTAATGAATTTAATAGCAAGAACATGTTCATTCAACACTTGGGCAAATAAGTAAGCCCAACAATCGTTTCCCATTACTTCTTGGAGTAATTTTAAGCATAGTCATAAAATGTGTATATTTTCGTTCTGCTTAATTGCATAATAATGGTTCTACATCCCAGTTCACTGTCGGCGGAAGAGGAGGGGCTAGGGGGCCTTTAACTCCCCAGTAATAATGCTGTCAAAAATTTAATAAGCGTTCGGTTTATGTGCTGTGCAAGCTGTATCAGATATAGCTACTTTGAACAACTTGAGGTCCAAACGAGTTTTTCTGCGTATTTACAAGCCAGCTCACACAGCTTGCACAGCGTACAACCGAACACCATTACTAACATGAAACTACAACTTACCAACTTAACTCAAACTTTACTAATTTAAAAAGCAGATCTGACGTAATGGCAAAAAAAAAAATAGATAAGGAGTTCAGGTGATCAGAAGTTCAGTATTCCTCTCGTTGAAATAGGTCTTACCAAAAATTATTGTGCATTTGTACATCTTTTGCTGTTCATTACCAGAAAATATACTATCATTTACGTCAACATCAAACTCATTAACGCAAAAATGCATTTATTTTATTCAATTGACATTCACTAGCGTAGATACCCAACCCTTTGCATTATAGCGACGACAGAAAAGCATTAACACCATCATACTATACATTTGGGATGATAAAGTTTCAATTACGCAACAGAAATATCTTGCCTAAGTGAAATATTATTACCCCTAATTTGGTACGCGACATTTGGCCGACAGACACTTGACCGACAGGACATTTAGCCAACAGGACATTTGGCCGACAGGACATTTCACCGACAAAACATTTCACCGACAGGACAAACTATTTGCAAAAATTACCTGCTAAAAATATCAATGCATAATAACTAAAATGACTCACACACGATTATCCGTCAGTTACAAGCACAATCGTTCAAAACTGCGCACAGAACTTTCCCTTGACTGTTGCTGGACTTTTGCCAAAGAAAGAGACATTGTCGAGAATGATTAGACGGAAACAGCAAGCTCCCGATGGAGAAGACATTCCTGATGAACTGCACAGAACAACACGTGGTGAAGAGTTTCTAGCTCTGCGCGACGAGGATCTGGACCTGTATGTCTTCACCACTGACAGCAACCTAGAAATTATGTGCACTCAGCGACATTGGTTCTGTGGTGGGACTTTCGACAGTGCACCAGAAGGATACCAGCTCTATACTATCCATGTTGTAGTCAACCGCAGCAGGACCATTCCTCTAGTTTATGCTATTGCGCGTAACAAGAATCGTAAGACATACGATCGGATATTCCGATACCTCAAAGGACAACAAACCAACTTGGATCCGTTATTATGTTCTTAGATGTCAAAGTATGTTTTCATAAATTTTGAAGTGGCCTGTCGGTGAAATGTCCTGTCGGTCAAATGTCTGTCGGCCAAATGTCTGTCAAATGATTGTCGGCCAAATGTCCGGCCACGCCCTAATTTCTGGTAGAATGGTGTTAATGGTCGTCTGTTGGCGATATGGAATGCTCTTTGATGCAAATGATTGCGTATCTACGCTAACGAATGTCGATTGAACAAAATGAACGTATTTTTGCGTCAACGAGTTTAAGGTTGGCATTAATGATAGTATATTTTCTGGTAATTAACAGCAAAAGCTGTACTTACTGGTTTGGCCAATTTAGATCGGGTGGAATTAAAAACTATTCACTAGAAATACGTGTACGCAACAAACCCTCTTCCACTCACTCTTCCAATACATCTCTCGAGAATCCAAGTAACATTGATAATTTTTCAAAGTTGTCAAAAAGACAAATCGTCCTTACTATAACTGGAAGAAGTAATACAATAAAGAAAACACAATATTTGGCCACAAATATTAACAACCCAAACGGGAAATTACTTTACATTTAAACTGCTTGTCGTCATATTTACGTTTAAAATTTCTATTCTGATTGATTAAAACAAAACGTTTGGTGAGAATAACCTTTACCGGTTTAATAAATCATTAGAGATCCATTCTGACATTTCTACTGCTTATCAATGGATGTTCATAGCAAAACCCTGCATTAATTGCGATCTTGAGATATTTCGAGTCGTTTTCCAATCAAACTTTTCACTCATTTTGCTTTAAAGAAAAGATCTTTTATTAGATAGCCAGGCTTTCCGTCTTAAAATTGGATCATTCTCAAAGGTTACCGGTCGGATATCAGCATCACGGACACCTCATGAGTGAAAATTTTTTTTTAATATTTTTTGTCTTGAAAAACTGATAAATTCTATATTATCTCAAAGTTGGTTAAAAATGTCTATTAGAAGTGCTATGAAGAAGATTTATGCTAAGTATTCATCCGACGGTACTACACTTTGTTGACGAAGATGAAACAAAATAAGAAACTGACGAAATAAACAAAGGAAACATGAATGAGTTCTGCACTTTTATCATCTTCTTTCTCCATTTCCAGTTCTGTTGCCCGGTTGGAGCTTCTGAATCTTCGATCGCCAGTACGTCCGTCTCTGCGTATCCTCATCTCTTAATCCTGCCAGTCCCATATCCTCCTTCACGTTCTCCATCCATCTCTTCTGCGGTCTGCCACGTGGCCTCTTTCCCTCAATCTCCATTCTCCAGATCTTCTTGGGCGCGCTTTCTTCATTCATTCTCCGAAGGTGCCCATACCATCGCAAGCGAGCTTGGCGTGCCTTTGTTAGAATGTCCGTAACACCAAGCTCCTCAAGTATGTCCTCATTTCGTTGCCTATCCATTTTTGTCACACCTTTGATCCTCCTCAGCATCTTCATTTCCGTTGATTTTAGCATCCTTTCCTCCTTTCTCCTCAGCACCCATGTCTCGGCTCCGTATAACATCACTGGTCGGATGACTGTTTCGTAGACCTTCATTTTCAACCTCCTTGGTATTCTCTTATCATAAATAACAGCAGTAAAATCCTTCCATTTCTTCCAGGCGGTACTTATCCTTGCCCTTGCAGCATCTTCACTGCCTCCTTTTTGGCTCATCGTTATACCTAGATACTTAAATTTATCCACCTGCTTCAACTTTGTCCCACAGAGGTCAGTGATCTCCAACTCGACAGTTTTTTGGCAACTGGCCATCACCTCAGTCTTACTCGTGTTTACCTTCAAGCCATGTTTCGCCATGCCCTCCTGCCACACAAGCCAATTTCTCTGCAGTTCCTCCTCAGTTTCCGTTGCTATCACCAGGTCATCTGCGAAGAGAAGCTCCCATGGTATCCCTTTCCTGAAGCTACTACTTATAGTATCCAGTATGATAACAAACAGGAAGGGGCTCAGTGCTGATCCTTGGTGGAGTTCTGCACTTTTATCGCTGACCAAAAATCGGAAAATACAAAACATAAAACAAAATACGAAAAGCAAACCTTGTGCAAGTTTTGTCGAAAGAAGAACCAGAAGAGGGAAGTAGAAGACGTACTTTTTCGATGGTAAAACATCAATAAAAAAGAAAAATGGAGTACAAACCTGCAAATACGAAAAACAAACCTTGTGCAAGTTTCGTTGAAGAAGAACGAGAAGAGGGAAGTAAAAGACGTACTTTTTCAATGGTAAAACATCAATAAAAACAAAAAATGGCGTACAAACCTGCAACTCTTGCGTATTTTCAACTACGCATTCAGGGGAACCTCAATACAAATAGTTCGACGGTAAATTTCCACAAAGACGACTTTAAACTTCCTTGAAAAGGTTTAAAATCCTGATGAAAGCATTTCTGGTCGAATACGGTAAAGGTCATCATACACAAATCACTCTCGAGGTAAGAAAGACTGAAGCGGACAACTGTTTTGCCGAAGGATAATTTGGTGACCAAAAACAAGTAGCTTTGCAGCGAGTTACCTGGTGGATGTTTACCTTGCAGTTTTGTTTCTAGCCAAAAATACATCCTAACGTTCCCAGTGGGGCAACATTTCATAGGGAAAAAAATCCTGATTGAGGCGATGAAATCTTTGTATGGAAAGCGGTGAAAGCATCCAAAGATTGTCATGGCCTGGACAAGTCTTCTGGACGATGAGTGTGCTATCCCACTTCTCAAACAATTGACCATGAACGCTGTCCGGTTAAATACTGGAAAATGTTCAAAAGTAATCGTCCTACAGAGATGAATGAACTAGAATCTTCATTTTACTTTACCAATAAACATCAGCAAAATCCAGACGATAATATTTGGTACAAGAAGTCTCTCTTAGGGAAGAATGAAGTCGGGAAGCTACTTTTGAAAGCTGCTCAATACAATTCTGTTCGCAGAACTTGTATTTCAAAGCTACTCGATTCAGACGTACCTGTAATTGTGTAGCTCAGGTAAGTGGTTACCAGAACATGAAAAGTCCCAAGAGTTATACAAATCGGCATCTATTCGACTTCAGCGAAGAATGTCGTTTTAATACACTTCGTCGCTTAGCAAAAGTCCTGACAGCAAGCGAGTTCCCTTACGTCTTTTGTTCATATAAATCAGAAAGAACCAAGACAATCCGTTGCTGCAAAAAGTGAACAGTTGGCAAATGCATATTCCAAGGAGCTAACTATGAGAACTGCTCTTTCAAATCATAAATTGTCCAGTTACTGAGGTGGCCCTCAAAAGCTAAACCAGCCGCAGGCACCAAGAAAGCCATTTCGTTTGCCGGTCTTAAATCATTTACTGGTTTCAGTGTCCTGTTACACGCGTGATGACTAGGGAGAAAAATTTTCGCTTTGTGTATGTGTTTATCCCCTCGCCCACCTCGCGAAGCGCGGTGCGAGGGTACTAATCTTGACGTGCGTGGAGTCCTGTTACACGCGTGGTTACTAGGAAGAAAAATTTTCGCTTTGTGTATGTATCTTTCTATATATATATATATATATATATATATATCCATGGGTTCCGGTCACTCAAAAATGCCGTGTGTCAGCTCGGGGACTGGTATGTTGTTAAACAAACCGTACTTAGGTACCGTATTGATGCAAATCGATTTGGTCTCATTCTTTTTTCCCTTGTATGGATCTCTTGCAAGTTGTATATATTATTTGAACACTGAAGCCAGTAAATGATTTAAGACCGGCAAACGAAATGGCTTTCTTGGTGCCTGCGGCTGGTTTAGCTTTTGAGGGCCACCTCAATAACTGGACAATTTATGATTTGAAAGAGCAGTTCTCATAGTTAGCTCCTTGGAATATGCATTTGCCAACTGTTCACTTTTTGCAGCAACGGATTGTCTTGGTTCTTTCTGATTTATATGAACAAAAGACGTAAGGGAACTCGCTTGCTGTCAGGACTTTTGCTAAGCGACGAAGTGTATTAAAACGACATTCTTCGCTGAAGTCGAATAGATGCCGATTTGTATAACTCTTGGGACTTTTCATGTTCTGGTAACCACTTACCTGAGCTACACAATTACAGGTACGTCTGAATCGAGTAGCTTTGAAATACAAGTTCTGCGAACAGAATTGTATTGAGCAGCTTTCAAAAGTAGCTTCCCGACTTCATTCTTCCCTAAGAGAGACTTCTTGTACCAAATATTATCGTCTGGATTTTGCTGATGTTTATTGGTAAAGTAAAATGAAGATTCTGGTTCATTCATCTCTGTAGGACGATTACTTTTGAACATTTTCCAGTATTTAACCGGACAGCGTTCATGGTCAATTGTTTGAGAAGTGGGATAGCACACTCATCGTCCAGAAGACTTGTCCAGGCCATGACAATCTTTGGATGCTTTCACCGCTTTCCATACAAAGATTTCATCGCCTCAATCAGGATTTTTTTCCCTATGAAATGTTGCCCCACTGGGAACGTTAGGATGTATTTTTGGCTAGAAACAAAACTGCAAGGTAAACATCCACCAGGTAACTCGCTGCAAAGCTACTTGTTTTTGGTCACCAAATTATCCTTCGGCAAAACAGTTGTCCGCTTCAGTCTTTCTTACCTCGAGAGTGATTTGTGTATGATGACCTTTACCGTATTCGACCAGAAATGCTTTCATCAGGATTTTAAACCTTTTCAAGGAAGTTTAAAGTCGTCTTTGTGGAAATTTACAGTCGAACTATTTGTATTGAGGTTCCCCTGAATGCGTAGTTGAAAATACGCAAGAGTTGCAGGTTTGTACGCCATTTTTTGTTTTTATTGATGTTTTACCATTGAAAAAGTACGTCTTTTACTTCCCTCTTCTCGTTCTTCTTCAACGAAACTTGCACAAGGTTTGCTTTTCGTATTTTGTTTTATGTTTTGTATTTTCTTAGTTTTGGTCAGCGATAAAAATGCAGAACTCATTCATGTTTTCTTTGTTTATTTCGTCCGTTTCGTAATTCTTTTCATCTTCGTCAACAAAGTCTTGTACCTCCGGATGAATACTGAGCATAAATCTTCTTCATAGCACTTCTAATAGACATTTTTAACCAACTTTGAGACAATATAGAATTTATCAGTTTATCAAGGTAAAAAATATGAAAAAAAAATTTTCACTCATGAGGTGTCCGTGATGCTGATATCCGACCGGTAACCTTTGAGAATGATCCAATTTTAAGACGGAAAGCTTGGCTATCTAATAAAAAATCTTTTCTTTAAAGCAGAACGAGTGAAAAGTTTCGTCGGAAAACGACTTGAAATATCTCAAGATCGCAACTAATTCAGGGTCTTGCTATGAACATCCATTGATAATCAGTAGAATTGTCAGAATGGATCTCATATCATTTATTAAACCGGTAAAGGTTATTCTCACCAAACGTTTTGCTTTAATAAAACAAAATAGAAATTTTAAATATAAATATGACAAGCAGTTTAAGGTGTAAAGTAATTTCCCGTTTGGGTTGTTAATATTTGTGGCCAAATATTGTGTTTTCTTTATTGTATTACCTCTTCCAGTTATAGTAAGGACGATTTGTCTTTTTGACAACTTTGAAAAATTATCAATGTTACTTGGATTCTCGAGAGATGTATTGGAAAGGTGGGCGAGGGTTTGTTGCGTAAACGTGTGACGAACATGTGACGAAAACCTACAAACACGCATCAGATGACACCAAGCTTGAAATCAACGATGAATTAAAATCCATCGCCAGTGAATTGAAGATAACTAATCGCATTGACCCTATGAATGAAACTCCTGCTTTTATCTCACTGAAAGATCACAAGCCAGACTTTGAAAACCATCCTAAATGCCGACTCATCAACCCTGCTAAAAGTAGCCTCGGAAATGTTAGCAAATCCATCTTAGACAACATCAACAACGATATAAGACGGCAGACCCAAGTAAACCAATGGCATAACTCTACCGACGCTATCTCGTGGTTTCAATCCATTCCTGACAAACAAAGAAAATCATTTATATCTTTCGACATCATAGACTTCTACCCCTCCATCACCGAACAACTACTCGACCGGTCTATTTCATGGGCAAGCCAATTCACAGATATCACGGACACAGACATCAATATAATCAAACACGCACGCAAATCTCTCCTCTTCCACAAAAACCGCACATGGTCCAAACGCAACACTGACAGCACTTTCGACGTTACAATGGTAAGCTTTGACGGGGCGGAAATTTGCGAACTCGTCGGGCTCTTCATCCTAAATTCATTAGAAGAAAGATTTGGGGAAAATGTCGGATTATACCGCGACGATGGCCTAGCAGTAGTCAACACAAGCTCAGGAAGACTATGCGACAAGGAAAGGAAAGAACTCACCAGCACATTTAATGACCTCGGACTTAAAATTACTGTTCTGACAAACCAGCAACGCTCCAACTTCCTCGACTTGACATTCGACCTGACTAACGGTACTTACAAACCCTACAGAAAACCTAACGACAAACCTATTTACATTAACCGCTCATCAAACCATCCGCCCTCCATTATACGGGAACTTCCTCACTCTGTCAACCGACGAATTAACGTGCTATCTTGCAACAAAGAAGCATTTGACGAAGCAGCTCAAACGTACAACAACGCCTTGAAGCAGAGCAACTTCAACACTCAACTGAAACACGAACCTAACATCCACACTGAAACCCAACGCAGAAGACAACGCAACGTAATCTGGTATAATCCACCCTACAGCAAAAACGTCAAAACTAACATCGCTCGCGACTTCTTGCAACTAATCGACAAACACTTCCCGCCAAACAACAAACTACACAAACTATTCAACAGACACACTATCAGTGTTAGTTACAGCTGCAGCGAAAACATGGAAACATTTATTGAAAGGCACAACAATACAATACTGAAGCGACACAATAATCAAGAGAAACCATCTTACACAAAAAACACTCGACTATGTAACTGTAGAAACCCTGAGCAATGTCCTGTAAAAGGCGTTTGCCTGCAAACCAGCGTCCTTTATAAGGCAAGAATAACGACCACTGACAACAACGAGACGAAGACATACGTAGGTGTAACAGGTAACGACTTCAAAACTAGGTACCGAAATCACTGCAAATCTCTCAACAACAAAAAATACTTAAACGAAACCGAGCTTTCAAAACACATTTGGAACCTGAAAGACAGCAAACGCAAATACACAATCATGTGGGATATCATCAAGCAAATTCCATCATGCAAGGCAGGATCAAGAAAATGTCGCCTATGCCTCGAAGAAAAGTTGCTTATCCTAAAGAGACAAGGGAAAAACATTTTGAACAGACGGTCCGAACTATTCAGCAAATGCCGACATGTAGCCAAACACTTCCTTTAAACTTTTGTTACCTGTATATATGTGAATAATTTAATCTTATCTGTCAGTTGCCTGATGATCGCCTGAGGGCGTGAAACTCAGAGTAGCGACAGCAAAATTTTGTCTTTTGTATTTACTTATATATATATATATATATATATATATAAACATACATACACAAAGCGAAAATTTTTCTCCCTAGTCACCACGCGTGTAAAAGGACTCCACCCACATCGAGATTAGTACCCTCGTATCGCGCTTTGCGCGGTAGGCGAGGGGAAAATTTGTACGACCCCAGCTACGTAACCAGGCAATTTTTAGAATTTTTACCCAGTCCTCTCAAGGTAGACTTGCTTCTGCAGTGCTTGCAGTTCTTCAAACGTTCCCGAATTTCTTACTTCACCAGAATGACTATCTCTTAATATTCTAGTTTCTGTACCCACGACTGACCTCATCAGAAGCAACAAATATTTGATGGACTTACTTGATAAATTGGCTTCTGGGTGTTCTGAAATAGATATCTCTTTAAAGGACTCCACACACATCGCCTCAGTTGCAACTTTCCTCTCGCAATTTTGATAACAAAACCACGGGTGATTTGATTAAAGTTCTCTTTCAATCGTTTTGCCTGACGTATACCGTAAATAGTAAAAAAGGTCACGGACATTAACATTGAAAGTTTTAAGACCTGATTTGCGCTTGGTAGTTTCTAGAATTCCCCACAGGCTGTAAGTTTAATAAGATATTAAGAAATATTACCTGTCGCATCCACTTTTGTTTCTGCTTGATATGTCAGAAGGCATTTACTCCAGAAAAAAGTTTTTTGTTTCGGCAGAAACACGTTACTAGTTACTACAGTGTCTCATTAAACCTTTTTGTGGCCGAAAAAACAAGGGGGAGTGCCCAACTCGGTCCCCTCCCGATGCCATGCATCTAACCATACCCAAGAACCTTATCGATTATCTCAATTCTTTGACTAGTAGATTACTGTGATTCCATGGAAGGGTGTTTCGGGAAAGAAATTCCAGTGCGGTACCAAGAGGTATCCAGTTGGGCACTTGTTCTGGGCCCAAAATTTTGAGGCTACATTTTCACTGAACAAAAATTTGACTTTCTTGGTTGTTTATGCTAGATTGAGTAAAGTTTTGCAAAGCTCAACATAATGTTAAATCAAAGTGTCGATTTCTCATTGTTAATTGATTACCATGCAGCTTTCGAAGCTCGGAAGCGCCTGTCTTGAATTTTCAATCATATTTTGAGTAAAAGCACAAAAACACTTGTTTCTACAGGCTTACTTCGTTAAGTTATATACTGATATTACCGTAATACAATTATTATAGTATAAGTAGCTTGGGGTGCGTTAGGGAGGGCCGAAGGGTGCGCCTTCAACAAGCTTTTCCCTGGGCGAATTACCAACTAGGTACGGCGCTGAGAACGTCTAACACCCTTAGAATTCCTTTCCGACGGAAAAATCATCCGTCCAGCTTTAATCTAGTTCACAATTCTTTCAAATGAGAAACAGAAGCGTACTCGGTTTGTTGATATTTTATATTCAAATTTTTGAAAAATATAAATTAGGTAATTTATTACTTCGTAGACTGACATAAACAAATTAAAGGTTCGCAGAATAGGAAATATCCTTCGACAACAGCACCGAAAGCATTAAGATTTTGATTTAAATTAAGGACGTAGCCAGTGGGTGAAACGTAGTTACACTTTGCATTTCGAAAAAGAAAATATTTTGTATATCATTATGCATCATTATTAACCAAAATCTCCAAAGGACCAGAGTAATTGGTGGCAATATCATGCAGAACGTCTACACAACACACATCCGAAGATAAATACTGTGGTTACACATTAGAATAAAAAATTTGATCTCGAACATAATTTCAACATCTTCAACATTCTCGTGTTAGACGAACCGTCCACGTTCGATGCTTGTAGCGTATACAGGTACAATGAATGTTGGAAAATTGAGAAGAAATTTATATCAGAGTTGCTCAAGGAGATTGAGCCATTCAAAGGCCTCCACTCTGAGAATTTTATGCGTGAGCAATCCCCTTCAACCAACTACCCATTACCAAATCTCAGGATAAAAATCAAATCTATTTGATGATAGAAAAATTTTTTATGGTCAAATAGATAGGGTACCATGGGTTCCCCCCTCGGCCCTGTTTTTGCCAGCATATTCCTATCATTTCATGAGGAGACATGGCTCGACAATTGCCCAAAACAATTCAAATCTATTTATTACAAACGCTATGTTGATGATTGTTTTACACTTTTCAAGTCACAGGATCATGTCATTCCGTTTTTGAATGATTTAAACTCAAAGCATCACAGAATTAAGTTTACACACGAAGTTGGATCGAACAAAACATTGGCTTTTCTTGATATTAACATTTCACGTTCACGTGGTGGTTTTATCTCCTCAGTTTACCGTAAGCTCACCTTCACAGGGTTAATCACAAATTTTGAAAGTTTTCTTCCTTTTGTTTACAAGAAGGGATTTATCTTCACCTTATTTCGATATTTCAATTTATGTTCTTCCTCTGCAACCTTTCACGATGAACTCCAATGTTTCCAAACTTTACTAAACCAAAATGGATGCCCCAGTAGATTTGTTGAAAAATGCATTCGCGACTTTTTAGATAAAACTTTCAGTCCTCCGGTGAAACAAAACACAGCACCTAAGTATCTTCTCTCCTTTCTCTTGCCTTTTACCGGCAATCATGCGCTTCAAATCCGACAACAATTAATCAAACTAATGTTATCGGCTTATCCACATATTAATCTCCGCATCATTTTTCGACCCACTTTCCGTTTGCCAAATTTTTTTCGGTTTAAAGATCGAATTCCATGATGTTGAGATCTTGCATCGTTTACAAATTTCAGTGCCAACCCTGCGACGCGTTGTATTTGGGCGAAACCTGCCGTCAATTGCATGTTAGAATTTCTGATCATATGGGTATTTCGGCCTATACTGGCAACAAAATCTCTCAGACGAGTCTTTCTAGTGTACTCACGCATAGCAAACATACAGCACATCCCGTCTCCTACGATGATTTTTCGGTTTTGATCAATGGCATTTCACAATTTGATATCTTAATCCGTGAAAGTATATTAATTTCCAAACTAAAACCCTCCTTAAATAAGAACATTCGATCCTTCCCTCTCTCCTTGTTTTAACTTCACCATCTCCTACTTACTAACAGCTCTTTCGTCATTCCTTTGTTACACTCTTACTTACTAATTATCAGCCACCTCTTTCGTCATGCCTTAGTAACACTCACCACTCAGCTCTATTTTTTGTAATCGTTATCCTTTAAAAGTTCCCGACACGTGTATATAGTTATTATTTACTCCGATGATGTAACAGGTTATGTAACGAAACGTTAGTGATTAAAAATTATTTCCACAATCAACTGGTTCGTTTTTGTTTGTTTCAACAATGCTACTAAGAATAATATGCTGGGCAGTAATGTTCTTGACAAGGCTACGATTCCCGTCTGGTGTTTCAATCGCTTCGATCTAACCTCTTAAGATTACTTTTACGGACGAAACGGAGATGCGACCATCGCTCGATACTGAAATTACTCGCTATAATCCCTCATCACTTCCTTTTTTCAGATGCCGACTTACACTGGTCAGTATACAAATTTCGACAGTTTTATCCCCATTATTTATAAAAAGTTTGGTTACTGCCCTATTGACTGGTTATTTTAAGATTTATTCTTCAAACTTAAGTCTTCATTTAGAACTTGAAAATTTTAAGAAAACTTTCTCGCTCAATGGTTATTCCCAAATTTACTTAAACAAGGGCATTCGTTCGTTTTTGGATGAAACATTTTCACCAATTCCCAAAGAATAAATTATCTCCCCTCCTCGCAAGGAAGATAATTTGCTTTTCCTTTCTTTTTAACATTCAACACTGCCTACAAGTCACTGCACAAATACGCAAACTTTTCCAGTACTTTTTCTCACATTAATATTCCCTTTGTCCTCTATCCTACTCTTCGCTTATCACCCTTCTCGACTTTTCAGGCAGGATTCCCATGCAACAGTTTGAGATCTCGTGTTGTGTATCGTTTTTTAAGTGTCAACGATGTAGCGCGTTATATACTGGGCAGACGTTCCGCCCTCTCCACACATGAATCTCTGATCACTTGGGAATCACAGCCCTAGCTGGGAAAATACGGCTTAATCCATCATCAACCAGTATCCTCACACGTTGCTGTGGAACTGGACACACCACTTCGCCTGATGACTTCACCATTCTTTCATCATGCTCTTCCAGTAATTAGCTTCTCGTCAGGTAAAGCCTTTTTACAGGCCAAACACAATCCTTCACACAACAACATCAGGGCCGATCTAGGGTCCTCTGTGAAGGGGAGGAGGGTCCAGTACAAAATAGGGCATTGGATTCACAAATATGAAAGGACATTGATCATGCCGGGAAATTACTACGGTCACATTTACATTGGTGTATTTTTTCAGAAGCTCAGTCCCATTTATACTGTTTTGATGCTCTTGTGCACTCAGGCGTAGTTAACCAGTTTGATTAGGGGGTATCCAAACTAATCTCCCCAAATATTGCATCCTTACAAAACTTGCCCGAATTTAATTTGACGTACATTCAGGCCATGAGTAGTGAAAGTTTGCTTCCTCAAACTAATACGTAAATTAAATATAAACCAACTAGTAACAAAAAGATTTTGACATACCCTATATCACACCCAATTTTGCCCGAAATGTGAGGCTCAACTATCTATTTTTGCGAGAAATTTCTGTATTTTTACAAGCTTTGGAGGTAGTCAAAGCCCCTGTAAACAACCTTAACTTCTTTCACCTCTCAGCGAGTTTTTTTTTCCACTTCTCACCTGAACTGGTCTCCTCAAACGTCTCATATTTAAATAGCCTGTAATATAATCCCTGTAATATCATCTTAATTCTCCACGCTTTGGTACAGCATATTCAGCTTCTGATGATGTTGCAAGAAGTAACGAAACGTTACATGTGAATTAAATTTTATCCTTCGATGCCTAAATTCCAGATTTTTGGCCGGCCTTTGATTTTTATCCTAAGATCACGTTTTCCGCCTGGTTCGTTAATCACATCTATCCTTAACTTTGGCTTAATTCCATCTTTCAAAGTCTTGACGAAGTCCCTGATACATAAAGTAATAAAGAAAAATAATCATTCCTATGTTTTTTCAATAATGGAAACTGCTTACTTTCATATATCATGCATTCACAAAACTAAATTTGCTTATATCTTGGGAGTCATACCGTGTTTACTCAAGCTTATATAAGTGAAAACACATTTGCATACCTGGAGGGCAACTAGAAGGTGAGTTGGGAGGTCGCAACCCCTGCACTTTTTGTCGGAAATCATATAATCTACGTACTGTGATAAACTCCTCAGCAAGTGCAAAGATAAAAGTCATCTCTTTCAGGTGAAGTTCGATCCTGATTGGTCATACGATCTTTTCCCATTAGAGAGTACAATCGTCTGACCAATCAGAAGCCCCATACGATTGTTCGCCACTAGTGAAAAAAAGTGTATCGACTTTTCCGGCCACAGTTCATGTAAACCTTTACAGTTTGAGCTTTCTCTTTGCTCTCAAATATCATCTTTATTACGTTGTGTTCATACTTATCTTTATGTTAAATATGTAAACTTTTCAGAAAATCGTTAACAATAAATACATTTTCTAACTTTTACGTTGTCTATATAAGGCTTGTCACGCCGAGAAAGTCAAAGGAGCCTTTGCCCCATCACTTGTTATAAAAAATATTTATCACAGTACGCATATAATAATCAAACTATTATATGGTCGGTTCACGTGTCCGATTTTTATTCACTTGTTGTCATGAATCACATTTCGAGAATTAAAATCGTACGCGCTCACCAACCATGAGGTAATCTATAAATGTGCCCTAATAGCTACAGCTTTTTGGCGTCATTTCCCAAAGCAAGGAAGACCTAATTCATTCAAAATGATCAAAATCGTCCTGACAGTGCCTTGATACAACAATCGGACCCTCGCCCTTCGAAGTTCCTAGTTGCGCCCCTGGCACACACGGTTGGTAAGGTTCATTCAAAATATAAGCTAGACTGCAGAGAAGACGAAACCAGGACGTTTACATCTCGATAGTATAGTGTCTACGAAAGAGTTTACTTTCTTCATTTCATAAACTTTATGTGTGATACAACGTTTTCGGCCACTGAGAAAAATCGTGTTTCATCATACGTGAACTATACAATATTTTTCCATGTGAAGATACGACACTTCTACATGTAAAGACATTGGTTGAAGTATCCAATGAAAAGCCGCGTAAGATATTTTATTAGATCAATCAGGTCCAATGTTTTATAATTCGTATTCTCGGTGGCGGTTTGTTTATTTCAGCCGTTAGTTTGCTGGACGTTCATTTTCTTTGAAGTTTGAAGTTTAGTTTAATTCACCAAGTCGTTACATCTGTAAAAGAAATGATAATAAACATAAATATAATGGCGAGGAGACCTCCGGAAACCATAGGGCTATTTCGAGAAAGGTCACCTCATTACAATTACATTACATTATATGACATTACAATACAATAAAGGAAGAAACTAATCTATACGATTAATTAGTAGATTGAGCATTCCCTTCCTAAAACAAAGTAGAGTATCTGAATTGGCAATATTATTTGGTAGAGAGTTCCAAATTTTTGGTCCTTGAAATAGGATAGTAAATTGTTTTATGGTAGTTCTACATGGATGTGTTCGATAATTGACTGCTGCTCTTGTGTTATATGTATGTATTTCATTGCTTTTTATACACAGTGTAGAAAATGGTGACGGTAGTAAGTGGTTATGATAAAGAAACATGAATTTAGCCAGGTAAAAAGAGTTAATTTTGAAGATGTCAAGCAATTTTAACTGGGAAAAATATGGTGTAGTATGAGCACGATAATTAGAGTTTAATATTGCTCGCACTGCACGCTTTTGTAGCAGAAATATCCTATTTAAGCTGGTTACATGGGTGGATCCCCAGATTATATTACAATAACTTAGATAAGGATAAATTAAAGTGTAGTACAGTATTAACATTGTTGTGGTAGATAAATAAAACCGGGATCTGTAAATTGTTCCTACTGACTTAGAAATCCTTTTACAAATGTAATTTATATGCGGTTTCCAGGATAAGTTTTCGTGAGGAAATACTCCTTAATGTAACAGGACAATATTGTCCCAAACCAAAGTCTGAACAGTTATGGAGAACATTTAGATATACAGCAATTCAAATTTGGAATTCTTTGCCAGTAAATGCTCGAAAATGTGAATCGCTTAAACCTTTTAAGAATTTATATTTACCAGAAATAATTTATTGCAATCGTAATTTTCATGTAAAATCATTATCGTACTTATGCACTTTTAATTTATATTTAGGAATTTCAATTGTATTTAATGCATCAGGGTCTCCAAGGACAATATTTATATAACTGATGGAGTTACTCTGACAACATAAAGGTTATGATAACAATAATAATGAGTTTATTTTCTTAGTGTTACACACGTGCACCGTTTGGACGATTGTCAACTTACCAGAGATATTCTTTATTTCTTAATTTCAATTTTCACTGAAGAGTGCATGGCGTCGTAAACCATCTTATTTACATTTTACAAAATCCTGAATATCAGGGCCATCGGAAGCTTGCGGGTACGGGGTATAAAAACCCGAATATTTATTGGTGATGTAATTCAGGTAAATTACTGCCTGATTCAAACTAACATTCAGATAAACTACAAAACAACTGAGTTGGCAACTGATGGTGTCAAACGAAGAAGTCATTGTTTCAAAATGCAAGACCTTTCCGTTGTTGAAATTCGAGAATACCATTGGAAGATCATTCCCCCAACTTTTTCCAATTTCAGACATTTTAAAAACAGAAACCTTGCGATCCAAGGGGTGAAACCAGGAATTTTGAAGAGCGGGGACTGGAGGGAGGTATTAAGGCACTTCTCTCTCTCTCTCTCTCTCTCTCTCTCTCTCTCTCTCTCTCTCTCTCTCTCTCCCTCTCTCTCTCTCTCTCTCTCTCTCTCTCTCTCACCCTCCCTCCCTCCCTCCCTCCTTCCTTTAAAGTACGTCAAGATAAGATCAAAACTGGCGGATTTTTTAATCGGAAAGTACTTTGACATTAGTCTTCATAAGAATAATAAGAATAAGAAGCTTTATTTTAGCAGGGTAGCCCATTCAGTAACTTGGCTGATATTCAGAGGGGCCCTGCATATAAATTACACATACACAATTATCAATAATACAATATACCTAGTAATCATTAAAATGTTAAAAAATGTTTGTAGATCTGTGTTTTAAAAGTACTTAAAGATTTCGATTGCTTAATAGAAGCTGGGAGATTATTAAAATTTTTCGCTCCAGAGTAAAAAAAGGATTTCTTAAAGAATTCCAATTTGGGTTTAACAAGGTAAATATCGTTGGCTTGCCTGGTATTTAGTCGATGAACAGATTTATTAAGAGTAAAATAATGATTAAATAATCATTAATTAATAATCAGGCACTAATCCATTTAAACATTTAAAAACTAATATACACTTATGGATGATTCTAGTGTTTTCAAGGTTAATCCATTTCAGTTCTAACATGGCTTTCCTTGGATGACGAGCTTAGTTGTATTATTCTCGCTCCTTTGTTTTGCAGTCTCTGTAATTTCTCACTGCATTCAGCATTTAGAGATCCCCATGTTGTGCCAGCATAATCCAGCAACGGTTTGACCAAGAAGCTAAAGATACATTTAGATGCATCTATCGTAAGACATGCATCTATCGTAAGCCCCAAACGTTTATTTGATTTAACACAAATACTTTCTGTGTGATCTTTCCATGTCATACTTTCATCAAATGTAACACCAAAGTATTTAAATGTAGGCACATGTTCCAGTGGTTGATCACACAATTTGATTTCAAAATCACTCCAGAATTTCAGGTAGTCCTTCCATGGGCCTAGATCGTGCATCTGCAACATATAGAGCACAACTCTCGCAACAGCTCACCTATCAAACTAGCTTATACACAAATTTTTTGAGTTGGAATGCTTAGAATCCCGTTTGTGGTAACCAATACGTCACAATGCACTACAGCTAAAAAAAAAGGCCCAGTGATTTTCACAAAGAGCTGTTCACTTTCGCACTCAAGGAACTTTTAAGCGGCTTAGCTTGAGAAGGCTGACATCTTATGAGCAGTTACGAGTCTTGCTCCATTCTAGAATTGAATGCAAACGAGCAGAAAGTCGGCCATCAACTCAAACAGCAAGCTCATAAACCAAGCTTATAAGTTGTGGAAAGAAGAGCAGTTTGAGGTCCATTTATGCTGACGACACCACGACCGTCACTGTCAGCACCGCTCAGATCGCTGCCGAGGACGTACAGAACTGGCCAATAACCGAATGCACCTTAACATCTCCAAGTGCAAAGAACTTCTTGTTCATTTTGGCAGAATGAGCAATGACTTACCAAAGGTCCATATCAGTGGAGTTCAACTAGACATTGTAAAACATGCAAAAACTTTAGGCTTAGCAATCTCAGACGATCTAAAGTGGAATGAGCACGTTTCGAACATTAAGAAAGCAAATAGGCGGTTTTACTTCATCATCCAGCTGAAACGAGCTAGAGTCCAAGAATAAGATATTGTTATTTTTTCTTCCACCTGGGTTAGCCCTGTTTTAGAGTACAGTTGCCAGGTGTATTACTACTCTTAACCTATATATTTGTCATAGGAACCGCGGAACGATATTTTGAGTAGGGGGCTCAACAGGGGGCGATAGCATGACCCCCCTGGAAAAATTAAATACAGTATTTCTGAAACAGTCGTGAACACTTCTTATTTTAATGATTACTCAGAAATCATCAAACATTGGTTATATTAACAGGAACAACTCAAATACTATCAGCTGGTCACTCAAATACCGGATATGTTTATCGGGTATTTAAAATCATAAACTAAAATGTGAGTGTGGTTCTCGCTATGTAGGTAGAACAACTCAACGGTTAAGTGAAAGGATCAAGCAACATGTGCCAAGTGTTACACGAAACAAGACCGTACCATTAAGATTTCAACCGAAAAGGCAATGTACTACTGCTCAAACGATTGTGACTCGGCAATCGGTCGACACATGTTGTCAACCAGATATTGTGCCAATAACTATTCAGACTCCAAATTTAGCATCCTGGCAAAGTGCCGCTCAGCATTCTTTGTAAAGATTATGGAATCCATGTATGTTGACGTTATTTTGATGTTTAATCCCTCTTATGTGGGATGACATCATTGCCTTTACATCTGATATAAATATAAACTGATGACTCATTTCTCAACAGTTAGCAGACGTTGGCAACTGAAGAGTGGTCTGCCGAAATGCATAGTGCTTCTTTTTAGTATTTACTTTCTGTGTGTGTGTTGGTTTCTCTAGTTCTTTTCAGAACTGTTTTGTATAACCATTCACCATGGTTAAGACGTTTTTCAAAGCGATACTGAAATATTCAATTTCTTTCCAAAAAAGAGGGGCTAAAACTCCCCAGCCCCCCGCTTCCGCGGTCCCTGTGTCAGACGCACAAGAAAAAGTACAGAAACGTGTAATGTCACTTATCTTTCCGGGAATGAGCTATCACAAAAGCCTAACTCGTTGTAATCTTAGTACTCTTAGAGATAGGGAAACCAACGCTTGCGTTAAACTATTTAATGAAATTGTTGCAAATCCTGATCATAAGCTCGCGCAACTTCTACCACCTAAGCACATCCAAGCTCACCGTTTAAGGAAGTGATGCGCTTTCTCATTATATGGAGCTAAGACGAACAAATTCAGCAAAAGTTTCCTCCCAGTATCTTTTAAAAATTTTAATTATAAGGTATATTCTACATGAGGTATTACAATCAATTAGTTTTTAATTGTAAATTATCATTATAAATAGTAGTAAATTCTAATTCTAATTAGTAAATTATTATAATTAGATTATGTCCATTTATTTCCCAGTAGTTGGTAGATACTTCCATGTTGTTTGCTTTTTTCATTTGCTAAGCTTTCGTCTCGCTTGTCCGGGACGACTTCAGGGCATAACTGGTTGTGTTTGACTATGTCAAATGATATTACTACGGACACACGCACGTAGTACGTGATTATTTAAACTTTATAAAGGACACGCTTGTAACTATGCGATAGTTCTGTGGTACAACAGAATTACCTTAATCTGCTTTAGTTATGTGATTTGATCTGGGCGAAGATATTTTAGGCTTTTTCGTTCTCTTGCCTGGAGATTGGTTATTACATGTCATGGATCAGGACGAGTATAATTAGAATTGAAGTTCTCTTTCCAAATAACCGAAAACTTAATCGTGATCCAACTCCTACCAATGAATGTAAACTATCAACACAGCTGCTTATACTGCATTAAAGTAACCGTCTCTCTTACAATTTATATCAATGTCTTCATCCGACAGTATCTACTTCCCTAGAATTTTATGGATTTCCAAAACTACACGAGTCCGCGGAAACACTTCACCCGATTGTCGCTTCAAAAGGTTCGGCGACATATCGTCTTGAATCACATCTGGCAGATATATTGAAATCGCTTGTGGTTAACACTGTGTAACGTCCGAAACTAGATAAGATTTTTAGATGACAAAAAATATGACCTTAAACAGAGAAGATATTCCAGTTAATTTTGATCTTGTCAGCCTCTTCACCGAGGTGAGGAATCGGTGAAGAGAAGTTTTTGTCGGATCTTACTCCCAAAGATCGAACACAGCTCTCCCCAAGACGACAAAAGTAATACCTAACTTAAACTTTAACTTATGTTATGTCTTAAACTTTAACTTATGCCTAACTTGAACTTTAACGTAACTTATGCCTAACTCAAACTTTACGTTAAAGTTATGCCTAAATGAGTCCAGCTTTCAGTGGCGTAACCCTTTGTGCGAACAAACCAGAGGTGCAGCAATGGGCTGTCCTCTCTCCCCGATTAAAGCAAACCTCGTCTAACACACCCTTGTCAGCCCCGTCTAACACACCCTTGTCACCTAAACGATGGAAACTTTTTGTCGGTGATATCTCCCTGATCTAGGCATATGATATAAACCAATTATATTAACTTCTGGATTACTTAACAGCATCAACCCATCAATACACTTATACAGCTCACTAAAGAAACACAGGACTCAAAGCAGTTGCTGCCTTTTCTTGACATCTTTAGCAAAGAAACCTCATAGAACTCTTGGCCATCCCGGTTACCGTAAACCGACCCACTATGACCGCTATTTTAACTCCAGACCTTTCTATTATCTAGGAATTAAAACATCAGCATGTAATATTCTTTCTCGTCAAGCCTTATCCATCGGCCATGCGGACAGCTTATTCTCCCAAATACAACACCTCAATGACGTATTAAAAGCCCAATGGATACCATATTGCATATATATTACAAACTCATCTCCTCCCGAAGACTTTTGAACCAACCTTATGTCTGCATGTTTCCGGTATATATAGGTCCTGCTTCCATAAAATTCAACGTATCCTATCCGAAGCCAAAATAATGGTTTACCACTGTATCACTGAACGTAAATTACTCCAGCAACTTTAAACTCATTAGGAAAAACCTGATTCTACTTCGAAACCTGGAGTTTACAAATTGAAAGTTGTTTTGGTTTTATTGCAGAAATGAAACATAACTTGAAAATCAGAATCAAAGAACACAAGAATAACTTTTGTAAAGGTCAAGTCAACTTCACAAATCCTCGGTAGTCAAATATGCATGGGAACAAAACGACATCATAAAGTGGGATCAATCGTCGTTGATCACAAGTATGAAACAAAATATTCCGTGTCGAGTTCTGGAGTTCATTGAAATTTTGAAACATAAAACTATCACGGAAGATTTTTATCCTCTTTGCGAAATATGGACTTTTGTTTTTCTAAATTTATAAACCTCGTAAATTATTTAGATAGGTCACAATACCTACAATTTTCACATTTTTACCCCTAGTTTAAACATCGAAGTTCCGTCGAACTTAATTCGTCGCATTAAATGCTACCAGTTCTATTCAACTGAAATGCTATTTCTACATTGATTTTATTCCATGTATCGGAATTTAATTCGACGGCGTCGCATATAAATCGACAGAAATTCGACGTTCTGAATGTCATGAACAATCAAGCACAGCTTCGTATTACGTAGCCACAAAATCACGTGCCAAAAACGTGTGTCGTTAGCAGTGAGGTAGCCAGCGGGCTTTCCTAGGTGGGCGGCTTGCTCAACTGGAGCAAATCAATGAGGAAAAACTGAGGAAAAACGAGGAAAAACGAGGAAAATGAGGAAAGAAAGAAAGAAAGAAAGAAAGAAGGAAAGAAAGAAGGAAAGAAAGAGAGAAAGAAAGAAGGAAAGAAAGAAAGAAAGGAAGGAAGGAAGGAAGGAAGGAAAGAGAGAAAGAAGGAAAGAAAGAAAGAAAGAAGGAAGGAAAGAGAGAAAGAAGGAAAGAGAGAAAGATGGAAAGAAAGAAAGAAAAAAGGAAAGAAAGAAAGAAAGGAAAGAAAGAAAAAAGGAAAGAAAGAAAGGAAAGAAAGAATGAAAGAAAGGAAAGAAAGAAAGAAAAGAAAGAAAGAAAAGAAAGAATAGAAAGAAAGAAACACACAAAGACAAGAAAAGGGATACATGTAAATAGGAAAAGGAAACGAAGGAAGGGCTGATGAGCAAAAATGGAGAAAACATAAAAAAAAAAAAAAAAAAAAAGAAGTTTGAAATCCGCTGTGCAACATGATTATGCTATCAATAAGGTGCGATCAACTAATTAAAAATCATGCTTAAATTTGTGGCAAAAGTGGTGCACAATTCGATGAACCAAGACCCCTAGTCGTTAGTAAAATCAGTTGACGTTGTCAAACACAGTTATGCTGTGAAGACTTTCCGGACAGGTGGGACGAAAGTTCAGAAAATAACTGACATTAAACAACCTTGGATGTATCCACAAACTACTGCGAATAAATCGATGACTCCATGCAAAGTTTCAAAGAACTTACAGACTGTAGTGTTTTACATGCTGAATTTTCGTTCTACCGGTGAACCATTTTACTTATGGTCGTCGTGTTGGATGAAAAATCTAATTTAAATTAATCTAACGAAATTCCTTCAGGCCTCCTTTATCCAAAGGTACACTTCAGCGGGGATGTACATATCCCAAGTACAACGCAACTACTAGATTAAGGTGCAATAAAATAAAAGAGAAATCTATAAAAAACAATGAAATGCATAATAATTGTGATCTTCTGAAAGTCAATCTTTTGAAAATTGTCAGAGTAAGCAAGTTCACAATTTCTTGGTATAACGTTACAATCGGTTAAGGAACTGTTATTTGACTTTACAACTCTTTCATCTATCACTGATTTTGTTTTCCTTGTTATTATTTACTTCTTATAGCATAAAAACGAATATGTCCAAACCCGCGTACACGACCACTTAATGCTATATATTTATACAGTTACAACTTTTCATCATTCTTCTCGTACATAAAATCCAAGTCAATTGAGAGTCTAGAGGATGCCAGTTCACAATAATGCGGTGGAAGACGACGTGCCATTTTGGCAGATTTGTTTCGAAAACAGTTTTATATACGACAGTTTATACGAGGGAAAGTAAGACGTGTCTCAAACGTAGCAAGGTGCTCGTATAAACGGTGCAAAACGTACGTTCATGGCTTACGTAAGCCAAGTCTAACAGAAGATGCTTTGCTGGAGGAGCTACATTGGTTAGATGGCAGTGTGAAACCTATACCAAACGTACCGTATTTCCTCGATTAAACGCCGGGCTCCGAATAAACACCGAGGTCACTAGTTCGAGGTCCGGGCATCTATCTACGTTCAAGCTAACAAGTAAAAATAATTTCTTGAAATGAATAGTACTGCTACGACATACTAATATGTTGCTTTGCTAATTTTGTTCAAAGGAAAAGTAGCGGCGTAACATGACTAGGCTGCCGCACAACAAAATAAAACATGGCAATGTTTTCGGTCGTGTTGTAAACATTGCTGGCGCTCTTTCTTCCTCGTATAATAGCAATAACTGTCTTCGAAATCACGAGAATCTCTTCAGCGTTTGTTTACTAGTTGTTTCAGTCTTTTCATAATTATTCTTTTCTTTGACTAAATCGCGCATTGAACAGTAATAGGGACTTCAAGGCCTCTTTGTTCCATGTTTCCTTGTTTGTTACAAATCGTATGCAGGCCTCGAAATTGGGACAAGAAAAGGCAAGACCACTTTGGCCTTGAATGTAATGGCATAACTCAGGGCATCAAGACCAGTATACAGGACATAAAGGCCGGCTTGAAACTTTTTCTCCATTGTTAATTTAATCACCTTACAGCACCATACCCAGGTAAAGCAAGATTTAAAATAGCAATGCATGTATAAACAAATACTTGCATGTCAGGTTTCGTGAAACAAGAAAATTATTTACTACTGTATTCTCTAATTATTTACAAAAACTGGAAACTCAAACTATCTGTCTTTTGATAATAACACGTATCGTAACTACTAAACTTAAGCTACAATAATAATTTACAAAAAATCAAAACTGTAAAGTGAATGAATAACAACGTTCTGAAGTTCAACTGTTTATTTTAATCACTATTATTGTCAGTTTGCATATCAGAGTCAATATCTTCAGAATCTGTACCAGAATCCGCCTGTTGAGATGGTGCCATATCAACTTGGTTGGATGATATGGATGACTCAGCTGCTGTCTTCCTAACTTATTTTCTTGTATGTATGTGAATTTTGAAACAGCAAAATTGACGTTCAACGTGAGCAGTATGTTGTCTAACACAGCGTTGGCTTGTTTCTCCAATTCTGACATATCAGTTGAACAATGGTTTAGCTTTACACCACGATATTCCCAATGGTTAGCTTCCGTCACTTGCTGCAACACTTTTTTAGTGCGTTGACTTTGGCCGTTGCTCTTGGTTTCAAGAGAAATCAAGGTTGAGAGAATATTGTTTTTGACTGCTGATATGGGCAAGTGTTCGTATTGCAGTGAGGTTGACAAGTCCGCCAGGTCGTCAACCACGTCTTGGTAAAATGCTAAGAACAGAACCAGCTTACAAGACTTGAAGATTTTTACATAACCCTTATACTTTGCAGCATCTGTTGATGATATATCCTCCCTTTTCTCTGATGCCATGTCCTCCAACATGGTGACAAGTGATGGAAGATCTGCATGTATGGCTTTCAGCGATCTGCGTCGATGGTCAACCCATCTAGTAGCATGAGATCTAGTTAGCTTAAGAACATGCTCCTGAAGGATATCTCCCGTTGCTTTCAACTCTTGCCACTTCTTTGCAGATCGCTTGAACATGTAATACATTTGCATCATAAGATCATCAATTTCTTCAAAGTATGTCCCTTTAAATGCATCCTTAGGAGCTAGTTCCAGACGATAAGCAACACAGTGAACCTGGACCAGCCATGGGACATCTGCCGTTATGCGAGTGAGAACGCCTGCATGAGATCCAAATTTGACAGCTGCACCATCTGCGCCACCTGCAATACAACTTTCTTTTAATTGTAGACCGTACTCTTTACATCTGCTTTCAGTGGCTTGATAAACATTCTCTCCTGAACCAGAAACTGGCTGTGTTACACCCAAAAGTTTCATACGGCTCAAGCCATTCTCTATGAGGCGAAGACTTATCACCTCAAGTTCCAGCAAACTTTTATCTGAACTTCCATTAAAAAGTACGGAACAATAAAAAGGTTCCTGTGTAAAGAGATTTTTCAACTCTTGCGCCATTTCTTCACCAATTGCTTGAATGAAAACCTTGCATGCTTTGTCATTCATGTATGACTCGCCGATATCGACTCCGTGTTTTTTTTCTATAGCTGCGTATAATGGAAAAGACGTAAAGGAGTCCTCCTTCTTTGCAATCAAATGTGCCCAATCGAATAGTCTGCACATTTTTGCAAATGTAGCCTCGTCTAATTTTGTTATTAGTTTCCGTATCTCTTGGTTTTCTGGTAGGACTGGAGATGCTTTTAGTATGGAAGATTTATGAGTCTTCGAATTAGCGTGGGATTTTGCAGTATCTTTTTTTACATTAGCTGTGCCAGTCACATATGCGTCTACATATTCAGAATGACAACCGACCCGATGTAGTGTTTTCGTTTGGCTTTCTGAAATTTGTGAGACAATTGATTTAGACATAGTCAGTGTTAACCTTAAAATCACTTATATGCAACATTCAAATAGGTGGCTTGAAACAAAGTTTCTCATCAATCGTGCAGTGTTTTGCTTATTCTCCTTTCGGAATCTCATATAGCTGGCTAAACGCTTTATTTTTTTGCTCCTAAAGTTCATAATTTGAGTACTTGAACCATTCCTATATCTTGAAGAAATAATTGTCTTCTTTTCTTACTGCTGATTTCACTTTGACTACAAAAATAATTACTAAAGTAAATGGTTTGGACCTGGGGGAATCGTGACATGTTTGAGAAGTTGATCGTCCAGGTTAGTGTAGTCTTGAGAGACTGTTGGTTGAAGTGACTGACGTTTCGACAGTCTTAGCGGCGGTCATCTTCAGAGTCAAAAGGAGAGTAAACGTCAGGTTCGCCTGTATTTGTATCTGGCTCGTGCGTGATAAGTGGGCGGTCGTATTAGTCATGGAGGTGTGATAGTTGGTGAGAAGCAATGGGTGTGGTTGTGTAGGCGTTAATTATCAGTTTGTCGAAGTGTAAATCTATTGGCTGCTCGCACATTTGACTTTGTGAATTAGTCGTTTGTAAGGTCCCGGTAATTATTGTGATCGGTTTAATGGATTTTGTTCTAAGTTCGTATGCCAGCTTTCTAGTGTGAGTCGCTGTTTGTAGTTGGTGCTGTACGTAATGCATTTTGCCGATTCCCAGTCAATGTTGTGTTTGGTTTGTCGGTGGTGTTCGGCAATGTGGTTGGTTTGTCGCTCGTTTGTGTTCTGTGAGTCGTATATTTAAGTTTCTGCTAGTCTCACCTATATAAGTGGCTTGGCAGTCGGAGCAATTAATTTTGTAAACTGCACCTTGTCTTTCGTGTGGTTGTTCTGTCCTTAACGTTAGTCAGTACATGTCGTAAAGTTGTGATCGGTTTGTGCGCTACTCGTACGTTGTATGGTCGTAAGATACGCGAGATAATCTCAGACGTACCTTTTATGTAGGGTATCGTTGCTGTAGTTATTGTCGGACTGTTGTTTTCGTCGCGTTCATTGTCTTTGTAAGTGTTAAGTTTGATGAAGTCAGAGTTATAGCTGTCCATGCTATTTTCTCTTTCCTTTAAAATTAACATCAACTTTGAATATCCTCATTCAAATTGAAAAACTACATCAAAATTAAAGTTGACAGTTTAGTCAATTCATTATGTAGAAATTTGCAATTATAATACATACATAAGGAAAAAAATTGCCAAGGAAACATGCTGCTTTGCTAGTTTTTGGTTTAGTCGTTCTTTTTCTTTTACTACTCGATCTTTACGCAGCATATAGCTTACTTGAAACTTCTCAATTGAGTCAATACCGTCAACTCGAAAATTAATCTCATTTTCGGAGCCTGCAAGCTTCTGTCTTACAAAATATTCAACGTTATTTGAAGTATTCGCCTTTAAAGATGGCGCTACCGTAAAAGAATTGCAGGCTCGGATAACGAGTGACAGTTCGTTCTAATTGCACGTGTGTTTATCAGAATATTCAGGATTTTAAATGACCGATCAAGCAGGTTAATTTTACTGTTTTAAATACTACTTTAACTCTATTGTCAATTTTACCGATCATACACTTGTATAACAATCTTAAGTAATTGAGGGCAGGCCACTACTGGCCGTGGGATTCAGTATTTCTTGAGGGCATAGCGCCAACAAGCAGGGCATCGACGGCCAGTGGCCGCCGCTAAATTCGTTGCCTGCATAGTATGTTTCTGCATTAAACTGTGGATGTTAATAAACGAACCTTCAATAACACCACAAAATTACACCTTGTTAATAAACGCCGCAACCAAAATGCCGATTTTTAAATAAACGCCGGAGGCGTTTGATCGAGAAAATACGGTACACTAAATTGTTATAGCGCAACTAGTATGGATGAGGTTGTGTACAAGGACAGCTGCTAGGAGGATATGAGGATAGGAGACTGGGCACGTAATCCTTCATGGATTAATATCAGCTTTGCCGTAGCACGCGCGTAAGATGTTCACTTATGGCAAATAATCTTTGTTCTGCATTTTGTAATGATTTTGCCTAGTTTTTCCTTGCGTTTCGTATCGTCGTTTTGTCATTTCAAATATTACAGAGTTAGAGCGCAATATGTATGGAAGGTGTTAAACAAAGAGAATTAACTTGACCAATAACTCGTTCAGTAAATAAAAGAAACGTTTTACTAATAACTGATAGGATAGTCCAGATAATCGTTGCGTTACGGCAATAAATTGATTTCCAAGAAACGTTTGTTTTCATATAATAGTCTCAACCTTTTCCTTCTTGTTCTTATTCTCTTTGCTTCATTTATTCCATTCAAGACGTGGTTTCGTCTTCCATATTTTGCTTACAGTTGTCGTCTTCAATAAACTAAAGTCAATACCAAAAGTACTCGTCACTTTATTTTCCTTTTCCCTTTTTCCCTTTCTTCTTTTTGTTAGAACTAGCTCCACTTGACTGTGCGCTTGAAGAATCTCCTTGTTGTGTTTTGTTCTGTCTACTCTTTAATTTTGGGACCATTTCGGCAACAAAAAGGAACAACGCCTTTTCTAAAATCAAAGAAAGTGGACTTAGTCTCTTAAAATAATTGACTATTTCATAATTTTCGCCGTCAGGATTTTGACATCCCTGGTGGCAACTATTGTCAAATAAATATCAATAAATGACAGGTTTTTGCTCCGAATGCCCACCTGGATTTGGTTCAAACGGAAGGATGTCCATAACAATTCCCAAGTATTTCTAACTAAATCTAGAAATTTGTCGTTTACGGAACAGTTTCTTGATAGGTTTTTTTCTGCGAGATACATCTATTCTTCATTGAAGAAGCGTAAAAAGCAGCCCGATAAGGCCGATAGCTTCACGCATCATTTAGTAGGACTGAGACTGACCTTTTAACTGAATACCACGGGGTTGCAGCTAAGACGTTATTCTTCTAACATAATAACTTCCCTTAACTGTCTAAATTTCCATGGCGTTTTATGTATTATGCTTTGACTGGTTCACCGTTATGCGAACTTTTGAAAAATTATCCGTAAGAACGCCATTGAAAAATTCACGTAAAAAATATCTTTCAGCTAACGGAATAAAATGTTTCCAGACGCAAAATTTCATTTCATACATAGACCTAGACCATTTCTGCTATTGGAATACTTCATTTCAGCAATTTGGAACTTTTTTCGTGCCCTTTACCCCCCAGACAAACGTAGGTACGTTATTTCCGCTCCTACGCTAGCACGTACACTTTCAAACAAAGGTTCTAAAGCACTGCAGCACGACAAGTAATGGATAACATATATCAACGTGTTACGCATATATCGCGCATCTACCCATCAGATTTAATCGACCGCAAAATTAAATTTACACTCGCGAGATCATGTTATCGATAGCTTTTTTAAAAGGAAAACGTCGCACGTATCAATGTCAGTCTATTGTAGTATCGACTGAGTATTGAGAAGTGAGTAGTTGGTGTACTGCATAGCTAACGCTTGTATTTGGTTGAGTGACTACACAGGTGTACGCGAATTTTTTTTAAAATTGACGAGGCAATTGCATCGCTAAAGATTCGACATTCAAGATTTTGGAAAATATCTTTCTTAACTTAATTTATGCACGAAATTCTCTAAATTTTATGTAGTGACCAACCTTGCATGGGAAACACCCGATCTGCATGCGAAATGACATGCGAAATTCTTATCACGAAAGTCAAGGAAGATGACCAAAAAGGGGGATCTTTGAACTTTGGCGCTGCTTTGAAACATTTTCTATCATTTCGATACGATGAAAATGAGGGCTTTTGCGAGATGTTGGCATACTCGCAACGCTACCAAATCCATTTACAAAACATTGACCCTTAACGTAGGAGAAAAGTTATTATCTAACGTTTATGGAATCAAAAAGAAAAATAAACAAACAACGATTATTCACCAAAGTGGAGGTGAATAGTGGTGGATATTTACATAGCCGCGAAGCGGCGAGGTAAATATCTACACTATTCACCGACACCGAGGTGAATAGTTGCTTTAGCATATACCTTGCAAAATTGTTTTCACCAATATTTTTTTTAAATTTTTACAATTTTACGAAATGTCGGCTTGTCGCCCACTCATCATTTGTACACAAAACATTTTCAAACACATCCTGAGTGCACTTATCACTAAAAAAACAAAAGAAATACATATCTTTGTATACTTAATTGCCAAATTTTGTTGCTTTTTTGGTGTGGTTTGAAACGGCGACTTCGTTTATTGAAAAGAAGTTCTTCGTAACGAAATCATAACTGGACGCCATCTTGTTTTGCTCGGAGGAGAATAGTTCAGGATGTTCCGAGACAGAGGAACCAATCAGTCTGCGCAAAAAACACTATCCACCTGCGAAGTATATGCTAAATAAAATTATACTTAACTATTTTATACTGACACGTTACCTCCCAGGAAACGTTTCGAACGATGTGGACACGTTATCCAAAATGTTGTCAATGGAAATTCCAAAAGCTACTTTAGTATTTTTAGACATTGTAGAGGATTCCCTTTACTTCGATCTCATTACCATGTTCAGTTCTTTTCCAAACGCTGCAGCATTCCTGTACATTGTCATGGTTTGATACGCGTAATTGACAGGAGAATAAAACACGAAAGTGAACGTCAAAATATTAGCCCTTTCCAGACGGTTGCATCACTTCAGTAATTTAGTCTGGTTAATAATAGACGTTTTACTCGTTACCGGGCAACCTGCAGTCAGGTGGCAAGGGCTAAAAAACATCGCATTAATTCTTTCCAGACGTGAACATTCTTTATTTTACACACGTATTGTGATAAACTCCTCAGCAAGCGCGAACATAAAAGTTGTCTCTTACAGATGAAGTCCGATCCTGATTGGTCAGACGATTTTTCCCACTAATGAGTACAATCGTCTGACCAATCAGAGTTTCCACACGATTCTTCACCCCTTGTGAGAAAAGCGTATCGACTTTTCCCGCCACAGCTCAAGCGAACCTTTAGAGCTTGAAATTTTTGTTTGCTCTCAAGTATCATCTTTATTACGTTGTATTGATACTTATCCTGTTGTTAAACAGGTGAACTTTTAAGACTATCGTTAAAAATAAGTACTTTTATGTTGTCTATATACGACTTGTCATGCCGAAGAACTTGAAGAAGTTCCTTGGGATGAAAAATGTTTATCACAGTACCCATACTAAACAAATTACTTCATGGTCGGTTCGCTTGTCCAATTTTTATTCACTTGTTGTCATGAACCACAACTCGCATTCACCAACCACGATGTAACCTATAAGTATTTTTCTCTACAATACCTGATGTCAGGACAGGGGGAAGTTGATGCACTTATCAATATACTCTCACTTACTTGTTGAAAATGCCTCTTTAACTGGTGTTCCATCCGAGTTTTTTAACTGAACTCTAACTCGTCCTTTACAGAGAGCATCTTTAGCACTGTCTCTGGGGTATTGTTTATTCTACGAAGACGAGAGTCAAAGGGAATTATGCTCACTAATACTGGAAATAAAGAATGAAACGGACTTCAAACAAGATCTTTTAAAACTCGAGAATTTCAGTTGAGTATGCAAGAATACACGAGAAAAAGGTGATATTTCGACTATATTTCAAAATCGTTGTCAAACGAATGCTTGATTATTTTGACCACAGATAAAAATTTCTGAAAACTGTAAAATAATGTGAGGAAAACTGACATTTTTTTCAAATTACAGGTAAACTTATAATAAAATTAACCTAAGTTGCCTGCGATGTCCCAGTCTGTTGCGATCATCTAAACAGACCCCAAAAAACAGAGATTTCATTAGAAGCCGCCTATTGCCGGGGTTTCGGTGGCTGCGAGTCATCGGCTACTTTTCCATGTTTATCAACAAATTGTTTCAAAAATATAACTGTTAAAATGTTTACAGCGTACCCAATTCTCAGATCTAATAAAGTTGTTAAATTTGGTGTTGTTAGCTCAGTAGAGTCACGCTTTAGGCAAGGCACGGGATCTTAATTGACATCACCAAAACAAAATACAGAAACTAAGGTTTACGAATGTTCAGCTGTAGCAAGAAGTTCTTCTGAGTCTAGGTTCTCTTCTTGGTGACTAGCTCCGTTTTCTTTGCTGGTCTGCTCTCTTTTTGGTTGGCTCCTCTCCTGTTGGGAAAGGAGTGTCTCCTTTTTATACTTTTGGTGGGCAATTTTAGTTGACATTGATTGACAGTAGAAGTTGACTAATCAGATACATTTTGACCAAGTATTTCGCTCTGCCAGGTGAAGGCGTTGTTTGGAATGTGACAATCAACAAGGGTGTTTGAAAAAGATTTTTCGATACTAAAGGAATATAGTTCTTTGCAAAATTAAGATAGTAAAGTCAGAATGTAACGGTTCTTATCCTTGTTATGTTATTTCACAGTTTCATATTGTATTTCGAGCTCAGATCTAGTCAGAATAGCAATTATATCGTACCTGGAATTCAGTGAAGTACGTAATTAATATATGCAAGACTAATACACACCAGAGCAAGAATTAAACAACATCAACTTGTACCTTGACCGTAATCTAACAACACAAACAAAAACCTTTTAAACAAGATCGGTAACATTGTTCATAAAATTTTCAATAGGATTGGTTATGGTGCTGTGGTCACAAAAATAAGACAATAACTCCACACGTCCAAAACCAGACAAAACTCAAACAAACATCACAACTTTCATGACGTGATCGTCCAACTGTGGTTTAGGAACTGTTTTCACAACAGACCACGTTGACGTAAATTCCATTTCAGTTCACAACAACACAAATTGCAGACCACCAAAGCTAATGAAATGTGTGTTTCATAACAGTTGATAAAATATTGGGTATATCTGTCCTGGGAAATTGCATATAAAGCATGTGCCTTAGTTGCTTTGATGCATGTTGATCGAATACAATCAAAGAACTTTCAACTATTTCAGTGGTATCATAATAAAAACTTAGCCTTGGTTTGAAACTATTAGAGCATTGAATTCAATAAACATACTCCTATATTAATAATTTTCAGGTCAGATAAACTAAAACCATGTTAATAATGTAGTCTAAATTGTCTCTAATGTTGCTTTTCTTTTGTTCAATTTAATTCTTATTATCACACATAATGTTCAAGCCTTGTAAAAATTAAAATTAGTAGTTGCTTTCATTGACTAAACACCATTCCCACACTGCTGGAAATTGCATTTCCAAGCACCTGGATTTCAAAATATTCTGCATGGCATGCCTCCAAATCGACATGGCCCCTCTAATTGACACAGCTGCCTAGATTAGTATGGGTGGACAGTTACTTCGAACCTTATTGAAAGCCCTGTAATTAGTGGTGTAGGAACGAATTTGATTTTAGGGGGCTGAAGTCAGCATATACTGTACATATACACCCCTGGAAGAATAATAGATTTTTAAAGTCACCTAGAATGCTACCAAAGTCATCTGTGAACTCAAATTTTGAGATGCAGTGCTCCTAAGCACTGAAACTGGATGTCTGGCTGCTACAGTTCTTGTAGCCTCTGAGATGGCTGCATTCTATTTCCATTGCATGCATTGATTAAAAGTTGTTTGATTTCCAACAGAAGCTTCAAACTTTCTTGGTCAAATATGCACTCTTGTATAGCCGTCAAAGCTACACTGACTACCCATCCTTTAGTGAAATCTTGAAAATCTCACTGATGTAGGTCATGACAGAGTGTCAGTTCATACACAGTGCTGAACTTTCCATGATGATAATTTGTGAAGGAAGAAAATCTTGAGTGTCTAGATATTTTTAAATTATCAACTTGGCAGTTAGCAGTCAAGTGTGAATGCCACAATGTTCATTCAAATGAACTTTCCATGAGCTGCTTTCTAACCAGTGAAGATAAGAAGCTACTTTTGTAATGCTTGGTCTGGGGGGGGGGGGGGACTCATCCTTCCATTTAAATGCATGAGGGAGCTGAAGCTCCCATAGTCCCCCACTTCCTCTGCCTGTAAGACACAGTATAAACATTCAAACTCACTTCTATTTTACAGTTTAAACCTTGACTCTGGCAAACATCTCTAATTTCATTTACAGTAGGATTTTCACAGGCCTGAAAAACAAGAGGAATAAATATTAATTTTAAATACACAAAACAAATGTTCTCCACCCATATGACTAGTTGAAATTTGGCACAAATCCTCCTGGAGTGGAAGAGGTTCTTACTGGTTAAGTGAACATTTCAGAAGTGTAGTGTGACATAAACTTAATTTGATGAGTGTTAGGAAAAACAGGGTTGAAAACATTCCCTTTGGTACATGAAAACATATTTACCTTATCAGGGAAAGATTAATTATATGCAATGAAACTCATATGTTTTCATCTGTAACAGGAAATATTCTGTTGCATTCATGTCCTAGGGGAAACTTTTGAAAATACATGTACTACTCTATAATACCTCCATGGATAGGGAATCAAAACAGATGCTTTTGAAAATACAATCTGTGGAAGGGGCTTTAACAGGCTGTGGCAGAAAAAGGTCAGTTTTGAATATTTAAGTGAATAATTTTTTAAACTTTCTTTACTCAAAAAAAATTTTCAAGTATTGGGTAATGAAGGTCAAACAAGGGTGGTTTTATCTAAAAACTACATGACTAAAAACAGCAGTGAATATGTCTTATAAACCAAATCACTACTGAACCTCTATGTGTACATCTTAAACTCATCCTTAGCTAAACATTAAATCCAAGTTAATCAGATTACTTTGGCTTACATGTTTTAAATACTCATCTACAGCTATAAAACTGTTGTTTGTGAAATACAAACTTATTTTTTTGGACATGGCTCTGCACTGTAATAAAACAAATGAGCAATCACTGAATCAAAACAAGTGGCTATTCAGAGACCATGTGGTAACAGGGAGTGCCAAGGATTATCTCATGGGCAAGATGTAAGTATTGGCAATGACTTACAAGGTCCACAAATTTAAGGTGACTGGTGATTGATTTTGAATTGTGGAATGATAAAGAAATGCAATTTTAAAACAGCAGTAGTTTATATTCCAATGGTCCTTTAAATTTTTCCACAAACTGGTGCCAGACAAAATGGCAGGCACAATAAACATTGTGCTGGTCAAAATAGCAAATCTCTCAAAATAGCAAATTTGTACTGAACATTTTCCACGAACAACTGCCAATTTCCAGGATTGTTACAGTATTTTTAATTAAACAAAAAAAAAGTTTGAAATTCACATATAATTCATTTATATATATATATATATATATAAAGTTAGAAGAGTGTTTGCTACTCAGAGTTTCATGTGTCTACAACACAATCATCAGATATATACATATACACCATCACAGAAGACAACACAACGTAATCTGAAACCCATCACAGAAGACAATGCAACATGATCTGGTATAATCCACCTTACAGCAAAAATGTCAAAACTAACATCACATGCGACCTCTTGCAACTAATTGAAAAACACTTCCCACCAAACAACAAACAACACAAACTATTCAACAGAGACACTATCCGTGATAGTTACAGCTGCAGCGAAAACATGAAAACATTTATCAAAAAGCACAACAATACAATACTGAAGCAACATAACAACCAAGAGAAACCATCTTACACAAGAAACACTCAACTATGTAACTGTAGAAACCCTGAACAACGTCCTGTAAAAGGCATTTGCCTGCAAACCAGCATCCTTTATAAGGCAAGAGTAATGACCACTGACAACAACAAGACGAAGACATACATAGGTATAACAGGTAATGACTTCAAAACTAGGTACTGAAATCACTACAAATCTCTCAACAACAACAAAATACTTAAACAAAACCAAGCTTTCAAAACACATTTGGAACCTGAAAGACAAAAAAATGCAAATACACAATCATGTGGGATATCATCAAGCAAATTCCACCATGCAAGGCAGGATCAAGGCAAGAAAATGTCACCTATGCCTCAAAGAAAAGTTGTTTATCCTAAAGAGACAAGGGAAAAACATTTTGAACAGACGGTCCAAACTATTTAGCAAATGCCGACATGTAACCAAACACTTCCTTTAAACTTTTGTTGCCTGTATATATGTGAATAATTAAATCATATCTGTCAACTGCCTGATGATTGCCTGAGCATGTGAAACTCAGAGTAGCAACAGCAAAATTTTGTCTTTTGTATTTACTTATATATATGTATATATGTATATATATATATATATATATATATATATATATATGTATATATATCAAGTGAATTATTCATGCTGCATAAATACATGACAGACTAATCTGCATTGTCATATCTGGCAGTAATCAACCATTATATTGTTACCATAACATGGTGATATTGGTATTCCCAACCCAGATACTGCAACACTATAGCTTAACAAGCTGAAACATTGGCCAAATCTAGAATTCCATCAAGTTGGAAATTTCTATGGCAAAAAGTAGTTTTGTAAAACTGACATAACTTTGTCATTATTAGTTCAATATTTTTTATTTTTGTGTTAAAAGATTGATAATATGTTTTTCAGTAAAAAATAACTTCAATAAATTTTTAGGCACTTCACAGGTTTTCACAATCAGGGCTCAAATTTCATCATGACCATCAGTGGCCATGGCCAGTGATAAAGGAAAAATGGCCTTGGATAAAATGAAACTGTATTTTAAATCCAAGGCCACTTTTGGCCTTAATTGGTATTTCAGGAAAGTACTTGCATATCTTGCTAACTGTATAGATTTCTTGCTAAATTTGCTTTATATGTAAGGTTTCCTGATAGTGTGTAATCAGTTACTGTGGAGCCCCAATATAACATGCATTGTTATAAAGCATGACTTAGTATAATGTGGTTGATCCATGGACTCCAAAATTTCAGTTTGTTTGGTTTGTCAAAGACCACTAATGGTGATGATTACCTACTTAAGCTCACTCAAAATCACCCTTAAATTCACAGTATGACACAACTTAAACCCAGTTTTCATTTCATTCTCAAGTAGCAGAGTAGAATCAAAAAATTTAGGTGATTTTTGATGAAAACACTTAAGCTGGTTTTTTTTTGTTTTTTTTTTTTTTTTTTACTCTGCAGTCTACCTTTAGCAACTGCATTGAAGTGTTATATAATTACTTGACATTGAAAATAAACTTTCTCTTATTCTTGCTGGCTCACTGGAGGTAATTCTTAATGATCTACACCCTTGCAAACTTTAAGCAGACTTTAAGGTTCTTTACCTTCTAATGACAAGTATATTTATGTGCTGGTTTTATTTACAATATTGAGTAATTAAAAAGTATATTTAAAATGTGTAATCTATGGTCACTCTGTAACTCTCTAGAACAAATGACCTGAAAACATGTCAATTTTATTGCAGATGCAATTTGCACTGTCAGGACTTAAAATAAACTAAGGTTGAGGAAATACCTCAACATAATGCACTTCATCTATAATAATCTCCATTATGGACCCCAACAACCACATTATAGCATGGCTCCACTGTATATGTATACATGTAAACCTTTTTCACTTGGTGTTGGAGTGAGGCACAGTGTGCCTACTAATAAACCAACTAAAATTGCTGATTCTTTTGATGAAAAAGCTCTACTAGTATACTCAATTTAGGAATAAACAGTTTGAAAGCTGAGATCAAAGCTGATAACAACTGCAAAAAACCTGAATTGAGAATGGCTAGAATATAAAAAAAGAGAAGGATGGAATTTATAAGAACTCCCTAATGTGGTTTAGCACAGCTAGCATCAGGGTCAGAAACAGTTTATCTGTTTGTGAGACCTACATAAATGGCACACACACATTGTGCTGTTAGGTGAAGTACCGTGGAAAATTCTTGCTTCTACTAATGGATGTTATAAAGGCAAGTATGTTGAAACACAAACCAACCAAAACTCCTATGCATAATTTGGTCCTCCAAATGAATATTTGAAAGTGGTTAACAAACAGCCAAATTTTCCACTTTGGTGAAAAAGAAAATGGCCTTAGATAGCCATGAGCAGATGAAATTATGTAAACCATTTTTGGCTTAAGATAGAAAAATTTAAATTTGAGCCCTGACAATATTTAAGAAATAGAGTTTTAAATTTCTACATTAAAAAGTTAATTAGGTAAATTTTTTTTCTAATTTATTAATAGGTAACAGTAATTTTTCTAACAATACAATAAACTGAAAAGGTAGTTCTTGAGTATTCTCTTGATATATAGTTTCCCTATCTGAATCGAAAATTAAAGCTGTTACTATTGTCTGAAAGGAACAAGGTGGCTTTTGCTCAAATGTAATTCACATTTAAAGGTTAAGACCAAAAGAAATTCTTGTGGCAACTTAATGTTTATCCGTGAGGACGTGCAGTGTGTTTCTATTCTTTTTCAGAAACACCCTCAGGGTAACATGGAGAGAATTTTCATGAATTAACCTACCAGTTAATTCGATAGCTCAATAGGTAGAGAAGCAGCGCGGAAACCTGAAGTAAAAACACCCCCATGTCTCCAATGAGCGTTGTCCACTGTACTCAGACCATAAAAACACGTTAAATGCTGTCTTGGTTTTTAATGGAAAGTATTGTGAAGTTTACATTTTCTACCTTCTCTTTTGATATTCGTCGTCCTTCTACAATCGTCTTCTTGCTGTTAATGTACGATGGGTAAACAATAACCCACCTAAATGCGACATAAAACTACTTAAAAACTATCACATCACGGAAAACCCCATTATTAAGATTCACACTGAGACCAATACCTCTCAGGATTGGAAGGATCTGTCGATAAATGAGCCATTCTGAACTATAAATTTCTTGCCTTCTTCTCAGACAGGACGATAACAGTTACCTGCAAGGTTTCCAGGTGCTTTTGCATTTTCAAGCAAAGTTCTTCTTCAAAGTTCCCTACAATCCCTTACGCTGTCCAACAGTTCCTGTTATCCCTCATTAAATGGCATAGCTAGTTCCAGCTTTCACGTGTGACTTATAAGAATAATAAGATGCCCGGTGAAAGTTTGTTTAATCTTCATAATTAAGAATAAAATCTAGACAACCATTGATAAGTCTTTGAGATAGTTATAACCCTTTCCTTGAAGGATGACTCTCTTGGAGTTGACGAGAAAAAATTGTCTGGTGTTCATACAGATTTCAAGGGCGTTCACTTGAGGAGGGTCGGTGGAGCCGGGGGTGCTGCGGGAGCTGTAGCTCCGCCACTTTTTTCCAAATGTAATGTTGAAACAACTACGCTTTAAAACACTTGTTGTGAAATTTCCCAGAGAAGCATACAAAATGCTGTATTTTTATCTCAAGTCCTCCCCTCGTAATTCCGCTCCGCTGTCCCTGTTGAGCACAGAATAAATAACGAACCAGAAGTCCAACTTGCGTGAAAATTTGTCCCTTACTTTTGAAGAGCAAGAACTAGGACCGACGCCATCGTTCTGGCAAGTTCACTCGGCTGTTTCGATCTTCTAACGACTTCTTGCCGTTTCACTAAGGTAAAGCACATCAAAGTTTAATGACATGAACCCCGCGACGAAGTATGGAGTGGTATGGCTCCAAATTTCTGGTTGTTCAAACAACAAAAAACCTAGTAAAGTTACAGCTATTTGACGTTTTCCCGAAAGGACTGACACTCTGTAGCGACTCCGAAGCTAACAAGAAATTGCTTGGATTATTTTCACTGTCTTCTCCTAGCAATCGTGCCATAATCGGTTGCACGGGCGGCGGAACAACATTTATTTTGGGGGGGCTAATTTTCAGCTAAGCCAAAGAAAAATTTTAATTGAGTTTGGAGTATTAGCTATGAAACATTTCTTAATGCGCATCCGAACATAAAAAAAGTGCCCGGTTGTTTCTTATACATAAAGTCTAAATGGATTTTTCTTTGCATTCAGACAATCATTAACAAGATATATTAGCATAAGCCAAATGAAAACATTTATTCAAATGTAAGACCACTTTCACTTTCTACAGTTAATACTTCGTTTTGCCTGCATTCAGAATTTTGGTTTTCTTAACCCCCTTGCCGCTTCCGTGGAAGAGGCAAAAAGATCTTAAACAGTTTTGACTGCTCCATTGATCACTATTTACTTTTATTAAAATTATTTTAATATTCATGCAGTTTTTTGACTTTCTTCTCGCACCACGTGGATTTGTTTAGAAAGATTATGGCTTGCTTTGGATCGGTAACGAAATTTATTGTTATCCTTAGATCTCTGAGTTTCAGTTTTACATGAAGAATTTACTCCAAATAAACGAATTCAATTTATGGAAGATGGCGGTCGGAAATTTCGAGATGTAAGACAATCTTAACCATCTTAACTCATGAACTTTTTATCAATGCTTCAGATTTAAAGGTAAAGATAGGCAAAAAATCAATTTAAATACACTTTTTGCATACTCAAATCTTCAATGAATCACAATGTCTGTTATATTGTCTATTTTGTAACTGGATATTTTTCCAGTAAAAATTGGGGGGGGCTAAACCCCCTCACTTTTACTTTTCGGGGGGGCTAAAGCCCCCTAGCCCCCCCCAGTTCCGCCGCCACTGATCGATTGAAGTCAAACTTATTTTGTGTGCTGCGTCATAACTGATGATTTGACCCGCTGTGGTACTGCAGCATTAGAAATAAAATTGTTAAAAAGTGCAAGTTCCTTCGAATTTCCTTCAAAAGTATTTCAAATTCTCTCAATTGGCCTTTCAAAATTTCCTGCAAAATTTTATTTTCTTCAATTTTTTTTCATCCCATAAGACTTCCTTCGTAAGACTTCAATTCACCACGTGGATTTCTTATTTCCTGAGTCTGCGATTAAGCTGCGGTTTCTAAGACGTTCATTGGACGACTGATTATTCAAAAGCTAAAGTGGAGGGAATTAACGGCGAGAAAGTCGAAGGAATCTGTTCCAAAGAGAAAATAAGTCAAAGTGCGAAGCTAGAGGTAAAATTTATGCAAGAAATATAAACAGGTGAAGATATGGCGAAAGTATCCCTGGTGAACTTCTTTGATGATATTGTTCGCTCGTCTTCAGTTTTGTCCGAGGGGATTGAGAAAGGTTTGTTCTATATCAATGGCGTTTGTTTATGTCGAAGCCGTCGTCTTGAAGCAAACGAAAACTTCCAGATTTTCCTTGGTTTAGTAGATTTTCTTCTTATTTCTCATGTCCTTATAAACGGGACATTTTTCAAATAATACTTCAATGGTTTAATTTTGCTTTTAATGGCCAAGAGTCCATATTTATGGCACAGCCATCTTTTCGTGTCGTGTTTATAGAATTCATAAAAATTGTGTCCCAGCAAGAAGATTGTCGTAAACGATGGAGTGCCGAACAAGATGAGTTGTTGGAACTGCGAAAAGTGACCGCAAAATTGAAGGTATGCACCAACTGTTTGATTTAATATATTTACAAAAGCATGGACTAAAACCATGGCTTCCTGCTGTTCGGTTCGTCTTTCTTACAGTATGTATTTTGATAGTTCGTCCATAGGAAAAATAGCAATTTTTTGTACTTTTAGGCTGAGAATGAAGCATTGCAGGTGAAACTGAAACACGCAAGGTTTGTTTCTGCAATGTGTATACTTGTTAGATGTAGGATAGAGATGTGATTTAAAAAATTGAAAAAGGCAGTTCCCTGGGCCATTCCTGTCAGTCAGATTCCCTTGTTAATTGCAATATTTTCTTTATGAGTTCAAATTCTTGAAAACTTTCATTGAAACTAAAGTGATTTGTGAAATTACCATTTTGTAATTGTCAAGCTCTTTGGTATGAAGTATGGGTCAATGGCAGTGGCAGCACTAATGGAGCATGGAGAAGCATTTGCCCCTCCCCTAAAAACTTTTCACCTTCAAAACGTGATGAAAGTGCAAGATTTCTATATCTTAGTCATTATTAATCCATGGAAAATGCTTTTGAATGCAAAACAAGGGAAATTATTAGTGTTGTAATATTATATAAGAGTCACACAAGCTGAATACTCTAATATATAATCCACTTGGTTTCAATGTTTCACCCCAAAATTTAGCATATTTTCCCTGAGGTTTTGCTTCCTTATGAAATTCTGTTTCCCCTCCTGGACTAGCACATGTGGCATTGTTAATGGTTAATAGACTGTCCATGATTTTTATTTTTGAGAATGAATATCATATGCAATATGTACATATAGATTATGGGGATAGTGTCGCACTCTGCTGAATAAAGTTGTCTGATGTTACCCAGCATAAAATTCTTAATGCACCCTTGCTTCTTGATGGTTAGATATAGAAAAAAATGCATATAATAATCAAGAGGCAGAAAGTATGAGGATGTTAATCATAATTACCAGGAGAACACAAATTGGCTGTTTTAATGTTGGTCAATTTGACCAGTTGCAATTTCATGTGATATTTCATATGTTTACTATTATAAAAATGAATGCCTATAAAAATAAAATTGAGAGATTTTCCCCTGGCTCTTTCAACCACTACAGTTTTTGGAGATTGTTCATTCGAACATTATATCAGTAACATTTTCCCCAAATCTTCATCAGCATACAATGCTTATGGGCCAAGATAACTACAAGGGTCAAATTTAGTTGCAGACATGGCTGACAATAGGTGGCAAATGGCTGCTGACAGAAAAATATTTTCATTAACTTTGCAATGATTAAGAGTTCACAGGGGTTGGCCAACATTTGCCAAAATTTCAGAGCTAAGAGCTTTTTTTTACTAATAAACATACCTCTCAATAATTATCCCTGGAAATAGAAATCTGTGTCAGAAATAGCATTCTTTAATATAATTCATTAATATCATTTGCCACTATGTCAGAGCTGAGAACTTTTGTTCATTAATAAACATACCTCTTTAATACAATAATTATCCCTGGAAATAGAAATCTGTGTCAGAAGTAGCATTCTTATATATCATTCAAACAATGTACTTCATTTTTCAGATTTCTCAATGCAGTGTACTGTAAATGTTTATCTCCCTTTGTGCTTAGCTATCTTTTCAATTTTTGATATGTTGGCAATTTGTTGAATTAATTAAACAAAAATGTCTTGTGATATCTCAATTTCAACAGAATCCTCCAGGCTACAGAGTCTTTTACCCCTGAATTAAACTCATTAAAATGTTGATGGAAATTTGAATATCAGATGTCAAAGGTGTCTAATTTAAAATCTTCAATCCAAGGACAAGAATGTGCTTGGATATTCCCTTGAAAATTTGCTGTCTTAGGACATTGTTGTATATGGGCCAAACTATTATGGTCATCAAGAGTAAGGCATCTGACTATGTTCAGCACATAAACTTGGTAAGATAGCACATAGTATGGGGAGATTAAAATTTACAGTGCACTGTGTTGGGAAAACTTGGGTTACTTACTTCATGCTTGAAGTACAAAAATTTTAAAGATATAGGCAGCCAAGTTCCATTTTCATTAATAAAATTTCTATTTTTTGTGATAATTGCTGTATTATGCAGAGGTACCTTTATTAGACTTTATTGCCTTATGGTGCTTTCCATGTAACAGATATTACACTGTTTTCCAATAATCAATGTAATGGTTTATTTATTTAATAGATTTTTAACAAAACCAAGGTACAAATTCAAAAATTTGACTAAAAGAAGAATGAGAAATACAGGCAAATAAAAAACAATCTCAATAAATTTCTCAGTTTTAAAATATGAACAAATTTAGAAGTGTAACAGACATTACACCAGATCAGACATGTGTATTTGAAGTATCTTTAAAACTAGATATCTTCTCAACTAAAGAGGTTAACATAAAAACTTGAGCAATGGGTGCCAGTGTAGGTAGTTGAAGATAACATGATGTGATAACTTTGGGTGAAGCAACTACCTGAAATATACAAAAAGAAACTTCACTTGAAACGTCGAAGTTTCTTTTCGTATATTTCAGGTAGTTGCTTCACCCAAAGTTATTGCATCTTGCTAACACAAAAACTCATCAAAAGTTTGAATCTATCTGTACTATAGGTATTCAAGTCTGTTGAATATTTCATAAAATCTAAATACCTACTTGAATGAATCACTAATTTTACATAACGGACACTACGCAATCCCTGTAATGGACATTACACTTTTGTTCCATTTGTTTAATGTTTGTAACTTGCAAGAAAAATAACAATTTTAAAGATATGTTAGATTTTAAACATTTAATAAACAATCACAATATTTTGAGCAGACAACAGAAAAAACAAAACAATCTTTTTCATGAAAGCACATAGCTATATAACAACTAAGAAAGCAACATGTAAATGTTTTCAAAAATCATGACAACAGATGGATCACCCTCATAAGTAGCTTTGAAACATTCAGTAAGTGCAGTGTTATTCAGTTCCATGTGAATTGTGCACATTTTAGCACCCCCATCTGCTTTCCAGTTCTTTAACTCTGAAGGTTCCATGGTTGTTAATAGGGTCTGGAAACTGAATCTTCTCTATTATATCCTGGGGCAAATAATCAATCTCATCTGTTTGTTTTGGCCACCTTCATCCTCTAGCCAACTTCTCAAAAGATTTAACCCTGGCACCTTGCAAATACACCTTTGTCACCTGCCCTGGAAACAATTCCCCTTCGTACTGGCATATGACAAAGTCACCTACATCAACTTTTGCTGGTGGCCCATGTTTCTGACACTGCTTGTCATACCATTCATTTGAATCTGACTCATCAGTAGATTCATTAATTTCTGGCATTTCATGAGTAGCATCGGTTTCTTGGTCTTGCTTGTTGGTGAATTCTTTGCATTTGATTGAGCCATTCAACAAAACTAACAAAGTGCATTTTCTTGATAGAAGGAACAGGAGTGGAGACACTGAGAATCTTATCAAGTGCCATTTCTGTTGCATACAATTTGATATCTTCAGCTGACATTGGAATGACTTTAACCTTCTGTTCTTTCTTCATAGAGATTCTGCAAAAGTCATTCAGTGTGTTTACCACTTCTTCTGCTCAGGGTTTCCATCCAAACATTCCTTTTTACTGTACCTCTTACACCATCAACGGCTCCTTTGCTGTGAGATGTTGCAAAAAAGTGCCAGTTGAGACATTCAAGGTGGTGCTGTTCAAGCAGGAAGGGAAGACAATTGAAAACATACTGATTCTTGAATTGTGAAGAAGGACCATCTGAGAAAATGTCAACTTTTCTTATGGCATAGTTGGTGGTTAACTCAGACAACACTTCATGAATGAATACCAAAACACTGGTCTTGTCATGGTCTAGATCATCACTGACAAAAACCATACTTTTCTGTTTATTGTGCATCCATACACAAATGGTGAATTTTGTAAGCTGATTCTGATTCCAGTATGCAGACTGAATTTCTCCTTGCTGTTGTAATGTATAATTCTCACTAAAATCAACCTGAATGACTGCACTACCACTTGGAATGCTCAAAAGTTTCATTTGATCTCTTAATAAAAACATGTAATAGGAATTCAGGCAACTTCTCTGTCAAGCTTTCAATTGCTGCCAGCACTGTTCCTGTTCTGCAACATTTCATCATCTTCCTTGGTGCAGTTGGCTTTCCATCCTTGATTGTAGAATTTCTTCTAGAATGACTTGGCTCATTGTGCTCCTCTTCTCTTGCCCATTCATACCAGAATATCTCTGTGTTGAATTCTAGTCCTTGGAAACTGCTCAGCCAGGATTCAATCTTTTGTGAGCATGCATCACAATTCCCTGTCATACATTTCTCAGAATGAGGTAAACAGACCAAGTTGGACAAAAAAACTGCTTTAGTAAGTTGGGAAAATAGGAATAACTTTGTGCAGCACATCACATAACAAAATAATGTTCTCATGGTATTTACAAAGACAAGCATCTTTGGGGATTTCATTAACTGGTTTGAGCTCTGCAAATTTTGATTTGCCTATCTTTGCATCAGGATTTTCTAGTATGAAAAGTGAGTGTGTTTCCAATTCCTTTATTGTGTAGTAAAGATGCCTTTTGTTTTCTGAAGCTTGGTTTTGCTAGATATCCTTCATCCAAACTGTTACATAGTCTTTCTTTCCAGGGGCTTGCCTTGATATGTCATCACGACAATAGAACTCTTCAACTTTTTTATTGTTTCCTCACTTGTCACAGTTTTAGGCTTAATACTTGATTTGATCAGCCCTACCCTTTCTGCAAGTTGTTTCACAACCACTTTCTTCTTCCTAAGGCTTAAAGGCAAGGATCTTGCAGCTCTAGATACTGCTTTTCCCAGTGATCTCGTTGAGGAGTAAGCTGGTATGTCTTCTTTCTTCTTTAAGTCTATCTTTTTTTTGGCCTTGAACTTTGAAACCCTTTCCCTATTCAGCTTATTTCTGTGGGCCTTGATTTTAGAATTGACAAAACATTCCTGTTCCCTTAATCTTGCAATTTGTTTTCTCTTTCTATCTTTCTCAAGGAATTCCTCTTTTTTTCTCTTTGCTATTCTTAATTCAGTCTCTATACTCTCATGCAAGTTCTAGATTTAGGTTTTCCCATATTCTCTCACTACAATAATCAACTATTTAAATCACTAGAATACTATGGGCTGGGTAACCACCCCAGCAAGAAGCACAAGTAACCCAAGCATATCAAATCCTTTAAAAGGTTTAATATACAGGCTTACAAATGTCTGGTATGTAATGTCCATTACATAATGTCTGTTAGGTAATGTCCATTACATGAAAAATGTGTGAAAATGAAAAGAAATCAAGAAAAGGAATACTTATTTAAATTTTAAATTCAAAACGAATAGAGAATCTGAATATTCAAGAGTAAAGCTTTTAAACTACTGATGCAACATTGAAAATATTGCAACTTTTGTAATGGACAATTGCACCTCATACTTAACATTTTGATTTTAAATTGGCAATTTCTATTTAAAGAAGGCACCAATTTAAACAAAACATGTTTGATGTTATTGGTTGAATTTCTATTGTAAGACATTTGAAGGAATATGTACACAATTGTTTACATGAAAATGATCATGTAAAAATTGATAACTTTTTGGCATACACTCTCCTCCACAGGCATGTCCAGAAGAAGATGAAAAAAAGCAAAAATATTCTAAAAAACATAAAGCAAAATAAAATAGAGTGCTGCGTAGGCACTGTTTAAATCTTAGTGGAATGATTGGAAAGGTCGGAGTAGTGCCAAAATGTGAAGAGTAGTTTTCTAATGTTTCAAGCAAAGGCCCTTCATCAGAGAGAAAATGTTGGAGGATGGAAAAACACGGAATGTATATATATGTGTGTATATGTATATATATGTATATGTGTATATAGATATATATATATATGTATAGTTGCCTGATGATCGCCTGAGTGCATGAAACTCAGAGTAGTGACAGCAAAAATTTTGTCTATTTTGCTTCTTTATTCACTCTACTGGTATGGTATTGAGCACTCTCCATTCTCAAGCCAACCCTGCAACCTTCCTGGTCCTCACCTTTGGATTATATATGTGTGTGTGTGTGTGTGTGTGTGTGTGTGAAAATGGTCATGTGGCAACAAATGGCCAATCAGAATGGAAAAACAAGTGTAAATGAGATAGTGGCTCGTCACTTGCCTAAAATATCACCGATCAGCAAACCGAGGCAAATGACAAGCCACTATCTCATTTACACTTGTTTTTGTTTTTCCATTCTGATTGGCTAATTGTTGTCACATGACCATTTTCATAGATATATAGATATGTATATATATATTCTGTGTTTTTCAATCCTTCAACATTTTCTCTCTGACAAAGGGCCATCACTTGAAATGTTAGAAAACTACTCTTCACATTTTGGCACTACTTAGACCTTTCTGATCATTCCATAAAGCAAAATAGGTATTTCTTGATAGTTCAAAGTGTGAACTTTCAATGTTTTCATTCTATTTTGAATGAAGATATATTTGAAAAGTCAACATCAAGTGCATTTAAATGTGGAATTGCCTTTATTGTACTGCAGGCCATGTCTGTGACCAATTTTGATTCCTGAATGGTCCTGAAGAATTCTTTAAATTTGGGATTTTAGCAGATGCTCTGACAACATTAAGAATTCATACATCTAAAAGTGCAAGTTCATTTACTGAATGCAAGTTTTTTGATGTCAAGAATTATCGTTGTTACAATCTGCTGTCCGCAAAAGTACAGGCTGAATCTTATAAATATTTGGCTCTAAAAATTCTTGATATCATACCTCATGCAGTAACTGTGTTTTATGTACCTTACAGGACCAGACCTTGAATATTGTTGCTTTAAATTTTCAAAATGATTGGCCAAAAACTTTAAGAGTTTCATCATCATTGTTGTTGTCGTTTAATGTCTGTCTTGTCCTACTGCTGGGGTCTTGCCTACCATCTACCATGTCTTTCCTGATATTCAAACATGTCAGGTCCTTGTCCACTCCCTATCTCCAGGTCTTCCTAGGCCTTCCCACCAGTCTCTTTCCCACCACCTCCAGCTCTACAGCTCTTCTCAATATATGGCCTTCCTCTCTTCTTCTAACATGCCCAAACCACTTCAGCCTTGCTCTCCTCAGTCTATCTTCCAAATCCTCCACACCACATCTTCTCTGCTCCTCCTTATTTGATGCCCTATCTTGCCATCTCACCTTAGCCCCATCTATCTCAACATTCCATGATCACACCAAGTTTTATTGAAGTAAATGCTACAATAATACTGTCATGTTCTGAGCTCAAAATACTTTTATCAGTACAAAAGCAATATTTACCTACTGGCTTCAAAGCTCATATTTAGCAAATACTGTGTATTCTGCTCATTGTAATAAAGAATAACTAATTGAAATGAAGTCATTAGCATGATCATAAAGTTCATCCCTATTATATTACATTGATGCACTTAATTTCATAACACCAACTCACAACATTAGAATGACTGCATATATGTGGTATTAATTTGATCTGCAAAAATCTCTGCAATTTACTACTTTTAATGAAAATATCTTTACCCTGTTTTTATACTATGTTTGTAGAGTATGAACAGTGTCATGTACTTAACTGTAGTATTGATTAGATAGTACAGTACCTCAGCAGCTACAACTAGTGATAAAATGAGCAGTGGAGCTTTTCTGTATTTGAAGACCACTGTTTTGAACCTTGTGTCGTGCAAATTGATTGGATGTTATTTAAATGACTGCAGTGTGATTGAATATTGGTTTACATTGAGAAAACAGTGGTCATGGTCATACATGTATATAATGACCAGTATCTTGCAAGACTTGCTTGGCATTCTGCTATACTGCTGATATCACTGGTCAGTAACTGCTGGATGGCTTAGAGGTCCACCTAGAATGATTGTCAACATAAAGAGGCCTAAAATCAATGCAGTTCTAAAGTCCAATTATATTAATATTTCCCAGATCATTTCACAATCAGGATGATCAAGTAAACCTTGTGCTGGAAATATTGAGTATTGGTGTTGGTTTATTGTGCAGAAATGAACATAAGTTTCCCAGTACATCCAGCTGAAATAATTGTCAGATGTAGGGAACTTTACCAACCTCAATATCACCCTTGAGAATTTCGTTTTGGCTAATTCTGGATAATTATATTCAACTAGAAATTAAAAAACATCTTGGTGTTAACTTCAGTTCATGAACTTAAATTTTGACATCCATTTTAAGTGGGTTTGTCAGTAGTGAACCAGCTGTGATTAGCATTGCATGTGTGTACATTCATCTACCCGAGAGAGTGGTCATATTACCTATCAAAAATTGTCTAAATTCTTACCCAAGTGAGTGTGAGTTAGTAACCAACCAAGTTGATTTATGTACATTCGTACCTGCGTGGTGATGTTACCTACCAAGTGGAGATGTGTGGATTCATGTGCAAGTGAGCGATGATGTAACCTTCCAAGTTGAATCTAACTGCTAGTTTTTGTGACTAGCTACTATCATGTTTACATAAGTGTGGGTTGTATTATTTTTCCATACCGTCAAACAACATTTGTGATGGAAACTCAGATTGGTCGTAATGTCAGGTTGCATTTTATGTAACCCAAACCAGGATCTCTGGCATGGAGTTGTTGGCAAAAAGGTGTACAATTGTTTAGGTTGGCATATTTATATTGGCTATAAATGTTAAGTAACAGCAATATCCAAAGTAAGGCGGCTGTCATCGTGTTTATTGTAAAGAACGTACAATAAACGTGGGCAGCAAAACTCAGTTCTTTCATATTCACCTAAGAGTCAGGTGTGGCAAATTGGCTTCAAAAATTCAATAAATAGGGTTGGTTTTTTTGGGTTTTTTTTTTGTTTTTTTTTTTTTTTTCTCCGGGACGTCACGTTCTTGGCCTGCACAGATGAAGGCCTGTTGTATCCCCAATGTGGAGTTTGCATGGGAAAACAGCTTTTTTTGGTCTTTCGGTTGTGACGGTGTACTGTACTAATACGTAGTTTGTGGTGTACTGTTGCGTGATTTACACGATTATCATTGTTTTTTCCATTAAAATAACCCATGCAAAGTGGGTCCTTCATTTCCATCATTTGGCTTTCAGAAATGAGCAAGTAACAGAACAGAAGAAGAGGCAAAGAGCAGAAACTGCACAACTACAACTGGTTAGTGATTATGAACCAGATCATGGTTCGAAGGGTTTAATTTCAAAGTCCGGTGCCAGCAGACAATTTCATAAAATACAGTAAAAAGCAAACCCTCGATTTGATGATCACTTTGTAATATTTACTAGTTGTTGCCGGAGGGTAAGGTCTGTAGCAGTGAAAGATTGGCAGCGAGTCGAGGTCCGTGCAAAAGCAGAGGTCAGATATTTCACTGGTACAGACTGAACAAGCGAGGTCAATAACTAGTTTATTATATGGCTTAACTGAAACATAATAGACGTGCGAAGGTACAAAACGTCATATGAAAACTTGCAATACTGCCGTCATTCCATACAGAATTTCTTCTCCAACTTCACTGTACATGATCGGTTACTTTTCCTTTTCTGATTGTTCGTACATGTTTTGTGAACAATTTCAATTTACGTTCGATGTAAGCATGGCGTTCTTAAATTACCCCCACTGAAATCAAATTGCAGGATTTTCGTATTCAGACCGTTTGGTGTACAGCCATATAATAACGTCAAAATATTATTGCAGTCATTCGTATGTCTTGTTATTAGCTCAAATCTTGAGTTTTCTCAAGATGTCGTTTTTCGGGATTTCTTTTTTACTCTGAGTTTACTTTCACAAAGGCATTTTCCAGCATCTGGAAACACCGTTAATTCATGCTTTCCTGACTTTATAAGCTTTTTCTGACAATGAGCCGGATATATGTTTTGGAAAAGAGGGAGCTTCCAGATGTTGAATGATAGATGAACGTTCGGCAAGCTCTATCCTCAGAAAACGATTTCTGATCCCCAGACGGAGATCGAACGCGCAACCTTCTGATGACCGTTGAGACGCTCTAACCATTTTGACAATCTTCTTTACAACATTTAGCAAAGAAAAGAAATTAAGGAATACGCGTCAAGTTTCCTGTTAGTGTAATTTAGACACAAAGCGTAGGCTAATTTGACACTACTTGTATTTGAAAACGATGCGCATAAGAAATCTGCTTTCTTGTGCACTGTAGGCAGACTAAAAGGGTGTAAAATTGTTCCGTCTGATGTCCCTGATTTGCTCATTTTGTTTCATGTTTAGTGCTTGGGCAAAATCCATAAACAGTCTCCTTATTAGCAGCCAAGTGTAGTGACGTGTATTTTGGCTTGCACTCGGTCGCAGTTTCCTTCTATTCAACCAGGATCTCCTGCAGATTTGTTTGCTGTGCTATTGAGAAGACGTTCAGCTGACATTGTAAAACTAGAAATGTGTCTTTTTGCTATAGTTTTTCTTTCTTTGTCAAGAACAACTGGAACAACGAACAACGTCGCGGTCAAATTTTTAGCTGTGATTTTTCCGCGACTGCAGCTCGTCATTAGATTGTTCTTTTTTGAAACAATGGCCGTGTACTAGATTTAATTGCTGGTTAAAGGTCACAAATAATTGAAACTGTTTTCATTACGGTTACAAAACTAATAAGAGAGGAGCATTCCGATGCTGAAAGTATTGAGATAGTCAAAAGCGATTAATACTGACTGCTGGTCGACTCCAATTTGAATTATGAAAATTTCATCTCAGCAGAGTCTAGAATTTTGAAGCATTAAGACTTATATTGATTTTTGCAAGAGGGCAAGTGTTCACGATGTTCAAATACGTGTAAATTGTTATAAAGTTTGTTTATATTTAATTTTGAATTGCACATATTTAAACATCTTGAACACTCGTCTTCTTGCAAAAATCAGTATAACTCTTCGTCCTTTGAACTTCTAGACTCTGCTAATTCTGTCAACTTAAAGAAGCTCTACACATTAAGAAAATTTCATATGTAATTTCATATATGAATGCGGGACCTTCTCATTCATGATTTGGATCAAAGTTTCACATGTGAAATATTGGTGTAAGAAATATGTATTTCACATGTCTGCCGACAGTTTGAAAAAAATAAAAAATATCATAAAAATCATTAATAATTCATAAAGAAAAAACAAAATAATTTGAAGTTCAATCAATAGTTGTAAATGTGATACATCCGGCGGTTCTCTGACATTTACAAATACTGACTGAACTTTAAATCCTTTTGTTTTTTTAATCATGAATTATTCATGAATTATTCATGAGTTTAATAATATTTTGATACAATCACTAGTGGTTGTATCACACTGATTTTCACGAACTTTTCGTGCTATTTTCTCGATTAAAATCGTTGGAATCTTCAGCAGTTTTCAAGAACACGAATGCTTACATGTATTCGTTTAATAAGTTGTTTACAACATTAGCGTCCGTGTTGTATCGAATATACAATCACTCGCCTTCAGCTTATACTTGTATACTCGATACAACACGGCCGCTCATGTTGTAAACATACAACGAATCCGAATAAAAGCATCTTGAAAAACGGGATATTCTAGTTAGATCAAGATGACTGAAAGTGTCGGTAATATTTCGACTTTATTACAAAGTCATCAGACTAAATTACTTCAAATATTTCACATATGAAATAACATTTTCATTTCATGTGAATTGATTTGTTTGGGCAATATAAGATTATTTGATTTAGACGTTGTTTTAACCCTGATATTCAAAAAAAGATGGGTTTTTTTCTACAGGAAAATCAAGTCGCCCTAATCAAGGATTTACTGAATGATGAAGATGCACGAAACAGATTGAAAGATAACGAAGTACAATTACTAACTCAGATAAGCCATTGCTACCAGGAGCCTATGAAAAACAGTCCTGTAAAAAGGTTTGTTCACAAACTTCAATAGCCCGTACATTATTTTACAATTGAGTATTAATCCAGTCCATTTACGTGTTCTATAGACCACGCGAATCAAATGTTTCACATTTTTCGCCATCATATTCTGATATTGATTACACTGACGACGATTTGGTGAGTAGTCCATTGCCGTATACATACTGGTTGCATTTAGATATTGTATGTCTGTTTTATTGCAACAATAGGCTGGTAGCAAGTGTCTAGTAACTCGTCGTACTGGTAGATTGCATTAGGTTAGTGAGTAAGAAACGGATCAAAAAATCGAGCTTCATATCATGCAGAAGAACTGCTTGCCTGTTGTAATTTGATATAGGACTTTGTCTGTCTGTCTGTCTATCTATCTAAAATTCATTAAGAATTCATGAGGAAAATACAAAAGAAAATCATAACCGTCTCGGGTCTTTGTATGTAATAACGACCCATGTGCCTTTATATGTGAAGAAGAAGTTCATAGTTTTTTGGCTTACAAAAGATAAATTTTCAAACTTTCTTTGCGCATTAGCGCATAAGGAAGTTCATTTTAGAAGACATTTAAAAAACTCGCAGTTCTTGCTTTATCGGATTTAAAACACTCTTGCTCGGTTTTTAAATATTACATACACACATACACATATACACACACACACATGCTGCATACATATATATGTATATATGTATGAAATAAATAAGCTTAAAATTCTGGGTTGTTACTCAGAGTTTCACGTCTCTTTGGACGATCATCAGACAACTGTCCAGATCCTGGTTTAGTTATTCTTTTATACAGTCTCGTACGTCATCGGGTAAAAATAGTCCGGTGATCTCATTGCAGTGCGTCAACGGGGCGTGTTAATTTTGTTAATGAGGAATTTATTCCTGTGTCGGCATGTTGAGAATATTTCGGTTCGCTTATTTAGTAGGTTCTTTTTGTCGGCTTTCATAATAAACAACTTCTATGAAAGCCGACAAAAAGAACCTACTAAATAAGCGAACCGAAATATTCTCAACATGCCGACACAGGAATAAATTCCTCATTAACAAAATTAACACGCCCCGTTGACGCACTGCAATGAGATCACCGGACTATTTTTACCCGATGACGTACGAGACTGTATAAAAGAACAACTAAACCAGGATCTGAACAGTTGTCTGATGATCGTCTAAAGAGACGTGAAACTCTGAGTAACAACCCAGAATTTTAATCTTATTTATTTCATATATCTGCTCTATCTTACAAGATATTGAGCACTCTACATAAAGTCAATATAGAAACTGATTGTATTGTATGTATATATAAAAGCGTCCTACGCACGCTCTGACTGAGCGAGCCTCATCTCTCGGAGTACAGAGACATGGATGACGTCACGACATTTCAGCAGACAATGACGTCATTTCAACAAAAAAAGTACCATAAAACACTCTGTTATGCCTCGTGTTTTTTAGGCATTCTCCGGTTGAAATGACGTCATTCATGTTTCTCTCGCAGCAAAGAGACACTCGAGCAATTTTCTATTTGTTAAATATAAATATGCGTGTTTATGTGTATATATATATATATATATATATATACACACACGCATAAAGACTACTAATATGTGGACGTGTAGAAGTCTCATTTGAATTGCTTCTATATACCATGTCTTGTCATAATTATACAGTACAATATACACGATAGATCGAATAGATTGGTAGTTAATTTATTTATAAAACGTTGTGGCAAGGGAATAGGGCTCGAAATTTCATTATGGTTTGTAAGAGCTTTTTTGTGACCACACCTGGCTTAGATGGACTGAAGGAGTGAGACAGGTACTTTCTTTCTAAGTACAGTACGTCAAATAGACTGTATATAGACTGCGAGGATGGGGATAAGAATTTTCAGTGATAAACATAAGAGTAGTCTTGGCTGGTTAATATACACCTTAGGAACACAACGTGAGTAACCATAAACTGCTCCATGCAAGGCAGAGGAGCAACCACGGTGCCATTAAATTGCGTTTATTACCATGGGGCAACCCAATGCCATGTACAGAACTTCGGGTTTTCTATAGAGACTGAAGTGGAGGTCTTCCTATCGGAAGACGTAACAGATTGTTTTAACATTGTTAACGTAGTCCTGTATTTTTATACTCTTACCTTCTTCCATGGGTGTTTACAACGGTCGTCAAATTGACGGTTCAGTAATATTGCTGAAACAGTGATGAGCAGTAGAGTTAGTCATCCGTATTGTACGCTGTGAACGATTACAAAGTCTTACGTTATTCATTTAGTGTATCTAAGCCATCAACACCTAAATATGATTCATTTCAGGGCTTGATTTAAGCGCTATCCTGCTATCTCAACATTAGTAAACTTTCTGTCAGTTTGTACTTTCCATAGGCTTAACTATCCCTCCGCGATAGTAAATTAGTTTAGATTAAATTCTCACACTAAAGTGTGATTTTTTGGATACAAAGCAAGTCCTCACCTTTTGTTGGAGGGAAACTTTACCTGTACTGCTGTAGTCTAGATTGAGGATACCTGATTTGAGTTTGGTAATTTAAGGTAATTTATTCGTCTACCATTCCGCTAGGATAGTTAAAAAATAAATGTACATCTATTTCTAGCCTTGTACTGTATTTATATTTTTGCTCAAAAATCTGCCTGCAACGATGAGGTGATGGTTAAAAATTGCGACTGTAGTTATAAAAAGGTGTTTGGACGTATTTAGTTTTACGGACATTCACCCATTGATAAGGAAGGTTAAAGGCCGCATAAATACTTCTAGTGCTTAACAGGGTTCGGAATCAACCACGACAACTTGTATGTGCCAATAGAGTGTAAACTGCACTGTTTGTTGTGCTTTTATGACGTCTTTATAGCGTAGTCGAAAACGGACAAATCCTATAATTTGTATTGTGACTATTAGTCACCATGTTTACGTTATTACTTTGCCTTTCTTAATTTCCATGCTTAAATAGAAACTTCTTTTTATAATCGCTGTTAACGGATAAGAACGTCTGTCGTCATGATTATAATGTGTGCCGTGATCGAACAGTGTAGTTTCGTACATGGTATCGTTTCATTGTAACACTATTCCCATGTAGGTCTTCATGCAAGATTTTTTAAGCGGATTCAGACATTACTTACAAACAAACAAAAAATTATTTATTTTAAACGTACAAAGTTGTTCTTAGCATGTTTGTTTACAACAATTTGTCAAATCAAATGAGGTCAAGTTGCAGCTGTTTGAGATGAGAGTTCATTTTGCACCTTTTGCTGTTCATTACCAGAGTATATACCATCATTAATGCCAACCTCAAACTCATTAACGCAAAAATACGTTCATTTTATTCAATCGACAGTCATCAGCGTAGATACGCAACCATTTGCATCAAAGGGCATTCTATAGCACCAACAGACGATCATTAACACCATTCTACTACAAATTAACACCATTCTACTATAAATTTGCGATAATAAAATTTCAGTTAGGCAAGATATTTCCAGATAAACTGACCGTGGACCGGCTATTATCTACATCCATGCTTTTTGACAGCAGCAACCAGTTTAAACGTTGTTTTGGATACGTTAGGCTAGCTTGCGTTTTCCGTGTGTCTGATTCAAAGCAAGGCTTGCATCCTGAAGAGGCCAGAAAGTCTAGTTTAATGCTTACCTACAACGTACTATTGTCTCGCACGAGTGTTCGTCCTGATGTAAACGAGTCACTTCCAGGAGTCTTCAGAATGTATTGCGCAACCAGGGACCTATATTAATGTCAATGAACAGTGAGTACTCACTACCTGTGTCAAAAAAATTCCCCAAATGGTGGTGTCGTCATTGCGAGAATTGGCGTCTCATGGTAGGGACTACTGTCCCATGGGATAACACTTTGCTGACGGCTTGTTTTGGGAAGTTCTGTTGGACTTGTTGGTGAATTTCTTTCACGTTACGTTTATATGGTGTTTTTGTACGGAACTTTGCAATGATATTAATTTTTAAGAGATAGAGAGAGATAGAGAGAGATAGATAGATAGAGAGAGAGAGAGAGAGAGAGAGAGAGAGAGAGAGAGAGAGAGAGAGAGAGAGAGATGGAAAGATAGAGAGAGAGAGAGAGAGAGATGGAAAGATAGAGAGATAGAGATGGAAAGATAGAGAGATAGAGATGGAGAGATAGAGAGATAGAGAAAGAGAGAGAGATAGAGAAAGAGAGAGAGATAGAGAAAGAGAGAGAGATAGAGAGATAGAGAAAGAGAGAGAGATAGAGAAAGAGAGAGAGATAGAGAAAGAGAGAGAGATAGAGAAAGAGAGAGAGATAGAGAGAGAGATAGAGAGATAGAGAGATAGAGAAAGAGAGAGAGATAGAGAGATAGAGAAAGAGAGAGAGATAGAGAGATAGAGAAAGAGAGAGAGATAGAGAGAAAGAGAGAGAGATAGAGAGATAGAGAGAGAGATATAGAGATAGAGAGAGAGATATAGAGATAGAGAGAGAGATATAGAGATAGAGAGAGAGATAGAGAGATAGAGAGAGAGATATATATAGAGAGAGAGAGATATATATAGAGAGAGAGAGATATAGAGAGAGAGAGAGAGAGATAGAGAGAGAGAGAGAGATATAGAGAGAGAGAGATATATATAGAGAGATATATATAGAGAGATAGAGAGAGAGAGATAGAGAGAGAGAGATAGAGAGAGAGAGATAGAGAGAGAGAGATAGAGAGAGAGAGATAGAGAGTGAGAGATAGAGAGAGAGAGAGAGAGATAGTGAGAGTGAGAGAGAGAGAGAGATAGTGAGAGAGAGATAGAGAGTGAGAGAGAGATAGAGAGAGAGATAGAGAGTGAGAGAGAGAGAGTGAGAGAGAGATAGAGAGTGAGAGTGAGAGAGAGATAGAGAGTGAGAGAGAGAGAGGGATAGAGAGTGAGAGAGAGAGGGAGAGAGAGAGGGAGAGAGAGGGAGAGAGAGAGGGAGAGAGAGGGAGAGAGGGAGGGAGAGAGGGAGGGATAGAGGGATAGAGAGAGAGATAGAGGGATAGAGAGAGGGATAGAGAGAGAGATAGAGGGATAGAGAGAGAGATAGAGGGATAGAGAGAGAGATAGAGGGATAGAGATAGAAATATTATAACTTTTTAAAAACTTTATAATACTTTAATTCAACGTTTCGGGGCGACTGCCTCTTTGTCAAGAATGAGAAATACAAGATAGAGGATGCTCCTTATATACATAACGTTACTTGTAAATTAAAATTAAAAAATGCAGTTAAAAAATACAATATTTTAAAAGAAGTCCCTAAGGCTCAAACCTTTAGGTACAAAAGAATCCAATTTATATGCCCAGAAACCTTCCCTTTTAGTTGAGTCCGACACATCCGGCCTATCAACAATTTTTGCCAACATATTTTTAATTCCCTCATGACCCCCCTCATAGAAATGGGCATACAAATGTTCTCCCGGTATACCCCTTTGGCCATTACCATATCTTTTGACACTACTTTTATGGTTATTAAACCTCCTCCTGAAAGATGTTATCGTACTGCCCACATAAATCTTTGAACACTTTTTACATATTAGGTAAATCACTCCTGTGGAATCGCAATCAAATAATTGATATAAAATATACCACCATTTCTACAAAATGTAGAACCTTTCTCCACAAAATTGCAAATTTGGCAGCGTGATTTACCACACTTTCGCATACCTTTATCCCTATTACCTTCTCCCTTCTGTTTAGACCTTACTAAATTATCCTTTAAATATTTTGGTCTCCGGTATACAATCATCGGCTTTTCTTCAAATATACTCATGTCCTCCGAGGCATGCAAAACAGGCCAGAGTGGACCAATAATTTTACCCACTTCCGACAATGCAGGATGAAACGTCATAACTAATGGCAATCTCTTATTTCTTTTAATATCTCTTCTATTAGCATCTCGGCAAAGGAGACTATCCCTGGTCTCGGCTCTGGCCCTCTCAAATTCAGAATCTACGAAGTTTTCCTTAAAACCTCTTTATAAAATTACTACAAAGATCCCGTAATATATCTCTAATTCTCCTCCGTACTACAAATCCGTTTAACTCTCGAGGCTTGCCCATAAGGGAATCCCCTTCTTCACATGTCTTGGATGACAGGATCCGTAATGCAAATACTCATGCGTATCCGTTGGCTTACAATAAACATCTGTCGAGATCTTATTACCTTGAACCATAACCATAACATCTAAGTATGAAAGCTTTTCATACGACCATTCCCATGTATATTTAATTAATTCATGGTATGAATTAACATAATCTAAAAATTCTAACAAACTTTCCCTCCCTTGGAGCTAAATGAAAATATCGTCCAAGAATTGCCATCACACCAACCGATCCAGGTGATACCCCTCAACATTTTCTCATCTAACTTGGACATAAAGATGTTGGCAAAAGAGGGTGCAAACTTTGTACCTATTGCCGTACTTAACTTTTGATGGTAGATTTTATCTTCAAACTCAAAATAATTATTTTCCAAAATTAATTTAGCCAAATCTACCAACTCCTCAACAGGCATCCGTTTTTCCAAACCCAAATTACTATTATGTTCTTGCATTACTTCCCTTATACTTTCGATGTTCCTTTCGCTGTTCATTAACCAAAAATATACTATCATTCATGCCAGTTATCGAGCTCGTTAACGCGAAGATACATCCATTTTATCCAATCATTTACAACAAATGCCATTCAATAGCGCCAGCAGACGACCATTAACACCATTCTACTATCATTGAGACAAAATTTAAATTACGCGAGACATTTGTCCAGTTTGTTGTAGGGTATATTCTAGACTGTTCACAAAGTTAACTTCACAGAACTTTGCCAACATACGTCAACTTTTACGTCTTAAAGAACGCTATTAAAGCTCACATCTCGCTATCAAAGCTCGCAGTAATGAAAGCTTTGATTACAAAACATTTTTTTCAATGACGCCAAAATTGATGCGTGTAAGTAAGGTGCCGTGAACTAAAGTTCGTCAACAGTTTGAAATATGTTAAGTTTCCATATAACCTTAACTCTTATACTGCGGGCGCTTTCTTTCGTTGAGGAGGAAAATTGTCTGGCGTTAGCCAGAGTGGCACAGTACAAGTCTTCTGCCGTCGGGTAAGAGTTAAATCGACCCTACAACAAACTGGACAACTGTCTTGCGTAATTGAAATGTTATTGTCCCTGGTGTATAGTGGAATGGTGCTAATAGTCTAATTGAATGTGACAAAAGCGTACATAAGTATCGATTGAGTAAAATGAATGTATTTTCGTGTTAATGAGTTCGAGGTTGGTGTTAATGACTATATTTTCTGGCAATGAGCAAACGTGTTAGTAAAACAGGTTTCAAGTTTATTTTTCCTTAAAAAATTTGCCAGATAGTTTCAAGATTGGTTCTTGAGTGCTCATTTCCACAATAAACCTCAATCTTAGGCTTAAAATGGGAATCGAGCCTTGGTTCTGGATGCAGTTGTAGATACTTGGTCAGTAATCTCTACCATGAAAAAAAAACTCCAGTTTCCATTCTGCGGACGGCTTCACGTCGGGAACGCTGTTTTGACGTGAAAACCTAATTATGTAGATCAGTGGTTGCAGCAATTTTGAGGGATTTGTTTGCAGGAATTGTGCTCTTGAGAGAATTGCTGACGTAGGAGAGAACAGTCATGTGCGATAATCATTTAACATTTCACATAAGCAAGTTGAAATATTGTATTGGTAACCGCGGCTTCAATTTCTTGACTTAACAACACTTCTCGTACTCATGTTCTTCAACAACTCAAATGACTTTAATCTGTGGAACGAATTCAGTCTTACCTAGTCTGAGTGAGGATTAGACTGCAGGTCTTGAGACTTGAGAAATAAGTCTTGTGGAATGACTAATTTACACGTTCTTATATTATATACATAAGGATGACCAAAACAAGTCCTTGCTGCGGAGTGGAAGGATCTGGAAAAGGGTAAGATGTGCTTCTCGATTCAAGTGCAAATTAGGAAAGATCAACTGTGTCGTATTTCGTCAGTGCCAGTCTCAGTATGTGCTTGGTAAGTGTCCTCATTTGAAGACAACAGCACTCCAACGAGCAAGAATAGAATTTTTTCATCATTTTAAGCGGGGTGCTTGTGGCAATGTGGTAGTGCACGTGTCTCTCACCACTGTGACTAGGATTCGATTCCGGCTTCCTGCAGTTATTTGATTAAAGTTACCTTTGTCGCATGTGAGAAGAGTGTTGTCCAGTGTGACTCTACCAAGCATCGCAGGTTTTCTCCGGGTATTCCGGATTCCTCCAGCAGTAACACTAGACCCATGAGGGTTGGCCCTTACTGGACCCTTAGGTAGAACGGCTCAGATAGCTGATAGGGCTATCCAGTACAAATAAAGGCACTTTAAATCTTTCATCAGCTACAACCTCAATGTACGTATGTCACTTGAGTTGAACTCTGACGGAAATTTTGCATGTTATTTCAGATGTATATGTGCTTCATATTCGTAATTATCGTAAGGAATGATCGCTTAGAGGTCTCAGTAATAGTCACACCGAGATAAAGTTGAAGGCTTAAGAGCTGTTTACGCGGGCGATTCTTGCTGCGATTTTTAGCCTCCAGACACATATGATCGAGTGGATTGACTTGTGGATCATTTGTGCAAAGCTATACGGTACAATACTTTGATGAGTTGTTCACTCAATCACATGCTTCAGGAGGGGAAAAATCGCAAAAGAGTATAGCCTGTGTAAACAGCTCTTTAGATTAGCCCTGGTGCTTTGGTGTTTCCTTAGGCAGCTTTGGGTGGGGAAGTCTAGAATCGGACACGTTATGTAAGTAACGAACTAGTCGAGTTGGTATACTATCACGACAGTGCAAATCTTATCCATACCTATGGAAGCAAACACTTAGTATTACGATGTCTGCTTTGGTAATTAAGGCGAATAGTATAAAAATTACACACCCAAATTTAAAAGCTTTTCTCGAAACAATTATTTAAAGTTCATTGATTGCATTGCAAACCACCTGTCTTTAAAGCCTCTCTCAATACTTCGAAATGAACACTCTTCAGTGACCTTTTTTCTTTTTTAACAAACATAAAAATTTTTTAACGAAGACCACCAAAGATAAGATGTCTACAGTGTAATGATCGTTCAAACGCTGTAACTACCATGGTAACGATTGATAAGTGCCCATTTTTACAGATGTCTTAAGTTTGACAGTACTATTGTTCGACACACTCCTCACCGAACTGACAATTATTTTAAAGGACGAAATGCTCGTAATGAAAACCGTACTTATTGCAGCATGTACATATAGGAACTATTGGAAGCCATTGTTATTTTAAGAGCTTAAGAGAGTTCAACGCAAATCGCTGCGTGAAAGGAAATTTTAGTTTGTGCCAGACTTCGTATTAAATGGATATCCTCACTGTGGAATGTAAGCCTCCAAGGCAGAGTACGTCATATGGCATTGGGCTAGGTTTTAACCTCTAAGGATTTTTACTTAGGTCTTTACAAGTTTCTAATGTTTGAAACTTTTTAACGTTTTTAATAATCGTGATTTTTGTTAGAGCTGTATGTAAGGAGATCACCCAGTTCCTGCGTATGCGGGTAAAATTTTTCCAGCCTATTTGAACAGGCCGTTGTTTCTTTCGACAAAAATGGTATCTTCCTAAATTTGGAAAGAGCTATATTCCGATCGGGAGCTTTAAATTACGTTTTTATCCTTTCCAATACATTTGTATTTATTTTAAGCCAGCGAGTGCTTCTCTTTACTTTTGTATTAGCAGACAGTTTTCAGGAGTTATCCATTCATTGTAAGTTATAACCTAAAAAGTTAGGATGATTCCCTTGATTGACATGTTGGATAAATCTAAATTTAGTCGCGTAATATTGAGTTGCCCTGAAGTAAGGCGTCTTCTATGGATATGTTGGTTTCCGCATGTATACCTTTGCCCAGTGCACATGTTTCTACTCCTGGTGATGACTTGACAGCTAAGGAAAAATTCTGAAATAAAATTTTTGACGTGTTACTCCTGCTATGATATTGGAGATTCTCTTCGCTTTACTTATTTTAAAACGATATTTAAGCTCCCAATTTTTTCCAACTTTGTCAGAGGAAAACTTCTATTTGACCTAACTTATCTCCGTCACTTAAAAGTAATGTTGTTGATTTAGTCCACTTCGCTGTTTCAATCTTGTTGACTGTCATCTGTTTAGAAATTGCAGCAACAAGCTTTCATATTGCTTGAGCTTATGGGACAATTGTTCAGCTTCATGTTATGTGCATCGAATGCCAAGGGTCATTTTATTCGGTTAGGATGACCCTTTTTATGGTATTTGCCTCCTAAATTTCTTATTTACCAAGTCGAAGGAAACGTATATCGTGATGTTTAAAATCCCTTGCTATGGTTTGTTTCATATTTTGATCCTAGTAGTACCTTATCACTTTTTTTCATAGTGGATTGAGTACATACTGACTAAGGTTAACAAGTTAATGCTCTGACTAAAGCTTTACTTAATTAGTCACTTTGATTGAACGATGATCGAGAAAGACGAATCTCGTGGATAAAAACGGTTAAGCATTTCAAGGTTATATGAGAGAAAACCTTTCAAAGCTTTACATTTTTTTAAAAATTGTATTGGAAACGTTATCCGTTAAACCTGAACGTTCTTCTGTTTTGGATTGCATTTGAGCTTCCAAAATTTTTTGGTTTCTTTGGAAATTTGATAGTTCTTGAAAAGGCAGTTGCTACACCGCTCCATAGGCTGATGTTGTAAAGTCAAAAAAAAATAAATAAATAAATAAAAATGTGAAGATGTTTTTGACATCAGTTTGATATTCGATGTGCGTTAGACTTAGACTTTTGACTTCAACATGTAAAGGGTTGTTTCACGTTTGTCACTTAAACATGTAATTCCGGGTTCGGGAGATTTTTTTTCCTTTCATATTTCTACCTTATTTTCTAAAATTGTTTATGTAACTGGTTTAAATTATATTCGGTGATGACAACACTCTGGTTTTCCATTGAAGGCCGCTACTTTATCGAAGCAGTTATTTTCGGGAGGTTATCATTTTCCAATGATTGAAATACGTTAAAACGCAGTTGCGAAAGTCTTCATGTATTTGTACTGCCAAAACATGTCCGGTTTTAAGTTACTTGCTTTACATGATATTAGGTTCTTTTGAAATCTGATTGTTTGTAAAAAGGCCACTTTTGAAGGAGTACGACATTTATTGTATTCCTCAAAGAATGCTCGAAAAACTTCGTCTGCATGTCACCGTTGGACATGGAGGAGAAAGTCGTTCGCTGACGAGCACTTATTGAATCTTTGACTTTAGTTGTCTTACCTGCATTTGCTTTCAAGATAGTAAGGTAGCCAAGGACTAGTTCAGATTTCATAGCTGAAAGCTTTATTATATACGCCCGAAGTCAGTAACCGTACTTACTCGAATAAGCGCCGTATTCATTGACAACAAAGCAGCGCTTAATCGAAGCATCATCAGACTGAATTGTACTAAGAGGTAAACTATAAAACATGTCCTCTACAACTCAATCTAAATCAGCGTAGGAAATTTATTCTCCTGTATTACAATGTTTTTCAGTCATTAACATTTGCTTGTTATCGTTTACAAATGTTTTACAATAGTGTTACATGATAGCGCCGCATCAGGAACACTAAAGATTTAAAGAGCGCCGCGGTGCTTAATCGAGTAAATATGGTAAAGGAAATTCCAACTTTTCTCTGTAGCAAGCTCAGAATTTGTTCACAAAATTTTCGCAGATCATGGCTTAAGCTGTCCGCCTTTTGGATAAGCAAGCCCTGCCTTATAGGACCTCCAAGAAAATTTTAGGCTTTAAATGAAGATAATAGTTTGGTTTTACTCTCTCAAACGGTAATCTTCTTTAACTCTGCAGAGTCCCACCCGCACGTGGGCTCGAAGAGTATGGATATGTTCCTTTTTGCTCTATACCCGTAGTATAGTCCCGTTCCTCTGATTTAGAAATCTTCTCTCGGTCTTCAATGAAGAAAGTGCGCAGAATCGCATACTAAGTGGATTCACCTAAATAGAAACACCACACAAATAATCAGTCAAATTTTTTCATGTATATTATAAGTGAAGTAAACATGTAATCATTCACCTAATATTTTGGTAATCGTTCTGAAAAGTCATTAAGACGTTATTTAAGACAGTAACGTTATTAAGATAAAAGTTAAATCAAAAAATTTTCAACTTCGGCTTCCCGGACATTCCTACCGGTCCTACACCAGTGGCAGAACTGTAACTTAATGAATCCTTTTTGTTTTTATAGACCAGCACAGCGAATAAGATTGGTGCACAAATTGAAGAAGAGGTAAATTTCAGGAGCGTAATTTATCTTCATTCTAAAATAGTTTCCCCAAACTGTTCTTTGTCAGAGTCAAAGTCTGATTTTAAAATACTTCTAAACATCATTAACGTGGCAAAAGCCAGTTTCCGATTTTGCGAGGTCCTTTCTGTGACTTAGGAAGTACTTAGTGTTAAAGTTAAGCTTCCAGTTTTATGGTTAATGGTTGTACTTTCTCGTAGGGGACTCCACCCAAGAAGCTGCGGAAAAGTTATTCGGTGAGTGACAAGTTGATAAACGCCTTTGCAGTATTGTCGACTCGAGTCGCACTCGAGTTGTAAAATTTTGTGACTTGCGACTTGACGTGGGACTTAATGTTTTGCTATCTGACTTGAGCCTAAAAGTACTATTATTGCAACCAAACATGCCGCGAAAAGCAAGGGAGAGTAATCGGCAGGACTTCCAATTAAAGACAGTTTTCTTATTACACAGTATTTATCCGATGTGAGGGCCCGTGTTATCAGAAATTGTTGATCGATAGCTTGATTACATGAAGTTAGGGATCAATTTTTGCTCCATTTTTCCGCTGGCCCATTGAACTCGTTCTCACAAGAAGTAACCATATCGTACGTTCCAAAAGTGATCTCGTTTGGATTCTGCCGAGACTTGGTTGTTGACCGTATCCGAAGTCCTTTGCCGAAATCTTAAATTCCTTTATTTGATCTTAGTGAGCTTCTTTTGTAATCACTAGAATTTTGTGTGGCTACTTGGTTTAGCAATGTAAGAGGACTTGAGACTTGACTCGAGACTTGTTCTCAAAGACTTGAGACTTGACTTGGGACTTGACTCAAGGGACTTGAGACTTGAACTGAGGGACTTACAGACAAGTCTGCGCTTTTGTGAAAAATTGATATACTGGAATGAAATAAAAAGTACGTACCATGCAAGCTTCGAAATAAATCTTGGAAATCTACCGGTCACATTTGCCTTTTCCTTTGTGACCTATAAACTCCACTTTCGTTTGTCTTTGATGCAATAGTTACGGTCATCGCTCGTTTTTCAGCACTTTCACTGCTTTTCAGTGGTGTTGTTAAAAAAGAACTCACTTGTGCTAGTTGCGCTTGTTTTCTGTTCACGATTCACTTTTCGCCAGCAAAAGGTTACTCGTACTTCACTTATCACTCAGAACACGCCCAACCCGATACTGCTTTTCGCTGTAGCCAAGAACACACGTTACAAATAGTGTTTCACCGCACAAACTATGCATGAAAATCTAGTATTCGGACGACGATAGACAGAACAATTGATGAAATTGAAGAACCAGGCCGAAAACGTATTCGAATGATGAAAATCAAGACCCAGCAAAAAATTCTTAAGACAGACATATTTGTGTCAAAAGGTTTATTAAGATCTAACGTTTCGTTGCTTAAGACGCAACATCATCAGAGAATGAGACATAATAGGATGAGACAGTCACTAAAATATCATTACATAGCTAATTAGCATAAATTTGGCGTTTGAGAGGAAGTAGGAAGTGATGAGATGTCAGAGGTGGCGAAGAGGGTAAAGGCAATCAGAATAAGGAAAGAGGAATTGAGTTTGTGAATGAGTAAGCTTTCTCTGATGAGGAGTTCATGAGTGAAAGATGAGGAGTGAGAGAGGATGGTGAAATCATCTGATGTAGTGGGATGGTCAGTATCGTGGTGATGTGATTGAATGTTTGTTGTAGAGGGGTTAGCACGCTCTTTGCCAGTAAGGGCTGAGATACCCAGGTGATCAGCAATCCGTGTGTGGAGAAGTCGGCTTGTTTGGCCTACATACGACGCATTACAGCATCGACACTTAAAAAGATACACAACACGAGGTTTTAGACCGTTGGGTATCCTGTCCTTAAAAGAAAAGAAGTGTGCCAGGCGGAGCGACGGACGGAAAACAAAACGAATAGAAATATGAGGGAAGGCATGTGAGCAAAGCTTACGAATTTATGTTCGAATTTTGGAGGCTGTGTTGTCCAGTGAAGGGAAGGCAGAAGTACATGATCTTTTTAGGTGCAAGGGAAACTTTAGGTACGGGCGATAATTTGTTGTCTAAAAAACGGCGAATACAATTGTCTAGAAAATTTCGGGGATAGCCGTTGAGAGAAAATAGTTTCTTAAAATTATCAAGTTCCGAGTGAAAAGTAACGTAGGTCGAACAAATGTTAAAATAGCGATTTAAAAGGGACAAAACTAGACCTTTTTTGTAGTTAAACGGAATAAAGCCGTCAAAATTTGTATATAGGCCGGTAAAGGTGGATTTGTGAAAGACGGAGGTGGTAAAAGAGCCATTGTTTCGTGTGATTTTAACATCAAGAAATGATAATGGCTTGTTAACTTCACTTTCAACAGTAAAAACAATATTAGGGTGTTGACGGTTTAAAAAGTTAAGGAAAGCGTTTATGTGGTTATTCGAACGAAACAAAAAGAAGCAGTCGTCAACATATCTACGATACAGAACAGGTTTAAAGTCAGACGGACAGAGTTCAAGCCAGTTTTGTTCATGCCATGAGAGAAAAATGTCCGCAAGAAGCGGTCCCAAGGGAGACCCCATGGCTACACCATCTATTTGTTCGTAGAGAATACCGTTAAATAAAAAATGACAATTTTTAATAGATAATATGTAGGCCAAATAAGCCGACTTCTCCACACACGGATTGCTGATCACTTGGGTATCTCAGCCCTTACTGGCAAAGAGCGTGCTAACCCCTCTACAACAAACATTCAATCACATCACCACGACACTGGCCATCCCACTACATCAGATGATTTCACCATCCTCTCTCACTCCTCTTCATCTTTCACTCATGAACTCCTCATCAGAGAAAGCTTACTCATTCACAAACTCAATTCCTCTTTCCTTATTCTGATTGCCTTTACCCTCTTCGCCACTTCTGACATCTCATCACTTCCTACTTCCTCTCAAACACCAAATTTATGCTAATTAGCTATGTAATGATATTTTAGTGACTGTCTCATCCTATTATGTCTCATTCTCTGATGATGTTGCGTCTTAAGCAACGAAACGTTAGATCTTAATAAACCTTTTGACACAAATATGTCTGTCTTAAGAATTTTTTGCTGGGCCTTGATTTTCATCATTCGAAGACAGAACAATTGTTCTCCATAGCGACTAGCAAATAGTGACGACGACTGCTATGTGCCATGAGGTATCGCGCATTAGTGTGACACTTTAACCTGAGATGCAAGCGTTTCAACAGGAGAAATTTCTGTAATGCCTGCGGCATTTTGAGTTGCGAGACGTCAGCTTTTTTCCGATATATACGTTCACAACGATAACGAAAGTAACATTTTCCGAAATAAGAAACTCGATATTATTCGAGGATTTTTTGTGGGAAAAAAGAAATTAGCGGTCAGTGACCAGCACTAAATTCGAGGCTTGGTACCATGTTCGGAGAAAGCGTTCATTCAGAAAGCTTAAACACACTCGCCTAGCGGCCGTTTTTGTTTTACGATCTTCTCCATTCTCTCAATACCTAAACTCAGAAAACTATTAGGTATTTCAGAAAAGCTTCAAATGCTTGGTTTTTGATATGATTTTTAACTCCCATAACACGTGGTTCAAAGGCTGATGTATCTACCTGTGATTCACATCCTATCCTACGTTAAAATCTCGTACAAATTCTGTCGTGAATGTTGATTTTGGTAGGCTGCAGATGCAATGATTCCGGCAGCAGAAATGTCGACTCCCCCTGTAAATGGACTGAGTAAGGCAATCAGCGCCGTATGCATTCAACCAGCGACAAACCATCCAACTGAACGTCCGCCTTCAGGAAACAAACCACTGCATCAACAAGTTTCAAGACTTTCTCAACAACACCGTGCAGGTAAGACGATCAGTGTTGGACACTTTGAGAAAAGTTGACGAACTTGGTTCAAAGATTCCACCATTTGAAGAAAAAATTTTAGTGATTAGTCCGCACCTTTCATTGGGCCCATGATCTAATGTCAGGTGCGTTGGAGTCTAGAAATTGCCACTGCTCATCCACATCATAATGGTGTTTAGGGAAACATGTGAATACAGGGTTTGTACGGGTCCTCAAAAACCTGCTCAAGTTCGTGAAAGGTGTTTATATTTTATTTGCCCTGCTGCCTTTCAATTAGGCTGGTGTTACTTTTAGATAGCCATGGGTTATTTTGTATCGTGCATTTGTAATAATTCATTTTTAATGCATCGAAATCAGAGATGGTCAAGTCATTATCATGACACTTGGCATCGGTACTGTATGACTATATATTAATGTATTATATATTTTTATGATTTTTTTGAAATTGGGTACCATATACCATGATGAGTCCTTTAAAGGGCTTAAACGTACCCCAAAAAGTCCTTTAATAGTCCTTAAGATTTATACCGAGATAAAGGGAAGAACCCTGCATACCCCAAAGACAAATTGTCTCCGAGTAACGAGCTAATCTCTTTGAATGATAACGCGAGTGAAGCGATGGGCATATTCAACGAATATAAGACCCAATCGAGTTTGGTTCCCAGTAGCTAGTTCCCGAGTTCCATTTTTTCCAACTGGTCCAATTTGAGTCTTAAAATATTAGATTCGGACACTCTGAAAATTCCTCGAATGAAAATGCAAAATATTTGTTCAATATACTGATCTCTTTGAATGGTAGTTAACAATTATTCACCGACACTGAGGTGAATAACTGTTTCAGCATATACCTAGCATAACTGTTTTCGGATATATTTTAAAATTTTTATAACAATTTTGTGGAACTTCGGCTTGTCACCCGGTTGTAATTTGTAAACAAAACATTTTGAACACATCCTGAGTGCGTTTATCACTACAAAGTAAAAGAAATGGCAAATGCATATCTCTTAATACTTTATTGCCAAATTTCGTTGCTTTTTTGGTATTGTTTGGCGCGATGGCACCGTTTATTAAAAACGTCCTTCTTCCGTAACTGAAACAAAACGGGACACTATCTTGTTTTGCTCGGAGGTGAGTGGTACAGGATATTCCATAATAGATGAACCAATCAGATTGCGCTAAAACACTTTTCACTTGTGAGGTATATGATAACTTGATATATCAGTCAACTGCACAACTACTTGAAGACTTCTTGATATCAATTTCACGGGAAACTCGACGCTTTAAATATTTCTAATAAAGTCATCAGGTCATATCTTAATTAGTATGAATGAACATGCAATGTTTATTATACAAATCTTTGTTAACGAACTTCCCTGTGTAACGTTCTAAGCTACGGAGATTGGCTTTAGCCAAGTTTGAATTGTATTTCATTACAGCATACAAAGTATGCCTACTCGCACCAATTGAACTACTGTCTTTATTTCGTGTGTTTCAGTAAATGGTAGGACACCAAACACCCCTGGCACTCCAGTACGGTAAGTACTGCATGAATTTTAGTCCTTCAAAAATTTTTGTTTACCACGTGTTTAAAAACCTAATATTCTGTTGCTACATTTAAACGAACTTTTTGAAAATGGGAGGTTTTTAGCATTTTCACACCGGGAAAGTAAGTGAAGGATTTCAATGAAATTTTCGTGTGGTTGGTTACTGCTCCTCGGTTTCACTTTGGTATTAAACATCCGCCGCCATTGCGAAACGATGTTTTAGAAAAATATCTCGTATAAAAGGTCGGCTAGATTGCAGCGTAGCAGGCTCACCTTGCCACTGGTCTTTGTTGCGGGCTCTGGGCAAGCTAGGAAGCGTTGGGCGGGAAAATTAAGCATCCCAAAGTATGTGAAAGCATTTGATTATTTGGAATGAAAGAGACAAAGAATACCGCAGAGGACAAGAACGCAATTATTTTCTTATTATTTACATTTAGTTAAGGTTAGGGTTATGATTAAGGTTGGGGTTTTAGTTAGGGTTAGGGAAGTTGCTTGGTTTTGGGTTTAGTGTAGAGCTTATGCATTGGCATAGCTAATAAACAGCTATTTACTTTAAACAGCATAGCTCTATGAGATATATATTTTAGACATGTGGGAGCTTAGAGATATCTTGAATGATAGATGAACGTTCGTCAAGCTCTGTCCTCAGAAAAACGATTTCTGAGCCCCAGACGGGGGATCGAACCCGCAACCTGATGACTGCTGAGAAACTCTAACCATTGAGCAACCAAGACTCAGATGGTGAGGTAATGTGCAAGTTCGACATATGTGCGACCTAAGCACATATGCGGGTTCGATCCCCGTCTGGGGCTCAGAAATCGTTTTTCTGAGGATAGAGCTTGACGAACGTTCATTTATTATCTCTGCATAGCTCTGTTCTCACAACCGTAACCTAAAATGCCCCTAGTTTATCGAGATATCTGTAAATTTTAAAAAAGATAAGATTACAGGAATTTTTACTCCAAAACGGCTTTCTGTATGTAGTTTGGCCTGCTGATAAAAATCTCACTAACATTCATGTTTCTCTATCAACGTCTAACATTAGACGTTAATGGTAAGTAAAAATTTCTGTAAACTACTCTTACCTTTTTTAGATTTACAGAGATCTCGACAAACTAGGGACATTTTAGGTTGCAGCTGTGAGAACACAAAGCTATGCTGTTTAAAATACGCACCAAAAGCTCGTTTCCTAGTGTACTGAGCCGACGGAAAAAGACCAGCGGCTAGGTGGGTCCACTACACTTAACTAGTACCAAAAAGTCCAGCGTAGGAAAAGTTTCCGTTCTAGTCTCGCAGGTTATGATCCTCGCAAACTAATTACTAAACGAGAAAAAACAATATAAATGTACTTTGTGTAAATTATTTCGTTTTAACTGTTAGATATTCTTTGTTGTTGGTTGGAGGTAGGTGGTATTGGCAATTGGGCTGTCCAACAGAGCAAGGAATATACAATCCCGGATTCGGTATAACAGTAGTAGCAGTAAGAGGTCACCATGACAGTCTGCCAAAGCTGCCCTCCTGGCACCTGTCACAATGAATGATCATTGGAATAATATGTATATAAATAAATAAATAATATAAAAGGTTGAGTAACGTGGTAATGACGCTAGAGAGAGTACTCGATATCTTTAATGATAGAGCGTAGAATATTTATAATAAACTAAGGTTTGTTCGTTGTTACACCGAGTTTCACGTCCTTAGACGATCTTCAGACAACTCCTCAACTCTTGTTGTCTGAAGATCGTCCAAGGACGTGAAACTCAGAGTAACAACGAACAAACCTTAGTTTACTACAAATGAATAGATAAATTATATATATATATATATATATATATATATATATATACCTGACTGGTTTACTCGTCTTATTTTACTGATTTACTCGTTTTAAGTTGGTGGGAAATGGGTGAAAGGGTAAAGCAAGCAATCCGGCTGCAATAGCAGACTAACCTTGGCGACAAGAGCAAACGGGCATGAAAGCGGAACAAGCCACGTCAATGCAACGGAGGCAGTGCGACGCCTCGTTAACCTGCCAAACGCGTGTGCGTCCTTTGGACACCCCAAGATGTAGGGATTCCCCATGTTCTGCTGTATCGCTGACTGACTACTTGCTGCTGTTAACTTTGCTTAAATTCTGTTTATCTCCATTTAAAAAGATTTCTGTCTACATTCTTAGATCACAAACTCCGACAGACGGTAGATCCAGTGGAAGGAAACCAAAGGCAAGTCCCTATAACGTTGCATGTACTGTTTGACTCTCATTCCATCAATCCACTGAGACGGTATTTCTTGAGGAGTTCACTTTTTCAATTTCATGTAATGTATACCGTAAATCCTCAAATAAGCCCTCCTCTGTAGTAAGCACCCCTTTTTGTCGCAAGAAATTTATTAAGCTCCTCCGACCCTTTCCTTTTTTCACTCAACCAAAACAACAAACAGCAGACAGTACAGAAATTTTTCAAGATAATCTGACACTGCCGAAGTCAACTGGAAAATGTTGGCTTGAGCGCGATTTGAACTCGCACCTTCGGGATACCTGTGCGAGTTGAAATCCCGCTCGAGTCAATATTTTCTAGTTGATTTTGGCAGTGTCAGATTATCATCAAAAATTTCTGTTCATGTACAGGTATCTCAGGATGAGTCTGAAAAAACCCAGTATAATTAGTGTATTTTTACCAATCCAGGTACGAATTCATGTGCAGTACTCTAGTCCTCACTCTCTTCAGTAAAATTTTTCTAAGCTACAACTTTCATGAGATAAAAATTTACACAATAGGAATGACAGTTCTATAGGCAAATGTCTAGTTAATTCTTGATCTTGACAACTACTAACCTACAGGTGTTTGGCAAAATCAAATAAACCCTCCCTCTCCAATAAGCCCCCTGTCGCTGTTTAATCCTCCCTCATACGGGCTTGAAATAAATAAACCCCCCTGGGGGCATTGATAGAGAATTTATGGTAAATCATTTCATGATTCTGAAGAAAAGGCCAGACGTTGTTACATTTCAAGTGTCTGTTGGATTCAATGTTTCAAAGTTTTTTGTTCGTTAGGATCATTACCATCGAGCTTTTTTATTACTGACGTCTGATTTACCAAAACTAGAGTCACGAAACTTTGGGAATTTTTAAATCTTTATTCTAGAATCACGACTTTGTGTCGAAGACGGTTCTAAAACCTGAGTCTTGTAAACCGGTAAGTTAGTCATTTGGCTCTTTCGATCAATCTCATGATGTCACCTGATGTTTTATCGTCCGAACTGTATCGTAATGTCCTCATATGAGCTGAAATTGAAGTATGGAATTATACTGATCCTTAAATGTAATTTTTTTTTTTCAGTGCGGAAAGCTTATTAAGTTTGCAAGAGTGGCGTTAAAATGCAAAGGTGAGGCGATAAAGTAAAATAACACTCGTAGCAGTTGTTTACTACGACTAAAACTCAACTCCACAACCTTGAGAAGATATTCCTGTTTGTAATTCTAGTTTTCTACCAGCGCTAAAAAGAACCTCAGCATACAATAAACGGACACCCTTTATCACATCAACTGCTTATAGCACTAGAATACTTTGCGATATTTTGTTTTTGTGCAAACATTTATTCCCAAAAAGAACTGAGCTTGAATGATAGATCTCAAACTCATTAATAATTCATGAGCAAAACACAAAGGAAATCAGTACCGAGACTTAGTTTAGATATCTGATCTTAATTTGCATAGAATTTCGTCAAATTTAAACCCGATTTTCTCTTTAAATACGGATTCGTTTGAGATGTAATATCACACACTCGAAAGTCGTGTTTCATCAGATATCCAAATACCTCGAAGTTGATTAAAAAACTCAGCTATCGCCTCGTTTTTCAATACACTTCTCGGTGTTGGGATATCTGATGAAACACTCCTCGTGTATATATTACATGAACTTTCCTCAAGCTCTACCCTCAGAAAAACGATTTCTGAGCCCTAGACGGGGATCAAACCCATAACCGTCTGATGACCGGTGAGACGCTCTAACCGTTGAGCTACCAAGACTCGGATGGTGAGCTAAGGTGCAAGTTTGACATACGTGCGACCTGATCGGAAGCCACTACAAGTGGCATATATAGCTTTATATATAGTGGCTTATATATGGCTTATACGCATATAGCCAATATATGTGGCTCATGTGTAGCTGAAGCCACTATATTGTGGCTCACTGACATTATTAACATACACTGGCTTCCGCTCAGGTGGCACGTATGTCGAACTTGCACCTTAGCTCACCATCTGAGTCTTGGTAGCTCAAAGGTTAGAGCGTTCTCACCGGTCATCAGAAGGTTGCGGGTTCGATCCCGTCTAGGGCTCAGAGATAGAGGATAGAGCTTGACGAACGTTCATCTATCATTTAAGATATCTCCAAGCTCACTCCATTTCCAAAAATATATGTCTCATCAAGAACTGAGCTCAGAGATCAGCAATGGTGACCAGCTAGTAGTGAAAGAGGCACGAATGCTCATTATTCACTTTCATAATTCACTAGACAGGTTCCGAATCTAATATTCTTTCAGGGATTGCAAAACAATGGATCGCCCGTCGCCAGCGACGTCTACTAGTGGTATTTGCAGCATCTATTTGGGCCTAAGGGGCTTAGACTCCAACCAAACATCTTGGCTAAAAAAGTACATTAGCGCTATTCCATGTGAACGTACCCAAACCGGGCAAGTAGCGAAAAACTCTACTTGACCACGGCTGGGATTCGAACCCGCGACCTTCGGTTTACTAGTCCGAAGTTTGCTTGGCTTTGTAGCTCGGTTGGTAGTATCGGGCTAGTAAACCGAAGGTCCGCTGGTTCGAATCCCAGCCGGGGTCAAGTGGAGTTTTCGTCTACTTGCCCCCGGTATGGGTACGTTCACGCTAACATACTTCCTTGTTCTTCACCCAAGTACACAATCCCTTATAATTAATTATCTTGGGTCTTTCTAAGCGTATAAGTCAGACTGCTAGGTTTCACATTTTTCAGCGGGAGCGTGCTTCCACATGAGATGCCTTACCACTACGGTGCTCAGGTCCGTAGCCCTCGATAAACCTCCAACTCCTACTCTGCGAATTCCAACTCTTATTCCTAAATCCTCTTGAAACCCTGCTGGCTACTGTTAATTTAACGTCCTAAAAACTATACTGGAAACACGGGCTATCATTTAATTTTTTTTCTAGCAACGGAAAACGTCCTATCTGTTTCAAAAGAAGAGTTAAATTTTTCCCCAATTAAAAGAGTAATAAAAGTGATAATGGTATTTACTGCTGTTACTAATCTTACTTCGATGTCAAATCTCTTGAACAATTGTTTTCACGGCTCGAAACAGCGGTCTGCGAATAGCGAAAGCCGAATAGTAGGCCAAAATAAATTTTTACTTCCAAATCAAAAATTAAAATGGCAGACGAATTTACAGAGATTTATTTTACGTTATTACTAATCACGTTTCTTTGTCCACTGCTCATTTCCTCACCGACTTGCAGTCCTTGTAGTTACTGTATTTGCTATACGGTCTGATCAATACTTCGGTTAAACGTGCATGTTCGTAGAATCGTAGTCTGTATTTAACTTTTTATTAACGAGTTAAAAGCAGGAAACAAAAATCCCAATAATTTTATTTACACTAAAGTTGTGTTTAGTTTTCAGCAGATCAAATTAATACTGCATGGTGCAATCATTCGTATTGCAGGTCTATTCGATGAAGTTAGGCGCCTTTGCTTAGTTCTTTTGATGTGATCATCATTAGTGACTGGGTCGTCAATGACTGCATATTTCAGTTCGTTGTCCTTTACTACAGTTGGTAGAATATACTTCCCTATGTTCTTCGACGCTTGATCATATTGATGTAATATATCATACACGAGAAGAAGAGTTTCACCAGATATGCAAACATCGAGAAGTGAGTTGAAAAACGAGATGAAAGCCGATATCCAAATCAGATATCCAAATCAAATATCAGATATCCAAACACCACCTTCGAGGTGTTTGGATATCTGATAAAACAAGACTTTCGAGTGTATGGTATATTACATTAAAAATGATCACGGGTCGACTAAAGAGAAAATCAGGTTTAAAGTTGTGGTATGCCACAATCTTTTTCTATCTCGAGTTCTGTGTTTTCTTATATAATGGTCTGCTGTAATATTTTTAGATTGCCGAGCGATCTGTCACACGGAATGCAAGAAACTCGTTCCCGTGCCTTGTATTCCCGTGAAACGAACGCCGAACTCTGCCCGGAAACAAGTTGTAAGTACAGATGTACACCTTTTGCTGTTCATTACCATAAAATATACTATCATTGACGCCAACCTCAAACTCATTAACGCAAAAATACATTCATTTTATTCAATCGACATTCACTTGCGTTAGTAGCGTAGATACGCGACCATTTGCATCGAAGGGCATTCTGTAGCGCCAACAGACGACCATTAACACCATTCTACTACACATTAAGGAAAATAAAATTTCAATTATGCAAGATATTTCTCTTGCGCAAATGAAATTTTATTATCCCAACTGTATAGTGGGATGGTGTTAATGGTCGTCTGTTGGCGCTATGGAATGCCCTTTGATGCAAATAATTGTGTATCTACGCTAATGAATGTCGATTGAATAAAATGAATGTAATTTTGCGTTAATGACTTTGAGGTTGGCGTTTAAATGATATCAGTAGAAATTTAGTCGAAAACTGTTGCAAATGCAGCATTCTGATTGGCTACGCTACTCGCTATCTATTCGTCGATAGATAGCGAGTAGCGAAAATGGCTTCCGCCTTTCGTTTTTGTGAAGTTCCTAAAGATGAAATAGAATGCTTACTTGAAGGTGCAGTCCCAGAGAAGACGAAAAATGGTCTGCAAAGTCTGTTTCTACTAAAACAATTAGATGATCAGCTCGAGATTTCTATGAGGTGATAGTTGACTCGGGCTTCGCCCTCGTCAAATATCTCCTCATAGAAATCTCGAGCTCATTATCTATTTGTTAAGTATATTTTCTGGTAATGAACAGCAAAAGGTGTACTTTATTTGGCAAGTGGTCAGCGGTATGCACGACCCTTATTTTACTTTTTGGTAACAATTAGCCCTCCCCCTCAATAGCAGCCATCTTCCGCCATTAACGATATGGCACTCGGTAGAATTTATTCTTCCCTTTTTTTCATCTGAATCACCAATTTTAGTCGTGAAATTTGTAAATCCGCATAATGATATTTCCAAAGTATAACTACCAGAATTTTATCCATTTACAGGAGGAAAACATCGACTTTTATGCTCCGGCCGCCAGTCCGAGGATTCCTACTATAGTGGTAAGCTTAGTTTGAATATTTTGTGAAGTAATTTTACGTTTTGTTGGGGTTAAGGTCTGTTTACACGTGCGGTTTTGTACCTTGCGATTGACATCTTGAAGAACGTGCTTAATTGAGGAGAGTGTCGAGGACAAACTGCAGCCACTCATATGCGGATATCCTACTGCATAGAATATCATGAGTTTACTACATAAACCAGGATGACAATCGCAACGTGGAAAATCCCACGTGTAAATGGGCCTGAAACGACCCTTTACGTTGTATAGGGTTATCTCCTATGGTGGACATTTCCTGGTTTATTATCTTACGAACTACTTTGCTTTAATGCATCTTGATTCAGTAAGATGCAATTCAAGCTGAAGTATAGGGTGACCTGGGGTGTATCTAGACGTGGATAGAAGTGATGTTTATTTGGAAAGTGTGATTTGATTTTAAAGACCAGTTCACACGACGCCGAATGGGAAAAAATGTCAAGATACTGTTCTGGTCACAGGAGTCTTTCAATTTAACGCCGGTTTTGGCAGTATTTATACGAGTCCCTAACCCTGGCAAAATCGTCTCAAATTTTCAGTTTAGCGTAGTAATTTTTTTCAAAACCAAAAGTTTCTCTGCTGGTAACAAAGTTTTCATCCACATCTACATTAATTATCTCAGCAGAAACTGCATACATTTATCACGCTAATTAAATAATAAATAAATGTTAAATAAAAATACTCAAATAATTATTGCTATGTGAATAATTTACTAATATGTATAATAATGAAAGTCAAAAATATATAAAATATTATACCTAGCTACTACGTAATACATCTTACATTTTAAAATACTGATCTAGATCAACAGTAAAAAAGGCCAGAGAGCTGGCATTTACCAGATCTCTGCCAGTCACCTTCCACTGGGAGGCCCAAAAAATATTCCACCTAAACATTCTCCTTCCAAGTCTTGCCCTTTGAGCTTTCCATAGCGATCTCCTGGTACGAATTTGCTTTATTGAACCAAGTATCATTTGCCTTAACTATCTTCTCCGAATACTAGACTTTTAATTACTCCTGTGTAAATAATATTTTTTTTTAAAAAAAATAAAAGCGCCAAAACCGCAACAAATGGGGGGTGGAAACTAAAACATAGCAAACGAGTAGCTGCAAATGTGTTCACACGGCACTGGTAAAGGTTCTGTTTTACTGTCGTACCATTTAGAAATCATTTTCAAATCGGTCCGGTTGAAGTGACGTTAACGCACAATTTCGATCTGGTGCCGTGTGAACGCAACTAGTTTTTTTGACTTTTATCGCCGTTTTCAAATCCCTCCGGCGTCGCGTGAACGGGATCAAAATGTTGTGGTGCTGTGTGATGTTCGACCTATTAGTTACATACCCGCAATCAAACTAGTCAAAACATCTGTGGGAAGACAATGTGTGAACACAACATCCCCTTCCAAGTCGTATTGTTAATTTGGTATCCAGGCTTTGAAAAGGTTTCATATGAAGCTGTTCAATTCGAATTTATTTTTCAAAGCTTAGGTTTCGCACGCACTTAATCGAATAGCGTGTCTACTTTTTTCAATTTGGCACTTCTAAGGTTTTTTTGAATACAATTTTTGAGAAAACAAGTGGGTCTCGGTTTTTTAAAATTTTGGCCTTGAAAAGTATTAGATCGCCTAAAATTTCTAAATTGATTGCTGTAGGAATCGTGTCAACACATATCAACGTGGGAAGGGTGAAATAGAAGTAGTTAATTGTGAAGTGTGTAATTTGTCGCAGCAGAACGTGAAACGTTAGCCGTTTACTCTCTGTTTAGGGTTTATTCTCTTGTATTGCGGTCAAACTAGTCGTTTCGTAATGCCGTTTTCTTGTTTCCTTTGAAAATTTGACCACTCCATGCTGCATTTTTCCAGCTTCGTTGTGTGGAAGAACTGGAACGACGTGGTCTTAATCAAGTTGGACTATATCGGGTTCCTGGGTATGTTTATCAAAATTAACTGTAGCGCTAATACGATTTCATTTCTGACGTTTATTTCAATTCCTACGTTCTTTTCAATGACTCTTTCTTGTCATGCTTGAATGTCCTATCTAATTGAAATGGAAGTTAGTCCCTGTTTGGGGGATTGTGAGGAGAACTTGTGAATCCTGAAAAGAGTTTGAGGTCGTGAGCGATTAGTTAACTTTCGTTCTTCGGTTACACTGAGGTTCGGCAATTACAGATGATACATGTAAAACAACTGTTGTGTCAAGGGGCCCTGAACTCAGTTTATTCCTGGCATCCAGTGACCTTGTTCCGCGACTAGTTCACATCATGTCAGCGGTCGGGGGTGGTAGTTCATCTCAAGCTCTGATGACAAGGACCCTGAATTCGTGTAGAGTCAGGGTTAATCGATTAGAGCAGCGTTAGCCGATTAGGGTATGCAGTAGGGTTAGCGTTAGTCAAAAGGTACACTACCGCTGAACCCAATGTTAATCGTCATTGTTAATGTAACAGATGAGGGGGCTTGAGGGCCGAAAATGGAGGTCGAATTGAACGCCGCCGTTTTGAGTAAACTGGAGGGCAAATTATTGTTCTCTAGGCCTTTTTTTATTCTGTTCGAGAACCTCGAGGTCGAACACCTGAAGTTTGGGGAATAGTTTTGTGTTTGTTTACGTTAGTTGTTTGGTAGAAAACAGCTACTCTATTAGTTGGCTATTATTCTTATTATTGCGTTAATTGTTTAACATTCTTTTTAAAAAATCAAAAACAAGAGACAAAAGTGGCCTTTGACCATGACCTTGAACTTTTCATCCGGGCATGTTTGTTTTTGCCCCCCAATTTGTCCAATATGGTGACAATTGATTTTTCCCCGTGGATGAATGACGTTTAGCAATAATGCCCCCACTGGTTAACATACGATCTCTATGATCTGCGCTCCCGTGATTTGAAGTATTGGACCGCGGGAGAGAGACACTGAATGCCCAAGATAAAACGACCAATTGAGAGATCAAGGGGCATACGAGATGGTAAATTTTGTAAATGGCTCGATTGTAATTGAATTTCAGACGCCGTTTTGTGGTTTTATAATACTCAATTAACTAAACTTTTTGACGTCGTGCACAAATGATTCTGAACAAGATAGCCCAAGCGCAGGAAAATATCCCCAACGAATCGTTTGTGGTTCTTAATTTTGTCCAAAACTACCGGTCAGTTTTCTTTCCTTTCCTACGCCTACCGACCACCCGGATCAATGGTCTACCACATTTGTCCGTAACTTCAGGTGTGATTATTTTAATCTGAATTGTTTCAGTGGAACCACCTCCATAAGCATCACATTTTTTGCGCTTCCGAGAATGTCGAAAGTGTTCAGGTGAAACAAAAATTAACATACAAAAGCTTGTGCGAGTACGTATCACTGTACTTTGTAACAGCCTAAAGACTGAGTACCAATCAAAAAGTAGAGCCAAAAATTGCGAACGAAAAGGCCTTTCGGAGTTTTAGTTGCTTGCGACGTCAGTCTTAGTCCTTTCGCAGTCATAAAATTCCAAACCGTGTTTCTTACTGTATCGTCGACGTAACTTAACCGAAAAAGATGACAAATTTCAATTATTTAAAGGAATATAATCAAGACCTGTTGTAATGTCGGTTATTACATATTTAATAGGCTATTTTGGAGGTGTACATCTGAGCATTTCATTTAAAAAGGTAGCTTTCATTCCCGTCCAGTAAAATTCATTTTCATGCGAGGTTTTGAACGTTGATCTCGTTTAAGGGCAGTGGGAAAAGGGAACCCGGAAATGCCCCTATCCAGGCGAATATTTTATGGCGATTTTTGGTTGTGTTAAGGTCTGTCCACACGATACGATTGTCGTATACGATTCCTCACTTTGGCGCATGCGATTATGTCTTAAAAGCACAATTCCTGCTTGCGAATGTTGCAATTGATCCTGAAGACTGAACAACCATATACAACAGTCGTGTCGTGTAAGTGAGCCCTTGGCCAATTTTCAAAGTTGAGCAAGCACAAGAAACAACCTCTACCCCTCCTTCCCATAACTACTACGTCGTCTGCTTTACCGCGGATTTTAACATCTTGTCTCTTTAGAACCGAAACTCGAGTGCGGGAACTCAAAGCTAAATTTCTTGAAGGACGAGGCTCTCCGGATTTGGTAAGTATTGTCCATCCTCGCTATCACCGTCAGGCACACACCTATTGTAATTAAGCTTTGCACTTACAGAACTTTATTACAGCAGTTGTGTACGATCTCTTGTTCCAGACTAAAGAAACCGACGAAAATGTAATATGTGGAATCTTAAAAGCTTTCCTTAAGCAGTTATCGGAACCGCTCCTTACTTTCGTCTTGCATCAACGATTTCTCGAAGCTGCGCGTAAGTATTAACTTAGTTACTAGAGCGTAAGTCAGCAAATAATATCGAACTTCACACTGAGACTCTTTAAAAGAGCCCCTTGACAAAGATATGCAATGCTGTAAGCGTGCACTGTAAGTAACGCTATTGTTACACGACACAACGACTTGTGAAACCTGTATTGGCATTGCAAGACAGGCTTCAGACACATCACAACGTGTAAAGGCCCGTTTAAGCGGTTTCAACATTTGCCCAACATTTGTTGAATGAAATGTTTGGATCGTTTGAAGGGACATTTCAACAATGTTGAAACATGTTGAGAGTTGTTGAAAGCACGTTGAAACAAATTTGAATGTGCTTCAACATTGCTTCAATATTTTCTTTGTTTTCAAAAATGTTGGGCCTTGTTGGCGTCGTTTGAAAACATCGATTCAACATTTCTTGAACTCACGCATGTGCATTTCTTATCTATTCGTCATCCAAAATGGCGTCACACAAATGTTGGCACAATGTTGTGCGGATTGTTGGCGTCGTTTGAACAGCGTCTCGCAACATTCTGGAATATTTCAAAACAATCACCCAACAAATGTTGGGCGAGTGTTGAAGCAAATGTTGTAGCCGTTTAAACTCTCCAATGTCATGAACCTGTATCGGTGTTTGTTTCGAGATAGATCTCAACAAGAGTTGAAGGTTTAACATTACGCAAAGATAACGAGTTCGTGTCACTGACATTGCACCTTGTAGTACCTTTCGCTAAACATGTCTCGAAACGTAGCGAAACACTTCCAGCAATCAGCCAATCACATCAAAGAACAATTAACATGGTCAGTAAACATGGCGGACGATACCGATCTTATTGAAGAAAGTATTCCTCGCACAGATGACAAAAAAAGAAGTATCTTCTAAGTCAAGAAGTATCAAGAGTTCTAGAACGTGTTTTCTTCTGTCACATAATTCAGCGGTGACATTCGTGGTTCGAACGTTTTGCGAGCTGTACCAAGGCTGGAAAAACAAATGCAAGGTCCGGTGCCAAGGCTTCTCGATGCACGTTTTAATGATCTTGTCATACTATGGTACGAGACATGTTTCACAAACTCGTATCGTGTAAAGGTAGAGAGACACTATCGCTGTCGCTGGGAACGCGTCGCTGAAATCGCTGAGTCGCTAGCGAAAAATTTCAAAATAGCGTCGTTCGAGAATGTTCTGATAAACACATTGTGCTTCGTGCTTTATGATATGTCGTGGAGGGACTATAAGAACGAGAAAATGAAGTTGAATGCTGGAGAAAAGCTGTTTTCCACCAGGCAAATTTTATCGCGTGAATCAACATTACTTTGTGTAAATTGGATAGATTTCTCATTAGTTACAGCGAGAGCCTATGAGACTGAAGAAAAAGTCGCTCTTCACGCGATAAAATTCACCTAGTGGTAAACAGTTGTGTTGTTCAATTTATTCGCTTTATCGCTAGCGACTTTTACAGTATGTCTAGCGCCTTGTCGCTGAGTTCCAGCGACCCGGCGAAAGCAATACTAGCTTAAAGTGTGAAAAAGTAACTCAACGTAGTACGAAGCTGGTTTTCACCTGTTGCTGCCAGATTGCTCAAATGTGTTTTTTCTGAGGGCCAGATTAGGAAGTGCACGAAATTTAAGGGGCCAGATGTGATTTGATGCAGTATTTATTATTGCTTGTAGGCCGTATATTAATATATTATCCTAATTTCGTCGTCAGTTTAATTTCTATAAAATTAACAAAGAAGTTTTTGAACGATGCTTTGTTACTCAACTTCGTAATAAAAAAAAAAAAAACTATTGTAATCTTGAAAGTAATACAGACAAAAAGGTCTGTTCAGGGAACATATGTCTAATTCTTAGTCTAAGGCAAATAGGTCAGTGGGAAGTGTGAAACACAGTTTTGGTTGCCATAATAGCATTGAAATCATCTTGAGTTATTTCACCATAATTAGCCACTCTTAACAGATCTGTGAGATGATTGTTAGTCAGACACGTTCTCTGTTGATTCTTGATGTGATTCATGTGTGAGAACATGGATTCACTAAGATAAATAAATCCAAAGATGGTCAAAACAGTAACAGCAAGTGATGAGTTACTCTTTCTTGTTGTTGTTGATATCCAAAACTCTTAGGGGGATTCCCGTTCTTGTGCTGGTAGAGTTGCCTGGATATCACAAGGTTTAAGTTGCAGAGCTACTACAGACATGTGGCTGAAGTAGTACTGTAGTTGATGAATCCAGTCAGTGACGAACTTTCTCAGAAGCCGGTGACGAAGAGATGATTGAGCCTTCAAATAGTTAATCAGCTGCACGACCCTTGTTATAACAGCACACTGGCTGATGAAACCAAGTTCTAGAAACTTGACGAAGATCCCGTGAAGCTAACACTAAAGTGTGAAATCATTATTAAGAACTTTTTAAAGGAACTGAATAAGAACGGTATTATCTCCGATGGTCACTATCGAGATCTTAGTCCTACCGGTTCTCGTCCAGGTATTTTATACGGTCTTCCTAAGATACACAAACTTAACGTTCCACTTGGACCCATTCTTTCTTCTATGCGTTCTCACTCTTTTAACATTGCTAAATTTCTTGTTTCTTTACTTCGTCCATTTTCTAATAATACTTATTCCGTGTTTGATAGCTTCTCCTTTGTTAAGGAATTACTCGAATTACCTTTTAACACTAATGAGCTATTTATGGCCAGCTTTGACATAACATCTCTTTTCACCAACATCCCGTTAGATGAAACAATTGAAATCATAATTCAAAAGGTTTTTACCAACTCTACTAAATTTCACAGTTTTTCTATGTTTGAGTTTCGAAAGCTTTTAAATTTAGCGGTAAAAAATTGCCATTTTCTGTTCAACGGCGAAGTCTATCAACAAGTTGATGGCGTTGCCATGGGTTCTCCCCTGGGACCTCTCTTTGCGAATATTTTCCTTTCTCACTATGAGTCTGTTTGGCTTAATGATTGCCCGTCTAATTTTAAACCGTTGTTTTACCGTCGTTGTGTTGACGATTGTTTCATTTTATTTCGTTCTCCCGATCACGTTATTCCGTTCCTCAATTATCTCAACTCTAGGCATTCCAAAATAAAATTTATGCATGAATTAGAAGTCAACAAATCCTTGCCGTTCTTAGACATCAATATCGTCCGGTCCAACGGTTGCTTTTCAATTAATGTTTACCGCAAACCAACTTTTACAGGTCTTCTTACTTCCTTTGATTCCTTCATTCCGTTTTCTCACAAAAGGGATTTGATTTTCTCTTTACTTAACCGCTGTTTCAGTATTTGCTCTACATATGTTATTTTTCATGCCGAACTAGAAAAACTAAAACGCATTTTTATTAACAATGGTTATCCGGTAAAACTTCTTGACAAGATGTATCGCCTCCTTTCTAGACAAAGTCTTCTCCAAATAAACTAAATTGCTTACGGCTCCCAAACGTGTTGTTTACCTCTCTTTACCATTTACTGGGTAACATTTCTCTCATATCCGAACTCAGATAAAAAAAACTTTTCTCATCCGCTTTTCCTCACATCAACATCAGGTGTGTTCTCACCCGTCGGTTAGACTTACATTTTTTCTCTTTTAAAGACAAGATTCCTCTACGCTTAAGATTGCATGTAGTTTATCATTTTACGTGTCGAAGCTGCGGAGCTTCGTATGTCGGAGAAACCATCCGGCACCTCCATACACGCGTATCTGACCATATGGGAATCTCACCTCTCACAGGTAAAAAGCGCACTAACCCTCCCCTCACCAGTATTCTTTCACACCACCGTGACACGGGTCACCCAGTCTCCTTTGATGATTTTAAAATCCTTTCTTCTTGTCCTTTTGAGTTCGAACTTCTCTTACGAGAAAGTCTACTTATTCGCAATCTTAAACCCTCTTTAAATGCCAATATCGGCTCAGCACCACTTTTCCTTTTATAATTTCTTCTTTACTCTTCCATGCTGTTAGTGTTACTCATGCCTGTAACTTTTATTTTTAGTACGTCCTCTGATTGGTTAATGCATGAATATTATTACACCCTGTAACTATATACTTAGGCTTTAGGCAGTTATGTAAATCATTCTCTGATGATGTTGTGATGAATACAACGAAACGTTAGAACTTTATTAAATATTACGATTTTACTTCTGTGTCCGACTCGATGGCTTTCGTAAAGATATCTTGCTGGGCTTCGATATTCCTCTTGAGATAACAGCACCCAGATCACCTGACAGTCTGGAGCACAATACTGCCTGATTTATGATACAGTGAAAGAACATAATTCTGTCATTGTCTCTCTTAAGTCGTCCTGCTAATCCACCAACATTTCCTGACATGGCTGGAGCACCATTTGTTGAGTCTGAGATGAGTTTTTCTAATGGTAACTCTTTTTGTTGCATTCAGTTAATAAGAGCCATGTAGATTTTACAGTTGTGTGCTCTTCTAGTGGAAGCACAGTCAACAGCTGTTCAATAAAGTTGATGGATTCTTGATGACAAAATCTTACAAATACTGACAACTAGGCCATGTCTTCATTGTCTGTGGACTCATCAATAGCAAAGGAATAACCCTTACCCTTCGGATTATATATCAACTTTTCAAAGACGTGGTTACTGATATTTTCGATTCTGCTTGTGACCGTTTTTCCCGACAATGCCTGGTGTCCAACTGCCTGATTTACTTCGATGTTTCCAAGAAACAGTCATGCATGCAGCTTGAATACACTGTTTAACAAGTGGTCCATAAGAGTAAGGCACCATGGCCTCACCTAGAAGTGAACATATTTTCAATGAGGCTTTATTAGATCGCTTCTGTACCCTAGTGAAACTTTCTAAACCTTGTACCTGTTTGGTCCTGCTGGCTTGTAATCTTCGAATTTTTTGCCTTCGAGCTTTCGCTGCCAATAGGAAATTTTGTAGCAAACTCACCATGCTTACTTTCATGATGCCGTTTCAGATTTGTGGCTTTATTCACAATTATAGTAGCTTGGCATATTAAGCACGCTGCCTTTTGTGAAGCCGTATCAAATATGAAAACAAATTAATCCGTTCACGAGTCATTGAACAGCCGATTCTCGCTATCTACTTTTCTCTTCTTCGCACCTGCCATTGTGCCATATGCCAGATGCTAAATCACATAACTCATGGACATGCAAGAATGTTCTTGTGAGTTATGGAATGTAACATTGACCCTTGATAGGCAGACCTGGATCGCTCTTGGCAGTGACCTTGGTCCGGATTTGTCAAAACTGTTTTTCACATTTTCCTTTAAAACAATTAACTTTTTTTCACGCAAGCCAGTCCCCGAGGGCCAGAAATATACAGCTTGGGGGCTAGATCCGGCCCGCGGGCCGCCATTTGAGCGGCCTTGCTATAGAGGCTAAAAAAGCTGGCCTATTTTCTTCTAAACTGGTATAGTTTCGATTTGAAAAATATAACACATATATGAAGTAGTCTGTGTACTACTTCATTTAAATTATCCCTTGTTTTCTTTTTCGACATATGGTGGTATCCGACAAATCCGGGTGAGGTAAAATGGTATTCCTAGCATTCCTAATTAACTTCTGAAACTCACATTTATCTGCACATCGACAGAATATTTTCGTCAGAAATTTTAAGTTTAATTTTAAAGCATGTGTCCAGTTTATTGTTCAGTTGTGAAGTTAGAGACAGAACCAACAGCATTTTTAAAAATCTATTGATTCAACTCCATTTATTAACTTGTGCACACCTTGACGATCTGCAGATAGTCGTTTAACTATTTCATTGCGATATTTTGTAGTATTTCGCTATAGTATTTTCTCGTATTATTTCTAATATGATAGAAAGCGCTGATGGAGATGATGCCCTCGTATTCCAAGCAGTTAGTGAGCTACCTCAAGCTAATCGAGATACTCTGGCCTATCTTATGGTCCACCTACAAAAGTAAGAATATTAACTTGTTTGCAAGATTTAAATGTAAATTTAAAGTTAAGCTATGGTTATTTTTTTACGGCCACATGATATAGCTAAAGTTTTTGCAACGACGTTTTTGGTAGGGTAGTCGAGAATAAAACTGAATAAAAATATCGAAACTCTGCTACATGTAACAATTACACAGTAAACCACCTTCTGTCATTCCGTGCTACCTCGCAACACTTCATAAACACAGAAACGTCAATGATCATAAACTCCTCTAAGGATTGTAAACAATTATTTACAGACACTGAGGTGAATATATATATATATATTTTTTCAAATTTTTGAAACAACTATAAGGACCGTCGACAAGTCACCTGCTCGTCATTTTGCAAACAAAACATTTTGAACACATCCTGAGTGCATATGTCAATAAATGAGTAAAAGAAATACACATCTCTGGATACTTTATAGCCAAATTTTGTTGCTTTTTTGGTACTTTCTGGCATTGACATTCGTTTATTCCAAAGAATTTTCTTTTTCCGTTACTGACACAAAGCGTGACACCACCTTGTTTTGCTCGGAGCTGAATAGTGCAGGATATTCCGAGATAGAGGAACCAATCAGATTGCGCAAAAAGCACAATTCACCTGCTAGGTATATGCTAAAGGGGCTTATTTGCTAATATATGTATGTGGCTGTGAAGAATCACGTATCCATATGATATGGCTCCTGTTTTTGTCCACTTTGGTTTGTAACATGTAGCGTGGCGTTAGTGTGTCTGCGGCTGGGAATTTTGAAATGACCCAAACGTCATCAAGATGTGATTCCTGACTAAATTGTTCTGTTTGCATGCTCAGTCATTTTAACAAAACAGTAAATAACTGCGGAAATGTTAATGCCAATTGTTATTGACTGTATTGTTTTGTGTTGATCTTTTCAGGGTTTCGCAAAGTAAGGAATGCAAAATGCCCGTGTCTAACATTGCTAAAGTCTTTGCACCCACACTCGTAGGCTACAGCAGCCCCAATCCTGAACCAGTGCAAATGCTGAGTGAAGCAAAATTACAGCCAAAGGTGTGTATAAAAGTCCTTTTTTCCCCTTTGTCCACATGTTGTGTATCTACACACATGCAGGTCGGCATCAATTCACCTGACCCATTTGGATCTGCACAGTATTTTTGTACTTGTCGGGCTGCTTATTCGTATATTTGCGTCTGCAATATATACTGGGCCCTAGTTACTGGGGGTTTTTTACCAAATTTTGTTACCAAATTTTGCACGTAGTTTTATACTGCAACCATCTGTTTTTTCCCGAATTTTCTGGTTTTTGTTTGATTGTATTGTCGGGGTTTTTTTCCAAACTTTGGGGGTTGTCACGAACCTTCATGAACTAACCCTCGTAGATACGTTAAATGCTGTTAGCGTTCAAGAAACCAGCCTTCCTGGAATATGAAAATGTTTAGCCTTATGAAAATGAAGGAGTCTGGTATCAAGGAGGTTGCTATAGTAACTATTCGAAGATAAGCGGGGAGTCAAGGACTTAACTACTAATATCGTTGCCCAGTTTCGTTACCATTTTAATTCTAGTTTCTTAGATGTCAAAGATTAATTTAGTTGATCTAGCCCCGCGCAACCAGTTACGCCATCACGAAAAATGGCGAATGCTTATATCAGCAGGGTTCGTACTGGTCCTCAAAAGCCATGAAAGTCTTAAATTTTCGGGGTTTTTAAAATTAATCACTCAATTAAATTTTATTTTTGATGCTGCCTTTCAATAAAGCTGGTACTAATTTTAAATGGTAGCTATGCATCTTTATAATATTCTTTATTCAAATGAAATTAGAGATGGCTATTGATTTTCCGGGCTGAAAGCGCAATCGCAATATAAAGATCAGGGCCCAGCTCAGAATTCTTAAATGTATCGCCATAGTAAAAGTGGCAACTCGAAAAGTTTTAAAACATGTCAGCAAACATGTTTTAAAATTTTTTGAGTTGCTTCTTTTACTACGACGATGCATTTAAGGATTCTGAGCTGGGCTCTGATCTTTATATTGAAATTAAAGATGATTTAAAACGCTCCGATTGGACGAACCTCTTGTTCTGTCATAGTACAGAGACATGGATGACGTCAGGAGAACTCGGAAAAAAGCTTGGTTATTGTATAAAACAAATAGAATATTACTTTCGTGTAACAATCATTTATTAGGCACCTGAAGATCTACAACGTCAACTTCAACGACGACACCCTTTAAACAAAAGAATTCTTTATGTAAAACAAGCAGAATCAACAATTTTTATTCTCCAGAGCATTCTCAACATCGTCGTCATTCTGCTTATAACGTCTCTCTGATCATTTTCACATCTTAAGGACGACGTCGGTTCGCGGAGTGAGAAAGGCTGTTAAGCTCGAATTCAACACGAGATTTCAGTCTTTTCAGGAATCACGAAACAAGACACAAGTATCAAGCATGGTGGTCAATAAACCTAGGTTTCTTTAAATGCCGAAGTTTTAAAGAACTTCGTCGTTCATGTGGACGCGGTAGATCTTAAAGTCTTTATTAACACGAGGGTGTGACAGCGCCTTTTGTCTTGTCGAAGTTGTCTACAAGTAGAGTGAAAGTGAGCGAAACTCGACAGAAATAAACTTGTTGCTACTAAATCTCAAAATGGAATAGTTTCCTTCGATTATTTGCGGGAAGTATCATAAAATGAAAAGAGCATTTCTCACAGGAGGACCAAATTTAGATGTCTGTGGTAAACACTTGCTTGTTGAACCTGATGATGACTCGATAACAGGTTAAAACATTCTCCAAAATATTTTATCAAAATACAGTGTAACCCCGCCATACGGCCACTTTTTTTCTTTTTGTCCCGGCGAAACGCCCATGCATTTTCTTGTAAGAAAACCCCGTTAATGCGACCAACGTCCACATTGTGAAATCCCAAATTGTATAGTTCTTTATAAATTCACCTCGTTCACATGGCCCCTCAAACAAAATGTGCATTCCGAAGGACAGATAGTCGTAAAAGAAAATAAATTTTGAAAAACAATAACTATTTTTTTAATTGAAAAAGTCTGACATGTCATATCGTTGACTTTTAAAACAGCCATTTCCTTTTCAAAGTCTGGAATGTAATACCACCCCTATTAAATGACAAAGAATAATATCCGTTAAAGAGCAAGATGATCAAGTTATTGTACTCATACAGAACAAGTTAGTCGAAAGTCACAGATTTGTTTTCAAAATCCTGTTGGAGAGTTTGGGACCTTTGTTTTGAAAAGGACACCATGTAGCAGATTGTTTCCGTTTACAGAATTCAGTTATGTTTATCTTATTGTGTAGTTCCGTTTTAATTAAATTATATCTGCATTCCGGATGGTTAAGAACAATTGTTTAGAAGTACAGTTGTGGTATAATAGGGCAAGATGCTTACGGCGCGTTGGTGGCCGTATTAACGGGCTTTTACTGCGTGACTTATCTTGAAATGAAAAATCCAGTTTCTCTACGCCTTTAATTATTGTTCTATATGTTACCCTCACGTTTAGGTTGTGGAACAGCTTCTCTCTTTGCCAGCAGATTACTGGAACCAATTTCTCCACGTCAATGAAGAAAATATCAGGTCACCACCTTATAATCCGAGCACCCATAATTTTGACGGTACGCCAAAGACACCGCAAGCCATAAATGGTATGGATTCCATTATTTTTACCCGGTTACGATAACGTGGTTTCTGTTTGTGGAAAATTTTGGCACCGCCAAATTCGTACACGGATTATGTGGCAACCGGGTTTAGTTCACTCTTCTTCACCGGATACTAGTGGATAATCAAATTGCAACTTTACGACAGGTGAAACGTCGTAGCCATGGTGCTGCAAGGCTTCCACGGTGAACCACTGCAAAAGTACTACATGGACCAAGTGCAGTTTAGCGAATGCACCTGAATTAATTAGTTAATCGCGGGCTCAACTCACTGAAACCTAACTTTAAAGTGCCTGTCCCGTGTGTGGGGATTTTCCATATTTGTATTCTTTGGATTTTCCCGATTAAAAATGTAATATATCTTGCTTTTCTAAAATTTCATCTTCATAGAGATTTTTGAGGATAAAGTTCGGAATTTTGAAGTTTGGCCGGGAGTAAAAACATCGGTAACTATTTACCTGAAATGACGTCACATTGGGAACGACTGAGACCAGCAGTAGGTGATTTACATAGCGCAAGGTTAGGTTTCTGTTAGAAAAAGTCAATTATTATTTTGAAGAATTGCTCAGAACTGTTGCAAAACGTCCAGAAACACTTTCAAGAATGTCTTCTTCCTCGAATACGGATTATAGTCGAAAAGACTCTGGGTCAGACGTCATTGAGGTCGAAGGAGGATGCACGACAAATTATGTATCCAACAACGACACTGACGATAGCGTCCAACCTTACCAAGGAGAACCTTTGGCAGACGAAGAATGGATGTCCCTTTATAACAAAGAAAGAATTGCCGAAGAAGAGCGCTTAGAAGTACTTCGGAACAAGACATGACAGAGAGAAAGGTGCGGTGATATTTCGACTCTATTTTAAAGTCACTGTCAAACCAACTCAGTTGGTTTGACAATACATAACCGTGTATTTTGCTGGACCAAATATTTGTTCAATGATTACGATTCCCACCTTGTTCTTCGCTTACTAGGGGTTCTACTGAACTATTGATACATTCAAGACTGAAGAGAAACGTAATGACAGTCTCATACTAGTTATCCACTATTTCTGATCTTTACAACCGATGCCGAAGTACTTCTAAGCGCTCTTCTTCCGCAATTCTTTCTTTGGTATAATGGGACATCCATTCTTCGTCTGTCAAAGGTTCTCCTTCATAAGGTTGGACGCTATCGTGTCAGCATTATTGTTGGATGCGTAACTTGTCATGCATCCTCCTTCGACCTCAGTGATGTCTGACCCCGAGTCTTTTCGGCTATAATCCATACTCGAGGAAGAAGACATGCTTGAAAGTGTTTCTGAACGTTGCCAGAAGAATCTGAGCAATTCTTCGGGATAAAAATCGACTTTTTGTAACAGAAACCTAACCGTGCGCTATGTAAATCACTTACTGCTGTTCTCAGTCGTTCCCATGTGACGCCATTTCGGGTAAGTAGTTACCAGTGTTTTTTCTCCCGACCAAACTTCAATTCCAAACTTCAACCTCAAAACTCTCCATGAAGATGAAATTTTCGAAAAGCAAGATATATTACATTTTTAATCGGGAAAATCCAAAGAATAGAATATGTAAAATCCCAAACTACGACAATAGCACTTTAACGATAACCGAAAAGGTCAGTGGTTGTCAGCGTACGTGCTGCGTCCGCTAAACTGCACTTTAAAGCAGAGACACTATCGTGTCGCCAGGTCGCTTGGGCTCAGCCACAAGGCAACCAGCAACAAGTGACAGGACGCACTGTAAAAGTCGCTAACGATTAAGCGAATAAATTGAACAACACAACTGTTTTCCACCAGCCAAATTTTATCGCGCGAAGGGACTTAGGTTCTCGACAGTAACTAATAAGAAACCTATACATTTTACACAAAGAATTGTCGATTCACACGACAAAATTTGCTTGGTGGAAAACAGCTTTAACCCAATCTTTTCCCTAACATTCAACTTCATGTTCTCGTTCTTATAGCCCGTCCGTGACAAATTGTAAAGCACGGGGTACAATATGCGTTTATTAAAACCTCCTCGAACGACGCTAGTTTGAATTTTTTCGCTAGCGACTCAGGCGATTTCGTGTGCTTCAGCGATTTGAGCAACGCGATCCCAGCGACAGAGCGACAAGCCTTGGTAACCACACAGATGTGTCGCTAAGCTCCAGCGGCACGGGGACAGCGATAGTGTCTCTACCTTTAGCCGTATCACATTCGCTGTTATCTAATTTTAAAAGTATGTATTTCAGCTTACATCTATAACAACAATGACGACAAGTTTAGTCGTTAGTATGTTCATGATGTTTCCGATACGAAACATGACTACTCATTCTCCTGGAAAACAAAACCCTTCTAAAATTCGTGCTTTTGAGGACAGACAAAAAATTGGCTAGTTGAGGTGCTGGGCTTATAACTGGCTTGCCTTTTAAAACCACGGCATTGGTAGACTATTGAGAGAAAGATTCCCAAAGTTAGTTGACTGTTCTCTGGCTTAACTGTGTCGAGCCATTGCCAAAGTATTTACGTTGAAACCTAATCCCTAACAAATCTCTTAATAAAGATTCGGTCATAGACCACATTTCTTCTCCTCTTGTAAAACCTAAATTCACCAACTGTGTAACACAACAAAATGTATTGGCCACTCTCCTGATAGGGGGGAGATGCATGCGCCTTCGACTGTTTACTAAGTCTCAGATCCTCAGACTCAATATTAATATACCAACATGCTTTTATTATTACAGTTCCAAGTTGCAGTATGCTGGGACCAGTTGAAAGTGCGGGCACTCCTGACGGCAAATCCCTTAAGAAGAAGGGCAGTCTTCTTGGTCGAACCCCTCTTACGCCAAGGTAAACTTGAATGACCTAGAGCAGTTTTCTTATTTAGAACGTTTCAGGAATCGTCCTAAATAGACTTCGGATATAAAAACAGCTTACACATTTTCTGTCTGCTTAATGTACTTTGCATAGTCCATGTTATGCTGCATAAAATCATAGGATCAACTTCGAGCATTAAGTTGGAAGGATTAGCCTGCTTGAATCATAGCTGCGTTCTTATATTCACATTCGTGTTTGTTCTTGTGACATGTCTTTATTCGTTCATGCTCTTGTACTGAGGTTCTTACTTATACTATGGTTTAACTGCTATTTTTAGATTCGGCAGTAAAACAAAAAATCCCAGCAGAAGACCCCATCACTTCTTCGACTCGCCAATGTTAAAATAAACCAATGGTGAATACAACTGACTTGTCGGTCTTCTATCGATGGCCAAAACAAGTGAAAAGCGGGTATAGCATCAGTGAATAAATCTGGACAAACTTATAACCACTCTACTGAATATTAGGATATTAACTCGCTAAGCTTTTCGCTATTATGTTGTTAGTATTAACAAATATTTTAGTAAGACATTTAAATTAGCATGTCATCTGTCTTATTTTCTTATTCCTGTACGCAATACGTATGAGTTGCAGAAGTGATCTTTCTTTCTTTCTTTCTTTCTTTCTTTCTTTCTTCATTTTTTTTTTTTTAATTTTCTGCTTTTGGGAACATTTGACGCTTTGAAACGTGTTGTGTTGGATAAAGTATTTAGCAGTCTAGGGCTCATCTGCATTAACCCTTTGGTTTGCCTTTCATTTGTTGCTTTTTATTTTGTTAAAACATGTATATTGACTTTGAACGATGTTGTAATGTACTCTAAACTGTTAAAGTAATTATAAGTTTTATAAAAGATCAAAGTTGATTTGAAGCGTTTTTCCTACCTCTCGATCGCCCAACAGTATACCGTCAGAGTTAAACTACAAGAACGTCTGCTCTTAGTCAGCTACATCCCTCAGAGCCAATGCCCCGACATGGATATATCTAGCTAAGAACATCATATACCCCGTACTTTTGATTCCATGGGTCAAATTTTATTCGATTTTCTTTGTTATTCAGTGCCATACCAAAGGGTAACACTAGGGGGCTTGCCGCAGGCCCAAAATGTTATGGTGCGACATTTTCAGAAACAAAAATTCAACTTTTAGTGTCTTCTAGATACAAAAATAATTTTCAAAGCTCGACAAAATGTTAAATCAATGTCTCGACTTCTCATCGTTAGTTGACGACTTTATCGCTGTCAAGGATCGGAGAGGTCCGTTTTGAATTTTCCATTACATATGGAGTAATGAAAACAAAGAATTACAAAAAAAAACTCACTTGTTTCTAAAGAAGTACCTCGATTAGTTATACACCCGTTCTACAGGTGTACAATTATAATTTTTAGAATTCTAACGTCTTCGTTTGAGCATCAAAACACAATAGTAGCTCATGTCAAGTCTGTCAACAGCTTTTTATTCATTCAAACTCTAATAAACAAATACATAACAAAAGGCCATTCCACGCTTCGTGCGAAAAGTAAGACTGGACGAACCACGTGGTTGTTTTTCCAGCACAATCGTCAAATTCTTGACTATTTTACATGTCTCGAGAAGTACTGTTTGCTACTGGCAATCAGCGATGACTCCTCCAATTTGTCCTTCTGGTCCGGTTGCCATGCATGTTTCGCAACTGAGGATTTTTTGAGCTCGACCTTAAAACAGTCGGACATGTACATAAACTTCTCCCTCTGACCTGTATTGCTCAAACCGCACTTGCATCGAAAACGGTAAACTTCAGAAGGCAAAGAAGGGTCAGTCCAGATCAATCGAGTCTTTGTGGATATATAATGCTGGATAACGTTTTGGGATACTTCTGTATTGTACCCCACAGCACGAAGAAAGGATCTTTTTAATCTTGTGTGCTGGTCCAGTATATTTAAGACCGACAGATAACATCACTTCATCCATCGGTTCATGGCCAAGCAGATCTCTTCATGCTTGAATGGCTTGACCTGGAACGTCTTTGCTCCATGGGCCCTATTGTGAGTAGTGTAGTTACTACAGAAGTTCGGTGTAAGATTGTTTTGATCGTGTGCCGAAGTCTGACATGCTGAAGATTTTATCTGTGGATGGTGCATAGTTAAAAACCTGTTGGTATGTGTTGACTTGCAATAGGTCGTGTAGCCTAAGGTACCATTATAGTTAATAGTAGGCGAAAGATCCAAAACCGGAATCAATTCTTTATTCTTTTTTTCCACTATAAATTGAATTGAAGAGGAAATGCTATTAAGGTGATTAAGAACGTTACGTAGTTCAAGACATCGAGACCAACCGCACAAAGGTATTGACTTATCGTTCACAAACCTGATTTCAAATGCCACCATTGTACGAGCTTCGGTAAGTTAAAAAACATGCTCCTCCTGCTGGCATTTTTCATTTAATTTTTCTCAATTCACAATATAAACATGGCAAACCATTATACAGTCGACTCCCGATAACTCGAACCTTCAAGGGAAATTGAAAAAGGTTCGAGTTATCGGGAGCTGAGAACAAACTTCCGGAAATAAGGAAAAAATGGTGTTTACTGTTTTTCTATTCATACAGAGCACATTTTAATCAATCTTAATTACAGTATAGAGAAGTCGAGTGAAATTGGTGCAATATATTTGTTAATCATTACTGTATAAATGAGAACGTAACGTGAAACAAAAAAAAGCAAACCAGCAGGAGAGATCCGTTCTGCAAACTTTGCAGGTCCAACGGGAACGTGTTACTGCTACTGAGTTCATGAGATTTACATTTTCGGGAAATAGTTATTACGCTCTGACGCTTCTCAACTAATCTATTACGGTCTATTATTCTTGAAAGGTTTCTAGGGTACGATTTGAAAGAATCGGTATCAACCTCCATAAACAAACTAAACGTCTGTAACACGAGATGGGGAAGGAATGCAAGTGCCATGCACACTGCACTTCAAGGGACACAAGAAGTTCATTGACATTTTGAAGAAGGAGTTAAGGAGTAAGGCTTTATGAACATACAGTGCACTGTAATTAAGTGTATCCTAAATCAGAGAAACCTGAACTGGACTGACATGTTTGGTGTAATATAAAGACTTCATAACAAACTCAATGTTTAAAACTATGATACACTGTTTTGTTTTGTTTTGTCAGGTATTGACAGACATGGTTCGAGTTATCGAGGGTAAAATTATATAGAAAAGAACCTTAAGGTAAACAAAAATTGCTTCGAGTTAGCGGGAGGTTCGAGTTATCGAGGGTTCGAGTTACCGAGGGTAAAATAACTGTAAATGTTTTTCAAAAATCAAGGGAAATCAATTTTGGTTCGAGTTAGCGCGAGGTTCGAGTTAGCGAGGGTTCGAGTTACCGGGAGTCGACTGTACTAGTAGCGTGGCTCCACTCACATTTTTCGGGAAGCCATCCAGAAACTCAAACCTTGACCATGGAGAATTCTGGCGCTATGCGAAAGCCTATTATTTTAATTTTGTATTTTAGGCACCAGCATGCTGGGCTGAAGCACTCTAAGATGTTTTGTGAAATATTTCAGGTAACGTTATCAGTCCACTAAAATTTGAAGAGGGGGCCCAATTTGGCCCCAACCCGGCATTTTCCTCTCGCCCACCGCAAGAAGCGCGATGCGAAAATTCTAATCTCGACTAGCGTGGAGTCTATTTACACGCCTGGATACGTAAAGATGACAATTTGTAGTTTTAAGGTAAAAAATTTCCAATTCGGGTTGTTAATTTGTGGCCGAATTGTGTATGTTTTTCATTTATTTATTTATTTTTTTATTATCTATTTGTTCGTTTGTTTTATTTGTTTATGTAGTTTTTGATTGCATTCACTCCCAGTTATTGCAAAGGCGATTTGTCTATAAAAAGTTAAATTCTACGCTTTTTGACAATTTTGAAAAACCATCGATCTTACCAGAAGGGTGGGCGACAATTTGTTGTGTACACGTATTTCCAAAACACATCTTTAATCCGGCAGCCATCTCGAACGATGGTAATCCCATCGTCCTTCACTCTCATCTGACGTGAACTCAACTTCTTGGCGCCAAACAAGGACAGTGTTGAAAAAGTCCCACCTGTGTAGATCTGCAAGTAAAAAGCCAAAAAAGGTATTATTTAATAACTGAATAGAATTAAGTAAATTATCACTTTAGTACGTATTTTATAAAGTAAGATGGCATATAAAAAGTTAAAGTGAGTACTACAATTCAATTTCTGAATTCTTAAGGTGACAATACACGGATCAATTTTTTGCTTATTCTGTGGCCACCGGTTTTTAACGTAACGCGTAGCCGAAACAACATTTCGTTCAAAACCGTTCATAAATAACATTTATTCGCATGAATTTTCTTCAGTTTCACCATATATTGACGTTGCACGTGTTATCACTACCAGCCTACACTCTGGTTTTGTGTTTTATACACTTGTGTCGTAGTGAATAATTTATTTTTGCTAGTTATAGATGAGTTTTACCGGGCAATTTCCTGTTTCGAGCCCAAACGGAAAAGCTACTCCAGGAAAAAGAGAAATGGAAGGAGACAACACTTCTCTTGAAAAATCGCCAGAATCCGCAAAGAAGCACAAACGTTCGTTGGTGAGAAAAATTAACTCATTCCTCATTTTATATGTCAACCAAACTAACCTTTCTACATTATGGAGTCACCTGGTGTCATACCATAATGATTCAAAACACCATTGTTTAAGCCATTTTGCCTATCATTACTCATTGCATGTACAGCAAAAGGCAAAAGCAATGCTTAAAGCTCACTACTCAAACATCCTGCTTTTGTCTCATTCTTTGAAAAAACAAGCCAACAATCTAACATGAAAAGGCTATATTCATGACAACATTTACCCTCATGAAATACAATTGAAAGCCAAGAAAATGCCCTATGGTACCATGTTTGTATGAGTTTTACAGTAGCCACTGCATTTGTTTGGAATAAAACTGCATGGTGTTACTCAGAATAAAAGGAAAAAACCAGCTTTAGGGTGGAAGGGGTGATTACAGTTGTTTTAACCAATTAATTATCTTTGTATCTTCTTCTGGTGAATAAAATCACCAAAAAGTAGCAAGAATAACTTCTGAAGGGCAGTGATGTGGCCGGACCTATATTTTTTGTGGGTCATATGGGCTATGGCTATAAAGAATTTTTGTCATAGGAAAAAGCCTACTAGTTAAGTTTTGTGTTTTAGGGTCCAAGATACTGATTCAAGACATTTTAAAAAACATTTGTACGACATTTCATGCAATAAACTAAATAAACTGATCAGACAAAGTAAAATTTGGGGGACATGGGCTCTCCCTGGTCCCTCCTTGGCCATACCATTGCTTAAGTCCAGTATAACATGTGAGTGAAAAGGTTAACCCCATGTCTCTTCCAGAGCTTAATATAATCTGATGTGACCAGGATAAATCCAAAACTATGCCATAGTACATGAAATGGAATGTTTAAGTTGTACCTGCAAAGGTGATTTTTTGTATTTTATTCTGGCTAGTGCTGGACAAATTTAAAAACAGAGGTACATACCAGCAGACATGGAAGGAATGGGTTGAACATCATCTTCTTTTATCAACTCTCCAGCTAACTCTATATAATTTAATTCAGAAAAGGAAAGGTCCCAGCCAGTTGATCTTGGCAACAAGTGTTACTGTAATTATGCTTGAACACCTTGTTGTGGCATGCTTTTAGTTCACTTAGCTCATTAGAAGACCAAAAATTGCACATAGTAGTGATCCTATGTAAGAAAAGGAAACTATATCAGTAAGTAGAATTCTTGAGGCAACATTTGCCCAAACTCATTTGTTTGGATTATTTTTCTTCAGGACCAAATTCAAAATGGTAAAACCTCTGAAAACTCTGTTGAAGCTCAGCCAGATTATGGTCCAGGTAATAATGACATGGTAATTTTTTTGTACTTTTTTATCTCAATTTCTTTTAGAGGGGGTTGCTTCAACCAAATATTTTGCTCTAAGTAACTCTTGTGAAATAATATGGATACATCTTCTTTTATGATCAGTGATATGTTTATGAGCATTTTTTGTGTGCATGAAAAAAGAAATAATGGAATGGTTAGATTGCCTGATGGGGAATGCCTTGCATAGTTATGGCAAATTTTGACCTGGAGAGTAAGCCTACTTAAAGCTTGGCATTTTTGGCCCTTTAAGGTTGATTCTGAGGCATTTTTTGTAGTTTGGTGCAATATTTGATTTTCTGGTAATAATGTGATCAGTTCAGTGAAACTTTGGGGCAAAAGTTCTCCCACATCACTCCATGGCCACACCACTCCATGGCCACACCACTGTACATCTTTCTTTTTATAAAAGCAGCCCACATTTGTATTATATATTTTTCAACATATTAGTTAAACATTAACTTATTCTTTCATGTTGTTTATTCTTCAATTATACTGTATTATTTGTTTATGTTGTTTGGGGTGGAAGGTAAGAGAGGATGGGAAGGCTAAGGATGACATGAAGCCAGGTGGTGGAAAGTAACATGAGAGAGTGCAGGTTGAAAAGGGAAGATGCAAAGGATAGGGAGAGGTGGAGGAGGCTGCTGTGTAGAGCTGCCGGCCAACCCCTGCATGAGCAGGGAAAACTGCCATAAAATGACTGTTGTTGTAATTGTTGTATTATTTGTTTATGATGTGTCAGAAAAGTGAACTCATTATATATATATATATATATATATATATATAGGATCAAATTGCACATGGAATAAATGTAATTGCAGCACAACAAGGAAACAGCTTCATTTTCATTATTTTATTTTTATGTTTACTGAATATCCTTGAAAAAACTGTTGAAGTCCCAATTTGCACATACAACTCTTCTTTGTCTCAGTCATGCTCATAGTCAGACATTTATGTTGTTGGTACACACTTAAATGGTGGATCATACAGACTGTCCAACCATCTTGATTTTGCTTGAAAATCCCAAATCCTGATTGATATGCTGTCAAAATAGGAAAAATCCTGATTTTGACATATGCTTTAAGGAACAAGAAGCCTAAGAAGATATTTTTGTCAAATTCTAATAGTGCAGACATCCTTTGGAGACCTGGTTAAAAAATGGCACCAGTGGCAAGCAGGTGAACAAAATGAACAGGACACAAATTAGACTGGTTGCCTTTTAATAAGTCAGTAATATCCGATTTCTTGTACATCATCCCAATGAATATGTCTCATTATGAGGAAATACAACACTTCATCTTTCATTACTGTAGCATTTTTTTATAAAAAAAACCCAAAAAAACAAAAAAAAAAAAAAGAAACGCAACATGATGATCAAGCTACCAAGCATTTTGGACAAAAATTGTAGTCAGGGATTGCTAGATGTGGTGTTTATAGACATCAAAACCCCAATTCAGCAAGGTCTTTGGGTGGGACAGCCTGATCATAGAACCAATTACTGGTGCAAAATTCTGGTGACTAGGATACATGAGGGCAGTGATGTAGTGAGTAGTTTCTTGTCAAGAACAAGCATTGATATTTTCCTGCAAATAGACATAACCATGGCCATTTACCTGTTTTTTTTGTATGTTTGTTTGTTTGTCTGTTTGGCATGAAACTTTGAAGCATGAAAGTTAACATAACCAATGATAGTAAGATAATTGATAAGCCTTCTATGAAACAAATGATAACTAGTGATTTCAATAAGCACACCATATAACATCACAAATCTGCCAGCTTGGATTTTTATTGATACAAGCAAAACTATTTTATTATTCAAATTGATGTGAAAGGATGAAAAATTAACTTTTGTAATACCATGATGACCTCCATTTCAATTGTTCTGAAGTGGAGAGTTAATCCCTAAATTCCCTCTGCATGCATACTGTCACCAATTTACCCTCAAAAGTGGGAAAATTTCTGATTTTCCCGAACATCAAATAATACTTTTAAATTTAAGCATTGAACAACTCATTTAACCCTTTAAACCTGGTTTCCATTAAATTGTTAGAATCGCAAGAATCGCAATCGCAAGATTCGCAATCGCAAAAATCGCAATAATCCTATATTTGCGATTAGTCGCTTGAGTCGCAAGAGTCACTTCGACTCACGTTTCCATTGAATCCAGGGGCCGCGGAGGCGGGGGGGGAAGGCTGGGGGCTTCAGCCCCCCTTTTTTGGAAAGAAATTAAATATTTCAGTATCGCTTTGAAAAACGTCTTAACCATGGTGAATGGTTATACAAGACAGTTCTGAAAAGAACTGAAGGAACCAACACACAGAGAGAAAGTAAATACTAAAAAGAAGCACTATGCATTTCGGCAGACCACTCTTCAGGTGCAAACGTCTGCTAACTGTTGAGAAATGGGTTATCAGCTTATATTTATACCTGATGTTAAGGCAATGATGTCAACCCACGTGGGAGGAATTAAACATCAAAATAACGCCAATATACATGGATTCCATAATCTTTACAAAGAATGCTGAGCAGCACTTTACCAGGATGCTAAATTTGGAGTCTGAATAGTTATTGGCACATCTGTTTGACAACAAGTGTCGACCGATTGCCGCCGAGTCACAATCGTTTGAGCAGAGTTACATTGCCTTGTCGGTTGATTTCTTAATGGTACGGTCTTGTTTCGTATAACACTTGGCACACGTTGCTTGATCCTTTCACTGAACCGTTGAGTTGTTCTACCTACATAGCGAGAACCACACTCGCATTTTAGTTTATGATTTTAATTATCCGATAAACATATCCGATATTTGAGTGACCAGCTGATAGTATTTTAGTTGTTCCTGTTAATATAACCATTGTTTTGTGATTTCTGACTAATCAGTAAAATAAGAAGTGTTCACGACCGTCTCAGAAATATTGCATTTAATTTTTCCAGGGGATCATGCTATCGTCCCCCACTCAAAATATCGTTCCGCAGCCCCTGAAATCGCAAGAGTCGCGACGACTGCTACGACACGATTTTTACGATTCTTGCGATTTAATGGTAACCAGGCTATATTTACCACGCCGCCCTAAACCGGCCGGGACGCGCCTAGGCCGAATTTACCACACCGCCCTAAATCGGCCGCAAAAATATCGTAACTTTCGCTTCACCTATTCCTTCCTGCTTTAGGTTTTTTTGTCTTCTTTGCCTGTTTTGAATAGTTATAAGAATATTGACCAATCACTTTTCAGCTTGTGTGCATAATTATGTATATTTTCAAAGCTTCTATGATAGTTTTCCTTCGCGTGAGTAATTTCACGCTTCATGTCCGCCATGGTGGCACGGGAAGTCATCGAACAACAACAGTTACACGGTATTTTTGGTGAGTCTGATGAAGAAGAAGACTTCTTCGGTTTTGAAAATCCTGGGGATATCTCTGATATAGAATTTGAAGGAGTTACTTCTGAGTCACATGATGAAGAAAGCGACGAAAGTGATGATGAAAGGTAGACATGACTCAACCTTGGACCTCATCTTTGAGCGGCGCTAATGCAGTTTCGCACCTCACCCGTATAAATGCATTGAATTTAGATAAGTTATATGTCAATCGAAAGCTTATTACCTGAGGATTATAGAGATACCATGATATCACCCATTCACTCAAAACGTAGAGTACTGTAGCCAAAAAATACATCCCCGTTACTTAGATTGCTATGCGAGTGCGATACAAACTTTACGGTCTTGAGCCCTCGGTTCATTCGACGTTTTTTGACCTTCACGACCTTAAACATGTCTGTTAAATTTTGAACGGGGGGTACGAATGTTTTAATAATTTAACGATAATTCGACAACAACCCAAAGGTAAGATTTCCTTCGATTTCCAAGTATCGTGTTTGAGGATGAGCCAAATGGGAATGAAAACTTAAGAAAGTAGCCCGGAATGCCATCGACTACAGAGAGTATGTTTCGTGATCGACCAAGTTTACCAAGGCTCATGTCAATTTCTGTCAAGTCGCTTCCCACTTCACGCGTAACATTCGCAAGACAATTTTGAAAGTGATTTAAAGATTCAGTCGGTAATTCTGTTTTGTTCATTAAGTAGATAGCAAGCTACAGTGTAACGTATGTTCTCTGTCGTGACTTGGTGCACCGATCTGCTTGAGGCGAAATGTGGCTTAAAACTTTGACCGAAGAAAATAAATCAACATTGTTTGGTTACGTATTAATGCATGCAGTTATTACTGAACCAGAAATCGGCAAACCGTAGAAACACGATAAAAAGTTTGACAGTGATCAGCTCAGATTCGAACACAAAAGCTGTTAGAAAGAGCCATAAAGGAAATGTTGCTGTGTAAAACTGGAAAATAGTTCCGCTTATCTAGCAAAATGTACAGTAATTAGTACTGACCATGTCGAGCAAGCTTGAGTCATCAGGACGAGTTTAAACCTATCAAAACTTTTACCCTGCAAGAAATTAACGATGCACTTACTGCGCGAATAATAGAACTTCGCCGAAACTGGATTATTTGTAGTAATTGCTGGAACGGTATTAGAAATAATAGGCAATCTATGTTGATTATACGTTGCGCTAATTTATTTCTCGTAAATTTAGTGCATTGTTAATTTCCCAGGCGATGATATGGTACGTACTACAAAGAATATATAGTAAGTCTGAGTGATATAATAAAATATTCCGACTATTTCATGTAGTAATACAATCAATCAATTAAAAATACTTTATTAAGAAAATTAGGAAAAATTACACGGTATCATTTCATTAAAATGCTCTTCTAATGAGCCGTGTACGATAATACAATTTAAGAGAAAAACAAACAAGCCTAATAACAAATACTTCATACATATATACACAAATATTCTTCCATTAACAACAACATATTTATCATAATCATTAAACAAATCATTCTTACTATTAAGATATATTATAAATCCCCTACCAACGAGACAGTCCTACCGCCAAAACAGCCCTACTGGTTACTATAAAGAGTTTCTAAATGTCCGAACGGTCGGCTTATTTCTCACCATTTCCGGAAGCCCATTCCACAAAACAGCTCCACGGTAGCCAAAAGATCGCTTGCCAGCTTCCATTTTAGGCCTCGGTATATAAATATTGCTAGTGCAACCCCTCAGATTATGTGAATGTATTTGAGAGGTAGGTTCAAAGATTGAATTGAGCTCTTCAGGAAAAATATTATTCATTCCTTTATATACACTTACTGCCAATTGTTTGGCACGCTTCTGTTCAAGGGTATCCCACCCAAGAGTTTGCAGAATGTCAGCTGATCTAACATCATAATCAGAAGATGTAATTATCCTTCCAGCTCTATTTTGTAGCTTTTGGAGTCTATCAGAATGGATTTTGCCCAAACAACCCCAAACCTCACTACAATAGTCTAGATAGGGTAATACTAGTGCATTATGCATGAATATAAGTGTATGATGGGGAACAAGACTTCTATTTCGTTTTAAAACTCCAAGACCTGCCGACACCTTTTTACTTATTTCATCAATATGTGGATGCCAATTTAAGTTTTCATCTATTTCTACTCCCAAATACTTATATGAGTATTTCCTTTCTATGGTTTTATCATCGATTTTAATGTTAAAATTATAATTAAGACTTCCAAGTCTTTTTTGGCTAGCTATAATTGAATATTTAGTTTTTTTTAGCATTTAGAGTAAGCTTGTTAGCTCTTAGCCAACTTTGTGCTTTCTTCAAATCACCATTTAAAATTACTTCAAGCTCCTCGGGGTTGTTCGCAGTTGCCCTCAAACACGTGTCATCTGCATACATCATCATAGATGATGCACACCCACATGTTGGAAGATCATTTATATAAACTAAGAATAATAGGGGTCCCAAAACTGAACCCTGAGGAACCCCTTTTACAAGGGGTAGGAAGTGAAATAAAGTACCATTTACATTTGTGCATTGCTTTCGATCGGATGAATAAGATTTGAACCACTTAAGTGAGTTAGAATCAACCCCATACAATTTAAGTTTTTCTGGAAGTATATGATGATCAACGGTATCGAAGGCTTTTATGTTAAAACTGTTCCAGACAATTGCTCTGCAATTTACACTATGTACAATTCCGTAGCAATCTGACGCCAAAGTTCGAAAGAGGTTCGTTCCCCAAATCTTTGCATCCACATGAATTCCGCCATGTAATCGGCTATCATATCTCGGTTTGTCGGACCATTATGAGCTTTAAATTTGTTCTTTGTTCGCATCCACATTGATTCGGCATGGTTGGTGTGAACGCCTGTTAAGAGGTCGACAAAATGGTAGCTGTGATTAACTGTGCCATGCTGATACCCGATGTTCATCAGTTGGTTATAAGCACCCCACATATCAGAATGGATAGTGGTACCCGGTGCTATCCACTGCTGAATTATTGGAAGGAGTGTAGCAGCATCTCTTTGAGGAACAGGAATAAGAAATCCCTTTTTCTCGATCGGATCATAACCACCAAAAACCCATTGCTCCTGGACACGATGGCCTCGGTTGTATTTTCTTCAGGCAAATAAGCTTTCGTCGATCTCAACCACTTTTCCCGGTCCTCCCAGTTGCTCTGGATGATTTAAGAAATATTGAAAGCAGACATCTCTACAAAACTGCTTCCAGTCGATAATTGTATGTTCTCCACCAATTTCCAGTTCTTTCATTATTTGCTCCTGAGAGAACCCTCGAGTTGTGCCACAGTCAATGCTCCAAAAGTAGGTTAACCCGATGATTTGCCACAGGTGGGATTGCTCGAAGAAACTTCCATTTGTAGTGCTAAACGTTCGTCTACATTCTGAGCAGCGCCAAGCAATTTGGTCAACAGCTCGACGGTATATGCCTTCTACGCAGCCCACATTGCAAAAAGAGCAATCCATGCATTTTGCCAACAAGCCATACTGCCGACACCAGTCAACGGTCTCCCTCACGCGGTTATAAAATCTAACGCCAAATCGAAACAGTGTCAAGGACTGAAACTCTCTTTCGTCAGGTAAATTGTGTTGAGCATTCGCGACCACCATTGTACACCGTAAGAAAAATTAAAATTCCCGCCACACACAAAAGAAATTAATTTTTTGTATTTTTTTATCCCCGGCCACTTAAAAATTAAGATTAATAATCGAGGCTTTTACAGGTATGTACTGCATTGGTTTCCAAACATATTTTTAAAAGACCAAACTTTTCTTCGACACTATTCATGTCTTGTGTGGATGTGGTCACTGTCAAACTTTTTATCATGTTTCTACGGTTTGCCGATTTCTTGTTCAGTAATAACTGCATGCATTAATACGTAACCAAACAATGTTGATTTATTTTCTTCGGTCAAAGTTTTAAGCCACATTTCGCCTCAAGCAGATCGGTACACCAAGTCACGACAGAGAACATACGTTACACTGTAGCTTGCTATCTACTTAATGAACAAAACAGAATTACCGGCTGAATCTTTAAATCACTTTCAAAATTGTCTTGCGAATGTTACGCGTGAAGTGGGAAGCGACTTGACAGAAATTGACATGAGCTTTGGTAAACTTGGTCGATCACGAAACATACTCTCTGTAGTCGATGGCATTCCGGGCTACTTTCTTAAGTTTTCATTCCCATTTGGCTCATCCTCAAACACGATACTTGGAAATCGAAGGAAATCTTACCTTTGGGTTGTTGTCGAATTATCGTTAAATTATTAAAACATTCGTACCCCCCGTTCAAAATTTAACAGACATGTTTAAGGTTGTGAAGGTCAAAAAACGTCGAATGAACCGAGGGCTCAAGACCGTAAAGTTTGTATCGCACTCGCATAGCAATCTAAGTAACGGGGATGTATTTTTTGGCTACAGTACTCTACGTTTTGAGTGAATGGGTGATATCATGGTATCTCTATAATCCTCAGGTAATAAGCTTTCGATTGACATATAACTTATCTAAATTCAATGCATTTATACGGGTGAGGTGCGAAACTGCATTAGCGCCCTTTGAGCAACGTCAGAGTTGAAGCGTTTGTTTCTCCCATGAGACCTACTTTCCAGCCACCATAAAATCTGTCTGCCTTATCCTTATTTGAGAAATTGTTTGGTGACGAGATTATCGATTTGGGGTAGTGAACGTAGGGAAGGCTGTCTTTCAAATAGATCCTTGTACAGATCCTTGCTTTCTTTTACATCATAGTTAACCGAACTGTAGATATGTTTTTGTAAATAATTTTTGAATAGTATTTAATTAATTGTTTGAGTTTTTCATAATGTAAAATGTTCAAAACTGATGGCTTGATTCTGACTAGTGTAATCAAAATGACGGTAAATTCAAACACGCTATTGTCAACGTATCATTAAAAATGTACTTATTCTGTCTAAAGCGTCAACCTAAGTGTAAAAATTTATTTTTTTGGTTATCACTGACACTTTTTGTGTAATTTTTGTGTTAAAACACCCCTCCAGTTTCTACTTAGCATGTATATTTTGTTTTGGACTCTGCCGAGATTGAAAATCCTGAAATACGGCTGGTAAATAGGGCCTGGGCACTGCCGGAAAGCCTGGTAAAGAGTTTTGGCTGACAGATGGTATAGATAAGACATGTTATTGTGAGGATAGACATCGCGTATAGAAGTCAGATCGACCTGTGTAATCATCAACTTAAGAGTGTTTAAACATTTGTGTATTTGAGTTGACTTCATTAAAGTAAGAGTAACTGGAGCGAATTCCTGTAGTTCTGGTGCTAAAGAACCTGAACGAGACTATCACAAGCAGTCTTGCCGAATCTATCTAGCAATCTGCTCTAATCCCTCACCTCAAACTTTCAACCCCTAATCCCAAACATGGAATCTACACCAAACGATGTGCTGGTATCCACCATGAACAATACTAACATCCCAAAAAGAACTTCAAACAACACCAAGTAAATTTCGTCGGTCATCATGGTATTACAAGCTAATACCATGACGTGTAGGGAAGTGAGTTATTAAATGTGCCTTCAAGCCTCGGGAGGTTTGTGAAAGTCCCTCGGGCTAACGCCCTCGGCACGTCCCCAAACCTCCCTCGGCTTTCAGGGACATTTAATCACTAATTTCCCTCATGTCATGGTATTACTTATAATAATCAAAAACTGTGATATTACTAAAGTAAACAGAAAATATAATTGATGAGTGAAAATTGTGAAATTTCAAATGAGTCACTCAAAATATTAGTAGATAAGGCAATCACCAATGAACAGACGGAGGCGTATAGTGCAGCGGGGTGAGGGGAGTATGACACCCCCTCACTTTTTGGTTAACTGGTCGGTAAAACGCGAGTCTGTCGGTAAAGCACGACTTCCGTCGGTAAAGACCGTTGGTAAAACCGGAAATCGGGAAAGCCGTGTAACTTATACCTGTCGTCGAGTAATCTGTTCGTGTTTTCTGATTATAAAAATTCACAGTTGGGAGAATTGACTTTATTGAAAATCGAAACTATTCTAGACATTACCGGGCTGAAAAAAGTTAAATTTAGTTGGCAATCAAGCCGTATGATTAGGCCGACAGCTGAAACTGAAAAACACTTGGGAAATGTGGATAAACCATCTTTCCTTCCGGTTTACGCAATGGGTAAACGCGTAAAAAGTTTTCCCAAGATGGGATCTTTTGTGATCTTATATCTTTTCCATCACACCTACATCTTTCCCACGGATGGTTTCAATTTCGTGATATCAGTTTCCGACGTTTTTCACGATCTGATAGTCTGATTCCACATTTAAACTGTAAGTCATCAAGTCGGGAACATGCCTTCAAAAGAGCATACGAACCGATACAAGAGAACATATAACAACAGCATCGAGTGTTTAAACATACTGCATGCATGATTATGTTCAAACATTCAATGTAAGTTTACAAAATATGTTTAAAGCTATTGTAAACTGGTACTTCGATTAAGTTCCAAAATAGTACTTTCTAAAAACGTTCGAAAATTAAAAACGGATAAGTTTTTTTTACAAATTTGTAGTAGCAGTTTTGTCTTGATCACTTGATCACTTGACCACTCAGTATGTCACTTTACTATCTCGGCGTACGCACTCCCGAATCCTGACCAACTGGGAATAAACGGATCGGTGATCTCTTCGACCCTACGCTTTGAATTTATTTCCGTCGGTAAAATGAGGACTGGATAGTACACCCCCAACTCAAAATGGTCGCGGTACGCCACTGTGAACAGAAGTCCTGGAAATATATACTGCAATGCTTGAGTTGAAAATGATTTGCACATTTTGTGTTCCTGATCTCAGTGGAAGATCCAAGGGGAGGGTTCAGAGGGTTTAACCCCCCCCCTTGAGCTACCAAACAATGAGGTAATTCCTTGCCATAGTCTCCATGTTTACGTGATAAACTTTATTTGCACTTTCTTTTTTTGTATTGTGCGCACCATTTTATTGAAAAAGGAACCACCAATCTCTTAAAAACCTAGAATAGCCAATGGCCTGGTTAACCACACTCCTCAAAAACCTGGAATTGAACCACACCTGGCATGGCAAATCCCCCTCCTGCAAAATCCTAGATCCACCACTGGACCCCCGTCAGAATAAGATGAAATATGTTTTCTTTCTGATTACTGTTGTTTGTTTGTTTATTTATTTATTTATTTGTTTATTTATTTATTTATTTATTATTTATTTACCAAATTATCTCCTGACCAGTGGCGGCGTGGCCCACTGGGACACCGAGACATTTCCCGATGGGCCCCATGAGTTTGTAGTGTGTAGGCCCCAATGATTTGTTAGCAGAAGGCCCTTATGTGAAGCGTTATGTTGGGTGCAAAAACAACATAAACAAGACGTTTTGTGTAGAGTTAAAATTTAAAACTCCTGCAGCGGGTCACTTTTTAATCATCTACATTTTATTATCAACACATGTCATTATAGACGCATTTCATGAAGTCTGTTGTTTCTTCTAAGTTTTTATCTTAGTGAGTTTAAGGTTTTTGCATCTACAATTCACATCGTATTCTTATTGGCAGCAGTCTCCTCACCCCCACCTTACACCCCCTGCTAAAATTGAACCCTAAGCAAATCATTTGCCTGCCCCTATTGAGAGCCACGTCGTCGTTGCTCTTGACTTACCTTGTACAATGATCAAAATAAAGATAAAATGAATTGAAAAAAAATGAGTTGTCTCTATTCCTAGTTGACACACTGTAATGGAAGCATAGTGAGATTGCTTTGATATGACAAATTCTGAAAGGTGTAAGCTCTGCACAGATGTCTCGTCTGGACACTCTTCAGTTGCAACTATCCCATTTAATCAGGAAAGAACTGACAGTTAGTACAAAGGTTCAACAGAAACCGTTTTTCTGCTGACGTGCAATGAGATCGGACATTTTAATGCAATTATATTCCCCAATATTCCATGAAACTAAATACCAATTTAATTTAAATGCAATTTACAACAAGTTGATTCTGTTCAATCAACAGTTTCCCCAACGTCCCTCAATAGGGGTCTTTCGCTCTGGCTGGACCTTCATAGTTGGACCTCTGGTTGGACCTCTTGTTGGACCTAGTGCACATATATACCTGCAGGTTACTTGTTCCATCTGTTCTAAAACGCTTCCGTCAGTTCCAAATTTTAGAATAACGCTTTGACGCGTAGCCAGATTAAGCTGGGCAATTTGGCCCTTAGAAAGTTTTTCCCTGAAAGCTGGGGGGAAGTTGGTCAAAGTTTTAGGTTAGCATTAGGGTTAGGATTAGGGTTTGGATTAGGGTTTGGTTTAGGGTAAGGTTGAGGTCAGGTTGCTCAGATTACAATCTGGCCACGCTTCAAAGCGTTATTCTAAAATTTAGAACTGACGCTTTAAGTGTATTAGAACTGGTGGAACAGCTGTGTAGTTCCCCTGTTTATAGGCATGACCAGTGTATTCGATTATTTGGCTTTGAGGTGAATGTTATACACAATGTGTATGTGCGAACTTGGTGATGTTGCGGACACGTTCTGAAGTGCCTGTAGACAGTATGGATCCGTAGTAACTGATTTTAGCTGTTGCAGTATTCCAGGGCTTCAGGCTTTGTGACTTGTCTAGAACACGTACTGTGACCAAGGCAAAGCTAAATAAAGTAAAAAAGAGATAAAAGCAATAAACTGTAGCCTCAAAGTTATGCATTGTTGAAATCATCAGCTAAATAATGAATACATTTTATATCACTAGAACGCCGAAGATGGCTGTAGTGGATTTAAACTTTTCCGTAGTTTCGTAACAGCACGATAGTAGTCAGACATTTCAAATAAGCGACAAATTTTTTAATTGTAAACATGTTTCGGCATACTTGTAAACATGTTTCGGCATAAGTATGCCGAAACATGTTTACAATTAAAAAATTTGTCGCTTATTTGAAATGTCTGATTTAAACTTTTATTATTTAATGATTGGGAAGGTTTTCAAAAGAGATTGCTTTAGGACATTTTGTTGTACCATTATGGCTGGCCGTCGGAAATTCAAAGGATTCATTCTGTTGACAGACATTGAAGACAAGTCATCTCACATGGTGTTTGCTGTTGACAGCCTAAACCAAGAAAGTAAACATTTCTATGCATGTAATTTCAAACTTTTTTCCCCAAAAACAACCGTCAATTCTTAAGCCTACCCAAAACTATACTTTGTGTATGACACAAGGTTACACTGCCTTAATTTCATTATGCTATAGTATACTGCTGTAACTTTTCGTCAAATCATATATAGAAAAGTTTATGACAAAGATAAGACGATCACTCAGAATATGTAATGTTACTGTTCTGGTAATTCTGTCAAAACTTCAAAGTATTAAACTAAATTGAATCCATAATCAGGCATTTTGCTTGGTTTTCTTTTCATCACTCCGAAATATGTATTAATAAAAAATCGATACAGCAATCGCAATCTACTCAAGATTATGCCGTGAAACCCTTTCGTCTCTTTTTAAGATCGATTCGAGAATACATTTTAATTAGGAATGTTTGCCTGGTCATGCTGACTAGTTACTTCACCCGAGAGACAAAAAAAATTAAGTGCACATTTATCACACTGACGGTATGAAGCAACTACTAGAATATTCAGACCTCGAAAAACAATATGTAATCAGGGAAATTGCAGAAAGATAAATTATTTTTTGCACAATGTTTCGTGAGGAAACTCGTACTACTCGGCTTTGACAGTCTTGACATAAAAAATTAGCCTTTTTAAGTTATTGCTTGAAGAGATCTGGCAAAAGGAAGGTTAAAAGCACACTTGCGCAGTTACAGGGTCCTTTCATAAAAGGGTTTCTTTTTTTGTTGTTGAAACAGTTGAATGGTTTTGTCCTTGCATAAAGGTTCAGTTTCTCAACAAAAAATCGAGTGATTATCATGTACGTCGGACAGTGTAGAGAAAATAAAGGATACGTTATCCCGGTATAATAAATTAAGTTTTTCGATGAAGGAAGAAAACATTGTGAAAATCTGTTTACAAAACTTGCCAGCAAAATGGTCCATTGACGGCCGCCGTTTCCACTAAGTAGGAGCGTTATCACTCAACCACAATGCATAGTAACTTTGCCTACAAGGATGAAGATTCGTTAGATTAGAATACAGTTGTTTGTAGCTCTGCAGTTACTCTACTCATTTGCAGTAGGAAGCCTAGGAGCGATCGTGCCGTCTAGACAAATACTGCGGTGTAGCAGACTATTATTGACTTTAACGCACCGACAGAGTTGCGGATCCAGGTAGCCATGCTGCTGCAAGCCTGTTACATATCGGAACTATACCCTCATGACGTCACGAGACTGCGGAGGTAATGAGCTATTGAGCCATGGAGGCTTGTTGAATTTAAAGGGGAACAGTTGAGATACGTTTGGGTAAGGATCCAGTTAGAAATGGAATAATAGTGAAAGGAAGTTTAAACGTTTCGTTAAATTACATTTAAATTTGGGGCCATTTTTTGTTGTGAAAGGTGAAGAAAATTGGCCTCTTATTTTACAGTGTTCCTTTCGGGCTTTTGTCAGATGTAACTTCATTGCGTGTTGATCTTTTTTTTTTTTTAAATTTTTTTTTAGAAAGCTACCTTAACAAAGAATCATCTTGCGAAGCAGATGACATCACATTACAAGATGGGAATAGTGGATCAAAAATGGAATCAACACTCAGAAGTACGGAAAAAGAAATTTGGGTTTTCCTTGCTTTTCTGTTAATTTTACTTTTATTGTCTTGCATGTAACAAATAAAATATATAAAAACTATTCTTATCAACTCGAAGCCCAACCTTGGTTGGCGCTGTCACCAATTTGAGTTCCGTTTGGTGGCTTATGCAATTGAAAATGTACAGCAGATTGTACTGAAACCTCGATTAAGTACCTCAATTTCTTGTGAATGATCATAAGTCTTTAAATATTTGTTGTGTAATTTCATTCCTACCACCTCGTAGTTTTGAGGAGATAAGACTTTGAAGTCATAGTAAACTGTATGATAACTGGAAAGCTACCGGTATCTGGTCAATTTTTCATGTCAGTTTTATTAGTCGAGTCTACCCGTCAAAGTTGAACTCTTTTATTAGGGGCATGGTTGACTCATTTTGATTGCGGGGTGTCCAACTTAATTTACCCGAATATTGTATAACCTCAAAAATTTCCGGAATTTAATTTGATGCACGTTCAGGACATGTCAAGTGTAGCCTCACTCAGCTCATCCCTAATAAGTAAATTAAATGTAAACCAGTATCCAGGAGTGGTTTTGTCCTACCTTACGAAACCAAATTTTACCCGAAATTCGATGCTCCGACTACCCATTTTTGCCTCAATTTTTTGTTTCTTCACAAACATTGAGGTGTGTGTAACACACCCCCCACACACCCTCAAAGAATAACCGCCTGCCTTTTATCGACAGGTGCTTGGAACCATGCAAATCTTCAGGATCATATTTAGTCCTTCAATAGAGATGATCTTTGTACATAAAAATCGCTTTAGTTCAGCAAGTCCTTAATTTTCAGCAATATTTGATGCTTTAACTCGAAATGGTTATGTGTTGACCATATAATTGAATCCCTGTTTATCAGTGGTCATAGGCCCTGAATCTCCCTAAAATAGACAACTGCGCTGAAAAACAAACATGTATGTCTGTTTGGGTCTTTTTTTTATTTATATTTTATTTGACTACGCGGAAATGTTAAACCCGATTGTTTAGTCACAGATTATTTCGTCTCTTTTTTCATATTTAGAACTTGGCCAAGGTACGAAAATGTTATTGATGAAGTGGATACAGCCATTTGGGTAAGCAGATGGCTGTCTTTCCCTAATAAATATTCTTGCATTAACTAATTTATAATAGAATTAATAGATTAATTGAATTAATTAATAGAATTATTGAATTCTTATATATATTATTATATATATTAAATACATCATATAGGATAATTAATTAATAGAATTAATGGAAGGTTAATTCCTCTTTAATTATCATTGCTTGAGATAGTTTGGAGGTTTCTTTCCTGTTGAATTCACCGTTTAGCTAGTTTTTGAACCTTGTACATTCCCATTTCCATTGTATAAAAAGCTGCCCGTTGCCAATGGCCTCATAATTTTCCAGTGGAAGGTGGGTGTCACTTCTCGTAGCCCTGGGTTTTAGTCATTGAGGATAAATGTGTGAATTTAATTACGCATAATTAAGTACGCTTTAACTCTTTGCCGGCGGAATAATTTTACTGGTCAAGGAAAGAGTACCCGCATGTAAAGAGTGATAAACCATCTCAATAAACTCTTTGCAGGTAGGATAAGACTTCTATTATTTTACTCTGGCTAACATCAGACGATTTTACTCGTCAAACACTGACGTAGCCAGCCCGTTGGTTTTGAGCGGACACAAGCACATAGCTATCAATTTACCGAGGGAAATGACAGCCGAGCAAGAAGTGCAAACTTTCAGGACAGTGCGAAGACACGGCCCAGTAGAAGTTTATGAATTCTTGGCTCTCTGAAATGGTCTTTCCTGCATTTTAAGAGCAACTTTGCCCAGATCTGACCGAGCTGTTCCTCAGGAACCCACACCATGCACTGTTAGTGAAAATATTTCTGTTGCACATCAAGGTCATAAATTAAAATCAGTACTACACCTTTTGCTGTTCATTACCAGGAAATATGCTATCATCAACGCCAACCTCAAACTCATTAACCCAGAAATACATTCATTTTATTCAATCGATATTCATTAGCGTAGATGGGCAACCATTGGCATCAAAGAGTATTCTATAGCGCCAACAGACGACCATTAACCCTATTCTACTATACGTTAGGGATAATAAAATTTCAATTAGGCAAGATATTTTTCTTTGCTGGTAACGAACAGCAAAAGATGTAGTTGCGTGGGATATCCAGTGACGTCATTCACGTGCGTGATTGGCGGGCACGTGCCCGGCTAGGCCCGGCCTTGGATACGCCACTGTCGTCAAGGGGAAAGCGCCCGCAGGGCAAGAGTTAATCATGCACTTCGAAGGGTGATGAAAACTTCATCAAGAGTTTCGTATAACCACATTCTGGTAATAAATGTCGTCACAGATTTGGTGTTATAGTCAAAATTCTTACTCAAATCTACTTTTGGATTTGACCAAATTAATTCTTCCCTGTTCTCTTTTCCTTTGTAGAGAGAGCGAGGCGTTTGAGGCATTTTGCCCCTCGAGACTTGATGAAATTTTAAAGCAAGCCCTCGAGCTCGAACAGAACCTCGCGGAACAGAAGGAATGTTTAAAAAACAGGCTCAATGCAGTTTCTAGGACCCTTCAGATATCTTGAGAAAGAAAATGAGTTCGTCATTTTCTGCCTCATCAGGTGCTCCATATTAAAATGTCATGCGTGACAAATATTACTTATTGTTAACTTGAATACAAACAGGTGTGACATTATTGGGTCAGTTGTTATGCCATAGAACCAGTATGAAAATACATTTGAACCAAAAGCCAGTTAAACATAAATTGAGACTTGCCTCGTAAACTTCGAAGTTATTACTAGCTGTTATGTTCAACTCCACATTGCGAAGGCTTTGAAAATACACGGATAGTGATGTTACATGGGGGCTGTAAAATTCTCACTTACACTGCATAACCATAACCATAACTGAAACGACAAGACTAAAGAACTGTTTACACGCGTAATTCTTCTTGCGATTTTTCTCATTCTGAAGCATGCGATTGAGTAAACAACTCACCAAGGTATTATACAGTGTGGCTTTGGACAAATGAACCGCAAGCCAATCCACTCGATCGCATTTGTCAGGATGCGAAAAATCGCAGCAAAAATCGCCCGTGTAAACAGCCCTTAAGGCACCGTAGACATACGCCAAATCTGTAAAACATTTGTGAAATGTGTTTATTGTGGTAGACAAAAACACTACGAATACCTAAGGTGTCGTTGGTAACAACGACGTTGGGTCCCATACACACGATACGATTATTGCACACGATTACTCACCCTGGCGTATGCAGTTAACTCTCAAAGGCACAATTCCTGCTTGCTATTTGCTCACGAATGTTACGATACTTCCTGAAGACTCTTGTGACTGAATTGCATACGTCAGGGCGAACAATTGTATGTCACAATCATACCATGTATAGATCAGGCCTAATGATCAGCCGCATAATAACTGTGTCCTGATCTATCAAAGCTCCTGATTTCAGATTTTTTTAATGTTTTTTTCCTTTTTACAATTCACAGCCTGTTACTTCCGCAGTATCATGCTCCTTCATCATGAAATATTATTCGCCAATGTTTGGCTTGTTGGCGAATACCATTCCATACTACAAGTCTCACAATCTCCCTTGGTTAAAAATGTTCTGCTCATATTTTGATTATAAGTCAAAATTTACAAGTATGTGAATTACCTAAATTCGTCAAATCTGCTTGAAATCGTCTTTACCTTCTTTTTTTGGTTAAATAACCAAAACAAGTCTTCTTCGTGGAACAAAACAAACCATCACGTATTAAGCCTGGTTTCCATGTAATCGCTGTCATCGCTGTCATCGCTGTCATCGTTGTGATCGCTCCAAAAAAGTTACTCAGCGATGGTAGTGATCATATGGAAACCATGAACTTAACGGTCGTAGTGATCTTTGCGATCGCCGAGTTAATTCTTTTGAGCGATCACAACGATCACGGCGATCGTAGCGATTATATGGAAACCAGGCTTAATAGGAATGATTAATCGTGACTGTAAACAAGACAATTCAAAGTCAGTATCCTGCAGTTTTGCAAATGATTTGACCAGTAAATTGGCACAAGGTTTTTATATAGCGAAGAACATGGACAACAAACAGGAACAGAATTTAGGTTTCCGCATTACCATTGCATTTTATTAATTTATATTCGTGGAGACATGAAAACAACGCCGAAATGGACAATGTCTGTGAGACAAACCTAAAATAACCATAACGCATCTAGACAGTTGGATGAAATGGTTGTTAAATTAAAAGAAAAAATTGTACTATTAAAAAAAAGGGTAACACAACTTAAACGCCGTTTGGAAAAGCTCTCCTTACTAAGGAAAGTGATAAGAGTGAAATAAGAATTATGTTGGAGAGATGTTGAACCTTCGAGAAGAAGTCGAACTATTCATGGATGATTTAAGTGCACACTGAACGTGTTAAGGAATAACACAGAAAGTCAGAGGAAGAATATGAAGGAATTAGGCACCTTGTAAAAGGACATTCAGATCATAGAACGTCACTTTTCAACAATGGGGCAACTAGAGAAGGGTAGACATCAAAAAGCAGTTATTCAACAATTGCTTCAAATTTTTCAGTAATTTCAAGGAAGCAACTTGGGCTTGAACGAGATCCTGGTGGCTTGCAGTTCGGTAGTGGGATCTCGATTTTTGATCGTCATCTGATCTAGGAATGTTTTAGGGAATATACATGAGTGGTGGCTGAAAGACCATGACAAATGGCCAAGGTTGGAACACTACCAACCATGTGAGGGATGTTTAAAGTAAAATGACCAGGTAGACAGTACAAATAGGAAAGCCACTTCGTTACCAGTTGATGAGCAGAATATATCAACGAAGGAAAAAACAAATGATGCACAAGATCTCAAAAAATGGAAACGTTATCCAACACTGTTTTCTTGTCAGACGAGATTGGCTCGCATCCACACCAGGAAGAGTAGAATATGAACAACTTGCAACGTGGTGGTTTGAGAAAGATAACTATTATCGAGTTGCAACCAGAAGAAATCGAAGATGCCCAAGATGTAGTCCAGTGTCGGCCTTAGGGGTGTGCGAACCGTGCGGTCGCACAGGGCCCGCAAATTGGGAGGGGTCCGAAAATGTTTTAAAGTGAAAAAAATTTGAGTGTACCCTTTGGAATGCTACAACAGGAAATAAAATTACTGGTATCCAGTAATTTTATTATGTGTATCCACTTTGGAGCTCCACAAGATCTAGGGCCCTGTATGTTCCTCCAGCCTCATTAACTATTCCTCTTAAAAGATACAATTTTCAGAGCTTATTCAGGATCTATTCCGGGCCTTCTACTCTCAATACAGAATACTTCTTTTGGGGCCAGGAAATATGTATGGGGTCCCTTTTTCTAACACCAGGGGCCCCTTCAGAACCATACTTTTCAATGTTTTTATTGTGTTTAACTTAAACCTTAAACCAGCAATTTGGGAGCCTGAGACTCAGTGACGTACAGTGTTTTAGGCGACATCTGTGACTTTTGTCACGACGCAAGCATAAATGCTCGAACGGCCACAAAATTCATGGAAAATAAAATTCTGCGCTACGTCTATCAAACTTATCCCCCAAACATTGATGATTCTCCATGAAAATCTTGAACCCTTCCACCGAGTGAGCTGATACTTACTAGATCGAATCCGATCTCTATTGACTACTATCCTGTTTTATTAGTATTATTATTATATTTCTATGTCATTATACATTTTGTTCCTGCAGTACTGAAGTCATCCCATGACCTTGTGGCACTTGTGTGTAGTGCTTATGTAATGGAGAGTGTTCTTCTCAAGATATGGGCACTTCCCAAAAGAACGATCTTCTGCACCATTTCTACACTGACACTTCCCGGAATTTGGTTGATGTATTTCCCCACACCTTTCGTAATGAGACCTAACGCCCCCACTGCAACTGGAATTGTGCTTGTCTTCATTTTCTACATCTTTGTAACTTCCATTTCAAGGTCCTTATACTTTGATAATTTCTCCATTTGTTTAATTGAAACATTTCTTTCTGATGGTACTGCCATGTCAATCATGAGGCAGTTGTTAGCCTTCTTGTCCTTCACAATGATATCTGGTCTATTGGAATTAATCTCCTTATCTGTGTTGACTGGCATGTTCCATAGTATTGTGGCACTTTCATTTTCAGTCACTGTTTCTGGTGTATGATCATACCAGTTACCTGCAGCTGAAAGATGGTAGTACTGACAGATTTTTCAATGCAGGTATGCTGCTGCTCTGTCATGTCTTTGAATATACTCTGTCTTGGCATTATTATTATAATTATTATTATTATTATTATTATTATTATTATTAAAACTATATTTATACAGGATTTAAACCTTATCAGTATTAACAAATACTGCTATCAACAAAGGTCCTGTAGCTAATTAACCATATATAATAACATACATAAAAGTAAATAAAAATAAAACATACACTTAAACTAAAATAGAATCAAAGGACTAATCCATTTCATCTAAGAATTGTTTAAGATCCCTTTTAAAAAGTATAATCGAGTTCATTTGACGAATATGCAATGGTAATTTATTAAAAACCAAAGCTCCTAGGTAATAAAAACCTTTCCTAGCTGATTCTAGCTTAATTTTTGGTAAGACCAGACTGCTACGATTATTTCGGGTAATTTGTTGATGATTAGTCATTTAAAAATATGCTTTAAATGGTTCACACGAAAGACCATTTAAGGACTTGAAAACCAAAACAGACGTGTTAAAAATACTTGTAGAGCCAAAGTTACGCATTTTAAATTCAGCCTTGTCATAATTTAGACCATTTAATATTATTTTCCTTGCTAGACTTTCCAAATTACGAAACTTTGCTTACCACGATTCAGAAAGTTCTACATTAATGGAACAATCATGGACTGATAAATCACATGAGCAGAATATACTGTCAAAGAAGGTCTTATCTTTTCAAGCATTTTCAGTTTTCCCGATTTCTTCTTAACAGTCCAATGTAGATGCTGACTAAAACTGAGAGTTGGATCTAGTTTTACACCAAGATATACATACTACGAAGTACATCCAATTGCATTACCACCAATATGGATACACAAAGACGAGTTTTCTAGCTTTGCAAGGCGTTTTGCTGTACCAAAAACTATTGATTCCGTCTTATCTTTTTTGAGGTTGATTACCAACTGATTTCTCTGGAACCACAAAGCAACCCCATCCATATCCTCAACCATAACCGCTTCGATACCTCTAATATCCTTATGAGAAAAATATAAGATGGTGTCATCCGCATACATGATAATATTGGAGTGTTTTACAACTTTTTAGAGATCATCTATATATATCAAGAACAACAGGGGCCCCAATATGGAGCCTTGAGGAACAACGTAACAAACGGGATGGTTATCTGACCTATGGTTATCATAGACCACGACTTGTTATCGATTAAATAAATAATCTGTAAACCAGTTTAGCTGATTTTCAAAAACACCAAGCATCTTTATCTTCTGAATTAAGACAGCATGATCGACCATGTCGAATGCCTTGCATAGATCGATAAAAACTGCCCCTGTGAGTTTTCCACAGTCCATTGATTTCCTAATATGGCCGTGGTCAAATCTTATACTTGGATTTGTAATAATCTTGGCTATTGATTTTCCGGGCGGAAAGCGTAATCGTAATAAAAAGATCAGAGCCCAGCTCAGAATTCTAAAGTGTATCGCCATAATGAAATAGGCAAGTCAAAAAGTTTTATAACATGTTTACTGACGTTTCGTTGCCTCGTGCAACATCTTCAGAGTGTAGGTTTACAGGGATGAGAAAAAAAACTATATATATATGAATCTATAATTGCATATTGGAATAATTAGACGGCTAACCAATAGAAAACTGGGAGACGTGACAGGAAGTGACATGCATACGGAAGAGGAAAGCATTAGAATAGAGAAAGAGGTGTGGAAGAGATAACAGCTCAAGAGACTCACAAGAGACTCACAGCATCCGAATATTACGTTTACTAGTGAGTTAGAAATTGATTCTACACTTCCTTTTTTGGACACTTTGATTGATCGTTCTGATAGTTTTTCCACTTCGGTTTATCGGAAACCTACTTTTACCGGTTTGTTCACAAGTTTTGATAGTTTTATTCCGTTATCGTATAAGCGTGGTCTCGTCTATACTCTACTTGATCGCTACTTCAAAATATGCTCTTCCTTTCACCACTTTCACGCTGAAGTTCTTAAACTTAAGAAATTCTTGCTTAGGAATGGTTATCCTGAAATTTTTCTTGATCGCTGTATCCGTCTTTTTCTTGATCGTCTGTTTTGTCCCCCCACAAAAGATTCTGACTCTCCTCCGAAAAATATCATCTATTTTAAGCTTCCTTTTACAGGATCACATGCTTTACAGATCCGAACACAGGTCTCTAAACTATGTTTATCTGCTTTCCCACAAGTTACTTTGCGTTTTATTTTTCAATCTGGAAGACGGTTGTCTGGTTTCTTCCCTTTCAAGGACCGGACCCCCATGTTAATGAGATCGCGTGTTGTCTGCAAATATACGTGTCAATGCTGTGGAGCGTTGTATTTGGGCCAAACAAGGCGCCACGTACACACGCGTATCTCAGAACACATGGGGGTTTCGCCTTTGACGGGTAAGAAACGAGCAACCACTTCATTTCCTACTTCCAGTATCCAGGCTCATACTCGCCAGACCAATCACGCCATTTCTCCCAACGACTTTTCCATTATTTCTTCCTGCAGGTCTTCCTCTAAATTTGAACTCCTCATTCGTGAGAGTTTACTTATTTCCAAATACAAACCGTCTCTCAACGAAAATATCTCTTCCACACCTCTTTCTCTATTCTAATGCTTTCCTCTTCCGTATGCATGTCACTTCCTGTCACGTCTCCCAGTTTTCTATTGGTTAGCCGTTTAATTATTCCAATATGCAATTATAGATTCATATATATAGTTTTTTTTCTCATCCCTGTAAACCTACACTCTGAAGATGTTGCACGAGGCAACGAAACGTCAGTAAACATGTTATAAAACTTTTTGACTTGCCTATTTCATTATGGCGATACACTTTAGAATTCTGAGCTGGGCTCTGATCTTTTTATTACTTGGATTTGTGTTGCTGGTGTTATCCGCAGTTATCAGAATCAGATGTGTTCTACTTTCAGAGTGTATAAATACAGTACAATGTACACATAAGGAATTTACTTATCTCTTACCTTGTTCATTTTATTTGTGTAGTAGCTACATTTTTATTTTCTTCTCTGCCTTTTAAAACAGTAGATAGATTTTAATGAAATGATTTTCGTACTTATATATACCTGCAACTGGTTTATGTTTGTTTTTATTAAATCTAGTGAAGTCTTTTCGGCTGCAACTGGTTTATGTTTGTTTTTATTAAATCTAGTGAAGTCTTTTATGTTTTAGTATTCTTACATTACAATTGCCAAATATTCATTTGTAGTTGATCAATTTGTTTCCCTTTTTGTATATTTACAAACTTTATTTGTGTATTAACTTTTGTTGAAACCTCTTATGATACTTTAAATATTTGATAATAACAAAGTAATAACAAGTAGTAATAATAGTAAAGGCTGTTGACCTGTTGGTATTCTGTTACAGGTGCACTCGGATAGTTAAATTTTACTTGTTAACAATGCACTAAAATAAAATAATTAGAATGGAAAAACAATTTGACTTGTGTTATGGGGGGAGGGGGGCGTACAGTATATTTGGCATACGGCCCGAAATATCCTTAGGCCGGCGCTGTGTAGTCATAAGAGGCACAGAAAAAGGCTTATCCGGAAGATAAAAAAAACCCCATACTAATAGACGGCCTTCTGTACGAACAGTTCATTAATCAAATTAAGCCCAAGAATGAATGAGAATCGATTCGTGCTACACGACAGTCGTCTGAAGTTTGCTAGATATTTAATCTTTGATACAAATTCCCTATAATCTTCCGCTTGGAAACTAGGTTACGAAGCTCGTCGTGAAACACTGTCATGAATTGGCCAACCTCTTCGGAGAAACCCATGTCAACCTATAGATATGGCAAACTAGGTTTCTGGATTGTAGCAGCCAGAGAAGTGTGGGAGAAACTTAAGGCAAGCAGCGAAAGGAAAAGTAGGAAAAAAAGGCCTGGGGAAATGTCAGGCTTTGATTCAGGTTTCGACCGGTCATCAGTCGATTTTGCGGTCAAATTTGTTACCGAACGAACGTCAGAACCGGAACACAGAAAGAGATGGGTGCGCGTATTTAACCTGCCTGAAGTCTACACGTAGAAGTGGCCTGGAGTGTAGATTATGGTGATGCTTTTCGAGGCGATGCACTCACTGATCTCTAGAGAAGACTGAATCCAGCAACCCCAGTGAATTCAATTTCCATATCTGGAATGCTAACTCCCAGTAATTTGTTCGGGCAAAAAGTGAAGCCAAGATGGCCGCCCATGGAGGGAATTTTTGGACGTCAGTTTCAGTCCTCTTCGCGGTCTAGTACGTCCAGTCCAGTCCTTTACACGACTTTAATCTTCAGTTTTTGTTTGGTTCGGCTTCGAAAACATTCACAACCATGGAAAAAGTGCACAGACGAAATATCACTGGACCAATTTTACATATTCGAGTATTTAAAAGGATTCGTTATTGCCGTGTGGCCTAATAACTGTCCTAAATTGTCTAAAGATGGTAAACTGACGTTAACAAAAAGACATACACTTAGTACTTTCTTCAGGTAATTTTTCGGAACTATTTTGTCAGGTTTCTCGTCAGTTTGGTGATTTATTTTCGTCAAAATATATAACCCGTAACTCCGTTTGATTTTGTCGAAATACATTTAAAATTCTTAAACTCATTTCTATCTTTTAAAGACGTTTTTTGTGTATTTTCAATAAGGAAAATTTACAGAAAATGTAAAAAGTCACGTGGGAGACTAAAACTGATGCACAAGCCTGCGTAGGGGACTAAAACTGACGTACAAAATTGCCCTCCATAGGCAGCCATCTTGACTTCACTTTTCATTGGCCAGTTAGCATTCCAGATATGGAAATCGTGTTCTCTGAGCAACCCATGTTCAGAAAATGAAGCCGGAAGTGGATTGCGGCGGCCATTGCTAAGGGACCAACTGTGCGACTTCTGCATGGTCAGTGTAGGGTTTCTGTTGATAAAGCTGTCTTTCGACCTGCGGAGTCGTTCCATTTTTCCATACAGAGGATCAGGAAACATTTTTGAAAGTGCTGGGCAAATAGATTCACAACGACTTTGGTCCCTTAGTGATGGCGAGGCTCAAATTTCGCTGGCTTCATTTTCTGGGCCTTTCAAACAATAGGATGCTCGATCCAGTCTTCTCTAGAGATCAGTGGATGGACTATTGTGCTTCAAACCGATCTTCCAAGAGGACGTTGGCTTCCAGGTAATGTTGTGGGGAATTTTCCCGGGAAAGATGAACAAATCTGCCAAGTGAATGTCCAGTGTGGACAAGAGACAAACTCAATTGGACAACCTCAAACTGTTAAAGATTGAAGATCGACAAAGTTAGCATGTAGCACAATGCCGTCATGTAATTCCTCAATGTAGGGAGGGGAATGTTATGAAGAGTTCATTTATAACGGCTGATATTTTGTTAAAACTAATCCCTTGGCGGAAGTAAGTTAACAGTAAGGGTGAGACAATGACAACTGAATTGGGTTTGTCGACTGCTGATATGGCTTGATTATAGGAGACAAGACGTGAAATAAAAAAGGGATAAAAAAGGGATTGGATTGTCAGAGAACTTCTCGCTGTCTTAAGGGCTGTTTACACTTGCAAATTTCGAAGTTGCGATTGGCATCCTGGTTTATGCAATAGACCATTGACAGTCTATCCAGTAAGATATCCGCTTACGATTCGCTGCTATTTCTCCTCCTTGCTCACATCAGTTTAATACATACTCCAGGATGTCAATCGCTTGGCACAAAATTGCACGTGTAAACAACCCTTTAGTTAAGCTCAAAACGTACATCGTGGGAACAAATAGCAAAAGCGTTTATGTGTCTTTGTATGGAAGACTAAACCTGTGGAGGGGAAACTTCACCCTTGGTCGACCTACTAGACAATCCCAAGGAACATTCCAAGGTCACCTCTGACTTCTCAGTTTTCTGAGAACGTTTGAAACACATATTTCCCTCATTAATCATACAATAGGAAAATTTCGTCTTTGTCGACTAAATTTACCACATGAATAACATGAAAGGAATTTGGGAGACAAAGAAGTCCTTTATGTTAAAATTTCCGTCATGAATAACATGAGGGAAAATTAAATGACAAAGAAGCTTTTCTAATAGAGACAAATGCCGTGTAGGGAATTCAAAGGAATGAACCCTAGCCCTTCCTTCATAGTTCATGCTTTTCAATATTTTCCTATAGTGTTGCGAAGTGATACCATGACTAGACAGGTTTTATCATTATAAATACCCTCTTTGTCTTGGTAAGGTTTGTAAAATTCCCCGTGGCTAACGTCTATTAAACTTCTTTAAATCATCCCTCTGCTGCGGGGAAATTTAATTATGGGCTGCATGCCAGCCATATTGATGGTTTTTTGACAAAAGAACAGGGCCGCCGAGAGCCAAGATGGGCCCAAGGGAAGGTAGTTTCGCGGGGAGCCCAAATTTTTCTGACGTCAGAAGCGGGAGAGATTTGGAACAAATTCTCACACACATTCATATTCTATGAATGGTATTTATTGATTGTTCTAAATTATTTGAATATGTCTGAAGTTAATTTATTCTATATCATTACAGAAAATTAGCGGATTAGCGTGGCACGGCCGGCAACGGGCTTCTTGCCTGGCGCGGGCCTTTAGGCAGTTGCCCCGAACTACCCCGCCACCCCCCTCTTTCGGCGCACCTGCTCATTGACCTTAGATGACACAAGAATATAACGATCTTCAATTAAGACCAATATAAACTAATGTTTTAGGTAAAGTTATAGTAAACATCTGGGTTTTCGGAACAAACAACTGGGTGAGCTGGGCACAGTATGAAGGTGGCCTTTAGTCAATGCTGGACTATATGACGTTCTTGCCTAACAGTCTCGTAACAATTCTGTCAATTTTTCGTGTCAAAGAGTCAAACTATCAACGATAGTATGAAAATCTAGTTATAACTGTAATTTTATTAATAAAAGTGGAAATCATCTAGATATAGTTAACCCATTGCATGTACTGTTATAAGTGATACTATAACTTGGAAGAAATTGCTGGGTTGCAATCAATCCCTTGAGGATAAAACGACAAACATACTACGGCCATGTTGTAAGTATAATATCAACCAACTTTCAGGGAGCTAGGTGTTGATGACATGGAGAATTTCAGCCAGGCTTTCCGATAAAATACTTAAAAAACAGAGCTAGCGATTACATGAAGAAAGTTTCAGCTGGCCTGAAACTTTAGCCCGGTTTAAGCTACCCGGGCTGAAAAATCTCATGTAATTGCAGGAAAACATTTCAGCCCTGGCTGAAAAGATGATTGACGTACGTGAGAAGATGCAAATTGCCAAAACAACGACGGCTACCGACAAATTCCTGCCTAGGTTCACTTCCGATTTCAGTTTCAGCCAGGGCTAAAGTATCTCATGTAATCGGGGCTTTTTTCAACCCGGTCTGTCGGGCAGAATTTCGACCCGGACTGAAATTTTCTCATGTAATCATCCCCTAAAATGTTTTGTTTTCTCCTCGTGATTTGTTGATTAGTACTGTAAGTATAATATCAACCAAATTTCCGAGAGTTAGATAGTTTTAGTGGGTTAATGGTTAGACCGTCTGGCTAGGCTTCGAGTCCCGTGAGGCGCTCAAAGTTTTTCTGATTATCGAAGACTTAAAATTACTTTAACAGCAAGAAACCAAACAACGGCAGTTGAGCTATGACATACATTCATTGGACAACCGTCATTACCATGCAGATAAGGGCTCCAATTTTCACTTTATAGACACCTTATTTCGAAACACTTTCAACCCAGCTATATTGTATAGGTTAATGGGTAGTCAGGATATAGATCTCTATCCTGGAACAAAGTTTTCACCAATCTTTAATAATCACTCATTAAACTAATGAATCGCCTTCTGAACAACTAGGTTTTGACAGCCAGAATTTCTGAAAGACTATAATATATTTATTTATGTAGTTTGTTTTTCATTAGTTTCTTTGTCGGATGAATAAAAAATTCGATGTACTACAAACTTGCTCATGTAAAACGTTCATCATAAAAGCTATCAGCCACCACCATTCATTAAACATCTCATCATTATCACTTGTAAGGGGCTGATTACATGAAGAATTTCAGCCTGGCCTTCTGATAAAATACTTGAAAAACGGAGCTCGCAATTACATAAAAGAGTTTCAGCCCGGTTTGAGCAAGGTTTGAGCTGCTCGGGCTAAAATGTCAGCTCGGTTGACTGGGCTGAAAAATCCCTTGCTATCGCACGAAAAAATTTCAGTCCGGGCTGAAAACATGATTGACAGGCGTGGGAAGATGCAAACTGCCAAAACAATTAAGGCTACCGAAAAATTATTGCCTGGGCTCAATTCCGATTTCAGTTTCAGCCCTGGGTGAAATATTTCATGTAATCAGGACTTTTTCAACCCGGTCTTCCGTGCTGAAATATTCTCATGTAATGAGCCCCTAAATATCACGAGCAAGTTTCAAATGTGGCTTTGGTAGTTCTTTAACAAAAGCCGTTATATTGAATTAGCAGTTAAACTTTAAGGATAGGAATTCAAAATCACTGAACACCGATATCATTTAGATTAATGAATTGTACATACTTTGCGTGTCTTGACTGATTTTAGAACCGAGGTAATCAGATTACAGAATTGACCAGCAAACCCCAGGACCATCCTACCGATATTCCGCCGTGGGGGTAACACACCCTAATACATTAGGGCCATTGGAGAGTATAGCATCGGCACTTTAAAACCATGGCCGGCGGAAGCGGTCCGGCTGGCCCAACAAGAGCCTGACCACTTCACATGCCGATAAGCAATTCGACTTCTTAAAGAATGCGTCTTATCAGAAATCCTGTGAAGCAGACTATTGGAGATTATTTCCTTTCACTTTCACGTGGTCAAAGAGTTTCATTCTCACAAGTTTGTCGCCTGGTATAGTTGATGCTGATAATGTCTGCTACCAACACTTCTTCCGAAAGATTGTTTTGTGCTCTCCGTAGAGTAAAGAATTACTTGAGACCAACCATGCATCAACAAATTTATTCATGTTTCATATACTTTATCTATTATACTCTCTATACGTCATATCTTAGTTTAAACACTACGTTCTTACCTAGCCATACCGCCAAATTTGATGTCATTGATTCAGTAACGTAGCAGTATGTATTTTTAGTCAACTGTATGTTTGTAGCACGTAAGATGATCGTCGCACAACCTAACTAAAAATCGCTTTAAAACTTTGTGTGAAGCTCGTCATCGATGAGCTTATTAATATCTACCCTATAAGTGCATCGCTAAAACATCGGAAACTATATCTGTGGAAGTCACCAGAAAATACCTACCACCAACTCGATGAAAACCAACTTGTAAGCAATCGCAAGATCTTCCATTCGAAGCGTTTAACATCTTTACAATGCCTACCGGGAAGTATTGCGCAAGAATTGCAATATTGCGACAAGAAAAACAAAAACAACTAAAAAAACCAGAAAACTAAGCCAAAACATCGATTCGTGCTACTAAAAGTAACCCGAGTAATTAGAAGAAATAAAAAATTCTTATTGTCCCCAGTAAACTGACACCACTCAAAGGGTTGGTGCAGAGTACAAACGGCTCAGAAAAACTTCCTTCAGATTTTTTCTACAAAAAATTATTGAAAACATTGGTCTTATGGGGGAAATTTCCAGATATCTAAACAAACGGAACTGATAACAAGAGATTACAAAAATTTACTTTCAGTTTTTTCTATTTACAACATTTGTGCTGTGCAGGCGCCAGTGCTATTCCAGTTGACGGCAGGAAGCTCAGCTTACAACAAAGCGTGCAAGTTATTTGTCTCTTCATTTAATAACCATCAATCGTCTATGGCTTCTGCCGATTTCCAGTTAATTATCAAACCACAAAATCTCTTCTTTTTGCGTACGAAACATGTACACCATTTAACGCCAACAACAGCTATAAAAAACTCTGTCTCCAGGCAGGCCGTTGTAGAGAAGTTTTACCGCAAGCTCGGCAGAAACAAATTTCGGATGCATGCGAACTAGTGGCGTAGGAAGTAAAAAGGAGGGGGTTGCAGCCCCAACAAAACTCACACTGGGTGTGGCCAAGATACCTCTCGGTTCACCAAATAATTTCGACTTTCGGAGAAGAAAATGGTTTGGTTTCACTTTCAAACAGTCATTTTCTTTAAGGCTTTTTATTATTTTTCATTATTTATCATTAGTATTTCCATTATTATCACAACTCGTACTCTACCAGCTAAGAACAGTGCAAGGGTCCCAGCCTGCTACAGGCTCCAAGCAGCCCGCCAGGTAATATTATTATTATTATTATTATTATTATTATTACGATGATGGTGATTATGATTGTTAGTTTATTATTATTATAATACTATTATCATTATTGTTGTTATTATTATTATTACTATTATTATTACCATTGTTAAAACCTGTGAACCGTAGCAATACCTTTAATATAAGGTCATTCCAATAAAGCTATCATTTACCTTCTTGTTCCTAACTCTCCTCTCCTCTACTATCTCCATCCCACAATCCTTTCCCCTCCTCTCCTCCCTCCAGTCCTCACATCTCCACCTCTCTGTGCCTCCACCTCTCTGTGCCTCCACCCATCCATTCACCCATTAATCCATTCATTCATTCATCCATCCATGAAACATCCATCCATTCTTCCTTCCACATGATAACCTGTCAACTTTCCCATTTAACTCCCCATCTACTCACCCACCCACCCATCGGTAAACTCTTAAGGCGAACGAAGAATTGAACTGAATTATTAAGAAAGCTGAAAAAATGCAATATTTCTCCAAGACACAAATGGCCCTCCATCCATTCATGATCCATCCATCCTTTTACTCAATAGTTCATTTTATGATTTCATCGCAAGTTTTGATTCACGTTACGTATCTTTTTCTTTTGTAAATTCTTAATATCTTTGTTTGTTTACAGGGGTAGTTTTCAATCATTCACGAGTATTTTCTGTTTGCTGATGTTTACCTTTACTGGTTAGTTTAAACTATTAATAATAATTCCGCGTTTCAGAGGAAATAATGTACTAGAAGCACATGTCGTTAGCAGCAGCAAATTATAATTAGGACTTGAACGGATCTTACACAGTATCATGGGAACTCAAGAAATAAAGGCTCACGACGGGGTCCGGGTCAGCAACCCTTCGCGTTGATAATCTTTGACATCTGCGATGGTAATAGTGTACTTGGTTCGGTAAATCTTTGCTAAAGGAAAGTCACTGGTGTCATGAAATACCCAACAAGCGAATGAGGGACGTCTTGCCTAGAATATAAATTCCAGAAAGAATTTAGCAACACTGCAAGTTGTTTTCAATTCCGGGATGCATTTATGAAGGTGTGTTCTAAGTAAGCAAAAACTATAAATAGAACACAGTCAGTGTATGTGCGAGCCGAGTCTTAGTCCATTCAGTAGTGTTATTGAAAAGCTTCGAGTACGTGGGTGGTTGAAGTCTATCAGTAACTCTGTGTGTGATTCAACAGAAAACGCATTTCTGACTTGGATAAACGTTACTGGTCCGCAGTTTCTTGGTATTGCTTTGTACGTGTTTGAGAGTTGAGACTGACTCCTATTTGAATACTCACGTTACATGTAGTGACCAGGTTTCCTGAGGAAGTGTGACAGAAGGCTTGAGAACATATCTACGACTGTATTTGGAACGTTTGGTTGCGAAAAACAACAAAGAACTGACAATGGACTCTTCAAAAGAATCGAAGGGTAAGCGATGTCCGTTGTAGCTTTTAAAGACGAGCATTTATAACCTATATCTTGAGTTCGTATTGATAGCATTATTCTAAAAATTCTCATGGCTTCCCCTTTATGTTGTCCTTTTATTGCGTATTAGTGAATGGTTATTCAGCTTAATCGTTGGTTCCCTGCTAATGTTATCAAAGTGATAACTTTGGTCATAAGTTTCTTAATTCACAAAGTTGTTCATGCAAATTGATATTAGGTTTCTTTTGTAGTACGTAAACAAAGAGAAAAGTTTTTGTTAAAGTTTTTCACATGAAAAGCATGAGATCTCTCCAGAACCGGTACTATTATTGATGATATATTCATGACCAGAAACAAGTCTTAATATTTCTGCTTTGTATTTTGAAGAACATTTCGGATCCATAAAGGCCTTTCCTCAGCAAATGCATCCCATTTTACAAAGCTATATTGGCTTACTCACTGTCAAATTTTGATCTGTCACTCAACCTCGTTGGAACATAAGACTTTCTGGATACACAGTAGAAAAAGTCGTTGGAAATATTGTCTATGATGCGTCTTTATACCTTAATGTTCAAAACTGTGATTACTCCATTGATTAATTAACGACATCGTACAAAATTCGGAATGGTGTTGAAATTGCCCCATATAGTTGACGGCCGATGTTCGCAATTTTCGGAAGATAATATTTACCAGCCTTTGTTCCTCTGTGACCTTAAATGAAAGTATATTCGTAACGGTCTCAATTTTTAAGCGTTCGACAAACTGATTTTTCTCTGAATCATTGAGTTTGTGTGGAATTAGGATTAATGGTATGTTTTCTTGGGGTCATTGGTATCTGGCTGTTCGGTATAGATGCGACTTCCTGGCAAGAACTTGAAATGCTAATTTTTCCCATATACTCATGGGGAGTTTTTTTTTATAATTTTATAAGAGTGCCAGTAATGCTTTGAGTCAAGAAAGCCCAAATGCGGAGTGTTCAAGTACTTTACTGTTGTCATTTTGGTCTTCATGCAAAATCTTTTACTTTAGGCTTAATATATACAAATGAACATGTATGCAAACAGCTCTGTTTCAGTGTGTAGATGTCGAGGCTGTACTTTTTGCATTGAAGGGTTTTGTAGAGGCCAGTATATTAACTAAGCATGTGTTAATGATCTGCTAAAATAATAATTAGAGGCTTGCTTCTCCATGAAACTGTTCAAAGCTTTTGCAGTTTATGTATTCATCTACTATAGGATTTGGAGAAAAATTGCTCTATGGTTGATCTGTATCGGTTTAAAATCTCAGTTTACCCAATAAAACTTTGCTGGCTGCACCAATAACTATTGACTGCAAGTTGAAAACTTTCAGAAAACAAACTGCATATTAAAAATTTATGCCAGCAACTTGTTAAACTTATACAAACAGTGTGTAATGGTTTACAATATAAAAAAGTAGCAATTTATAATAGAAATGTAGGTGAGGCCTCCTCTCCAATAGTCTTTTGAAAAGAATGAAATGAAAAGAAGGTTGTCAGAGGACAGAAAACAGAAAAATGTTGTGTGGTAAAAGAGTGATTGACCATGAGAACCTTCATACTTGCATCTTCAAGCCTATCGCATTGCCTCACTTGATGAAAATGAAGCCACTGAGACAGAAACAGTGTTACTTGTTGTTCTTATTGTGGTAGAATCTGAAGAGCTATGGCTTTTCTGAAAACAGCATGTTCGAAAGCAATGGCAAGTCTACAGTATCTTAAAATTTACTGCTACAAAAATATTAAGGCAAAGTTCGTAGACAAAAAAGAACTGTTCTAAAGTATTTCAACCTTGTGAATATATTATACCCTATGAAATAATAGCCCACCTGAAAGTGGCAACTCCTTATGGTTACTGAATTAACCCTTTCACTCCCGACTTTTTTGACCCTGCAATGCTACCCCTGCCCAAGTTAATTAGGCTTCGGGCAACAAATATCATACCAGACTCAAGTTTTTAATCTATAGCAAAAAAATCTCACCATTTAACTGCTTAGTATATAAATAAAAGTTGTAGCTCATAAAATTTTGAATGATTTACATACTATAAAATGACCATCAGTGCCCTACTAAAATAATTATGAATGAATGAACAGGAGCCTTAAGTTTAAAATTTGAACTTGGTGCCATTGAAGGTTAGCCAATTATAAATTTAAATTTGAAATTTACATATTTTCTAGTTGAAATTGTAAAAACACAGGCAAATATACTCAATAAACTTGAACAAGAACAAATAAGGTTGAAAAGTAACAAAATTTAAACTGTTTTTAGTCATCCAAAGGTTGGCTGTGCCACTCTTTCCAACATTGCCCTTTGCAGAGAATGACACCACACTGTCCACAACCAAAACGTGATTCTCGAGGTCGTTTTGCTTTGTGATTTGTGGCCTTTTCCCTTTTTTGCTTCCTTTGGCAATTCTTGCACTGTTTCCCCTTAGACCCTGCTAAAAGTTGCACATATTGATGCTCAACATTAGCAAGAACTGGCTGTGCTTGTGGTCGTCCAACTTTCTTTCGTGCACAGAAAGTACCGATCAGATCTTTGGCAAGTGAAAGACAGAACTTTGTGTTGTCATTCAAGTGGACGTATCTCAGAATCGCCAGAAATCGGTTTCTTGGGAAAACTTTTGCGATTTCTGCTTGGTAAAGGAAAGGTTCTTGTTTGTTCCAATAACTGCGCTGCGTTGGAAGCTGCACAATGCTCATCATGACTTGAACGCCAAGAAAGGCCTTTAGCTCCTTGACGCTGAGCTTGTTTGCTGTTCCATCTTCATTAAACCAGTCAGGATCTTTCTCCTCTTTATCAGCATTTTCCTGTGAAGCATAGAGATTAGTTTGCTCCACAATGTGTTGAAGCACTTCAACCCTGAAAAGTAGCAGGGTAATTCCATATAAAACTAGGACAAAAAAAAGAACTTTGACACCCACCCTCTCAGATTTTCTTAAAATTTATACCATTTGTACATACTATTGAGACTAGCAAAAGTGCAAAATTTCAACCCATAACTTCAAACGGTTCCAAAGATATGACGTTTTGAAATTTGGGCTAAAATACCCTAATTTGCACCTATGTCGGCCATTATGGATTTTCGCGTTTTACAAATCATTCAATATCTCAGGTCCAGATAGACCAAACAGGCTGAAAATTGGTACCTGAGTATTTTTAGGGGTGCTGAATCCAAAAATGAGAAGAGAAGTAAAGTTAAAGAGGTGATTTTTTTAATTTAAAATTGATGCAGCTAATTAATTGGTCTCGTCACCAAGGTGAACTTCTGATGGGATCGCCAAAGGTGCCCAACTCAGACAGTTTGCAAACTTTCTGGGGATAAACTAGACATAGTAGACTACTTGTGTGTAGAAAATCTTTTTGGCATCTCAAAGACATCAAAAGATATAGTTGTGTACATTTGGACATATTCTTGCAGTATAATGAGTACCAATTCTACACTTGCTAGCTGTACACACTCTTTTTAATGGTTAGAACAGCAGTATAAGTTGCTATATTTAACATCTGTACAGTTTTTAACTTTAAAGAAACTTTGAAGAACCATCTCAACCTATCTGTTGATAAGTTTTCCAAGAAAATGGAAGTCATGAGAATATTAACTTGAATTAAGTCTTAAGCTAAAAAACTTTTTATGTGCAGGAATGCCTTAGATTTATTTTATGCTTGTAAATTCTCTTATCAGAATGAGATTTGAAATATATTGTGAAGCACAGAACTGTCTTTGTCTCTGGTTGGGAAAAGTCTGTGAAGTATCTAGTTGAAGGAAGTTAATTTGTACCATCTTAGAACTTAAAAAGTATGGAAAAATTCTCACTAAAAGACTATTTTTAGAATTGAGTTTGAAGAAAGTTCCAATGGATTGTCTTTAAAGTTAAAAACTGTACAGATGTTAAATATAGCAACTTATACTGCTGTTCTAACCATTAAAAAGAGTGTGTACAGCTAGCAAGTGTAGAATTGGTACTCATTATACTGCAAGAATATGTCCAAATGTACCCAACTATAACTTTTGATGTCTTTGAGATGCCAAAAAGATTTTCTACACACAAGTAGTCTACTATGTCTAGTTTATCCCCAGAAAGTTTGCAAACTGTCTGAGTTGGGCACCTTTGGCGATCCCATCAGACGTTCACCTTGGTGACGAGACCAATTAATTAGCTGCGTCAATTTTAAATTAAAAAAATCACCTCTTTAACTTTACTTCTCTTCTCATTTTTGGATTCAGCACCCCTAAAAATACTCAGGTACCAATTTTCAGCCTGTTTGGTCTATCTGGACCTGAGATATTGAATGATTTGTAAAACGCGAAAATCCATAATGGCCGACATAGGTGCAAATTAGGGTATTTTAGCCCAAATTTCAAAATGTCGTATCATTGGAACTGTTTGGAGTTATGGGTTGAAATTTTGCACTTTTGCTAGTCTCAATAGTATGTACAAATTGTGTAGATTTCAAGGAAATCTGAGAGGGTGGGTGTCATGGCTGTCCCACTTTTATATGGAATTACCCAGCAGAAAGAATCCCAAAGCTGTTTGAACTGCTGGAAGATTCACTGGGCCAAAGAATCAAGTGAAATCTGGTGAGCTGACAAAACTTGCTTCTCTAGACCATTCAAGAACTTCTGCCCAAATCGGTTCACCTTCATCTCTTTTGTCGATGTCAGCACCATCTTCGACTTCATCATCACTTAATTCAAATCCGTAGAACTCTTCTTCACTGTCAGAGTTACCAAAAAAATCCTGAAACATATCCATCTTACATACGAAATATAGTGTAACAGCTTGATTCGAGTTTCAATTTATAGTAACTTTTCAATATGTTTTAACAATTTAGTCTTACCACAAGGCTCTTTGCAACAATAACAAAGTCAACTTAAAATTTCATGCTCTTTCCGATGATGCAATCTGTTTTTCCTAATATGGTAAGCCTGCTGAGCTATGATTGGCTAAACCAAGGTGATCAGAAAATATGGAAAAATCCGTATGCGGGCAATGTGGGTCATTAGCATAATATGGAAATTTCCATATGCGGGTGTGAAAGGGTTAAAGAGCCACCAATAGTCACTACATTTAGAATTCTGTTATTTAGAAGAAGTTGAGAGTCTGAAAAATAATTCTTAAAATTATTGTGAGTATTCTCCCAATTAGACATTGAGATGACTACCATCATATTAACAATACTTTTATGCTGATTTTAGGTTCACCAGCTGTGACTTCTCTCCCCCAATCAGCCATGAGCATTCAAGCAGGTGGCAAGGACAAGACAGGTACAGAATACAGTGTGCTGCTCTTTATGTCCTGTAATCTGGACAATTATAGACAGCTACAATATTTTGAATTTTCCTTTTATTTGTAATATAATATTTACTATTTCTCAATCAATACACTTGCTTTTGTGCTTGCCTTCTTCTTACATATTACATATCGAATTATTAACTTTGCTTGGGGAACCATTTTGTCACTATATCAGCAATTGCTAATGTTCAAATGTAAGCAGACTTTTTGGGACAGGCAATCAAATGATAATCGGCAATTAATAGTTTATTCCACTAATAAATTATTTGAATATTGTGTCAAAGTAGCACAAGCTATCTGGTCAGTTCTGTTTCAGCATCATCCTTAGGTCAATGTGAACAGGTAGCACATTACCCTGAGGATGATTCTGAAATAGAATCAAAACATTGCACATCCTTATTGATAAGTGTTAAGTTGTCACAAACCTCTCATGCATTCATAGTGGAATAAATTTCTGTTACCAATTGAATCAATAGCACAATTATAAAGTAGCAGTTTTAAGACCTGGAGATGCAAGTTCAAATGCTTCTCAACTTTGCAGAGTTGACTTTTTTGGTGTAGGTTAATCATGGCATTTTCTCTCCATCCAGTTAGTGCATTTTAATTAGCACTGATTTCTAACATTAATTGTAGTATAAATCATTAATTTTGTTGGCAAAGTTGTGATGTCACTTGTTTAAAATATAAAGTACAGTATGTGACAATATTGTGTTAACCTCAAACATGTAAAAGTTTGGCTTTCTACTGAGTGTTGGTTATACTTACTGTCACAAAGAAGTTGGGGCTTAGGTCTCAATCTTTTTTTTTCCCCAGAAGTCAGTTTTAATAGTATAAGGTGTGGAACTAAACAAGATATATTGAAACTAATATACTGTATTCTAGGTGTTCATTGTGTTAATGCTAAAATATTCTTGTGGAGTTTTCATAATGGACCATATATTACAAGTTCTTATAATATATTAAAAACAGGTTAAAAACCTTTCCAATATAAGATGAGCCACCCATTTGAAGTTTGTTTTTATGGATACATTAATTGCACACATTGAAGTGCAGTTATAATGGTTCAATTGCACTACTTTAAAACAATAAAACTAAAGTACCGTAAATGATCGATTAAGCGCCGCAGCATTTATTTTCATTTTTCCAGTTAAAGATGCAGCGTTTATTTGAGAGCAGCGCTTATTCAAAAGTGGTGCTTTTTTCAAAGACGGGTGAAACATTTAGTGTAATGTATGGAGAATAAAGAAGGCACGTATTATTGTCGGGCACGTCCCTATAGAACTTTCAAGTCTAACTCATTATTTTCTGAAGGCGGACGAATCAAATAGCATCTTAGCTGAAGTTACAGGAAAGAGAAAGCCCAAGGTTGGGCTGGTGGTTCTTGCAAAGTTTACAGGATACACTGTAAATCGACAACATGCACAGGTGTTAGACTCAGAGTAGAGCAAGAAGGAGGAGAAATTTATACACCTAGAATTATTATATGAACCCAATTGTAAGAGATATCCTACATTAAAACTTAAGAACTCTCGAATTGGTCATGATCTCCTTTCTCAATCATGTTATGATATCTCAGTGCAGCGTTTATTTATAAATCCTCAAATTGGCGCTGCGGTGCTAATTCAATAGCAGCGCTTATTAAATTATTTTCAGTAAAGGTGTGGCACTTATTTGAGAGCGGCACTTGTTCGGTTAGCAGCACTTAATCGATCATTTACGGTAATTATATTCCTTATGGTATTTGCCAGAACTTATGTTATGCCCTTCTGTTCATTAACTTTTAGCATAAGCAGTATGAATGCTTCATCATCTTTATGACCTTAATACCCAGAAGGGCTAGCCACCCAAACCACCTCCTCCATTATAATGTCGAATATTTCTTGTCATATGATCTGTTCCTGTCATTTCCATATCACTCCCAGGGTCAAATTTAAAATTTTCAGTTCAAGGACAATAGTGTCTGAGGATATTATCTTGAAATTTGGCTATCCTAGAACATTTTTTGCTTTTCTTGAAGAGAAGACATGCAACCTTGTCTAAGCACCTAGCAGGGTTATTGTTAATTTTTTTCTTAGGATGTAGAAAGTTGAAAATAGTGGGTAATGAAGTTGCTTGCCCCTATGCCTGTATGTTGGGGGTGTAAGGGTGGTACACACTGAAGGGCAAAGCCCCAGGGAGTTGGTGAGTGGCACTTCACAATTTGATGCCCTAATCCATGAAGGTTTATTAATTTCCAAACTAAAACCTTCCTCAAATAAGAACGTGTGATTCTTCTCACTCTCCTTATTTTAATTTCACTATCTCCTACTTACTAACACCTCTTTTGTCATTCTTCAGTTACTCTCTCACCAATTGTCTGCCACCTCTTTCATCATACCTTAGCAACACTCATTATTCCACTCTATTTTTGTAATCATTAAGCTTCAAAAGTTCCAGATATGTGTATATAGTTATCATCTACTCTGATGATGTTACAGGTTATGTAATGAAATGTCAGTGACTAAAAATTATTCGGATTATCAACTGGTTCATTTTTTGTTTGTTTGTTCAACAATGCTGCTACTAAGAATAATATGCTGGCCAGTAATATTCATGACAAGGCTACAATTCCTGCCTGGTGTTTCAATCACCTCAGTGTCAGATACATGTAAATACCTTCACAATATCTGATGAAAGGAATGTTTTTAACACAATCCAGATTCCTTTCAAATGCAGTGGATTTTGAACAAACAACTCTGGGTGGATAATTTTGGTAAATACCCCTGGAAAATGGCCAGTAATATTTGCTTGGGTAAAAATAACCAGTTTCTCGCTTTTACCGGTAACATTACAAGAACACTGATCTGGGATGATAAACATTTTGATTTACATTATTCTAAGTTTGGAAATCTGCCATTGCTTACTGCAAAGAACTACTTTCCACATGTACTCAGAGTTACTTGCTAGATTGGGCAAGTATTTTCTGCTTATTTGTGTTTTTTACTTTCCACTGAAAAATTTTACTCTCCAGTCGTGAACAGGTGAGTGTTAGTGTCGAGCCCTGAGTATACTATTGTCTTTTCTTTTCTTTTTTGTTCTTTTACCAGACGCTGTTCCTCTCAGTCCTGGCCTTCAAATGATGAATGCTCATCTCATTCCAACTTCTGCACAACAGTTAGAAGAGCTTTTCAAGCACGGCTATCATCCGCAGCTTTCACCATCTTCCTATCAGCAATTAATTTTACAGCAATGGCAGTTAGCCCAGGTATTGTACGATCATTTTTTAGCGACGAGTGAAATAACTGTTTATGTTGAGTCATTACTATGCACGATATGAAGTTGCTTCAGGATATGGAGTAGTGGCCCAGCCAGACTGTCTGGCAACCAGGGGTAAATTAGTGTTTATGATTTTAGAAATTTGAGAGCTTGGATATATGTTAAGATAGATGAATGATCTTCAAGCTTTGTGCTCAGAACATGATTTCTCAGCCCCAGACGGGGATCGAACCCGCAACCTTCTGATGACCGGTGAGACGCTCTAACCATTGAGCTACCGAGACTCAGATGGTGAGCTAAGGTGCAAGTTCGATATATATGTGCGACCTAAGCGGAAGCCACTATATATTAATAATGATGAAGGCAGTTTATGATTTTAGAAATTTGAGAGCTTGGATGTATGGTAAGATAGATGAATGATCTCAGAAATTATTTTCTGAGTACAGAGCTTAAAGATCATTCATCTATCTTAACCTATATCCAAGCTCTCAAATTTCTAAAATCATAAATTGCCTTCATCATTATTAATATATAGTGGCTTCCGCTTAGGTCGCACATATATATATCGAACTTGCACCTTAGCTCACCATTTGAGTCTCGGTAGATCAATGGTTAGAGCGTCTCACCGGTCAGTGTCTTGCTCCCCAGTCTAGCAGTGTGGAACACTATGTCTTTCAATTTCCATAAGTAGAAAGATAATTCTGTTTGTACATCTGGCGTAGCCAGCCCATTGGTTTTAGGCGGGTACAGGCACGTAACGGTGAATTTAGGGAGGGAGAGTGACATCTTAGCGTGAAGCGCGGGTTTTGTGGGAGGTACGGAGACACAGCCGCCAGGACGTTTCTGAATTGTTGGACCCTGAAATGGCATTACTTGCATTTTTAGAGCAACTTTGCCCAGTTCTGACCTAGCTGTTCCTCAGGAATCCATACAAGACACTGTTATGAGATTACAAGCGTTGCACATCAAGTTTATAAATTGTAATCGGTACTAATAAATTAGACAAGCAAAATATGTTCCCTGGTCAGATATTTTATTATTGAGCTTTCGACCACCATAATAAAATATCTGATCAGAGAAAGCATTTGACCTGTCTAATCATATCTTTACTTGATCGCGCTTCGTCCATATTTTTAGGTACTAATAGAGTGGGATATTGTTATAAATATGACGACCCAGCAAATGGTTTTAAGTAAAGACATAATGCACACATAATATATGTAAAATCTTTAATGCTTACTTTTCGTTACTTAGTAACATTTTCAGAGTGAATATTTACAACGTAGAAATGGCTTAAACACTTGAGCTGTTACAAAATTAGAAAGTGACCAGATGGGACAAAGCAAGGTGACAGGAATCAGTTTTCATTCAGGAGTCAGTCACTTCGTATGTTGGCGAAACTTGCCGACACTTACATACTAGGATCTCAGAACACATGGGTATTTCGGCCAACACCAGCAAAGTAGTTTCAACAAGCACACTCTCCAGTGTCTTATCACACCGGAAACAAGCCGGTCAATGTTTCTTTTCACAATTTTTCTGTCTTGACCTCCGGTGCCTCTCAACTCGATGTTTTAATCCGAGAAGGCCCACTCATTTCTAAACTCCAACCTTCTCTCAATGCTAACATTCGATCTTTTCCTTTGACACTGTTTTGATAACTTTTTTTTTTCTTAATATTTTTCTTCCTCTCATCACCATCTGTCAATTTCCGTTCCCACGTCGTTGCGTGTCTTTGACTCCTGTCACCTTGCTTTGTCCCATCCTGTCACTTTCTAATTTTGTAACAGTTCAGCTATTTAAGCCATTTCTACGTTGTAAATATTCACTCTGAAGATGTTGCTAAGTAAGTAAAGAAACGTCAGCATTAAAGGTTTTACATATATTATGTGTGCATTAATTCTTTACTTAAAACCATTTGCTGGGTCATATTTATAGCAATATCCTACTCTATTAGTACTTAAAAATATGGATGAAGCGCGATCAAGTAAAGATATTAGACAGGTCAAATGCTTTCTCTGATCAGATACAGGTATTTTATTATGGTGGTCGAAAGCTCGATAATAAAATATCTGACCAGGGAACATATTTTGCTTGTCTAATCTATTAGTACCGATTATAATTCATAAACTTGATGTGCAACACTTGTAATTTCACTAATAGTGTCTTGTGTGGATTCCTGAGGAACAGCTAGGTCAGAACTGGGCAAAGTTGCTCTAAAAATGCAAGCAATGCCATTTCAGGGCCCAGCAATTCAGAATTTGCTGGATCATCATATTTATAACAAGACTTTGTTTTCGGCCTGGCACCTCGATCGCAACGATTTTGGTTAACAGAGTGGGATATCCACTGACGTCATTCACCTGCATGATTGGCTGGGCACGTGCCCGGCCAGGCCCAGTCTTGGTTGTGGCAGCTCCACCCATCATCCAGTGACATTTGCTCTGCCATGCTCATTTTCAATATGCTACTAGTGTAGAGACTCCTGAGTGATAAACTTTATTCTTTAAGACCAATAACGGACAGTTTTCAGGTGGAAGAAAGGTTCGAAATGCCTCCCAGGGTGGACAGGTGATGCCTGATCAACGGATTCGGATAATGAAATTTGAATATGTCACTGTAACAAAAGCAACTTGTGTTCCAAAAATAACGAACTCTTTGTCGTAAAAGTCTTTCTGCACTGAGTGACCGATACCTCTCTAAAACGGACAGCAAGAGCGATCACGAAGATGCTCGTCTTAAGGGCTGTTTACACGGGCAATTTTTGCTGCGAGTTTTAGCGTCCTGACACATGCGATCAAGTGGGTTGACTTGTGGATCATATGTGCAAAGCCATACGGTACACTACTTTTGTGAGTTGTTTATTCAATCGCATGCTTCAGGATGAGAAAAATTGCAAGAATCGCCCGTGTAAACAGCTTTCTAGAGGAGGTTCACTGTAATTAAAACTGCAATTCAACTGAAACTCTTAATATTCATTATTCGTCATGCGAAGTAAATTTATACCAAAGAATATGTCATTCGAAAGAAATACGAGAAATTGTGGGTAGCTTATCTTTGTGACTGTGTGCGGGACATGTTATTTGAAAACATGAATTGGTTGCATAAAGCATGCAAATCAATACGTGTACAAAGTGTTGAACTGACTGACCATTCTCGCAAATACTTCAGAAACCTCAGCCTAGTCTCACACCTGGGAGAAATGACTATCGTCAATTGACAAAACGTGTCGAAAAGATAAGGATCAACTATTTAAGGGAAATGAAGGCTCCCACACGCGCTAGGTTCTCACTGAAGTCAGATATATATTTTGGAAATGTGCGAGTTTGGAGATATCTTGAAGTAACATTTCAAACACGAGTTGGTGTTCTTCCTCCGATTTCTAAATACAGAGAAACGAGTTTAAAAACGAGGCGAAGCGGGGCTTTTATAACGAGTATATTCAAACGGACTAGTATTTTAGGCGAAATCTTCCTCCGATTTCTAAATACTGATTAATTATGTATTTCTCTTGCTTTTCCTTTATGAATTATTAATGAGTTTGAGAATGATAGATGAACGTTCGTCAAGCTCTATCCTCAGAAAGACGATTTCTGAGACCCAGACGGGGGTCGAACCCGCAACCTTCTGATGACCGGTGAGACGCTTTAACCATTGAGCTACCAAGACTCAGATGGTGAACTAAATTGCGATCGCCGCCTGGGGCTCAGAAATCGTTTTTCTGAGGACAGAGCTTGACAAATGTTCATCTATCCTTCAAGATATCTCCAAGCTTCCATATTTCAAAAATATGTATGTCATCAATAACATTATTATCATATAGTGGCTTCCACTCAGATCGCACGTAGGTCGAACTTGCACCTTCTCTTACCATTGGTAGTTCAGTGGTTAGAGCGTCTCACCGGTCATCCGAAGGTTGCGAGTACGATCCCCGTCTGCGGCTCAGACATCGTTTTTCTGAGGTTACAGCTTGACGATTGTTCATCTATTATTCATGAAGTGATATAGTTGCGGAGTGGTGCATATTCTTAAAATATTTCTTTTTAAAAAAGGGAGGACGTAGGTTTACCGTCATCGCGGGTTGATTTAACCCCAATCCAAGGTCTGACCTTAATCCTAACCCTAATCCTATTCTGAGTTTCCCCTACAAAGATGATATTCATTCTGTTTAAGCACAGTTTGTCAATTGATGGTATTCATCTTTTCGGATGTGAGACTGGGTTAGAAATCTATGTAACGTTAATTACGTGATTGTTGAAGTTGATCTTCTTGGTTGGTCTGACATTGATTTAAAAAATGTGATGAACCGACGTTATTTTTCATCACTTTTTCAACCACGATGTTTGGTATCCTTCAAACAGTGGCTTTTCTAGGTTGTTAGTGTAAAGAGAAAGTACATAGATATAATAATCGACCCAATATATCATAGAACAATCCTGTAGCCACTTTATCCTCGCAAAATGAGATCGTGGGCTGGACTGCCTACGGATGGCCGTACAGCATTGTTCGGGGAGTGCAGCCCCACATTGTGAGCGTCATACTGACCTTTTAAGCTGAAGACCTACATCAGCATGAGTTGTGTGGCAGTAAAAACAAGAAAAGCTTACATCTGGAAAAGCTGCAAATTAAGGTGACCAACCAAATACAGGAAAGCTAATCCGAATGGATAATAAACTCGTGAACCTGAAAAGTAACCTGTTGTGTTTTATCTTATATCAACAGAGTAGGGGAGGAACTGGCAGTCAAAAGTGACCACCAGTATTCGAGCGGTCGTGTAACAATCGGAAATTGCCGATTTCCGATTTTTCCATTTCATTATTGGCCGTTTCCAATTCCTCTCATATCTCGCGTTTCTAATACACTGCCACGTTGTTACTTGAAGCGCTGAATACAATCCTTGCAATCGAAGAACGCCTCGTGTTCTCGTGCAACAGCATTGTCGTCTCTTGTTCTTTCAACCGCTTGCTCATTTATTGTCTCATTCGTCTCCGTTATGATTCCAGCGATATTATATGATTTGAAACTCCCCAAATTAGCGCCCTATAAGCAACAAAATGTTATTGAGGGAGCGAGGCTGTGTGTCTGAAATTTCTCAAAAAATAGGTTTTTCACACTCTGAGATTATGGATAATCTCCTGGATTCCAATTATGTACCGATTACTGCCATAATCAGCAGGATTCCAGTTGTCAAACCGATTAGCGACCGAACGGTAGTGATAACAAATAGGATAACTTGGGAAGTGACAGTTTGTTGAAAAGGGCGTTGTAATACCAAGTGTAAGAAAACAAACATACGTATATGCATTCATATATAATTTTTAGTCAAACAGCCTCTTCCCTTCATACTGATTCGTACACTGGGCAGTACCGCCGAGAAAGAGGGGGGTAATGGGGTCAAATTGACCCACTCCCGGAAGAAATAAGGAGTCCTGGAAGAAGTCGAGGGGCCCGGTTGACCGAATTGTACAATTTTGAAGTCATATTTTTTTTTCTCTGAAATAAATAAATAAATAAATAAATAACTCGCCCCTCCCCCCCAAAAAAACCCCAAAAAAAACAAACAATATGCTCATGTGCCATGTGCCATGTGCCAGTGATTGTAAATGAAATTAAACAAGACTATATGACCATTTTTGCTTTCCAATTTGGCGACTTCTGTGTTCCAGACACGAAAAGAGAAATGATTTTATATTACACGACGTTTACTTCATGTGACGTCGATGTCCGTGGTTTCACTTAAAGTAGCACTTTCGAGTATTGACAGTATGGATTCATCATCCATGGAATACTAAATTAACTAGTTACGAACCAACGTTAGTAAACCTGATATAAAAGTTCCAGCTTGGTATCGCCTGTATTTATTAAATTGAACTTGGAATAGCTTTACTGTTTTGTTAAGGCATTTGTGTATTACCGTGAATTCGTTGGACAATTAAAAGTCCCATGAAAAATTCCGAAAATTAAAGAATACAAAGCTTCATTCTGCCCGATAGTTAGGGAAGTCAGTCACATTGATTTCCGACAGTAGGGGTTCCACCAACTTTTATGCCTCTACCCCAGGGCCACAGCTGTAATTAATGTTGTTAATTACTTCGTCACTCGTTCGCACAGTAACTCAGCTCACTACCTGTAGTAACTGGAAAAGGCAACCATCCTGGGAGATGTATTTTGGATTACGATTATCAGACGATCTTTTCTACAGTTTTTCATACCGTAGTACATTTCAACATACCAGTCTCTGTGGCTGAAAATACATGACTTTGACTCTACCAGTAACGAAAATCCTGACTACTCCTACTGGTAATATTCTGTTTGTTTAAAACTGATGAATCTCCTCCTGAAAAAGTTCAAGTTATTTCACTTACTGCCCAGGTCAATTTAGTGATGAAGCTAAGCTCCAGGATATCTTTCCAATAAATATAATAAAGTAATATGGCTGTTGTAAATTTAAGGTGACATTCTTTATATATGAAGTATGCAATCATATGTCCACGTACTTACGACAATTTTTATGTAGTATTAAGCTTTGAAATACTACGGAAACTCAAACGAGAAACTGACAGAGATCCTAAGTTAAGTATTTTTAAATTTCTGAACTACTTTATCATTTCATGCAGAACCTGCATTGCATTTCCAACAGGAATGGGAAGTTTCCCGCTCTAAATCTTCGCCCCTGCCCAAAGATGTTGGTTATTTGATGACGAGGATCGACACAGCTAAAAGTGTTTAAAAATGTTATGTATCATTTTGCATTCATAACTCGTACTATAAGAAGAAAAAGAACACCGAAATTCTGAGTGGTAACGTGCTCCATTTGTGTTCTTTTTTCTGACAGTTAGCAGCACGACAGCAGCCGTCTGAATATCACGTGAGAATTATGGAAGGTTCAATGCACGAACAAAATCTTGTAGAGCAAGAAACTGAACAAGATGAGTCGGAGGAATCTCAGACGTTTGTTAGGTACAGGGATGATGAGAAGGAAAAAAGATCACCACAAGTGAAGGTTTGCTACGCTGTAATGTTGTCCATTCTTAAAATGTGCTTATGACATGGGAAAGTTTTTAAGCACAAGGGGGAAGACGGCTCCCAAACAGTGGAGAGGGAGCTAATGGCAGTGGGATGTATTGCTAAATCATAATTTCCTCTCTCACTTTCAGTTGCCTCTTTATTTTTTTTATCTGGTGTAGACCATACACTTTCCGCTGTTGATCTATTGTTAGAGAGGAAAACCGCGCAAAACGCGAGTTTTCTGATTGCAAGGGAACACAAGCGAACTTTTCGTGACATGTCCATGGATGCTTCTCCACAATTTTAGTTTCCTTTACTAGTTTCTTCTGCGACTTTTTCCACTTGATGTTGTACCATATTCCCTCCAGATGTGCAGGTTCACTTATGACTGCTGCTCAAATGTTGCATTTTTCGACAGGAATGAGGCTCTAGTCCCCCAACTTTAAGAGTGGAGGGGCTTAAACCCATCTTACCCCGGTAAATAACTGTCCCTAAAGCACTAGAACATTGGTGCTTCCGTGGAGACTTCCGTTCATAACCACGACTTAATCAAACACCCTTCTTTATTAAGTAAAAGACTGGTGACTCGACAGTTGAGGTAAGAATAAAGTTATCCGATGTCGCCCCATAAAAACCACGCAGCTCAGCCCTGCTAGTGCGATAACTAAATATTGTGCCTCAATTATAGTTAATTATTAAATGGCTGGCGCTACTTCCGGTGAAATGGAGTGTCTTGATTGGCTCTGACTGGCAGTCATTCCTTTCCCGTAGTGAACCGGTCCATCGTGGGATCTGCATGGTTTGCATCAGCAAAAGTACTTCGTGTTTTGTTTTTTTATTCGTCCGCTTTTCTGATTGAAGACATCGAGGAAAATATTTAACCAAGTCATAGGTGGTTTGTCTTTGGTTAATCTGAAGAAAAGCGTAGCTGAATCTCGTTCGTTTGTCTTCAAAGCAATTAGGAAATTTTCCCGCTAAAACTTGCCGGTCTGTAGGAAACGATTGTTGCATGTAAAGCCCTACTTTATTAGCATTTTTTTTACTTAGGTGTCTAAATTATTGGTTTTACTTGGGGATTTGCAGCAAATTGATATTTCTTTGTATTCTGTGCCTACAAAAGGGCTTGACGACTAACTCTTTATCATGCTGTACGAACGTAACGTTTTCATCAGTATACTTTGCTTGTTTAAAACAATCCATATAATAAACATTTGATTAACCTCGTCAGGTTGGTCATTACTAGAAAATGTCAGACCTGGGTCTTGACAGTACGGACGGAGCCCGGACGGCGCGCTCCGTACATAAAAGACCTCGGTCTGATACTTTCCCGTAATGATCGCGGTCTCGGTTAATTAGCAGTTAATAGGGACCTTAAGCATTGCAAATTTTTAATGTACCGGACGTTTTCCAATAGCCGAGCAATCCTTAGTTGAGAAAAACATTACCTTGTGTAACGTTCTCACTTACATGGCTTTAAGCATTGCGTAACCTTTACAACCTGGACCGTAGCCGGAAATTTTCTTTGTTTATATGAGTACAATTTTTTTTTGATGAGTGGTCATGACTTCATTCAAAGAAACCCAGAACATGGTCTTATCTTTCCATTAAAATTTAATCACTGAAGACGAGTTTTTGTTGTCGTACGACATAAATAACTCAAAAAACTTATTTTTTTCTCACACCGACTACGACCGATTTAACATTGAAAACGTTGATGAAGCTGAATGTCTACGTAGGATATACGTCGTCTTGCAGACGCTTTACAGTTACCAGAGAAACTAACTTGCTACCAGAGGATTCAAGCAGACAAAATTGAAGGACTGTGCATAGTCTTAAAGAGGCTTGCATATCCCTGCAGGTACAGCGATATGATTCACCGATTTGGTCGCTCGGTACCTAAGCTGAGTATGATCTCAAATGAAGTAATTAAGTGTATATATCAGTAACATCATCAGAGAATAATTCAATGGAATCACGATTTGCTCAGCCCTGCAGCTCTTCAACATTATGCCAACACTATTGCATTATGCAACACTATGCCAACACTATTGTCTAACTGCTTTGCATTCGTGGACGGTACTATTCGTCCTATTTGTCGGCCAGGACAGCACCAAAAAGTTGTTTACAATGGTCATAAGCGCTGCACGCGCATTAAAATTTCAATCAGTTACTCTTCCAAATGGAATTCGTGCTCATCTTTATGGCCTAGCAGGAAAGTAAATGCAACTCATTTAAAAGTCTTTTTATCTTATAAAGAATGCACATGTATTTTAATATGAAGCTTTTTAAAAATCTTGCTATCATACTTGTCACTGTCAAGTAATTTAGCTGTGCAGTCCCTCAATAAACCTACGACATTAATTTTCTTATTACAAAATTACAACTTCGTTTAAATTATTTTGTTTTGAGAACTTCTATTGCCATATTACTTCAATCTATGGTAATTCAATATTATTTCAATCACTGTATTTGAATTCTTACATATACAGAAGAAAAAAAAAGATTCTGCCATGCTGAAAGATTCAGGACTACTTGAATTACTGGAAAGAAATGCTTTCTCTGATATGGGTACCCCCATGTGTATTTTTGGTGATCAGCATACCGTGGTCATATACAGGCACCATTCCGCATCAATCACCTCACACCAGATACGGTAGCTTTTGACAAAGCCATGAGTGCAGTTCATGCATCTGTTGAGTGGATTTTTGGAGACATTGGTTCATTTAAATTTCTTGATTTCAAAAAAAGATCTGAAAGTTGATTTAAGTTATGTAGGCAAGCATTATATTGTTAGTTCGCTTTTGAGAAATGCATTGACTTGCATGTATGGGAATAGTACTGTCACTTTTTTGAACTTCAATCCACCTTCACTGGAGGAACATTTTAATAAGCCATTTAAATAAAACATTTTAATAAGCCATAAAACATTTGTTTATAAATATTAATTTATCATGATTTATATATCAATAGTTATAAAATATTTCATGTGTAAAGAACTCTTTAATCGAATGCATTTTTTAAAAATGTAATTTCTAACACCATTGATTGTAATATGAGTGTAAATATAAATATATATATATATATCCATATATATATATATATATATATATATATATATATATAAGCCCACACTCCCACACCTGGGCGTGTGGGCGTGGAACAATGGGGGATATATATATATATATATATGTATACAGCAAATTGCAGAAAACATATCAAGACCATTGTATCTCAATTTTATTCTCACTTCAACGGTCAGTGAAGATATGCTATGTGTTTTCTGATACATTCTTTGGCCAGTCTAATGTATTAAGGTTGATTAAAGTGTTCATAGTTGCAGATTTACCTATATATGTTTTTTTTACAATATGTTTAGGTTTGCCAAAATTTATGCAATTTGCTGTATATATATATATATATATCAAATTGCATACATTTTGAAAAACATAAATATCCTACTGCAAAAAGCATGTATAGGTAAATCTGTAACTGAATACTTCAATCAACCTTAGTACAATAAAGTGGCCAATGAACGTGCCAAAAAGCACATACCATATCTTCACTCACTGTTGAAGTGAGAATAAAATGAAGATACAAAGCTCTTGATATGTTTATATGTTGATATCTTTTGTGCCATAATTTTTGCAATTTGCTGTATATTTCCAATTTGCTACTATTTCCAATATAATATATACATATATATTATATTGGAAATAAACTTTTCAAACAAGCTATGTTTCGAAAAAGTAGCAAAAGTTAAATTCATATAGATTAAACACTCAATTTACTCTGGTGTTCAGTTAGTCTGACTTGTCCTTTCTCTTAAGAATTGCAACTAAAAGTTGAGTTTGCTGCTGCTGTTGTTGATTTAGCATCATTTGAAATTGCTGTATCTGCTGCTGTTGTAGTTGTTGTTGCTGAATGAGAATTTTCATGAACTCTTGGTGTTGCTGCTCCATTTTTAACTGCTTATCCATTTCAATTTGTTGCATTCTGCTATTCAATTCCAACTCTTTTTGTTCACTTTCAGCTCTTTTCTGCAATAAAGTTTCTAAGCCCTTAGATCTTTTTTTCTTACATGGTTCTACTTGTACGTCTTGAGGCTTTTTAATAGATTCATTCAGTGTCTCCATTGCATTTAGTCGTATGTTGTTTGCTTGCTCCTTCTCTTTCTCTAGCTTTTTTCAAATTTTCTCATCTTCTACAGCAGTCAAATTTATGTTTGCGTCCATTTTCTTTTTCTTACATCCTCATTTTTTTGCGAAACTTTTCGAGCAAAATTGCTAAATGCTCTCGAATAGACCTCTTGTCTACTTTAAATGACTGGTTTTCCAGTTCATTTAAATTATCCGCGACGTTGTGCCACATCTGAGCCCTTTGGACTGTTCTTTCTTTGGCCTTGTACGGCTCCGTAACAAGAACTTCTCTGCAGAGAAGTAAATCTTTTTCAGTCGTCCACAACGTCCTTAATCTGTACAAATTCAAAACAAAAAACAAAACACAAACTAAAACAAAAATCGTCAACATTAAGAAACTGGAGGTAATGTTTACCAGGGGGATAGTGATAAATATTTAATATCACTTGCTTGAAAAGCTGTGCGGTTCAACATGCCCGAGACCCGTGAAAGTAGAAACAGTTTTCAGAAACAAATTGTTCTCAAATTATTGCAGTATGAAGCGTATAGTAAGTTCTTAGGTTTTACTTACGGATGTTTCAAAATTGCATTCGGTGTAGTGTCTTTTGCCTCTTCTTCTTCCATTTTTTTGGGCGTTTTCAACAAAACGTTAAAAAGCTGGAACAACGTCCGGAACGCTACTGCTAAACCGTAACCCAAATACTTGACATGCGTATTATCTCCAAAACACATCGCTTACTTCCGGGTTAACGTCCGATACGTAAAAATTTGCGTTGCTTAAGGTCCCTGTTAATCACAGAAGACTGTCTGTCGTAAAATGCAATTTAGAGGAAAAAAGGTATGATAAAATTACATAGGATAAAACAAAAAGTTTTAAGTTTAACATTCTCTGAATTCAATTTTACAGTGGTGGAGTAGATGTTATGGTAATTTACGATAATTTACGGATAATGTACCACAATGTCTCCACAGTTTTTGCTATTTTATCTCGTTTTGAATTGAGATGATGTGAAATTTTAAGTGACTGGAAGCAATATATGTAATAGACGGAATGAAACAGTATTTCAAAAATGGGCTAGTTTCACCCCCCACGTGATCTGAAGTTAAGCTTCACTGCGATTGGTTGATTAGCGTATGAGGGCAAAATAAACCACAACACTGAATCAGGAATAAGCTGTGTAAGTCGACTAAGAGTTATGGTAAATAGTTGCGCTGATCCTTTTTGCCCCAATCGCTACAAGCCTGGTTCGGGTATTCATTTTTTTTATAATTTGCCAATTAGTAAGCCGCGTTTGTTGAAGAAATGGCTTGATCGAATTCGTTGCGAAAGCATACCGGTCAAGAAGTACACCCATGTGTCTAGTGCGCATTGCAGTGGGAAGCCAAAAAGGATAGGTCCAAACGATATCCCCCGCATCTTTGCTTGGTCTAAACCGACAACTCCCAGACCTACAAAAGGAAGATTAACATCATCTTTTCGAGCTAATGACGATGATACTGCCGAGACAGTTGCGACCGACCCGAGTACCAACCTTGTTTCTGAAGAGGATAGTACGGAGGCAGACGTAAGTTCGGAACTGGCTTATTATTTGCGTTTGCTTGCCGACACAGCCCTCGACGAATCTCCATCAGGAACTCAAAGACATAGTGAACATGCACTTGATTACAGTGCTGACTCAAATCTGGCCTTGAGCTTCTTACACAAGCTTGTTTTCTGCATGGTGCTTCACTGCTTTCACAGAACAGCGAGGAACTAGTACGTCAACAAAGCGGCAACAATTATATTAAATTCCTTGAAAAGGAATTTAATGATCTTAAAGCCAAGGAACTCAACTCGAATAATGTAACATTCGATGAAAAGAAACTAATGTTCCACACTGGTTTTACAAGTCCAAAATTATTTGAAATTTGTTTCTTTTACGTTTCAGAAGGGCAAATAATTGAGGAAGATGAATACAAACTTCCTGTCTGAGCAGTTCTTGTTGGTGCTGATCAGATTGCGGCTGGATCTGACTAAGCAACATCTGGCCTACTTATTTTCTGTGAGCAAACCCACTGTGTCAAGAATTTTTCTCCGTTGGATTTCTCTAATGTACCGTCGTTTTAAAATCTTAAATATATGGCCTTCAAGCAAGCGGATTTTCAATGCAATGCCAAGATCTACAGTATTATATTCAAACACCCCTCACTTAGAGGAATAATTGATTGCACTGAAATAAAGATTTGTCAATCAAAGGGTTCTGCCAATTAACCGATTACAGTTTCAAATTATAAAAATTATAATACTGCAAAGGCATTGGTAGGTGTGGCACCCACAGGAGCAGTGTCATTTCTGATTTATATTGGGGGGGGGCACATTTCTAGAAAAGAAATCACCAAACGTTGTGGCGTTCTGGGCATTTTGGAAAGAGGAGACGAAATGGCTGACAAAGGTTTCCTCATAGAAGATTTGGTTAATCCTCATGGTATCAGGCTTAACATCGCAGCGTGCACCCGTGGCAGAAGTGATCTAGAGCCCCATGAAGTGGTACAGAGTCGAAGAATTGCTTGTACACGGATTCATGTGGAGAGAGCTATTGGTCGAATAAAAGAATTCAAAATTCTTACACATGTGCAATCAACTTACATATTACCATATATCAATGAAATATTTTTTGTATGTGCAATGTTAAACTTTCAAAAACCACTTATCAAGTAGACTGTCTTTGCATTTTGTACAACTTTTGTTGCACACATATTTGTAAAAGATAAATATACTGTATATATAAATTAACGATGTGTATAGCACAGTAACCTTGATTACTGGTGGCATAGTGGTAGTGCGCATGTCTCTCACCACTGTGACTAGGATTCAATTCTGGCTTTATGCAGTTTGACTCAACCAAGCATCACAAGTTTCCTCTGAGTACTCCAGAACAGTTTGGGTTACTGATACGGTTATCCTGTATTAGTTTATTTAGTTGTAACTAAAGATAATGTCAGATTTTAACTTACATAACCAACCTTTGTAGTATAATATAAAACAAACTCCGAAAAGAAGCATTTTGGTACCCAAAATATGAGCAAAAGCACAAGACAAAAGGTATATTATATATTATGTTTTTTAAAGTTGTCGGCAGGGATTGGATTTTCGACCTTGGTAAAATAAATGAGTCATAAAAACATTCCAGATCATGGATATTACAAGAAACCCAGTCATTATCTAAACTTATTCTCTCACTAAAGAGATAATTTTCAGTGGCAACCACAAAGTCACACCAGTTAGACATATCCCTGCTTACAAACAATTGCAGCTGGCATTGGTGGTAGTATACATGTTTCCTTTTTAGATGGAGAACATTACTTGAATCCAACTCCAAACAAAACTTGTTTCCAGAACCCACAGCATCTCTGATGGTCCTTTCCCAAACTAAAACTGCAGCTTTTATCTATGCACGCCCTCTCCTACTGCCATCAATTACACCAACATATGAATATGCTTCCAACCAACCATGCTCTGCATCCACCAAAGAATCTGCTTCTTGTACATTCAACTCTGGTTGACCATTCTTACGTTGGTAGTGCAGATATCTAGCCAATATCTTGGGTTGCATTTGCCCATTGCAATGGCTGCTGTTGTGACTGTTGATTTTCTTGTAACTGCTTTTATCATTGGCGCAGGATATATATTTACATCTCTATTGTTTTACCACATACTGAACCAGTTGTTCTGCCTTTCCTTACTTCACACCTTAAACTACATTGAGATTGCAGCTGACTTTCATTAAAAATCGTCATCCTTTCTTCACTCGTTTTGTTCAAACTTCGCTTAAACTTTACTCTTTGCTCCACAACTGTGATCATTAAAGAGCTTGACTGCGACGCGGACGTGTCGCCCATCACTGCTTCACTACTTATAGTAGCCGTCTCAGTCTGGCGCATTGGGGTGGACGAATTTAGGACTGTCAGAATGGCGAGTTTCTTTCTAGGGTTTCTTCCCGAAACCTTTCTAATGGTGATTCCAAACTTTCCACTGCTTCTCTGTTCAATTGAGTAATTTCTCCAATTATTTGATTTGGTTCCCTACCTTGCAGATTCCTTGCCTTTTGAGCTTTGGCACCTTGGCTGGGATTCTCAGTTGCAAAATTAAGTTCACTTATTTTCTTTGGGAAAGGCGCCTCTTGCTTGGTTGATGCCATTTTTGAAGAAGGTCTGTGCAGGAAATTTCGTCGCTTTCAGCTAGGAATAACCAACTGAAGATCTTCGAGTGCGTAACAAACCGCGCCAACGTGTATACAAGACACTTTAGGGCCTTTTCCCGCAACGCAACCACACTTCACAAAATTCGATGTCACTGGTTGTATTGTGTAGACTCATTATAAGGTTATAAATACGATCCTTTCGCATTTCGGGTAGACAGTCACACTTCACTATAACATTCTCATAGCCATTTTTTGGTTCGATCTTCTGCACGAGACCACCTCTAAACACTTAGAAGGAAGATTCCCAGAGCGATTTGAAATCTTTGCTTCTCTCATTATCAGCAGCCACGGCTTCGACAAAATAATCGATAATCTGGGCCAGGTAAATGACTTTAATGCGGCAACTACAATTTGGTTGCTCATGCATTCTTTTATGCCAATGAAATTCCCTTCTTTGAGATGATTATTTGCTTGGTTGCCCTCCATTTCAATATTGTTTACGTTTTGTTTTGCCCTCAAACACTAATCAACCAATCACCGGGAAGCTTTACTTCAGATGACGTGGGAATGAAACTAGCCCATTGCCAATATATTTTTGTTGAAGGATGTGCAAGTTGAATTTCTGACACACACTGGAAAGTAGGAATCCGAGGCGGTTATGGAAAAAATTACTTTACGGGTTCACAAAAAGCGCCGGAACTCTAATAAAATCTCACGTAACATAAATTGTCTTGCATCTATAGCTAGGAAAGGAATCCTCTGCTGAATATGAATGTAACGACTAGGGTGTTAGCAGCGCGTTTGTGTTTGTGGCATGTCGTGAGGTGTTTGCGTTGAGTCGCAAGGGGAAAAAATAGAGTATGTTGGTCAAATGTGCGCGGAAATTCGCCAAACGAACGTCAGATATAACTGCCGCAGTCGATCTCCTTAGAATGCTCCTCGTGGAAAAATACATACCGTATTTAATCCAGTAGACGCCCGCTATCATATAAACGCCTCTCTCCAATACACGCTCCCTCTACTCATGAAGATATTCAACAAACGCCTTCCTCTAATCAACGCATGTTTCAAGTAAATGCACTCATGGAGGTTAACCAAATTTGCCTAGTGCCCATTTTGAAAGGGTTTATTTTTTAACATTAACTTTTAAGAGGATGAGGTCTCTGCAGAGAAACAACTGTTCGTCCTCAGTGTCAAATTGATTATATCTGTCTTCGATGCGTGACGGTTCTTCCAGAATCTTCGCATGGTTCTTGCTTGCAATGGTTGCAATCGAAGAACCAGGCGCAAAACGAAGTCTTGTTATAAAAATAAAAGCCCAGGGGGAACGTGTTTAAATAAAGCCATAATGATCTAAAAAACAAAATAAATAAAGCCATCACTCTGATGATGTTATTGGTCAAATAACGAAATGTTGGGTATTAAAAGATTTTAACAGTTATGGTGCCATTATGGTTTTTTATAAACTCGTTTGCTGGGCTATTTTTATAACAAGGCTGGTTCTTGCTCGTTAGATACCTAGTTCTATCAGGCGAACGTTCTGCTTCCCTTTCCATACACAAACTTCTACTTTAACGACGTTACCTTGCGAAGTAGTTAGAAATGTTGCGACTAGCCTTGAAAGTTCGTTCGGAACATATCCTGCTAAAGTCGACTTAGCCATTTCGTGCGCGTTTATAGTCCAAGGCAAAAAGTGCATGCTATTACTATCTTTTTAACCCCCATTCGTTCAACAATCACAGTCAAATAATTTTAGCACCAATGAGATTGCTGTTATCTTCCATACATGAGTAGTGAAAACCAAGAAATATTAAACCTTTTGGGTGAAATTAAATGAACATTTTCTGTTCGTGAGGTTTAAACATTAAATTTGAAATAAACGCCCTTCTGTAATAGACCCCTCTCTATTACAAACGCCCCCACTTAGAGATAAATTTTTTTCAATAAACACCCAGGACGTCTTCTGGAATAAATAGGGTGAACTAATTTTTTGTTCAAAAAAATGAGTGCACTATGGGACGTTCCCTCTGGGAACGTATTTGCCCTTTCGTGTTTTATTTCGAAATTAGTTGACGTGAAAGATGTAGACTTTAATTGGAAAAAAATGCTGCCATATTTCGGTGATATTCTTTTGTAAGAATTTAGTACCCTGACCCCGTTTTGGGGCAAACATTTTGAATTTCAAAGATACGGAGGCCAGAGTGGCTAATTCTTTTGACCATCGATCCCTGATGAAAACAGTGGAGACTGGTTTTTCGCATGAAAGCTTATCACGGGACAAAAACGGTGCTGAAAGCCGTTCCTCAGTTATGAAGTCCATAGAGTATTACATCTTAGCGTCCTTAATATTCTCGGGGTTTTTTGCAGATAGAGCCTCCTGATCCGGATGAAGATGATGACGACGAAGAAGTGGAAGAATCCAACGGGTACCCAGATATTCGATCCCACGAGAAACAACCAGAGAGTAAGTCATGATCTTTGATTGGTTACCTGTTGGTCAGAGACAGCGGCTGAAGGGTCTGAAATGACCGCCCGTTGAGATAGAGATTACCGTATTTATTCCAATAGACGCCCTGGGCGTTTATTCAAAATTTGAGCTCTAAGGGGGGGGCGTTTATTTGAGAGAAGCGTTTATTAGAGAGGGGCGTTTATTTCAAAATTTATTATTTCAACTTCAAAAATATAAAATGTTCACACGAAAATCACGCATATGTTCACACAATGTCAATTTCACCGTCATCATCGTTAGTAATAAAAGATAGAAAGTTTGTTCACTGCACTCTCAACATCAGAATGAGCGATTAAAAACAAAAAAATTTTCACACAATTCTACAATGAAATTTTCACTCAATTTCCAGGGATGGATCCAGGAAATTTAGTGAGGGGTTTCCGAGCGTCGCAGGCGCGAGAATACTAGAGGGGTCTGGGAGCATGCTCCCCCGGAAAATTTTGAAATTTTAGATGCTCGGAAATGCAATTTCCTGCATTTTCAGAAGAGGTTTCATGAAAACATGCAGGTACCTTTATTCCTCAAATTGTACCATTTTAGCATCACTTACGTCTTCCAATAGATATACTGTACAAACCTTGGAGGCCACAATTTTCCAAGGATAGTGTTTCACAAATCATTTTTTGTAGCACAAAGGCTGCAAAACTGATTTATGGAGTACCTCCCCAAAAGTTTCATCACAAATAACTGTACTGTACAGCTAGGTTCAGGTGGATCTCGTACCCAAGCTTAGCAAGAGATGCATACCAGTACTTCAAAATCTTGAACTAATTCAAAATTGACCTCAACGGCTTGATACAACTGCAGAATGGCAGGTAGCAAGGCTGAATAGTTCAAAATGATCTTGATACCAGAGCAGAATGGTTGGTAGGAAGGCTAAATCTTCAAAAGTATCTTCATACAACAGCAGAATAGTAGGTAGGAAAGCTAAATAGTTCAAAATTATCATACCACTGCAGAATGGCAGGAAGGAAGGCTGATTAGTTCAAAATTATCTTCATACAACAGCAGAATGGTAGGTAGGAAAGCTAAATAGCTCAAAATTATCTTCACATAACAGCAGAATGGTGGGTAGGAAGGCTAAATGTTCAAAATTATCTTCATACAACAGCAGAATAGTAGGTAGGAAGGCTAAATAGTTCAAAATTACCATGATACCACTGCAGAATGGCAGGAAGGAAGGCTGATTAGTTCAAAATTATCTTGATACCACTGCAGAATGGTCGGTAGGAAGGCTGATTAGTTCAAAATTATCTTCATACAACAGCAGAATGGCAGGTAGGAAGGCTAAATAGTTCAAAATTACCTTCATACAACAGCAGAATGGCAGGTAGGAAGACTAAATACATGTAGTTCAAAATTAACTTGATAGAGCTGAAGAATTGCAGGTAGGATGGCCAAATAGTTTGAAATCATTTGATAGCCATGGGAAACACACTAGCCATTCATACCTGAACCGTCGATGTTTTCCACCACTCTCAGAAGTCGGCGGAAAGAGAAAGAGCTGGTCAGGTTTCCAGACATTCTGAATAAAGCGCAATTTTTCTGCTGGAGAGAACCGGCCAGCGGTCACGTAAACGAGCCCAATATCAAAAAGAGAACAATCTTATTTGCGACACACGGATTGTCCACGCGCAGCCACATTGTAGCACTAATCGATGATGGTTTTGTAATGGGTTCACCTTAATTAATTCAAGGTGCTTGACCAATAAAATACAGTTTTGATGGGTTTTACTTTAATTGCCTGTGAGGTTTTAGCCAATAATATGAAGTTTCGATGAGTTTCCGTGGGCTTCACGCAAGAAGCACTGGTTTCCGAGTTTCCACGCGATGGCTCGCGCCATACGCGAATCCTCTACGCTCATTCGGTTCGATTTTGCGGTGAATTCCGCCAAATTTGGCGCACGGTGGTGCCAGCGGGGAGAAGCGGTAATAAACACAATAAAAGCAAGTACATTGTGCATGCTCATTTTTTAGGAAAATTTGATGGGTTTCCGGAAATCCAGTGAACCGGTCTGGATCCACCCCTGATTTCTATGTCATCGCATCATACTCAAAAAAAAAAGTTCGTCATCTGCGTCTTCAAAATCCGAATCAGCGATGACCTTGAAAGGATCGGGCCTAACGCATTCTTGCAGGACTGAAAGTTGAGACTGGAGCTGTCTCGCTCCAGTTTCACACGGCTGTCCTTCCTTGAAACAGTGAATGAAATGATCTTCAGATCCGTCGACTGAAAGGTTAAGCACGCAGGTTTTTCACAAGATTTCACAATTTCACAAACGGGCCCATTTGGTTTACTGGGGCGCGTTTCTTGGAAGGGGGACGTTTATTGGAAGGGGGCGTTTATTAAATATTTTTATGAGTTGAGGAGGTGTTTATTGGAGAGAGGCGTTTATTAGATAGTGGGTGTCTATTGGAATAAATACGGTAGTCAACTCTATGGCTGATGAGCTATAAGTAACACTTATTCACCGAAGTGGAGGTGAACAGTGGTGGATATTTACCGTGCCGCGAAGCGGTGAGGTAAATATATCTACACTATTCATCGACACTGAGGTGAATAGTTGTCTTAGCATACACCCCTCATAATTGTTTCCACACACTTCTTTAAATTTTTAACATAATTTTACGAAACGTCGGTTTGTCACGCGCTCGTCGTTTGTAAACAAAACATTTTGAAACATTCTTAGTGCATTTATCACTAAATTGTAAAGGAAATAAATATTTCCGGATACTTTATTGCCAAATTTCTGTACTTCTTTGGTATTGTCTGGCACAGCGGCTTAGTTTATTCAAAACAATTTTCTTCCGTTACTGAAACAAAACTAGACGCCATGTTGTTTTGCTCGGAGTTGAATAGTGCAGGATATTTCGAGATAGACGAACCAATGAGATTGTGCAAAAAATACTATCCTTCTGCGAGGTATATGCTGATTTTATTTATTACTTGGCAACGCAAACAAACCAATCCGATCCTCTATTTTTTTTTTTAAATCTGTATTTTTATTTACTGTTTATTTTATATATATTTTAATTATTTGTTTTGCTTCTAGTCACATCGAACCAAGTTAAACAACGATTACAGGAGTTTGTGCTCAACAAGCAACAACGCGAGGCGGCGGTAGCTGGTGTGCCGGATCCTAACATGGTGAAACGATGGTAGGTTTTTTTAGGAATGAACGAGGCACTGCTATCTGCATTACTGGATAACTTCATGTTAGCACAATAAACGACTTTCTTGTCACGCTACTTTTCACTTCTTTTTTCTTTTTCACACTACTTTTTTCTATATGTTACTTCAGACTCATCCTCAGAGATACATGAACAGAAATTCTTTTGGCGCAAATATCTCGTGCGTTTAAGTTGGATAAAAACTCGCCTCTAATCCCTGTGGACTCGATAGCTCAACAGGTAGAGTGGCGGACTGTTATCCCGAAGGCACGAGTTCAAATTGCGCTCGAGTCAACATTTTTCAGTTGACTTCGGCAGTGTCAGATTATCATGAAAAATTACTTCACTTTCCTCCTTTTTCCAATTTTTTCCGTTGAAATCTCGGTTTTTTAAAAAGATTGTCAGAGAATAACGTTCAGTTTTCTTTGTCATACTACTGTATCGAAACTTCACAATTAACCTACACTGCTGAAGTCAACTGAAAAATGTTGACTCCAGCGGGATTTGAACTCGCACCTTCGGGATACCGGTCCGCCGCTGTGAAGTTTCATTTCATAATACCCTGAGGATGATTCTGAAATAGAATTGAAACACTGCACATCCATCCTCATAGATAGCGTTAAGTTGTCGCGAGAATATTTCGTGCACTTAAATTGGATAAAAACTCGCCTCCAATCCCTGTGGACTCGATAGCTCAACAGGTAGAGCGGCGGACCTGTATCCCGAAGATGCGAGTTCAAATCCCGCTCGAATCAACATTTTTCAGTTGACTTCAGCAGTGTAGGTTAATTGTGAAGTTTCGTTTCATAATACCCTGAAGATGATTCTGAAATAGAATTGAAACACTGCACATACTATTATATACATGACAATTACCGTATTTTTACCTGTCTGGTCACTATACATCTCAAACTCATTGACAATTCGAGAGCGAAACTCAAGGGAAATCAGTACCGAGACGTAGTTTGGATATTTGATCTTAATTACAATAAAATTTTGACAACTTTAAACCCGATTTTCTCTTTAAATAAGGATTCTTTTGGGATGTAATATCATACACCCGAAAGTCGTGTTTCATCAGATATCCAAACACCTCGAAGTTCTATGAAAAAACTCTGCTATCGCCTCGTTTTTGAACTCACTTCTCGGTGTGTGGGTATCTGATGAAACACTCTTCGTGTATGATGTAGTACGTGCTGGGAGATCTGAATTCGACCCTTAGTCCGTCGAGTAATCAAGGAGTTAATGTAGTGGTGGAAAATGGCTGTCGTGTCTTCTTGGGTAACGACGTTGAAATAAAGACAGACTAAACCGTTGTAGTGCGTGTACCGTTGTGTCAACCGTCTTTCTACAACATAGGAAAGCGAAAGTCCTTTCCCGTTTTCCATTTTCTTTTAGAATCGGAAAGGGGAATTCGAGCACTCATTTTCGTTTTCAGTTTTACCTCGCTATGGAAAAATAGGATTGTGCACTGTCTGACTATGCAATGTCTCTCCTCGCGTAGAGATCGAATTTACCATTCATGTTTTTGTTTGTATTACAGTCATAATTTAGTCGTGTTTCGCGTTTTTGTACAGGAATCTTGTTTCTGGAGGTGATGATAAAGATGACATTAGTCCTCTCAACCGACCACGGACATCCAACGGTGATTCCAATTTCCCTCTTCGTAAAACAGGTATGACGGTATGAATTATGATTTTCACACCGGGTCAGTTGGTTTTTTAAATTTTGAATTACTCATCAGTTGTATAATTATTTAATTACTCATTTTTCAATTACTCCGTCCGTGATGGTCAAGAGGACCATCATTTTCAGCTTTTAAGCTGTAGGGTAACATTAAGGATTCATGACGTTTCTTTGACAACAACTGTAATTGAGAATAACCCGCAAAAATATAGTTTTGTTAAATTAGCGGGAAATCCGCTCATTAACTTTGCTTCTTAGGTAGTACAAAGCTTACAATGAACAGATCTTATTATTTGATACCAATTTGATAACATTTGACAGACGAGTTTTAAAGAAAATACTGGTTTCGGGTACGGCTGGAAATGCCGCGGATTTCTTAAATCACGTTTTCAGGTTTTCATCAAAAATTTTAATGTTAAGATTTCGGTAAAGTCATCATTTGTATTACAAGCAATAATACGACCGATCTTACTTCTTCACACATACGCTCAGCATTGCTGCGCGTAGTTAGCTGTGGTGTTCATGGTTGAGCTCATAGAAGTCATAAATTAACTAGAGGAAGCGTTATAGGTAAATGTCATTCAACCGTGAGGGAAACTTTGATTGTCGCCATGTTGGATAAATTAGGGGACAAAACAAACATGCCCGGATGAAAAGTTCAAGGTCATAGTAAAAGGCCACTTCACTTTTGTCTCTTGTTTTTGGTTTTTTAAGAATGTAAAACAGTTTAGACAGTAATAGATATTGTTATACATTCCAACTTCATTCTTGCTTCTTATTGGTCGACGTTCACCAGTCAATTCTCAATCTCAGGAAGTCGTAACATCATTGCCGCCGAATATCGTGAATGATTCGACGGAGCTGTCCAAAACAAAAAGAATTAAAAAAGTTATTGGACGCTGATGACGTAACCACCTTAAGGCCGTGAAAATTACAAAACAGCAAAAATGACTTGCAGCAGTTTGGAAAGTTAATAGCACGAGTCTTTTTACTGCAAATCTTTTCTTGCATCTATTGCTGTTTTGAATTTGTAATAAAACAATTATTGGATTCGGCTTACGCAAAATATCAAGAATTATCAAGACCTCGGTCAATGTTATCCACCTCAGCCTTCGGCTTCTGCAGATATCGTTCATCGCAAATGACGCACGCTGATTGGCTGCCTAGCCATGCAATAATAGTCCAATCAATCTATGGTTTATGATCAAACAAATTGCAACAAAATTTTTCTCACTGCCATGAGTTTGACGATGGTCTAGTTAGTAACATACTAAAAATCCCCCAAAATCCGTTGAGGGGAACTTGCCTAAATTTAGCATTTTAAGTTTTGAGCTCTTACCACAGGACACCCAACACAAGAAAAATCAAACTTTTTGCCATAAAATATTTTTATTGTGTGCTTCTTGGTCTAAGAAGCTTGGATAATGTAAAAAATACTCACTCCTGTATTTTTCAGTGAAAAAAAGGAATATTCTCCTTTTTCAAACAAAATAACTACTCCATCAATTTGTCCACAGGGAACCCAGTTAATGAAAAAGGCTCTTTTTAAAACAATTACCAAGCTATTGTTATCTACCTCCACTTAGCTTTGAAAAACTACTTCACATGCATGATAAAACGTTATTTTAAACAATAAGGCTTAAAGGTTATTAAGTTTCTCGTGTTTTACTACAAATTAGCTCTCCTTTAGCCTCAGCATCAAAAGTACCCTGTGGGCTTAAAATGACATTTCATTCCAAGTATACTTATGTTCACCATTAAATTTATAAAACATATACAGTTTACAAGAAGTGGAATACCACGTTTTACAATTATATAGTTGTAATTGTTCTTTTTCATCTTTTAATTAGTTCTTTATACCTCTTTTGATAAGAAAAAGTAAACTACATTTAGAACCAGCCATTACACTTAATTTACACTGCCTCCATCAAGGTCTGGTGTGGGCGAATTTGAACAACTTTGCCCTTTGCATACGCCACAGGCAGTTGAACAGTCCAGTCCATTCTTCCTGCACATACATCTCCGTGTGTTGCACCCTGTGCTACAGCTGCATTTGACAAACTCCAACAGAGAATCATGTGCTGGCGGCAAATCCGTTGGTGTAGGCAGCAGTTTTCCATCTGTCAACTTCCATCCCCACTCTACTGCATTCAGCGATACACCTTTCCATTGCTGTACCTGGCAGTAAACCCTCTGGCTGTGAAAGGCAGCAGCTGCAGACGTAGATGGAAGGCTCTCGGGCTGCACAAATGATATTCCTGTGGCCACTTTTTGGCAAAACCTGGTGTAACGCAGGGAATCAAGGTCTTCCTCTGATCTGCCATTGTAAACGCACAGGAGGGACTTCTCTCCCGTCAAAATGATCTCATCATGTGGCACCATCACGGCTGAAAACATCGGCTTGCTGGCGGAACAGCACATCTGTTCTTATCTTCGTCAGAGCTACTCCTTTACCAATTCCGTGGAGCCTAGAGGTCGTGTCGCAGCCAAAAAAGGCGTGCACAAACAAAATATTTCAACAAACTTCTGGACCCATCGAGGACTTGGTTTCCTTGATATTCCATATCTTCCTTCTTTGCGTCCTTTGCTTTGGCTCAGGCCTGAAGAAAAGCTCGTTTGCATTCATTTCTGCATGATGACATAGCAGGACAAGGAGGTCAGTACCATCACCAACTAGCACAGTGTTGATACATTTTGCAGACTGTACAGCGGTCTGGACTATTAGTAGATCTGCATCTCCCTCGGCATGGATGACTGTACATCTAGAACGTCCCAGCTTGGCCCTGAGCAAATTGATAAACCTCTGCTTGTTTGCCTTATTTGCAAGGAAATCATCCTTTTTCAATTTTGCAAGCATGGCACAATCAAAATTTACAGTTGGTCCGTATGCACCCGTTCGTCGCTGGTGAGTACCGTCCTTGGTAGATGGGCCATTCTGATATCCGTCAAACACTACTGTGGCCTTTCCATACCTGCTGGCTACATACTGAACATACAAAGAGCAAATGGCATCATATGTAGTGTCACGTGGCCAAGGTACACGGTGAAGGAGAGCACCCCCATCGAGGACAAAGTGAACGTTCCCTGTTGGTCCAGCTGTTTGGTTGGTCTTGGTAATTGCCCATATGGCATCGGCCAACGCTGGCTTGTTAGCTTGCCTCGGGAGAAGAGAACGAGTCAAATAGAGCTGGAGGGTAGCTGCACATTTCGAACTTGAAGAGTGACTGAGGATTGTCATATCGTCCTCCTGTAGCAATGAGAGTAAGTCTCTGAAACAGCAGATGCGGGTCCACCTGGATGCTTCCGTCGCTAAGTCTTACAGCATTCTTCGAAGCAAGTGTCACCACTTGGTCTTACTTTCGGAATGAGTACTCATTAATGTTCTTTCCAACCATTGAGCTCAAAATCTTCTTGCCTACCTCTTTGGGTTTTTCAGCATTCACATCCTCACTCGCAACAACTCCAGTCGTAATACTGCGCAAAGAAGGATCTAAGCTGAAGGGGTTTCTCTGAGCAAGGTATGTAACGAGCTCAATGGTGTCCTTGTAATCACGCTCTTGCCTGGCATGTGTTGTGTCCTTGTGTTGCTCACTTGTATGATACTTCACACCAGTAAGATTCTGCATTGCATCGTTGACATCAGCACAAGCAGGCATGGGTAACAGCCAAATCAGACGCTGTGTCTCGGACATTCCTCGACCTTGGGTCAGCCCTCCACAAGTTTTCACACTTCGCATGAGGACCTGTTCTATTGCCAAATCAGTGGATAACCCAGCCCAGTAGCGATCACTCCACCGCACAACGTGCAGACCACCCTGGAAGCTGTTGTACACTTCTGGATGTTTCTCTTGGAGATCTTCCATTAACTGCAAATAGATGTACGCAGATTTCGTATAGAGGTTGTGACCCGCAGCGGCAAAGTAGGGAAGCATATCATGTATTGCTTGAAGATGCAGTTTCCAATTTCCTGTCCTTTCCACTCTGATGAACTTACGTATGTCCACCATGCACGTATACTGGATCCAAAGGACGGCAGTATGTTGATTCTGCATACAACTTCGTTTACTTTCCAGTTTCTCGGCAATCCTATGAAGAACGTCTACAGAGCGCACATGCTCAGCCATGTCTGCATCATCTAAAAGCTGTTTATAAAGCATTGCTGCAGATTCCAAATCCTCATGAACAGGCTGTGGGTCAGTTGTGCTGTCTTGTCATTCCTCTGTGCTTTGTTGCTGTACTTGTCGCCCCTCTGTTCTCTCTGCTCTGTTCTCGTCTTCTGTTTGGACTGTTTCTTCAACGCTGACATTGACTGGTAGGGGGATTTCAAATGCACTACACACCAACAATGCATTCAGAGCCGCATCAACAAGAAAATTGCCTCTGATCGCCCTAGCGACTGCTTTACCACTAAGCATATGCCCAACAGCGTTTTTTGCATACACCAGCTCAAGTACTTCTTCTGGACCAGAACCTGCCATCAGATGGCCAATGCAGCCAAGGAAACTCATTTCGTTGTGAAGACCTCCTAGCCTTAGGACAATTGATTTAAGCTCACTTTCTTGAGGCTCATTTCGGATAATCGTGAGGGCTTTCAACCATAATGACTGGTCAAATGTTATGACTGGTGTAGCATGATAGCGCTTTGCCTGTTCACTGACAAATACAAGAGTGGAATATATGCACGTCAAATCACTAGGGTCCAGATCAATCATCGGAAGAAACATGATTGAGGACTGCCCAGGATGATTGCCCTTACATACCATCTGCATGGTTCCTGACTACGCAGGGTGCGGGGATCGTAGCAGTGGTTGGTTCAGCTTCCAGAGAAGGTCAAGGTTTGCAGAGGTATCTTGCACCCTCAAGTTCCTTAGCTCTCTGTACAACATATGTGGTATTTCCTCACTTGGGCCTTTATAATGGTGAATTTCTATTCGCCCAGCTGAAGCTATTTCCTTTGCAGTAACAACTTTTTTTGGAACTGATTTGCTTGTTTTGGTACCAGGCGTGATGGTGGCAATAATACCCATCCCATGAAATGTTCCTGTTCCATCTAAAGTTCTTACATTGTGATCGACATTGTCGGCAACGTACTGCACGAAACGGCCTGGTGTATAGCCTGTTATGTCTGTCCCCTGCGTTGCAGTTGCACTTCGTTCGTACTTCTGGACTGTTGAATAAGAGTAGCAGAAGCCATGTGCGTGAAGAGAGTCAATAAGGAACCTAGATGCAAACTGGTGATGCAATTGGACGCCAAGGCCGAGCTGTAAAGGTGCCAAAATGACTCTTGGTCTTGTTGCTTGGATGATGACTTGTCCAACTGAAGCAAGCTGCAGATCAACATCCTTGCCAACAAAGAGGATACTAAGGAAAAGCCGTAACTGCTCGGGAATGAACTCCAAATTCTGTTCTATTGAAGACATTTGGTCGCTGGTTGGGAAATTGTTGCTTGACACATCTAATTTCTTGATATCGCTCTTGAGAAGCTTTGCTGCTGCCTCGACAATATGTTTTGCTTTTTCTGCTTCGGAACATTCCTTCTTTGTCTGACAAAAGAACTCGTTGATAATGGACGACGCTGTTCGTCTAAATGTGACAACATTGGCTTGTTTTGGTAGAGGTTACGACAATTTTGTCACCAAAGTGCTCCTGCAGCTTTGTTTTCATATAAACAGCACTATATGCCTGTTCTTCAGAACCTTCCAGATACTCTTTCATTTTCTCGACAAGATCAGTTATTGTAATTTGCTCCTCGTCATTCTCCTCTAGGAACTGTGCAACTTTCTGGAATGCTTCAGCCTTAGCAACGTCCACTGGTCTTCCCTGGCGTCCACTGGTCTTCCCTGGCGTGGTCATGTAGATCTTGAGCATATTTAAGTCTGCCTAAGACTATTTCCGACCATTCGTCATTCCTTTGTTTGCAGATCTGAGCTATGAAATCTTGAAACTCTAAAGTTCTCACGGGACTGACGTCAAATCCCCTTTTTCTCCCATCATTCTTTGCAGGTTGACCACAAAAGATGCAGTGTTCTTTGGCGCTGAATCTCGGCTTAACAGAACGACGACTAACTGGCTCGACTGATTTTTCTTCAATTAGTTTTGAAGTCAACTTTTTCGGCCTGCAAAAATCTCGACGGCACTTCTGATGAACTCTCTGACCAGCTTGTGCTTGAACTGTGTTGTCACCACTTGTACTACTTTCTCGATTGATGCTATCGCTACCTTTTTGTGTCAACACAGCAATAGTGTGCCCATCGCTTAAGCTGTCGCCACAGATGCAACAATTCTCTATCTACTTTTACCAGCTTCGCCTTGAGAAAATTAAATTTATGAATTCATTTAGCCATCTTTTTCTATAGACAGTACACTGAAATTCCGGCTGTAATATTAATGGTAAATGCGACCAGTAATTGTATTTAGCCAAAAAAGTTTGCCTTTTTATGTGTTTTCAAGAGCGAAATTTTTATTTACTTAGTCTTTGATGAACTGATATCCAAGAAAAACCATCACGTTGCCTACCTGTTTTACATGTTTTACTTTTTCATGTTTTACTTTCATTCAGGTGATTTTCGTTCTTAAAGAAAACACTAGGAATGCTAAAATGAACAGCTTATTACTCGTAAAAACACAGTTATTGTAATCATTAAAGTATTATTATTAATATATGAACAAGAATGACTTCTTAAATTAAGGCAAAGTTACCTTTTCACACAAACTTCCTTCAGAACAGTGTGAATACTTGCAGAGATTGTAGCTCTTCACCTCACGTGTGCTCATATGTGCCAGCATTAATGGGGCCAGCAGTTTTAGGAAAACTTCGTGTAGTGTGAACAAAAAGTCTTTTTAAGCTTTTACGCACAAAACGTCTCAAAATGGAAAAAGATTCTCAAGTGAGCCGTTGAAAATAACAAGGAACATGAACTTAAATTTACTTGGGTATCCTGTGGTTAAATTGTTGGAGTGGTTATTTAATTTTAAGAGGGGAAATATTCATTGTTTTACACTGGAAAAATAAACGATTGTTCATTTTATATTATCCAAGCTTCTCAGACCAAGAAACACACAAAAATATTTTATGACGAAAATAGTGATTTTTGCTTTGTTGGGTGTTCTGTGGTAAGAGCTCAAAACTTAAAATGCTAAATTTAGGCAAGTTTCCCTTAACGGATTTTGGGGAATTTTTAGTATGTTACTAACTAGACCATCCTCAAACTCATGGCAGTGAGAAAAATTTTGTTGCAATTTGTTTGATCAGGATCCTCCAAAATTCATAGATTGACTGGACTATAAGTTTTTCGTACAGACCGGCTAGTTTTGGCGGGAAAATTTCCGAGTTGATTTGAAGAAAACAGGCCAGATTCAGGTACGTTTTACACAAGATTTATAAAAACAAACTCCGAAAAAAGATGTTAAACGTTCTCAACGATAATTTTAAGCAGAAAACTAGATGAATAGATGCAAAACTCTACGAAGAAATAGGTAAAAACAAGCAAGTAAACCTAAGCCGCAACCTCACGAACACAAAGCTTCGTCAAAAACGATGAAGCAAGGTGCTAAAAGCCATATAATAAATTCCTTATTAACCTCGTTTGTTCGGTCTGTACTGATTGATAACACACCGTTCTAGCAAATGGTGTCTTCAATTTAATTAAACTGGGATTGTTGGAACTTCTAGTCCTACGATAAAATATTATTACCAGGAGACAATATTATCAAGATCTTGTTGTAGTGATATACCATCACTAGCTGATTCTATTTTCTTAAAACACTTGGTATCATCAGCAAAAAGACCAAGGTGGCAATGAGTGCTTATGTGATCTGGTAGGCCATTCATATAGACTGAAAATAACAACGGACCACGAAATGACCCCTTGGGGTACTCCTGATGTGACCGGCAATAGTAGTGAAGTGGCACCTGGAACAACTACAAGCCGCTTTCTTCCAGATAGGTAATTTGGAAAACATGATAGTAGTTGTCCTGAGATACCAAAACGGTGTAATTTCTGTAGAAGTATAGTGTGATCTACGGAGTCGAAGGCCTTTGATATATCAAGGAAGATAATATCCGTTTACTTACCAAGGTCGAGATATTTTCCTGTAGTGTTCAATGTGGATAGCAGCTGTGTGCTGCAAGACTTCCCGTCCACAATGGATAATTCTTGATATCATGCTCATGCTCTTCCAATAATTGTTTACGATAGTCTATTAAAAGCCAGAGAAATTATTTTTGGCTGTTCAGCTAATGAAAACAAACACGAAACAGTTTTCTAAACTTCAGTTGTTAGACTTCGAAGTTCTCGAACAGAATGGAAGGGACCTGTAGAAGAGCAATTTGCCTCCCAATTTACTGAAAATGGCAGCGTTCAATTTCGTCCCAATTTTTAGGCCTCACGATTGAATGAAACCGACATGGGGGCTGCCATGTAGGTCAAAAACGCGTGGGAAAAAGCTGTATTGAACCTTTATTTTTCATTGACAGTTAATTCTGACAAATATGCAGCCCTACCGACATTGTCGTCTACCTGCTAAAGATAAAATTGAAAACTGTCAAAAAATCCGCAATAGGTTACGTGTTTTATCGCGCAGGGGACTGGGATGACCTGCAAATTGACCTAAATGTCAGCCTCCATGTTTGCTTCAAAATACCGTTTGCAGATATCGTTCCAATCTTTTTAGAGTTCAATGGTTCGAGCCCCAGATCAGCTGGCTGCCATGTTTGTTTACATGTTTAAAACTCGCGCGACAGTCACAATTTATTGCTAAATACCGCTGACCGACATTAGATGTGTTCATCCATCTTAAAGAAATCGCGGTTAACTGACTACCGTATTTGACGCTTGTTGCTCATCATGCGAAAATATGCACTCGCTGGCATAATGTGATATAATAGAGAACACTCAAACGAAGAATCGTGGGAAAGATGTGGTGGTTTAAATTTACTTCGTGGATCGTAAGGTCCCTCGTACAAACCATCTGTGAGGGAGCGTAACTATTGTGGAAGTGTGAGGTGTAAGACAGTCCCTCTGTTTGAAAATAGAAATTTGTCTAAAACCGTGGTACACGAAGAACCAGACGGGAATTTCTGGTGAAGTATAAAAACTTGCGCCCGCGTATTATACGGAATAAATCCACGACAAATTGGCAATTTTTAAGAATTATGTCGTCGTGCACGTATGTGCAACAGTTCTAAAGTACTCGGTTTGTTTGTCATGGTCGGCACTAGAACGTAACCACTGAGACCAGGTAACCGTGTGGAGACTGGGTCTGGAAAATTAAGTATTTTATTTAACTGATATCCTCTCACCTAAGATTCAGAATAATCCTAAATTGTCAATGGTCCTAAGATTCAGAATTATCCTGAATATTACCGTTAGGATTAGGATTGTAACCCTTGACGTATTACCCCTGGTGACATTTTGACCTGAACCCCAACAATATTTTTCCAAAAACTTTAGGTAAATAAAATTCCTAACGTAGCGTAGCTAGCTTGTAAGCTTGTCCAGCATAAATAAACACACTTTATTTTAGTTCTAGACTATAAAGGCTCTCGTTCATCTGTTTTATTGACTTAAGATATCACCTTACGAAGGTTGTTCAAAACCATTTAGATGTATAGACGAAAATCATTCAGTTTATTCTGTAGTTAATCTCAGATCGTTTTACTCTGTCTAACGCTAGATTCCTTAAATCTGGAGACTGCTGGGTTATTTTAGTCTCAATCCAACTGTTGTTGTCATTAAAGACGACAATTATTATTTAACTCTGCCAGATTAAATCAGTGTTTCAAAAGTCAGATAATTTCTCTCGAGCAAATAGCAAACGATTTACTTGTTGGGGGACAGAAAGAGAAAGTGTTAAACCAATTGAAATTATAACTTTTTGCTGTCGGAATCAGACTTATTTTCTGGTAACGCCAGAGGGGAGATACTTCGACATCGAAGAAATTAATATCCCATTCGGAGCAAATGTGTCAAACTCAGGGGCTGTTTTCTACTAAATACGTTTTGGTCACCTTTCTGTTCGAAAAACCACACGAGACGAAGTTTTTATGGTTTTTTAATTTAAATCGTCTTAAATTTCTCGTCAAGGTTGCTTGGTTTTGGCGCGTTTAATGAAATCCCGTGACATATTTTTGGTTGTTTATCGAATTTACGTGGGAGTTAACGTGTTGACCCCTTCAGTCGCTCTGAACGCTTCAGTTCAGAAAGCCAGACGACTGCGTCTTCCGCAGACGACTGCGGAAAAAGTCTTCAAGGGAAAGCTTAAAGAACTCTTGACAACATTTTGGAAAGCAGTAAACGTTATCCAGAAGACTTTTTGTTTTTATGCAAACTTAAGATTGGGAGTCGTGGCGTAAAACATCTGGCTTAACACTATTTCTAGGGCCAGTCTGCGTGCGTCACAGACGAGCGTGGGTGCACGGTAGCCACTCTGAGTAGCGTCTGTGTGTCAGCGCTAAATTATGTGTTCTGTAATTCGTTCTGGAATGGAGCGACGCTTATCGCAACCATCATTACCAGCTAAAAGTAAGGATTTAGCCGTGTTGTATACCTGACTCTAATCAACAGCTACGGCGATTTGACAGATCTTGACAAAAGTGAAAGAGACTGTGTAGCACAAACATCGCCGTGGGTAAGAAACACGGCAGGGCATATGGCATTGCAGGTGGCTTGACAAATGATCTGTCATGAAATTTAATAGCCCTTTTTCGTATTCTTTGGCTTTCTGCTTCGTTCTATATGTATCTATTGAACAGTCGGATAGGTTTTTGGGGACACTTCTTGGTAAAATTTATTGCAAAAAAGGGTTCTGATATCATTACAGCAGCTATACAAGTAGTTGGGAAAGAACTCGTGTTTACGTTTCCTCCGGCCTGGAACGTGATGGCCTTAAGACAGAGGTGCGCAACTTTTCTGGTTCTGCGGACCAAAATTCTGGCTTACAATAGTTGGCGGGCCACCAGTTTTTTCTTACACCTTCCATTTCCCTCCGTGAGGTCGGTTGCTCCATTGCAAACATGCTGTTTTTATAATTTAATAACCTTAATAAAGTCCCTACCTTTGAGTTCAGCTAATTAGGGTGGGAAATTCGGACATGGAAAAGTTGGATTCTGACATTTATTACTCATAAAAATTTCTAATTTTTCGTATAGAAAGTATTTATTTTTCAAATTGCAGGTCTCCGCGGGCTGCAGACTGCGCACCCCTGCCTTAAAATGTGCCAAATCAGACATTTTCAGATTTCTCAAAAAAGCCTTTCGCTTCGAATGGTAGACGAGTAAAATCGTCTAGCATTCCGCCAGAGCAAAATAATAGAAGTCGGATTCGGACCGACAATAATTCATTTGTTTGCATTCATGAGTAATCTACGTTCACGTATTTCTTCATTTAATCAAAGGGGCTGACTACACCAGACCGGTCCGAAGTCAGACCAACACGACTTGAGATCGCTGCCCATTCAAATCCTTGTTCTTGTTTACATGAGACCGGTTCGAAAAATGAGGTCAGACCGGTCTTACTCATTTCGTGTGCTGGACCGACACGAATGAGTTCAGGCCGGTTCGAAGGCCGGACAGGTACCAAATATTCTTCATGAAAACGAGAAATCGTTGCTGTGATGTGGCAAAGAAGAAAACATTGTTGCTGGGAACGAAAACTCGGAAGGCGATCTGAAATATTTGCAAGGACGTGGCTTAATTCCGGCCTCATGTAAACAATTCAGTAAATTTTCACTTTGGTAGTGACCTGAATTCGTACCAATCTCTTGTAATGAGCCTCTAATTACTCATTTACGTTACTTATCAACTCTGAATTTCGAGCGTGTAATCATCCCGAACATAAGCTTGCGCTTAATCCTTCGATACCTGAATTTTTTTTTAATTCTTTGTACTCTTCCTGTTTTTGCTTTGTTCAATCATTTGCTCTTTAATTTTTGGTGTCCGATACATCGGACTTTGGACATTGAAGCGCCAATGCGACGCAAGTGCGTGGGTGGACGCTCGTTCCTTTTTAGCAGTGGTCGGCATTTCTTGGTTTTAGTAAATGTGTGACAGTAAAGTGACTGTCGACAGACCAGTTTTTGGGAAAAGGTTTGTGCGTCTAGTTTTGCCAAGCAGCATTCAGCGAACTAATTCCTTCGCCGTGATCGAGATTTTGACGACATTTTGTGACGGAATTCGAGTTTATGCCAAGTACTTAAGGTGAATATTGAAGCATCGATGTTGTGCGCGGCGAAACAGAGATGCATTTGTTTGCGGAATCTTAAGCTGGTTGAACCGCAAAAAAAGAGTTAAATGTTTGCACAAAAGCCCATGTAAATTTGCGTAGACGACCATTTTGCTCAGTAAATGCAGTGTGCTTCAATATTTAGCAAATGGTGCTGTGGCTTCACTGATCTGACCGTATGATAGAACTGCAAATAGTCAACTTAATATAAGAAGCTAAAGTTTTCCATCAAAAATCTCATAATTAACAGATCGTGGCTACAGCTTAGGCAGCACATATGTTGAACTTGCACCTTAGTTTGCCTTTTGAGTCTCGTTAGCTCAATGGTTCTAACGTCTTAGCGGTCATCAAAAGGTTACGGGTTCGATCTCTGTCAGGAGCTCAGATATCGTTTTTCTGACATTTATTCGTGACGAACATCCATCTGTCATCCGTAAAGATTGTTTTTTTTATTTCAAGATGGAACAAGGGGACCTTTTTTTCAAGCCATTATTTGTGACCGTGAGCTCATTGTGCTCTCTTTTGTCCTCTTGTGTTCACGATGAGTGTGAATATAATTGCGGTGATAAACTACTATATTCGTATTAAGTTGAAAATTATGAATCATATTCATAATTTTACCTGTCTTAAACGATTTTAAACCTACCATAGAACTCTATTCTCAACTGGCAACACAGTTCAGGTGTGACCACTAACACAAATCAACTTCCAATTTTCAAAATTTTTTACCACCAGTGGGTACGAGATCATGTCACTCAGAAAATCAATTTTGGAGTTAACAGCTGAGACTATATTCACGACAAAAGAGCTAATTTTTATGTTTTTTTTTCACGCAAAAGATGTATTTCCGTAAAGGTTAACACTGAATTCTTCCCATGTCAATTAATTGTTGACTTGAAAAAGCAAAATGTGTGACCGGCAACTAGTTAGGAATAATGAAAAGATTACGCGAAGTAATTATCTTGGCTACGTATGCCATAGATACATGCCAGAAACATTGTTAAAAAAGGGTAGTCACAGTACAGATTAGTTGTGAATTTGCTAAGCCAAACGCATGACAGTTGACCACAATGAGCAATTTTCACAATTCCATATGAAATGGATATTTTCCTGTAATACCGTATTTCCTCCGTTTAGTCCCCAGTCTCTTTTTAGCTCCCCCCCCTTCCATTAAGCCCTCACCCCTGATGGGGGTAGTTTTATTCATTAAAAAGCAGATATATTTCAATATGGAAATATGCGCTATAAGCGAAGACGTTCTGTGAAGGAACATGTTCGTTTATTTGAAAGTCAGTATATTTAAACGTCAGCGTAATATATCTATATTATTATGAATTAATGTATTTACTTATGTAGCTATGAATTTCTAAAAAAACATGGAAATTTATTAAGCCCCCAGCCTCTTTTTGCCCACCCCCCAGTTGTAGGTTTGATAAGCTCACAGTAGGATCACAACAAACAAACAACTAATATGCCGATTTTAATGCAATCGATATGTGCCTGTAATATTAACACAGGCCTTGCTCTGCTGATCACTTGTGAACTTGAATATCTGAGATATTAACTGCACAGGAACGGGAGGTTGAGATTTCACGTTAGTGCATGGGAAGGGCTGGAAATCAAAGGACATGCTGGTATGGATACTTGCCAGCATCTTTGTCGTCAAGTGATTCTTGCTGCTTAAATTTTTAGCCAAATAATAAAAAAATCCAAGGAAGCTGAAGGAACCAGAAACTGTTGATTGAGTTGTATTTTTCATTTTCACTGTGAGATGGTGCATTTCAAATTCAAAACTGATATTAAATATTTGTATAAAGGCTTTACATTCGATTTGGCTGTCCCGACCTGGTGACTTAAGTATCAATGAAGTCCTTCAATATAAAAGATATTGTCTCAAATAACTGGTAATTACCAAATATGCCTGTATTTGTAGTAATACTTTCAATGTTTTATCTGACATTATAAAAAACTGAGTCATTTTGTGTTATTTTAACAGACTTGATATGTGTGACTTAGTTACCCTGTAATGTGCGCAGTGCGTACCTTAGCTACTTTCTTCCTGAAAGTCAAATGCCTGTAGACGAATGTATGCAAATACACACCTATTTTTACTGATATACGCACAAACAGTTAGATTATTAAGGCAAAATGTAAAGGCATAATAAAAGCAAAATATAAAGGTAGTTAGAAACGTTGTCGCTCAGTCATCAATTCTTATCAGAGGTTAGAAGTCAAAAGAACACTCCAGAAGCTCTTAAAACCCACGACGTATCTCCCCATGTTACACACGCTTCTTTCCTATTTATAACCCATCCCCTGTCGTGGACATACTCTACTATATTAAGTTTTCAACATTACTGATAGAGGAAAATTTTGAATGTTGGGATACATTTCTAAAGCTCAAGCGGGACCACCTGCGAAAAATGCAATATTGGGCTTTTTCGCAGCAGGTCCCGGTCGGGTCTTAAAAATATATCCTGACGCTCGAAATTTTCTTCTATCAATAATGTTGTAAATTTAATTGTTAATCGAGTATAAATGCCACAATGTCCATAGATATATACTCTACAGTATTACTCTGGGTAACGGCAGACGATTTGACTCGTCAAGGGGAGACCTTTAGTAAGGAAAGGTAAAAGTTTGTCCCTAAACCAACTTCGTGCATTTTAGACAAGTTTCGGTGATTATGAATATCAAGTAAGAGACCTCTGAAGGAAGGAAGGATGCATGGCATATGATATGGGAGTGTTTGTCTAGCACAAAAATTACAGTAAAGTGTTAAGGAGATTAATCACGTATACCAAGGAATTAAGTTGATTACTTGAGCCGTTCAAGCTAAATGATTACCAAGCATACCAAAAATAGCAAAAATTATGTTAAAAAGAATTCAAACATCATTCCAAAACGTTCCGAAAAGTTATAAAGCGGAACACAAGCGATGGAAATTCGTGTATTTGATGAAATTTTGACATTCTTCATGGTGATGACGTCACTAAGTGCGATCAACGACGCTGACGATGGTCAATATTTTTCAATATTTTTCGTAACTGACACGGTCTACAAGTGGGTGGGTGAATCTTGAGATTCGATTTGTTATAGTGTACGTCACTTTCGGAGCTTATAAAGGAAAAATACGGTCTCGTTTGATAGTGCTTTGATTGCAGTTACGCAATTTGCATTACGTTTTTATGGAAATAAATCGGTTAAAGCAAAGATGTGAATTAAAAAAAAATCTTCGTGTAGTTCCTTAGTTTTTTAGATGGTTTTTCCTTTCTTGACATGGACACCTTCAAATGTCCTCCTTTGTTCTTGCACTCAGCTTCGGAGCCGAACCTGAAAGCCAAGTCAAAATTACGTGCCAAGGTATCAGAGCACCGAAGTTATCTGGGTAATGCCGTAGCGCCGAGACGACGAGAGCGAAATGGAAGCAGGATGCCCAAGAACGCCACAGGTATCAAGGTTTTACTTACTTTGGCATAGTTAGAGTGACTGTGCAGGCTCCTCGCCTGTTCTGCTTGGGAGCAGGTACGGAATTTTAATAAAAAGGCGCATGGAAAGGAAAAGAGGAACGGTATTACGCTCGTGGGTTGTACTCGTGCGGTCGGTTGATGCTCAATTGCTTGTTCGTACAGTGAAAGAAATGGGATAAAATTCCGATGTTCATGGCCAGTGATCAGGCAAACTTGCGTAACCACAATATTTTCAATTTTTTTACACAGCAGGTTCTTATTTCTATAAAAGCTGCGAAAGAGGTATTGTAGAAACAAACTGGATGCATTACAGAATATAGTTCGGGCTATAATCAACATTTGATTATTAAAAACAGCTTTAAATGTATATTTTATATCTTAAATGAACCAACTTCAAATAAGCTGAAATCCCAAAGGTCAAACGTTACCATGACTACTTAGTTAAAATCGAAAATTCACTAAGGAATTTTTATTAATCGAATTTTGACGATAATGGATACTATATCCGGAATTATGCCATTTTATTTTACTGGGGAAGTCAACTGGCAAAGATGTCAGTCGAATTGAAATGTTCAGTTAGAATTATTTGACGGAAAAAATTATTGCGCTGGCCTTAGACCAACATTTCGTCAAAGACCTGAATCCAAATTTTAAATTAAAAACTGATCTAGGGTTAGGGTTAGGGGTGGGATTATGGTTAGGGTCAGAGTTTGGGAAAGATTGGGAAGTCCGACGAAATGACATCCTTCTTATTTGACAAGCTACAGATAAGTAAATGATCGTTCTGACGTACAATAGAATCAATCCAATCCTTTGGTGAACCTATATATTGTAGCGATGAAAAAAGAGGAGGTGGATAAGGTTTTAGTGTTACCATCTTGGGAGGAAACAGTTCCATCTTGGGAAGTTACCATCTTGGGAGGTTCAGGAACACTGTAGATATCTTTATCTACGAATCCATTTCCAACGATTACTGCTTGACGTTTGATAATTTCCTCTCTGTCAAATGCTTACGTGTAAATGACTGTTCTGTAACTAAGACACAGATAACCTTACGCCATACTTTCTCACATAATTTATCGTTCGTTGAAGTTACTTTTTCCCAATCCCTCGGTAACATGGACGTAATTAAGAATCACATGATGATTGAAATGTTGTCAAGGCACAACCAAGATTTCTTAAAGGAGGGTTACTGGGAAAATTTTTCTTTATAAGCTTCAAAAACGATCTAAAAGTGTTTTCCTTTGCAAACATTTCAACAAAGCCAGTATTTTATTAAAAAGAGACTATGGTGTACCCCGAAAAGAGAAAAAACCAAGTCATTTTTCCTCTCACCAAAATATCTGATCAGCTGCGTACACGCTTCGTTAATTTCAAGTATCTGTAAGTACTGTGATGTGAATCGCAGAAATGTGTCAGTTTGAACCGAAGCAAAAACTTCGGATGTGTGCAGCTTATTTATAAAGTTGTAGGTTTGTTTATTACATATTTCATACTCTTATCAAACAGTATTGTTTACTCTGGCTTGCCTCTGCAGTGAGTCGATATACGCTGTCGTATTGGCCCGCTATGAAATACAATACTGGGCCAATAAGGCAATATGTTAAATACTCGCCACTTCAATTGAAAAATGAAACACTTTAACTGGAAGCCAAAGGTAGCGCTAGTTGAATGCTTTTTACTTCGTCGAAACTATCTCCAGCTTCTACAGAGTGAGGAATATCGCTGAAGAATTGTGTAAACACCTTCTATGAGTAGGTTAATTCGGAAATCTAGCACACAGGTCATTGGTTGGCGTCTGTAATGTTTCCACCGTCTTCTATAGTGTGCTGTAGGAAGATTATGGTTTGTAATAAAAAGATGAAATTCATTTCATTTGACAGCACGTCTTGGCAAAATCTGTCTTGTTGACGGTTGTATCTCGCTGGGTGGGCAAATTATCGTGTCTAGCATGACTATATACCCCTTTGTTGACATGCGATATTCATATGAACGTATATAGCAAGGCTTCTATCTTATTGTTCAGTTCTTTTTTAAGCAACGTAACCCACGATTCATACAACCTGCAGCCATTAAAACACTATTTCATGGATTCGAATGAAAGTATAGCTTCTCGTGATATTTCAATTTTCGTGCGAACACCAGCCTTGTTATTCGGTGTCTTAGCGATGAAATTTGTCGCAAAGTGCCGTATGAATATGAGTTCGGAATAGATTATTCAACTTTACGAACTAAGTGCTGATGCTTTCAAATTTGCTGCACCAATGATCGAAACGAATCATTGACGATTAAACATTTCCTTTCTGTGAAGAAACAAGTTGGAGCGATTCCCAGACGTTAGAAGGGAACCACTTCTGCGATAAATAGTGTCAGTTTCCTTTGGGAAGGGCATGGCTACTACATTCTTAACTTGCCTTCTCCTTGGTGGTGACCACAACAAGAAAATTCTTGCTTATTAAATACATTTCATAATCTTTTAAAGTTTCCAGCACGGTTTGAAGGCGTTGGCGCTTTTCCTGTCTTGGTGTTGTCTTATCTTGAATGGTCTCACCGCCTACGCATTACTTAATCTTGTTTCGTAACAGGCCAAATGTGTGAGATTCCATTGTCGCCTTGTCTTTCATGAAGGTTTCGAAACGGTACTGCATAGGTAAGTGGAGTTGAGAGGCAAGCTTGTGTTGTTACGTCTAACACAGAAAATTGCCATGTTCCTTTTACGTCAGTCAGGGCACTGGTTCTTTTTGATGTTCAAAAGCATTGCCCACGCATTCGTAACTTTCAGACATTATTTACATTATTTATTGTTGTCTTGAGGGAAAGCTTCCTGGAGTTTTTACTTCCCAAAGGTTTGGTACGTTCTTGTTGTGGAGAAGATCGACTAGTTTATGCGTCGCCTCTTATTTGGGCTACTAAGAAACGTATGGTTCTGTGGCAAAAGGCTTGAATTTTAATCGAATGGCAGTGCTTCAGGTCTTTGTTGTAAGTGGAGGTAATTACAAACGGAAATGACCTTGCAGTTGCTTGAGCAACAGCTCAAAGGAGTCCAATGAGATTCTGTATGGTTGACTTAAAGAGACTTATCGTTTTAAAGGAACTGACATCATCATCTTTTTCTTCGAACGCCTTGAATGGAAAGCTTCTATTGAGATTTCCTCTCGATGTTCACATATTATACTTCTGGTGTACCTTAGGCCAATGTAGTTGGTTTGTGCTGCTGCTCTTTATAAGGACTGGAATTCTGAATTAGCGACGTCCGTTGTTTAGGACCCGTTCTTGTACTTCTTTTACACTTTCGTCTTTCGGGCCTCACTAATGCTTATGCTGTGAAAGGAAAGATATTTTCATCACACAGGGACGCCCTTCCGGAAGTGGTTAGTGGTCCAATCGTTTGTGTGGGGTGAACTGGTGTTTACAAACCATGTCCGTGCTCACGACGACTTGAAAGAACTTTGTTCAAGAGGTGTTTCAATACTGCTACCTTATCGCAGTCGAGTCCATGTTCAGGGAACACGCTATGCGTTTTAACGAAAATACCAATCGTACGTCGCCTTCTCCAACACTTCGAGATCAGCTGCTTCGAAAACTTGTCGAGAACCGTTCAGGTCAGTTGGTTTCGCTTATGGTTGTACTTTCGTGTGCGCGAACCATCTCTCTAAAACTCTTTAAAACAGTTGGGCTGATCATCTGCTTTGACGACGACCAGTGCTGTTGTTATAATCTTTGACTGGCTAACTTCGTTTGTGTACTCTTAAAAGGTGCTAGTGCGACTCTATTCCTCCGTGGAACATGTGAAACCTAGGGTGGCTCAAATAACGTTCGGTTTCCCGTTTGAGCTGAACAGAAGCTTAGGACGTGACGTATCTTCTTTCATATCACCAAGAACATCTACGTTAGTTGGACGAGCAACATCCACAGTGGGCTTAGTATGATTTGTCGGCATTTATTCACTAATTTATTATGTGTTTATTAGCGTATGTTTATTAGTCTATGTTTATTCTTACTTATTTGCATATTTCGATAATTTTGAATGAAATAAAGCCTGGAACCACCTGGTGAGTCCTTCGCGAATCCAGTCACTCTGAGCGCTGCTTTCAACTCCCGTCTGTCGCTCGTCGTGCGAACTTGTAATTTTTTTTAGTAGTTTTTCAGGTCAGGAATTTCCTCGAAGGTAAAACTTTAGCTTGAGGGTTCTGGCCATATCTTCCGACTTATTTCTAAATTCTGTTTCCCCTCCTTGCAGCTGAAAGTAACAACAACAACAACATGGAGTCTTCGGAAAACTCCTTACCCAGCTCGCCAACACATTTCGGTCGTGGTGGGGAGTCCCCAAGTAGAGAGGTAAGTTCCCTATTTTCTTACCAAAGTTAGTGCGCTCCTAACATTACCATCGTAATTATACCTAATTTAACTCGCAGTATATTACTTAATGAGTACCAACATTTCCTCTGTCCGCGTCAGCAGTATTGTTCATTTGTTCTTGACGTATATTCTCACCTTCTTAATTCGGCGTGCGTGATTTCTCGATCTCAGACTTGAAGCTCTCTTTAATACAAAGGAGCTTTATCAACGAGTCGAAATAAGCAGCATATGCAGATCCGACATTGGCAATGTTCTCACATTTGTTAATCCCTGCATGTCGCAAAGTGGATGCATGCCCTCTAGCAGGGAAGCAAAGTCATAGGTCCGTCGAAAATGGTAGCTCCTACTTAAGTTTAGTATCAACACAACGCCCGTCCAATTAAATTATCGTGATGTATAAGAACATAACGTTACTTCTCAGCGAAATGTGACAATTGCGCGCCTTGCTGTTTCTTGTGATTACACTGGGATTAAACTTTGATTCTACCATAAGTCGACGAACTTTATCTTCACAGGCAGATGACATGCAGGTATTCTATTTTCGTGCTGTAGGGCTTTCTAAAGTGTTGGATTACCGATCTTCCCGTCTTTCTTGTCCCTGTTCTCTGAATTTCTGACTGTTTTCGAAGTGCTCTATCTTGGAAGCAGCACTTTATTATTCAGATGCGAACTTATAAACCTGCTGATATGACACCCCATAGCCCTCTGTACAGGACAGCTTTGAAATTTTGTTCAATATTATTTCCTTTATGACAAACAAGCACCAAACAATAGACAGTTTATGAATATCCTTCAGGCAGTTGTGTTTTCGTGCTAGCTGTTCCATGTCAGACGGACATTTAATATATTTCTTATCTTGGTCAGGAGTCTTGATATTGTGAAAGTTTCGTCGTCGTCGAAAGGGCGAGTAGGTCGATCCTTGTTCTTAGCTATACAATTGGTCGTGCAACCAGTGGATTGCTTGAAAACCCTGCCGTTCCGGATACGTGCTTTAACTCAGTTTTTTCGGCTCATTGGTTTCGTTGAAAGTTTCGAATTTACCGAAAATCATTCCGTGAGAAAAAGGTAATTTGTAAACATCTTTTATCGTTTCCTTTTGTTCGAAATCAGATGTTGAAATCTCATGTGTAAATCATTGCAGCTCAATGCATAAAGTTCTATTCTTTAACGGAGGATTTAATCTTTCCGTGAACGAAGACATTGTTTTTGCTCACTGTACAGCGATTCGATCTAAAAATATCCGGCTCCTTGTCCTCCTCTTTGTCGTACGTTGTAATTGTTAAGCACCGAGCCAGCTGCTAAATTGTTTTATCATTAATTTTGGTAAACGTGGAAAAGGTTTACCTGTCTAGCAGCACAGTGCCGATTGAGTAAAGCTCTTGGACTGATTCTCAATGGGGAATCGTGACTTGAATGCAGCTACCTGAAAAGAAACCGGTAAAAATACCAAGTGGCTTTTGACAGCCGTAGAATGTTGAATGCCGTGATAAATTATATTGTCCTCTGAACATACTGTTATCTCTGCTGCACAATTAGTCAGAACGCACGTGTCCGATGCAGTAAACTCACTAAGGTGTTGACGTTTGAAACACAACATCAAGGTTGGTTCACACGAGCAACATAAGCATAAGGACAAGATCAATCCAAAAACAAAGCATGATATCTCCTCTGGCTCTTGCAAAGACAAAACAAGAATTTTTCTTTGTTTTGTTCGGCTCTTGGCTAATGCTTGGTCTATGATCTTATGCTTATGACGATCCTTATGTTGCAGGCTTGACTTCATTCCTTTGTTTTGCCTTTTGTTTTGTCCTTATGCTTATGCTTATGCCCACGTGTGAACCAAGCTTTAATGAAAGTTTCAACTTCTCATCTTTATTACTAAATCCACGCCTCGTTTCTACGACGGGCTTTGTAATACAACTTCATTTCCAAGCTTCACGGAGAAAGTAATGCTGTAATACAACTCGAGGCTTTTCTTGCAGACCTATAAGCATTTTTTCGTCAGCTGATATACAGATAATTTTAATTATTTTGCTACAGCGGTTCTCAAACATTTTTCACAAAAAGATATTTAGCCGCTTTAAGAAAATTCCAAGTTACCGTATCGTGCCGCTATCGCCTTTTATTAGCTTGTTGCAATGAAAAAGGTGTAAATTCTGATATGGCTTTGATTGCCAGGTTGAGCGGTGATATTAGGCCATTTCTTTTTAATATCACCTACTTCGTCGATTATTTATGAAGTTAAATTGTAATTCAGAATCTCAAGTACATTGTATAATATAATTGTTGGTAACACTTTGTGATCACGTACTTATTTTTCACGCTACCATGTCGCGGGCCCCCTGAGTGCTTTCTAGTGGTCTGGGCGCTCCAGATTGAAAAACGCTGATTTATAAAAATTCACTGCCCCCAAACAATTCACGCAACCTTGACCTTAGTTTAAATGCACAACGCCCTACTTCTCTCATGGGGAGATTAAAATGTTTTGAAGTGTGATGATATCGGTACAGAAACTGTCATGTGAATCCGTTCAACAAGTTGGGCAATACGTTCTTTTGTAGTGGTAGTTAAATCGAAATAATCCTGTTTTCTTTGCCCATGCACTGTTTGAAGTTGTGTAGTTTGCGTCTATTATTCGACTGTTAGTGTGCGTTATTTAAAGTTTATTTTAAAAATTAAGAACATTATGCTTAATCTTCATGAAAAGCATGACATGGCATTAAAATTGCAGTTTTCTGTCTACATTATGCATGGTCACTCGCCCAGAGTTGAAAAATTTTACATGACAGCGATACTCAAACCAGCATGAAACGGTTTACTGGAGTTGTCACACGCCGTAAGAAAAGAACGAGCTAGCTTCTTAAGTAGACGCCATTAAACACCCGTAATTTATTTTGTGCTGCAGTGCGAAATGGCAATTCTGGTTCTTACAGTTGTTTTATTAAGTTGCACAAGGTCGTAGCCAGCAGAAACGGATTTGGGCGAGTGCACATCGGAAGCGCGCGCCCCGCTTTTTTGATAAGTTGCCATATGATGTTTTTGCTCAGGTACAAAAGACGAGCATTAAATATGTCGACTACCAAGAAATTCAGTTTCAAAAAACAGCGGAAACGCTGTAGTACAAGAATTCTCTCATTAAAATGCCACATGGTGGAAATGAAGTCGTAAAAAAATTTTGCGCCTCTCCGTTAACCCAACGTTGGTAGTTTTTTAGTTTATTGGTAGTATATTGAGAGAGAGGCCACATGAAGTAAACCCGAACTTATCCGTAGATATTTTAGATAACTTCTTATCCTCTTCCCAAGTACAGGAATTAACTGGTGGTTGAAAGTTAGCGGCTTCCTGTATCGTTTATTTCCTTAATAAGTCAGAGTGGATCACAAGACAAGTATTGATAATCAAGCATTCAGTATTGATATTCAAGCATGTAAAAAGTTCTTTGAGAAGCCTTGCCAGTTCCTCCTAGAAACCGTAGTGATGTGTAGTGCTTCTGTTTACGTATACGGAAATTCGAGGTAGTTTAATATCAGGGATCTTCCTTTTTAGATCTCACCGGTTTATCGCACCTATATTTATTTTCGGTTGCAACATACTGATAAAAACATTAACACTTTGATGACTGGAGGTCTCCCTTGACGGGCAAAATCGTCTAGCGTTAACCAGAGTAAAATATAGCACTCGTCAGGCGGGAAAGTGTTAAGTGAGATATTTCACTCCAAGATTGAGCTGGAACATGGTTAACTCTTTTCCGGCGATAGCTCTCCCTTTGACGAGTAAAATCGTCTGGCGTTAACCAAACTAAGGGGCTGATTGCCTGAGATCGACAGGAATTCAGACCGCTACCAAAGTGAAAATTTTCGGAAATGTGTACATGAGACTGGAATGTAACTAAAGCCATGTTCTTGCATACATTTCAGTCCGCATTCCGAACCGGTCTCATGTAGACAAGAACAAGAATTTGTATGGGGTGCGATCTCAAGTCGTGCCGGTCTGCCTTCGTACCGGTCTCATGTAATCAGCCCCTAAGATAATAGAAGTCTTATTCCGCCGGGAAAGACTTAATTTTGATGGTTATAAGCAGCATGTACTCTTGTCTGTAAGCTAGATTTTACATGGAATTGTCAAGTTTGGTAGATCATGATATTTCATTGGGCTGTCATGTTTGACCTTATAAATCCAAAGCACGAAAGAGACGAGGAACTTGTATCAGTCTTGAGGCTGACTTCCGCTTCCGCTGATTTTTACATACATTTATCGACGTAGTTCCCAGAGCACGTAATTTGGTTCATTTACGCGTGCTTGACATCCGTGTGTAAACTAAGGCAGAAAAAAATTGGAGATCATACTGTAGGAAGGCAACGGTTTGGTTTTTTGTAGCATTTTCAAAAACTCATGGAACAGCTGTGAAATATTCTCATCTGCATTTTAACGGAGTGAAATTGTTTCCACTGTATTCTGGCTTAACCGACAATTCTATCCAAAATATGAGGTAAATAGATTTTAGATGGAATAAAATGGCTTTGCATCAAGCATTCTGTTAAGGTCTTGTTCATTTTATCCAACATTTTATTTTATAATATTTTGTTTTATTTTAGTTATTTTTATGTTATATTACATTATGTTATGCTATTTTATTTCAATTTTTTACGACAAATGCTGATGAGCGTGTAATACCTTTTTCAAGTCATTATTTCCTGTGCAATATATGTATATTTAAACCTTACTCCAGAGATTTGACCGACTTGATATTAGTCCTAACGCGATTTATTACACGAAAAGCGAGAAAAAAAGGTTGGAATTGGGTAAATGACATCCTTGTATAAAATTAACGTAAAGCCAAAATCCAAAAGTAATTTGGCATTCCGTCCATTCATATCATGCGGAATCTATGTTTTAATACCTTACTTCAGATTAACGGAACCTTAACTCGTTTCGTTAGATATAGGCACAACAGTGTGTTTACTTTTGATATCCGAAGTAAACATTTGGGCAGAACTTGTCTCATCGATAACAAGCTTTTCGGGTCTTTTACGTCTTAAGTCAGTCTACCATCGCAAAATGACCGAGTAGACTGACAATTTTTCTTAAAGTGTTTTACGAATACTCTTGGTGATGTTAGTGACATTTGATATTACTGATTTGACAAATGTTTCAGGATTAAAATCGAATGTATTTAAGCCTTCCAAAGATTGGTTTAAACAACAACTCGCCTGTTTTTAAGACAGTTGTATCATGAAAAGGCATGGACGGATTGGGCTTTAATGATGATAAGTCGTAAATTTATTCCGGTTTGTTTATTTGAACGATATAGTTCTGCCGCAGATTGTTCTCAACTCTAGAAGCAAGCCATTCTCATGCTTCGCCACAAATATAGCGAACTTTCTAACCACGGTATAAAACAAAACAGATTCCGAATAGAGTCATCTTGAAAACTCAAGATTTGAACTATAAATCAAGAGACACAAATTAAACAGTGATATTTCGACTTTATTTCATCCCCATTATTTCATCAGTCTGATGATGACTTTGAAATAAAGCCGAAATATCACTGTTTAATTTCTGTCTCTTGATTTATAGCTCTAATCTTGAGTTTTCGATATGACTCTTCTTTTCGGAATCTGTTGTGTTGTTTTATACTTTGTAAAGTTGTCGACTGGTCAGGGTTTTTCTAACCGTGCACTTGGGCAATTTTACTACTGAAAACTGAATGGTTCTGCCCTTGTGTGAATTTAGCCTAGTTCATAAGTTGGGCCGTGCGGAGCTGTGCAGGCATATTTTATTAGTTCAGCTTGGTACATCTTGGGTTTATGAAGCCATTCCGTGTCATGCCGCTTTCTGTATGTAATTTCCCAAAAGCACAACAAGAAAGAACGCCAAGCAGTTGTTCCTTAACAGGTAGAGTAGCGCACGTGCCGGCACGGCCCAAATAACCTTAACTCAGTTTATAAGCTGAATTTTATCCTTATCGATCCGTGCGGCGTGGCCTCGAGAAAGCATGGGACATGGTTTGGCTGGGTTTGGCTCGGGCATGGCTAAACCATTGAACTCTAAAAGGACTGGAACGATACCTGCAAAGTGTATTTTGAAGCCAACATGGAGGCTGACATGCAGGTCAATTTGCAGGTCAATTTGCAGGTCATCCTAGTCCCCCTACGCGATAAAACACGTAACCTATTGCGAAAAACTTAACCTAAATTTTGGAATTTTTTGATCGTTTTCTTTTCAATCCTTCGTTAATAGAGGGCAATGTCGTTAGGACTGCATATTTGTGAGAATTAACTGTCAATGAAAAGTAAATGTTCAATACAACTTTTTCCCACGCGTGTTTTTGACCTACATGGCTGCCCCCACGTCGGCTTCATTCACTCGTGAGGCTCGTGGAACGAGATATCGTTCTGGTCTTTTTACAGTTCAATGGGCTAAACTTCTCAGTTTTAGCTTTGCCAAGGCGTGATAGCATTGGCACAGGTTGGTGCGGCAAAGCTTATAAACGAGGCCTTGGGTGTTAACTGGAGCGAATGAAAGACGGCATGAGTAGTTCGTGGAGGAAGAATTATCTGTTGCCCATTAGTCACTCGTTAGTCACAGAAAGTCCCGAATTGCATGATACTCTGATACGGAATGTCTTGAAGTAAAGATGTTCGTGTTTGCAGCAACATTTTTAGCGTCTGGCGCAGTGTTATTTTTTAAATGATTAGTGATTTTTCTTGTATATACGAAGACGAAGGTTTCTCGAAGGACGACGTATAGCCCCCGACTAATTGTAAAGCTGTAGCCATTGGCGGCGTCCGATAGTGATTACCAAATTTTGGCATCAAATTCATCTACTTTTATTTGTGATCTCTATGCAGAAAACACAATTTTTATGTGGATTTAGACATTCATGCATTTTTACCACGTCTTTATGTCGTTTTTATCTCTCGCGGCTGACTGAGCTTTTAATTGAGCGACCCTCGTCAGGCCAGCTTGGCAACCCGAGATAACACCCCTCCACGTTTTTCAGTGAAACATTCTTCGACTGACGGGTAGAGCATAGTGATGTAACAATGCATCGAGCTACCGTTATATCGCGATAGTAAGATGACAATCAATAGTTTCGATAGTTTCTGTACCTTCTTCGACGAAAAATAAAATTAAATTAGTCTAAATCACTGTTTCGTGTCTTGTCTATATCTTAGCCTGAGATTTATCAGTCTGTCTCTTAGCCTGAGACTTACCAAATGACTCTATTGTGCATTTATTTTATATCCCTGCGTAGAATATTTTCAGATTTTATCAACAGGTATTTCATATCTACAACCTCATTCAAAGTCTTTTGTTTAAATTTGTAGAAACTTTGGGAGGTGAGTACCCCTACAAACTATTGCAATTGCCATTGCAGTACTGTATGTCAGATTTCCACAATAGTCATCCCTAGTAGAGCACGCGGTTGTCTTGTGCAGAATTGCCTTGCTGTAAAAGCGATATCTTTAACATTTTGGGTTGTTAAAGAATTTCGACAAATTGGTGTATTTGTATGTTGTACACACCTAAAACGAACTTTTTGCACTTGTTTAGGACCGAAGTACTCCTCCCACTCCACTCGAATCCAGACTTTTGACACCGTCTGAGTCTTTACCCAATATACGGTATGGAAGCAAGGTGACGCCTGTGGGATTTCCTTACGTGAGTATATCAATAAAGTATCAAAGATGTGATCTGCGTAGCTTACTGCTTTCGAAATATTTTTTTCACAGTGATGAAAAAAATTCCAATCCCTATTGCTGTTGTGGTTCTTTGATTTTCGTGTATCACGCAGAAGGTCCGGGATTAGTCTCGGTTGAAGCACGGTTTAAGGTGTGTGCTGTCTGGCATTAGCAACAGCATAGGTCATATAATGTATTTATTGCGATCACTTAACATTCATTAGGCATTGTTATTTTATTTATTTGCTCGTTTGTTTGATCGATTTATTGATTAATTAATTGATTTATTGATTGATTGATTTAGTTATTTATTTATTTGTTAATTTATGTAATTATTGATTTATTAACAAATTTATTTCTTTATTAGCATTAATTATTAGTTTACTAATTATTTGTTACTTGTTCTTTGTTATTTTTTTACTAATTATTTATTTATTTTAAATTTTATCTGTTTTTTTGTCCTTTATGATTTATGATTTATTTAATTTATTAAATGTATTATGTAATGGTTAGGCATGAGAGGTCCTAAACTTCAGTTAGACAATTTTGTACTGTTAGATTATTTATCTATTATTTATTTACTACTTATTTATTATTTATTATTCGTTAAAGGTTGTTGTCATATGTTTATCATTCATTTATTGTCTAGGCCAGAGTGCTGTTTAGCGGACCCCGGCAAACCAACCTTTTAAGCCTAGTCCACACGAGCAAATTTTCTGTGGCAAGTTTTTTGGGACAAAAATATTTGCTCGTGTATAAAGACAGAAAATGCTATGTTGAAAACTCGTTTGCCTATGCACCAGAAATGACTATGTACAGTGGAGACAAAACGGAAGAAGTCACTGCCAACTTCTTTGTATGTGGCAAATTTTATGTGGCAGATCGTGCTCAAGAACAAGCTTTCGCATAAAGGCATTTTCTTTCCCACATAAAAACTGGCGCACCAGCTTTTCAGCAAATGAATATGTCACACAATATTCGGGTAAATTTTCTCACGTATACGAGCAAATAAAAATGGTTACTGAAAAAGATGCCGCAGTAGATGTGCTCGTGTGGCCTAGGCTTCAGAGTTAGGTTAGTTGAGCCTGTGGAAAACATAGCTCGTATTACTCCACACCTTTCGTTAGGCTGAACCAACTCAGCACAGCACAGCAGAGCACAGCACAACACAGCTAACCCAAGTTCCCGGTTCCGTTAGGTTTCGGAGTGCTTAGGAACTAAGTTGGGACTGGGAGCTATTTTTAGTGTACGGAAAACAGCTACAGTTAATTCCTGTTATAAAAACCGAAAATAATGCATGATTCGCTTGATATCTTGATACAAAAATTGTAACGATTTTGACTGTCTAGTTAACGGAAGTGCATCAGTTAAGGTCGTCTTCCTCATATAGTATGAATGGTTACAGTGGACTTTCTTGTACAGTGTAAGCAATTACCTCGGATTCAGAAGTGACCTCTTACCAGAGATGACTGCTGTAGAGAATTATCACCTGCCGATACTCAAACGTAGTTGATCTCTGTTTTGAATAATGTGTAGTGACAATGTGCGAGAAAATTTACTTTACTTCCAATATTCTTTCGCAGAAGATACTTCTATGAAATGACTTTAAAAGTCCCTGCACATAGAGTATCAGTCACACTCTTACTTATTCAACCAATATTCGTAGATACGTTTTTAAAATTCAGGGAAGATCACTTTAAAGCAGATCTCGCCAAAATCGTAAAATAATTTTACGAACCATTGACTATAGTCACAGTAGATTGCGAAATCGAGCGTGGGTTTCTTTAATAATATGGTCATAACTATTCTTCAAATTTTTTGCTTACGGCAGAGAAAAACCTGTGACAATTCGTACTTATTACTCGTTTTTATTAATGAAATTGATTATATAAAATTTCGCAAATACTGGAATTGAGTGGCTTCCTTTGACTAAATGATTCTTTGTTTTGGAGTTTCATTCTCGAATGTAATTTTGGTATTAGCATATATTCTCTTTTGGTGTATTGCTATTGATTTTGCTATTTATGCCACTTTCGAATGACGATATACTACTCCAGAACGTCTGTCGACTAGATACATATATTGCTCAAGCATTTCCTCAAGTCACAGAACCTCTTTGGATTAAAAACAAAACCTATTAATGTAAAACTTCGAGCAGATAATATCAAAGATTTGAAGAAGACTTAAACTCTATCAACATAAAGTCGTGAACGAATACAAAAAGTAAAAGTTCTTGTAAGCGATGTAACCCAAACTGTTCTACTGAGCAACGAGTTCTAATTTCTTTGTATTTCATCCTTGTTTAATGAAGGGCTCACCGATTCCTTTGGGTACGGCCAGTCTTCCAAATCTTCAGACAGTTCCAGGCAACGGGAATGCTGAACAAACTCAGCTTAATCAACTTCTGTTAAATAGCACAATCATGGCCGGGATGATGCCTCAGAGCCAGGAACAAAAGCAATTTCAAGCTCGTCTGCAGAACCAGATGCTCAGTCAAGTACTCTCAGAGGGTATCGACGAAGAGACGGAAAATGGACTTAATGCGGCTGCGCTGCGTCACGCTCAGCTGAAAGCGTTTGCCTTAACACAGGCGCAGTTACATGCACAAGCGGCTGGCCTTCCGGGCGCGGGTGGACTTGCTGTTAACGGGGCCCCCGTCAGTGGACAACCCAACCCATTACGCCGAAGCCCGCAACTTTCTCCACCCGGAAGCAATAGCGTAAAAAGACATCGACCATTGCGTCAGACTCAGTCGGCTCCAGGTCTTTCCCTACCAAATAATCTACATATGCAACAGCAGCTACAGAAACAGACTCAGATTTTGTTACAACAGCAGCATCAACAAGCGCAGATGCTGCGAATGCAGCAGCAGCAAGCGCTTCAGCACGAACTATTGCGCCAACAATTAGGACAACAAAAATTCGAGCAACTTTTGCACCAGCAACACCAAACTAAACTTCAGGTAGAAAAAGATCCAAAAACGTTCATTAAAGAGCACGTGCAAGCTCAACAAAGCAAAGACCTCATGGAACACTTGGCATTGATGCAACAAAAGCAAAGAACGCTGAGTGAAGACCCGGAGGCGAACGTAGTGATGGAGCAGTTGAAACGACAACATCAGGAAGTTATAAAGCACCAACTCATGCAGCAGCAGATGATTCAAGCTCGACACCGTGAGCTTGCAGCAGCCGCAGCAGCGGGAAGAGCTTCTCCCGATTCGAACACTTCCGGTCATCGGCCGTTGTCGCGGGCGCACTCGTCGCCGATCGTAGTAAGCCGCATCTCCGGACAACCGTCGACCACAGGCCTTGTCTATGATACGTTGATGTTGAAACACCAGTGCACGTGTGGCGACGTAAGCTCGCATCCCGAACATCCCGGACGCCTGCAGAGTATCTGGGCGCGGTTACAGGAGACTGGTGTAGTGTCTCGGTGTGAGGTAACTTGCTATTTCACGTTTTCTTTAATGTTTTTTGAAACAGCCGTGGTCCTCTGGTTGGCTCACAGATTTGGAAGTTGCGTTTTTGCCGAATTGGGACTGGGGACAGAATGGTTATCACGCACCCTTTCGGAAATCAAAAATTCATGGATTTTGGGATTTTGAAGGAAAAATTTCTGTGGCGCCCTTTCAAATCCTGGGGCTACGATATATCCCTTTAGTTAATTTTACCACAGTTTTCGCTTGTGCTTCATTGTGAAAACGTATTATTACACATAGCTCATGCACGTATTGACGGTCGGCACTACAACGTAACCACTGAGACGAGGTAACCGTGTGGAGACTGGGACTGGAAAATTAAGTATTTTATTTACCTGGTAACTTTTGGGAAAAATCTTTGGGGTTTGGCCTAAAATGTCACCTGGGCTAACATGCCAACGATTAGGGTTAGGATTAGGGTTAGGATTGGGATTGGGGTTAGAAATAGGACCCTAACCCTATTCCAAATCCTAACCATAATATTCAGGATAATTCTGAATCTTAGGACCATTGACATTTCAGGATTTATCCTGAATCTTAGATGAGAATGTATCAGGTAAATAAAGCACTTAATTTTCCAGTCCCAATCCCACACGGTTACCTGGTCCCAGTGGTCACGTTCTAGTCCCGACCCGTATTGACATTGTTAGTTTTGCATTGACTTAACGACAGCGGTGTCCATTTTGACTATGAAATGCATTGCATATTACATTTTCTTGTTAATTGACATGACAATGTGAATTTGTTGGGAAGCAATAGATTGTTCATTCCTGCTCATTTTGCCGAAATTGGCCCGCATATTTAATCTGAATGCTTAGCTGTGGTGATCTCGTGGTTGAATGAAGCGAATGCGAAGTGGATCTACAAGTAAAGTTATTTAGATGTTCCTATGAAGCTATTCTGCCTGGTTGTAGTTTGTGCATTTAAAATGCATTGTGAACAAACGAAATGCTTTGTGACTGCACTACCATTATTTAAGTGATGCTTTTCTAAATATCCATTATGTGTTCTTTGGCTTACTTCTTCTTACAGTTCCTCTGCGAACCCAGAATTTCTCGAGAACTGCCCGACAGCAATCTAATCTGAAAATGCAATGCGGCACGATTCCCTGTCGTGTTACGTACGTTTAGAGCTGTCCGGACGAAGTAGAGAACGCTTAAATGTTTGGCCTCTCGCCATTTTGGTGGCTTTGCGCTAGGGTAGAATTAATTGTACAAAATGGAGTTTTTGATACTGTGCCCATAGGCGCCCCAACTGTGCTGTCTGCGGAAAACCATGACTGTCGTGGAACCGTGCTGGTGAAAAACTAGGTCTGGCCATACTCGAGTTCGTCCAGTTTCCTGTTCCATGTAAACGAAAGGCCAGGCTGCACTAATTTTGGAACGGTTCCGAATTCGTTCTGATCCGTGTAAACGAGGCTGAAATTTCTGAACTTTTTCATGGTAACTTTAGATAGCAAATGACGGCGTGTCGCACAGCATTCACACCCCCTTTGCTGAAGTATCGTTGGTTTAATTGTTGCCCAGTCATGTTGCTGGCATTAGTAATATTTTTTGTGTCCTTTTTGCCACGACCATTTCAGAGAGTCCGGTCCAGGAAGGCTACTTTGGCTGAAATCCTCACAGTTCACAGGTTAGTTTCGGTGTAAATATCATGACATTATTTGTGATAACATATAATGCAGTAATGATATGAAAAAGAGTCGAATCACTGCACTCGATTTATAATAACCAAAGAGTCTACTTGTAATATGGTTAATCAGCACAGAAAGCAGAATAGTGTAGATACCCCCAGATAAGGTACAGTCTTCGACCAAAGTAGCTGTAACAGTAAACCCTCTTGTTCCCGGTTCAATGTTATTTGAAACGTAATTCCAACATTAATTTACACCATTATCCAACATCGCAGCTGTGTTTTTCGTGTTGTCAATCACTTTTGATCTATTTTATTGCAGTGAACAGCATACAATGTTGTTTGGTGGAAGTACGCAGTTGAGATCCAGAGGGGAAAACGGTAAGGTTACGAACGTGATTTTGTACTTTAAGATCTATCGAACGTCCTTCAGAAAGCGCAGGTCAAGGGAAGGCAAGACACAACTAGTTCTACTCACATGGTTCTATACAAATTGAATAACGTTAACTAGGGCTTGTGCTGGTGATCAGACAAGTATTCAAAACCCTGATTTCAGAGCTTGGAAACTAAAACGTTCTTTCAACTGAGTTTTTGGGATGACATTCAAAGACACGGAGAAAATTCCACTTGCGCATAAAATTCCCGAGGTGGAAATCAGGCTTAATTGTGAACCATAGCTGAAAACATGGGAGTTTGTTCGCCAATCACTACTTGATGGAGAGTAGATAAAAACAGAGATGAAAAAGAGGACGGGAATTGACCGATATACTCCCGTATACAAAGTAGATTTTACTCCGGTTTATTACGGTCATTAATATTACTGTACTTCGTGTAGTTTTTATTCCTTTATTCGTGTTCTTGAAAGTGGTGCACAATTTCTCAAAAAAACCGGTATTTAATCAGGAACGAAGGGCTGGGAAAGTATCTTCCTTCATTCATATTTCTCAAGCGTTTGTTTTTAAAAAGCAAACTATTTGCATTGTTTCTAAATTTTAGGTGACATGACAACATTAAAATGTTTTACGACGCTACCTTGCACTGGATTAGGGGTATGTTAAATCATTCTTCATTATTTATGAATATTAACGATGTTACTTACAAATACCTAATTTCCTTCGCATATCAGGTTGATGCTGATACGATATGGAATGAAGCTCACAGCGCCAATGCAGCACGAATGGTGAGTTTTGTTGACGTTCGTTTTCATTTCCTCCAGATTGTGAAGTCGTCATTTTTCCCTTCAACACGTTGAGATGTATTGACAATTGACGTTTTTATGCCTATCTTATCGATATTCATGCGATAACCAGAACATCGCATAGCCGTTTGGAGATACAAATTTTGTATTTTTGTGTTAATATTTCTCGCTTGTTTGCTTTGCTTACTAATATAAAATTCGTATATCCCATTCGCATAACCATGTTATAACTTCTATATCGTAAAGCGTTGTTACGTAGGGGTGTAGGTTATTTCAACGTAAATTCGTTTAAGTAGTTTCAATAACTCAACCTACCTTAGTTTATAATTGTTTGTTATTAATTATTGTTAATTATTGGGGAATTAACGAATTTATCTTTTAATTATTGAAGGACAATCAGCGATGAGATTGATAACACTATCTCTCAAACCCAGTTTAATGAAATCAACGCTGTACAAGTACTAAACATCTCGTAAAACAAGTAAAACTGTTGGTCAACAGCGTTACTTGAATAATGCTATGTTAAGACGAATACCAAACACAATCCTAAAGAACATACCGTTTGAGAAACACAGTCCTGGAGGTTAACGAACTTGAAAAACGTTGAAGTGGTTTAAACAGGCTTGAGCCAGGGTTTAGAACTGATCCTCAACATGTACTCTGTTTTCGGTTTAGGTTTTGTTTTCTTTCTGTTCTTATTATGTTTTTCTTCTAGGCTGTTGGCTGTGTGACAGAGTTAGCGTACAAAATAGCCTCAGGGGATCTAAAGGTTAGTTAATGATATAAAAATAGGATGCTGCGTAGACAGTGTTAAATAACGTAAAAAGTCCAAAGGTTAGTAATTTCCGTGACTGATCGTAAAGAATTCAAACGTTTCGAGCAAAGACCTTCGTCAGAGATTAAAATGAAGGACCTTTGCTTAAAACGTTCGAATTTTTCGTGATCAGTCTTGGCAGTTATCAACCTTTTAACTTTTGAAGATTCGTTGTGAGTTTTGGTCCTTTACTGTATGTGGGCCACGTTTATCTAGGTAGCAAATGGATAGCACTCCATTTAATTTTACAACTAAATTTGAGAGGTGCCCTGTGCACGCAGGCCTGCTTTCTCCCCTTGTTGTGATACTCTTTTGAAAAAAACACGCAAAAAGGAGATTACGGGGAGTTATTATATTGTTTATCTAGTGCTACAGGAAATGTTATTTTTAAGTATTAAGTATATTAGGCATGTTAAGTAAAAATAAAACTCAAACCATTCGGTGTACGTTTAAATTAACAGTTAACTCGAACAACCTTGTCGACGATTTCGCAAGACTAAGAAAAATACGTGAATTTAATGGGACAGAGTAGATCCATTTAGCTATTAGTTTCAAAGCTGCGATAGTGCAGGTTTTTTTACGTATCGGTATTCCCGTGACCTGATCTCAGGTTTTGACCAATGTTGTGGCCGTTGGCTAGTCTTCCTTCATTTGCTAACGAGGAATTAATGACCAAACAAATTCGTAGTTTTAAAAGGTCATATCCAACTTCGCGTCTTCTATACATAACGATCCCTTCTACTTCGGTTGAAATATACGGCACCCCGATGGATAACTTTTGTGCTCTTCTGTCACGCTCTCCTCTGCCGTCGTTGTCAATGAAATGTGAATAAGATGAATTTGACACTCTATTCCCGTCTGTTATTTTTGTATCGACAGTAGCGTAGGAAGCAAGTGTGTGTGTGTGTGTGTGGGGGGGGGGGGGGGAAGGGGGGGAAAAACCTTTCGGAGACACCTTTGCACATGGAAAGGGCACCCTCAAAATGGATAGCATTTGGCATACCAGTTCTTTTGACGAGAGTTTTGCATTTTAGTGAAACTAATAATTAATACCAGTATTAAGACTAAATTACAAAACGTCCAAAAAATTTAAAATTTCCAACAGTACCTGAGTAATGTCCCTGTCTCGTTCAGTATGCTTTTTTTTCATATTCTTACATATCTTTTAATCTGTAAACCCAAGCAAGAGGGCGTGAACTGATGCGTTACACTTAGTTATAAAATGGCATTTCATTTCTTTTTAAAAAATGGCACTTTTCTTGCTTTAAAAAAAGCACTTTTTGTCGTTTCCAAAAGGTTGAGGGGGGGATATGCTCCAAATGCTCCCTGGTTCCTACGCTTCTGCATATCGATTAATATGGCAAGCAATTCGCCGAAGAGAGGCAGCAAACATGCTTTTCTTGCCGTACAACAATGATAAGGGCGACAGGGGGGTAGTGACCTGTATATCCGTTTAGTTCCAAGAAGTTCGTCATTGATCATATTAACCCTTCACTCAGTGGTGAGGAAGCGTTTGAACTAACACAGCTGGTGGAGATTCCAGTACAAACGAATCTGCTAGGTTTAGTGGTCTGCGTATCAGAGGATCAGTTATAGGATCTACGAGAACACAAACATTGTGTCGAAATTATATAATCGTGTTCGATGGTGGTAGATCTTAGGCTCTCTCAGTAGGAGAATGTCCTTATGCAAGAATTTGAATGCTATCTAGGAGAAATCTACAAAGGCACAGTGTAGTCTGTTTCCGGGAAACGCCCGTTCAGAACACTGTTGTTGTTTTAACCGTTTGATGTTCTGTCACAGCATGAGCAAAACATCCAAATTCATTACACAATTTATTGGACCGGGCTAAGGTAGTGGCAATAAGCATTACCAGTCGAGTGATTTAGATCCTCAAAGCGGCAACTTTTCAAATGCCTAGTAGTCTTTAGTTTTCCTTTCACGAAAGTGTTTTTTTGTTTTCATCAGAACGGAATGGCCGTCGTTCGTCCGCCTGGTCATCACGCTGAGGCTCACCAAGCCATGTGAGTGTTGCCACTATGCTATAGGAGGAATATAAGAGAGATGTGGCTAGGTGAAGACGGAAAGGATGGAATATTGGGGAGAGAGAGGGAAAGAGAAATTCAAAATATTTTATGAATGAATGCATTGACCTGGACGTCCCTGACACAAATATCATGGACTTAAAATTCATGGTGGAATTGTACCAAAGAAAAACACTTCGTAATACTGTCCTGGTGTTTCAACTATTCTACCCTAAGTTGTTGATCAAAATCTCTTTCACAACGATCGAGAGTGAGCAACTATTTTATCCTGTCTTATTCTAGGGGCTTCTGTTATTTTAACTCCGTCGCTATTGCAGCCAGATTGCTTCGATTGCGAATGTCTGTAGAGAAAGTCCTCATAGTTGACTGGGTAAGTATTTGCGTGTGTTGAGTGCCGTGTTAACTGTGCTATTATTAGGAGTTTATTAGTTAATTAGTTTAGAATTACATACTGTAATGGGGTCACTTGGATGTTTGAAGCACGAGGTTTAGGATATATGTCAGTTTTGTTCGGTTCTGTCTGCTATTCTGGAGGCTAGACGGTGTCATTAGTTGAATTTAAAGTTAAAGGGGATCTCTGAGGGGTATTGTCACAGAAGTAAGTTCTTTTTATTGGTATAGACGTTTATCAGTTGCATATATTTTATAATTTTCTTTTACTTTATCATTTGTAATATATTTGTATTATAGATCGAGTTGCATTAATAAATACGATTCAAATATTCCTCTGTTACTGTCAAGTTAACAATCTTCGCGACACAGCGTGCAACCATGTTTATGTGTATTGTTTGAATGCTGGTTACTGTTCCAACGCATGTACATGTCTAGTGTTCGAGTTTTAGTGGCTTATTCTTTTCCCTGAAGTATGGGATACATCTTTTGCAACCGTTGTTTCACATGTGAGCCCTCTTGTCTCAGTTGTATGATCGAGTTGCTTGTTACGGTATAAGTCCTGGGTTGATTCAGTGGCGTAACGGGGGGCCTCCAATAGGTGCAGTTGCCCCGGGCGGCACTTTTTTTTGGGGGGGGGGAGAGGCGACATTTTCGGCCGTCGGTGTCCTGAAAACGTTGGCCCATAACTATTTAAAATAAACATCTGGCTTAATTTGTTGCAGCGGTGTAAAAGAATGTTACTAGGGTGTAAAAACTACCATAAATGCTTATTCAATATTTCCCCCCCTAACAGAGGGGGGTGCGAGCAACCCAGGGTGATTGACGTTACTTAGACGAGTCAAGGTAACAGTCACGGTGAACAAATTATTGTGTTGATGATATTAAGTCATTTTCGTGTTGTTGATAGGCGAACGTAAAACCAACTGATTACTATTTATTTGAAGATTGATCGCAGTTGAACAGGGAAGTTTACATAAGTTTACGTATGAGCGCTGGTTAGGAATAAGAATTAATACACGTAGTGAAGACAGAATATTCTATTTTTCGATGGATTATTCTTCGTGCATGCCGGCTTTTTGAGTTCTCTTTTGTTCTTTCTTTACTTTTCTTTTTTTTGGGGAGGGAGGCGGGCGGCATTTTCCACTCCCACCCCGGGCAGCAATTTATCTCGTTATGCCACTGTGTTGATCCTTTTGCTAGGTTCCCCGAAGAGTGTTTTATTTACCTTAGTATATTAGAATGAGTATACACGTACACGTTTTCGTATGAAAACCCATCAAAAATCTTGCGTTAGAACTTGAGAACTTTATTGACAACTTTCCATAGAGGCTTTTCAGTGACGATTAGTAGAGATAAAAAATCAAAATTCAACAAACCTACCATAACACTAAACTATTATACTAATGTTATCAAGATATTGCGACATAAATATTTAAAATGTATTGTTCTAAAAATTGTTCAAATGTTCTAAAAATTTTTGAAAAAGGTGTTTTCTTAAATTACACTTAAAACTGGCAATGGACTTACATAATTTTAAGGAATCTTCAGTATTATTCCACAATGACAATTCTACAATAAAATGTTTCTTGTCTGGATGCACTCTTAAATAACGGAATGTTTAGTTGCTGGTTACCGTTTTTGTAATCGTTTTCATTTGTCACCACGTCCACACCTAAACGCAGCAACAATTCGAAAACGCTACTGCCTGTCTACTGAGCATGCGTAGGAGGCTAGACCCGCCCAAGCCATGAAATCAATCGTTCTCGAAACTCTTCGTCCACACGAAAACGATAAGCCGGTATTTTCTAATCACTCTACTTTGGAAAGTGTTCTCGAAAGTCACCGTTTTTGGCGACCGAAAACGCCGTTTACGTGAGGACGGGAGGCCAAAACGCAGAAAAAAGTACGCGTTTTTATACGAAAACGTATACGTGTGAGCGGGGCCTAAAGCTTCGAATGGTTGAAAACTGGTTTGACATTTTCGTCTAAAGCCATCACACGCAATTCTGCATTGATTGCTCGCCCCAATCGACATTAACGTGTTAAAGTTTATTGCTTGATTATTATATACTGCGAAAGAGCAACCTTGAAAACTGAAAGGACTTGAGCGGGATTTGAACTCGAATTTTATCGTAACCAGGCCGCTGCACTGCGTGTTCGTAGGTTTGCAGTTCAGGATAATTTTGAAGGTCGGCACTAGAACGTAACCACTGAGGGCAGGTAACCCTGTGGAGACTGGGACTGGAAAATTAAGTATTTTGTTTACCTGATAACTTTTGGAAAAAATCTTTGGGGTTTGGGTTAAAATGTCACCTGGGCTAACATGCCAACGATTAGAGTTAGGATTGGGGTTAGGATTGGGGTTAGAAATAGGACCCTAACCCTATTCCTAACCATAACATTCAGGATTTATCCCGAATCATAGGTGAGGATGTATCAGGTAAATAAAACACTTAATTTTCCAGTCTCAGTCTCCACACGGTTACCTGGTCCCAGTGGTCACGTTCTAGTCCCGACCCGTATTGACATTGTTAGTTTTGCATCGACTTAAGGACAGCGGTGTCCATTTTGACTATGAAATGCATTGCATATTACATTTTCTTGTTATAATTGACATGACAATGTGAATTTGTTGGGAAGCAATAGATTGTTCATTCCTGCTCATTTTGCTGAAATTGGCCCACATATTTAATCTGAATGCTTAGCTGTGGTGATCTCGTGGTTGAATGAAGCGAATGCGAAGTGGATCTACAAGTGAAGTGATTTAGATGTTCCTATGAAGCTATTCTGCCTAGTTGTATTTTATTTACCTGATATCCTCTCACCTAAGATTGGAGAGAATCTTGAAATTGCAATGGTCCTAAGATTCAAAATTATCGTTAAGGTTAGGATTATAGGATTAGAGTAAGGGTTAGGGTTAGCGTTAGGTTTCGGGTTAAGATTAGGATCCTAATCCTAATCCTAACCATTGACATGTCCCCTCTGATGACATTTTAACTAAAACCCCAACGATTTTTTCCAAAAAGTTATCAGATAAATCAAGAATTTAATTTTCCAGCCACAGTCTCCACACGGTCACCTGGTCTCAGTGGTTACGCTCAAGTGCTAGTGCCGACCAATCATTAAGTTTTCTCTTCATGTTAACTTGACGATGATTCTGAAATGGAATCGAAACGTTGCACATCCTCGTGTACCAACTTTGAGTTGTGGCGAGTATCTCTTGTGCATTTAGATTTTGATTCTCCGAGCTTAGTCTTTCTTCTTGATTCGGTAGCTCAGTTCGGGGAGCAATGGTCCGGTTATCCAAAGGTGCAATTTCGAATCTAGCCCAAGTCAAGTCAACGTTTAGTGGTAACATTGGCATTGTAGGATAATAATAAAATTTCCTCGTATACACACACCCACACACACACACACACGCACACACACATATATATAGGTGGGTGTGTGTGTCAAATATTTTAATAGGACATAGAAATATCGTCATTTTCACAAGATTTTGCTCGGAGGTGTTTATTTGTATCCAATGACTCATCCATTTAATAATTTGCATGGTTAGGATATTCACCATGGTAACGGCACTCAGCAAATGTTTTATGATGATCCTCACGTGTTATACATCTCAATGCATCGCCATGACGATGGGACATTTTTCCCAGGAACCGGAAAGCCTGAGGAGGTGAGAGTGAGAAGTGTAATTGTCTGTGGGTGCCCATAAGCGTTTGCCGGGGCCATTTAAAGGTCTAAGACAAACAAAGTTCCTTCACAAAGTTTAAGTTTTGTTTCTGCATTCTTTTTTGCTAAATTTAGTGTGGAGCCGGGGTAGGTGTTGGTTACAATGTCAATATTGCTTGGAATGGTGGTCTTGGTAAGTCAATGTATCTATGTAATATTTAAAAATCGAGTGCTTAATCGGATATACATTATATTTTTAAGTGCTTTATCGGATTTAAAACACGGAGCGAAAGCCGAGTGTTCTTAGATCCGATAAAACACGTGCTGCGAGTTTTTTAAACCTCTTAATACGCTAATTTGCGATAAAACTTTGCAAATTTATGTTTTCTAAGCCGAAAAAACTAATTTCTTCACATATACAGTTACATGTGCCTTAATCACGTATAAAGACACAACACGGTTATGATTTTCCTTTGTATTTATCTCACGAATTCTTAATAAATTTTATAAGTATATGTATATACTGTATGTGCGTATATTTGTTCGTATACTTATATATATATATATATATATATATATATATATATATGTATGTATGTATGTATGTATGTAAAATTAAATAGAATGAATGTATTAGTTGTATTATATAATGGGTAGATAAGTGGGTGGGTAGGTAGGTAAATATATAGTGGGCAGCACAAATTTCTGGTTGGATAACCAGATTACAATATCTATCTACCGATCTGTCCGTCCATTCATCTGTCTATATGTATAAAAACTTATAATAAGACTGTTTTTAATCTATTACATATTACATATGTTTCGGGTTCCAGCCCGTTCATCAGGAATATTGGTGTATTCGCTACAAGCTGCCAAAATGGATTGCCTATAAATTTTTATATAACTGACGTTCAGTTACGAGGTTTTTAAATTCGTAGAATGAGTCATCGACATTCGTGACTTTCTTCATTTTTTGACATATAAATACCCTTTGCGTAAAGAAATAAGGATGTATGTCTACAAATTTTAATGATTTTACCCACAGGTATAATATTTTCAAATTTTAAACTTCACAACGATGTCAAGAGCGCGAAATACCAACTTAGAAAATATTAGGATCAGAGGGGGAGCAGAGGGGGTTACAGTCCCTCCGTCGCGGAACCTTAGCCCTCTGTCGCGAAAAAATTAACCATCCGTCGGGAAATTTTCACTGAAGAACACACATATATTGTACAAACTATGAGAATTTGTTGATTTAGCCAAGAAGGATAATAGACTCTTCTCTTCACGTCAAATCTAAAAGCAAACTGTTTATAGTCAGAAGTTGAGATTATTCTTGCGAAAAATAGCATGATACTTACGACCTTCAAATAACGAAATTGTAAATGGGGCGTGATCCTGGCTGTTTTGGTTTAGTTCCCCTGTCGGGGACGGTAGCCCCAGCGTCTGGAAATTCCTGGCGCCACCACTGCTTAAGATTATCGTGACTGGGCGTCATGACGTGCAAAATCAAATGACAAGTGGTGAGTTATCAGACAAATTAGTTACCTATAAGATAAAAAAGACATTCAGTCAATCGAAATATAAAAATCTTCCCTCAACTGTAACTTTGAGCAATCCCAGAACACTAAAATGGTAGCGTCCAGAAAAATAATATGCGAAAATTAATACGTAATTTCCTGAGTCATTGGGCAGATATGAAACTATCAACTTAAATCTTACGACGCTCTTCCTGTAGAGACGTAGATTTAAGGAACTCTTATATGCTGACATGTTTTGGTTTGTTTTTTTTGTTTTTTTTTTTTTTGTTTTTTCCTGTGGTATCATTTACCCTGTTTTTTTCTTTGCAGATCCCATGTACGGAGATGCTGAGTACTTAGCGGCTTTCAGGTGAAGTAACTTATTTCAAAGTTGGTGTTACTGTTGATGCAGTCGTTGACTGTGGTAGTAAATGAAAATTTGTGAAAGCTCTTTTTCACTGTTGCTGGGCACCTTTTGTGACATATTTGCGTTAACTCGTTACTCAAGACGTTTGTTCATCGCTTTTCTTGAACACTCTCCACCAGGGCCATTTTCCTTCATCCTTTAATGTTGTGCAGTCATGAAAATCTGGGTCACGCTCACTTTCATGATTCTTGACCTCTGCTTTCTGTCAGCTTTTCTTGCAGTATGATCACTCAGATAATCTAATCCCCAAGTACTCTTACGACATATTACATCAGAGTCCAAGAATTTTTTACTTCATAACGAGATACAAGTATAATGTCTTCATTGGCGTAAAATGACGCTTAATAGGCAATTGCATGAATATGCTATTCACTTGGGTACTATAGAATGTAATACTGTTGTACAGACAAAGGAGGCAGTAGTGAGGAGTTTCCGCGGCACATTAAGTTCGCTGTCAAGCGATTACGTGGCACGTAATTGACAGTAAAACAGCTTAGGGTTTGGATTTTATCCTAATGGTCCAAATATTCAAGTCTTGAACGATTAATTGTTCGCAGCGTATCTGAAAATCTCGCGAAAACGAATAATTAACCTTCTCGAACCAATTTTATCTTTGTGCCCATTGACGTTGTTCGATCAGGCTTACAACCGGCATTTTATGAACAGAACTTTTCAAATTAAAGACTGTAAAATACATTCACCAGAAGTAAACTTTAGAATCGAGATACGCCTGAAAGATAAATATTTCACTTACGCCATATAGACGACGGCCAAAACTTGGTTTTTGCGTTGACGTCCAAGAAAAAGCTATGATGCATCCGATCGCCGTCAAAAAAAGTGACTGTGCTTAAGTTCCCTAAGTTCATCGTGATGGTAGTGGTGGTGGTGGTAGTGGTGGTGGTGATGGTGGTGATGGTAATGGTGGTGGTGACGTTCATCACGTCGATGATACTGGTGATGAATATGGTGATGTTGATTCTAGTCATAATGTTTAAGCTGTTACTAATGTTGATATCGATGTTGTGATGTGGATGATGCTGATATTGGTGATGTTTGTGGTAGTCACGGTAATACCGTGACGGTGATAGCGATGACGACGATGATGGTGTTGAGATTAATAATGAAGTGCTGACAATGGTTTTGTCTTTGCTTTACAGGACCGTAGTAATGCCTTTAGCGCGAGAATTTTCTCCTGACATAGTGCTAGTTTCCGCTGGTTTTGATGCCGCTTCCGGTCACTCGCCTCAGTTGGGAGGCTACGTCGTTTCTGCTGCTTGTAAGTATCGAAATAAAACTTGCAAAACTAGAGACGTACAGTATATACTTCTCTGCTTAAATAGTAACACCTAAATTCTTTTAGAATTTTAGTGTTATTATTTTTTAAAATTTAATTTTTTTTAAAATTTAAAGGTGTACCTTTGACATAGTAGTTGGTCATTAGGAGTTTTAAATTGCGCTTCTTACTGATTACTGTAATTTTTCACTCTAGGTTTTGCCAGCATGACGCGGCAGTTAATGGATGTCGCCGATGGACACATAGTTCTCGCTTTAGAAGGAGGGTAGGTGAAAGACTCTGAGCCTGTGTATTGCAGTAATGTTGCCTACAGGTTGCCTACAGTGTGGTGCTGGTGGCACAGTGGCAGTGCACGTGTCTCTCACTATTGTGACTAGGGTTCGATTCCGGCTCCGTGTGGTTATCTGATTAAAATTGCCTTGGTCATATGTGAGAACAGTGTTGTCCTGTTTCTCTACCAAGCATCGGAGGTTTTCTCCGGGTACTCCGGTTTGCTCCTGTAGTAACACTGGACCCATAAGGGGTGGTCCTTACTGGACCTCTAGGGAGAACAGCTTATGTAGTTGATAGGGTTATCCAGTATAAATAAAGGTACTTTACTTTTGCTTTTGCCTTCGCTTTGCTTTGCTTTGCTTTGCTTTGCTTTACTTTACGACCAAGACTGCTCAGTTATGTTCAAGTTAGATGCTTGTACCTGAGCTGCCCGTCTGAGTGTCAGTAGCTAAATGATTAGAGCGTCTCACCGACCATTAGAAGGTTAGGGTTCCGATCCCTGTCAGGGCCTCAGAAATCGTTTTTCTGAGGAGAGAGCTTGACGAACGTTGATTGATCATCCAAGTTCCCCCCACTCCCAATATACATTGCATTGAATATCATTAACATACCCTGGCTGCCGCTTAGGCAGCACATGCTTCGAACTTGCACCTGAGCTCGCCAACTGAGTTTTGGCAGCTCAATGATTAGAGCGTCTCACCTGTCATTAGGAAGTTGCGAGTTTGTTCTCCGCCTTGGGCTCAGAAATTGTTTTCCCGAGGTTAGAGCTTGACGAACGTTCACCTATCATCCGACTGTATATTCGTATTGGTTTGCAAGTATACTTGTAGGTATATAAGTATACTGTATGCGTAAAATGTAGTAAACTGCTGTACCCTGGTTAGTTTCCATCTGGAGTACCCTTATTAGTTTCTTGTGATGTCCCTTAAAGTCGCATGAAGTCAACATTAATGACAAAAATCAAGGCCCAGCAGAGAATACGGAAAATAGCCATAAAATCATTTGACCAAGAGCTGAAGGTCATGTGAAGTGAAAATGAAATTCGGAAGAAATTCCCTCGTGATTTTATAGCTGCTTTCCGCATTCTGCGGAGAATTCTTGTCATTAAGCTAGGATTTCGGTCGTGTTTGTCAATAGCTTATTTTTTGTCGTGAAAATTAGAGTGTCAAAGACTTTTATTAATTTGATGAATTAACCTACCCTGCTGGAGTCAACTAGAAAAGTTGACTAGAACGGGATTCGAACTCGCATCTTCAAGTTATCAGACCGCTGTCCTACCAATCGAGCTATCGAGTTATCTCGAAACAGTATGCTCGTTTTATCCATTTTAAGATATCCAGTATTAGGTTATCGCAAGAATCTCTCGAGCATTCAAAATCTTGTTATTTTCTCTTTGTATAGTTATATTCTCCCGTCGTTATGTGACTCGGCTGAAGCTTGTATGAGAGCCTTATTGGGTGATGAGGTAGGCTCTTCAGTTTTTCTCTTAATTTTAGAAGTGTTAAGTAATTGCCTTTCTTTTCAAGCAACGTTTACCCACCTTTTTTCCTTCGTACAACAGCTTCCACCATTAGCAGAAGAACACTTGCGTAACCGTCCAAACAAGAACGCTGTTAAATCGTTAGAAAGAGTTTTGTCCATCCACAGCAAATACTGGTTATCGCTGAAGCGTACGCAGACGCAAGTACAGTATTCAATGTTGGAAGCGAAACTACGAGAAAAAGAAGAAGCCGAGACAGTGTCGGCTCTTACATCTCTTTCTCTACAAGTCGTAGCGGATGATAGTTCAAAGTAAGTTTATGAATAAATGTCTTATCAACTTTCGTTGTAGTTGTGTTGTTGGTGTTATGGTGGTGGTTGTTCTTGCTGTTGATATGGTTGGTTGTGGTCAATAGTGTTTGTTGTTGTTGGTTATCGTTGCTGTCGTTGTAATATGGTGGTGGTCATGGTGATGGTGATGGTGTTGCTTTACTGTTGTTAATGTTGCTGTTGTTGTTGTTGTTGATGGCGGTGGTGGTGGTGGTACTGTTGTCGTTGATGGTGGTAATGGTGATGGTGGCGGTGTTGTTGTTAGTGTTGCTGCTGTTGTTGTTAGTGTTGCTGCTGTTGTTGTTGTTGTTGTCGTCGTCGTCGTTGTTGTTGTTGATGATGGTGGTAGGACTGTTGTTAGTGTTGATGTTGTTGGATATCGTTCCTCAAGCCCTAACCTGAACCTCTAGATATCTAAGATGTCTCTCAGCCTCAACATCTACAACATATATCTACTTCATAATCATCAACATGTCGTGGATGCCGCTTAGGCAGCACGTATGTCGAACTTGCTCCTGAGCTCACCACCTGAGCCTCGGTAGCTCAATGGTTAAAAGCGTCCTACCGGTTATCGGAAAGTTGCGGGCTCGTTTCCCGTATTGGGCTCAGAAATAGTTTTTCTGAGGTTAAAGCTTGACAAACGTTCTCTAGTCGTCAATGTTGATGTTGGTGATGTTGTTGGCATTGTTAGTTGAGGTAGCTAATGCTGCTGTAATAGTTCTTGGTGCTCATGTTTTCTGTTGGTATAGTTGATAGCGTTGGCGATATTGGTGCTGTAGTTGCACTTATCTTCGTTGTTTGTTCCTTGCTTGACGCTGTCTTTATTGTCGCTTTTCATGTTGGATGCAGTTTCCCTTGTTACCGTTGTTGTTGTTGCTCTTGTGCTCCCGTTATCATCGCTGTAAAACGGTTGTTGCTGTTTCTGCTGTTGATGGTGGTAGTGCTTGCTTACTTTGTGGGTGCGGTAGTTGTTGGTAATTGCATTTGCCAGTGATTGTTGCTTTCTACAGCTGGTCAGAAAAGACCCTTGTTCAGACAAATTAGATCTGATTTGATATATGGTTATACGCCTTTTTCATCCTTACAATAGGAATTCAGATGTTCCTATGGAAGAAATGGAGCCTTAAACTCGAAACGTATCAGAGGCAATTGTCAAATCACCACAGCAGGAGGCGCATCTTTGCCGAAAGATCTGCCTCAATCGGAAGCTGTTCAGGACAACAATATTTACCAAGAAGGCAAAGGAGACGTATTACGACCGCTACCGTGAAGATAAAACGGAGTAACTCTCACAGAAACAACTGCTTGAAATAAATTGTATTTAGACAAGCATTCATCTCAAAGCTTGAATAAATACTTAGGAATTCACTAAACCTTACTTGAATTGAAAGATAGACTCGATTAAACTGAATTAAATTGTAGGCTACTGTTGAACTGTAGAGTGTATCACAGTGTTCAAACAGCCTACTCATCCGATTAAGCTGTGACTTCCTTGCTTAAAAAGTTCAAAAGGCTGGTAACTGCCGTGACTAATCGGAAGAATTCTGACGTCTCGAGCAAACGCCCTTCGTCAGAGTGAAACGTGTTATGAAACCTTAATACCAACTACTGGTAGATTAGGTACGAAAAGAAGTCATGTGACAAATAGTTAACCAATGAACTTTGAGAAAAACAAACAAATCAACGATTGGGTAACGGCAGGGACGTCATTTGCTATTTTTAACGACGACCCGTAAACCGGCATTGGGTGAAACTATCAGAGACCACAGCCTACAGGGGAATAGAAATATGCGTGGGGTAAAAAAAGACAAAACAAGGGAAAACAGGGCACAACTTGGTGTTTTTACCCGCCCATGATAGACAAAAACAAGAGCTTGTCAGGCGTTAAATAAAACAAGAACGTTGAGCCCATGGGGGAAAATGAGACGCCTTTGTTGTCTTTTGCGGTCATCGTCGCCACTGAAGGTGGAGGAGATGGCAGAATGCCATCTCCTCATGATTTCCTAGTCAGTTGCTTCTCCGTAACCCAACTCCCTCACGGTACTGATGACCTAATACATCCATTTTCACAGAAAGAAAGCGGCGATATGTTTCTGAAACCATATAGGAACAGGCTTCTAACTTCGTCGGAATTAGTCTTGAAGTTCTTATGACCGATTGACAAGCAAAAAATATTTCGTAATTCGATAAAGTTACTATATTTTGAGAAACTTGTTCACCAGTATTTTAATACGGATAAGTTATGTACAAAATGAATGGTTAGTTTCTGAAAGTATATCAGTCAGAGTCGACCAGGGTTATATCCTCAAGATCCGAGACTGAGCCGCTGGTAGCGTGCATTCGTGTGTATCCCCGAGACTGTCGACGTTGCTGGTGGATTTTTGACTTGAAGTAACTCGTATTCAACCCAGAGTCTTCATCTGACGAGCAGTCACTCGTTGCGTAACCGCGCGATGCCCTACGCTGTTGTTTGATCTTATCCGAGAATGTTTTGACTTCCTTTCTTGCTAATTGCCTGGCATTACGACGCAATTTAGAACTTTTCAATCTAGGAACGCAATGGGACGAAAAACCAATTAGTAACTTCTTTAGGTCAAGAGTCGAACTGGCGAAAGAAACCGCTGTCGTTCGTGAAAGTTTTCCTGTATTCATGTGCAGTTATGAACATACGCAATCCCGTGTGTATGTGTGTATAAGCTGGTATATGTAACTGGAAATGGATATATACTCGTGTACTGCATATCATCCACACACGTATAGGGAAATTTACATGTAGAGAGCCGGTAGGGACCTTAAGATCTACGACGTTGACTCAGTGAACTCGATTTCCACATCTGGAATGCTAAATGGCCAATGAAATGTGAAGCCAAGATGGCCGCCAATGGAGGGCAATTTTGTACGTCAGTTTCAGTCCCCTACGCGGGCTTGTACGTCAGTTTTAGTCTCCCACATGACTTTACATTTTCTGAATGTCTCTCTTTGAAAATACACGCAAAACATGTCTTCAAAAGATAGAAATGAATTTAAGAATTTCAAATATATTTCAACAAGGTCAAACCGAGTTACAGGTTATATATTTTCACAAAAATAAATTACCAAACTGGCGAGAAACCTAATAAAATGGTCCCGAAAAATTACTTGAGCAAAGTACTAAGTGCACGTCCTTTTTTTTACGGTCAGTTTACCATCTTTAGACCATTTAGGACGGCCCTTAGGCCATACGGCAATAACAAATCCTTTTAAACACTCCAATATGTAAAATTGGTCCAATAGGAATTCGTCTGTGCACTTTTTCCAATACATTTACCAAACTGACGAGAAACCTGATAAAACGGTCTCGGAAAATTACTTGAAACTACTAAGTGCACGTCCTTTTTTTTGCCTTCAGTTTACCATCTTTACACAATTTAGGACAGTTCTTAGGCCACACGGCAATAATGAATCTTTTGAATCATTAGAATATGTGAAACTGGTGTGGTAGTAAAAAACAAACCGTATTCCGAAAAACAATGTCATCTTGTAAACTCAAGATTCGAGTTATATAAGAAACGAAAGATTTGAAATCTAAAAATCGAAATATTACCATTTCACTTTCGTCTCATATATAACTCGAATCTTGAGTTTACAAGATGACACTTTTTCGGAATATGTTTTGTCTTTTACTTTTTGAAACTGTCGGTTGGTCGTGGATTTTGGTCTGGTAGTAGTTCGTCAGTGCACTTTTTCCATGGTTGGGAATGTTTTCGCAGGCGAACCAAACAAAAACTGAAGATTAAAGTCGTGTAAAGGACTGAAACTGACGTACAAGACCGCGAAGAGGACTGAAACTGACGTACAAAATTATCCTCCATGAGCAGCCATCTTGGCTTCACTTTTTGTCCGAGCGAATGACTGGGAGTTAGCATTCCAGATATGGAAATCTAGTTCACCGAGTTGACTTCAACGACGACGTCCTTTAAACAAAAGAATTCTTCATGCAAAACAAAAGACGAATAATTTTTATTCTCCAGAGCATTCTCAACGCCGTCGTCGTTCTGGAGGCAGCGTCACCCAGACAATTGTCATCTCCTAAGGACGTCGTCAACTCGCGGAGTTAAAAAAGCTGTTACTTATTGAGTTCAACCAGAGACCACAGTCATTTTAGGAGAACTAGTGCGTTTTATGAGTCATAAAAAGAAGCCACGTATCCAATATAAGCCAAGTATCGAGCATGAAATGGGAATGTTTTCGCATATGAGATACTTAATTCGCATGTGAAATAAACTAATTCAAGATTTCACGTGTGAAATTTTGGTTGTCGAAACATGTTTTCACATACAAAATGATAGATCGACATATAAAAATTAATTTCACATATAAAATTTTCCTTTCACATATGCAATTAAAACGATTCACATATGCAATTAAAACGATTCACATATGAAATATGATTTTCGTATGTAAAATTAAGATTCAAATATGAAATATAATTTTCATAAGTGAAATTGTATGTGAAATTTCTGCGAAGGGCTGAAGAAACTTACCTCTTTTCCCTCAGATAAACTTTTATTGCAGTTACCAAAGCAACCAAAGTCACCAAGACTGCGGCTGTGACTGCAGATGTGATAAGAGCAAAGTTTGGGGAATAGTGCTTCTTACTGCTTGCCGCGACAGTCGTTGAAGTTGTTGGATTAGTCGTTGCATGCGTTACTTGTAGTTTTGCATGTTGTGGAGCCTGTTTTGGACAAATCGCTACTCCTCGGTTTTCCGTTTCTCCTATGTACATTATTTCTTTTTCTGCCAAAAACAAGTTTGTGCAAGGAATTACTGGTCTAATCCTGAACACATTTCCTGAGCTATGACAATATAGCGAATGCTTCCGTTTTTATTGCTGCTACTTAAAAATTGTGGAAGAAAATGGTACCTTCTTAAAATGGTCGTTAGCGCCATTATAGAGTTGGAGTAGTAAAGTTAGAGTTACTAAAACAACAAAAATGAACAGCAACGACAGGAACAACCATATTTAGTATTACTCCATTCCATTTTAACAATTGTTGTACTGTATGGCATGATGCTAACAATGCCCACATGGAAAAGTTATCTAAATTTCAAAAACGAGCAGGTCGAATCATCACTGGGTCAAATTATAATGTACGATCCACAGCAATTTTCAATTACCCATAATGGGAGTCCATTCATATAGCGTTGGACAGTGGCGTAGCCAAGTGGAGGGGAGGTCGAAGGATTTCAAACCCCTCCTGTAGCTACAACGATTTTGAGTTTTCAGTTCAATGGTGAGTCATAAGAAAATATCACAATCTAACAACTCTGATTTGGGAGGTTGAAACCGCTCATGGCGTCCGGGATAAATTGTCGATAATTATTATCTGAAGTGCTCAAGTGAGGATGTGAATGTTTGAGTAGTTGTCAGGAGCCAAAATTACCATTCTTGACATGTTTGTGGAAGTTGATCTAACTTGAACGATCAACTTCCACAAACATGTCACGATTCTCCCAGGTTCAAACCATTTACTTTATTACCATTCTTTTTCTGCAGCAAAACATCTCCCTGGTGGAGTTTGATTGTGTACCGTCGATTGCATTTACTCGTGAACGTCCCCAAGAAAATCATCCGCTAGTTCTACTTTATTAGACCTAAACATAGCACGAACTACACAAACGTTTAAAGTCATATATTTTTTCGTAATTCTTGTCGATTAAAATATCGAATACGAAATGTGTAAATTAATCTGCATGAACTTCCAGATTTTCCAGTTGAACCCTGGTAAACTCAAATTAGACTCTGCTTTCTGTAGTTCAGTAACATACTAGGAGTTTGAGTCCCCAAAATTGACCTTAGTTTGATAATAAAAGAACTAGAGTGATGCTTTCGCATCACGGCGACGTCACCATTATCTATCCGTATCAACTTGTAAAAAAAATTCGGTAAATAAAAGTGAGATAGACTGACCGGAGTGGTTTTAAAAGGCATAGTCGTGAGCCTAACTCTCGTTTACCATTACTCAGAAAACTCTGTTATGTGATAAACTAGTATATAAGAAGGCAGTACATTTTTTGGAGTGTTGAAAATTTATTAGTGGCAAAAGCTGCTCGACATTGAAATCCCCCACCAAGGAAAGTTCCTGGCAACGCACTTGGGATTAGATGATCGTGAACTCGCAATGATCCACAAAATATGAAAGGCCATCGCACCTAGATATCTCAGAAAGCTTTTTTTAAAATTTATGAATCATAATTATTATCTGCGTAGTAATGATACTTTATTATTGCAGGTAAAACCGAAAACAAGTTTTCTTAAAAGAAGGTAAAAAGTTAAAAGGTTGATAACTGCTGTGACTGATCTCAAAAGATTCCAACATTTCGAGAAAGAAACGTGTTCTGACATAGAAGTAGCAACTAGACTGGGTTTTATACGGGAAGGAATCACGTGATAAAAAGTTGACCAATGAAATGCGAGAAACAAAAATAAACAAATCAACATATTTATCACTGTCCACGCAGTATTCTATTCTTATATCATTGATTTCTTAAAAGAAGATTTTCGTTTAGAGAAGCAGTGCTTGGAACAAGCTTGATGTCAAAACTTTATTCTTTAAGATTATTCAAGAAAGCTGTTAAAGAAATGAGATGATACAATGATAATCAAGAGGTATAGTCAATCGTAGTATTTTCAAATTTAATAGTAGTTTTTAGGAGACTAGTCTTTAGGAGATGGCCCTTTGGAAATCAGTTTCGACTGAAAGTTCACCGTGTTTATATAATTTTAAATAAATAAATAAATAAATAAATAAATAAATAAATAAATAAATAATTTTGTCCAAAATTTTAACCTTATAACGCCCAGTGTCACTACAGACAGGACACCTCTAGAACAAAAGGATAAATGAATGGACAAAGAAAAACCGACAAAGAGATAACAATAAACAAAAGAAAAAAATCCTGGTGTTGAAGGGTTAAATTGATGATTTAAATAACTATAAATTATACTATCACTTGAATGAAATTAGCAATTAAATTTTCTTTCTGACGAGGAACGATTTGTAGAAATCTCGAGTGACTTTTGCAATGTGAAATTTAATCTCTAATTTCCCTCATCATGCCACTTTTTAGTCTAATTACACAAGTGATTATCGAAAATCCCGCGTAGTGATTGGCCAGAAAATTACGTCTTAATTCTCGATATTCACTTACAGGTGAATGTTACCGTGAAACAGTGAACTCAATTTCCATATCTGGAATGCTAATTGGCCAAAGGAAAGTGAAGCCAAGATGGCCGCCAATGGAGGCCAAATTTGGATGTCGGTTTCAGTCCCCTACTCGGGCTTGTACATCAGTTTTAGTCTCTCACGCGACTTTTTACTTTTTCTGAAAATTTTTCTTAATGAAAATACACAAAAAGCATGTCTTCAAAAGACAGAAATGAGTTTAAGAATTTCAAATATGCTTCGAAAAAGCCAAACCGAGCTACAGGTTATATATTTTCACAAAAATAAATTACCAAACTGACGTGAAACCTGATAGAACGGTCCCGAAACGTTACTTGAGGAAAACATTAAGTGCACGTCCTTTATTTTTACCCTTCAGTTTACCATCAATAGAAAATTTAAGACAGTTCTTAGGCCACAAGGTAATAACGAATCCCTTTTAAACATTCCAATATGTAAAACTGGTCCAGTAATATTTCGTCTATGCACTTTTTCCATGGTTATGAATGTTTTCGAAGTCAAACAAAACAAAAACGGAAAATTGAAGTGGTGTAAAGGACTGGAACTGACGTACAAATACCGCGAAGAGGACTAAAACTGACGTCCAAAATGTCCCATCCATGGGCGGGCTTCTTGGCTTCACTTTTTGCCCGTCCAAATGACTGGAAGTTAGCATTCCAGATATGTAAATTGAGTTCACTGCCGTGAATGCACAGAAGTAAAATTGGTGGCTTCCTTTGTAAATATTATACTGGAATTTCTAAAGCACCTTGTGTTTTAATTATTAATTAATTATAATTATATAATTATATAATTATATAATTATAATCGGAGATTATTTAACAATTATTCACCAAAGTGGAGGTGAATAGTGGTTGTTTTAGCATATACCTCGCAGGGCTGTCGGAAGCGGGAGGCACGAGGGCGGCCTTGGCCCTCACAGTCTTTGGTGGGCGGGCCAGAGTAGGTGTGGGCCCTCCACTTTTTAAGGCAATACAATTGTTCCAATTTAAGTTAAGAAGCCATATGTACATGTACTGAAAAGTCTGAATTGTGTATATGACTAAAAAATTTGATTCCTGATGGGAGAGGGCAGCGAGGCCGCAGATCGTTCTGTTGACTGTTCCAAAAGACCAACAGTTAGCCCTATTTTTACCTTGAATTTGCGCCATAAGTTTGCACAACCAATTGCATTGAGTAAACAAACCGTTAGCAAATCACAAATTTGACTTCGAACAACATTCAGGTTATCGTTTTGGCACCTACATAATGACGGCAACTGGCCGTTGGGGTTTTTACCCTTGGACAACGTTGTCAGACACACCCATACAGAGATTGGAATCTCACCGGGCCTCTCCACTTTTATTGTCGTTCTGATGCCTGATACCTTATTTAAATTTTTAAAACAATTTTACGGAACGTCGGCTTGTTGTAGCCCGCTCGTCATTTGTAAACAAAACATTTTGAACACATCTTGAACACGTTTGTCGCTAAAAAATAAAATAATTACATATCAGTTCTGAATACTTTATTACCAAATTTCGCATTATTTTGGTATTGTCTGGTACAGCAGGGTTTTTTTCATAACAATTTTCTTCTTTCGTAACCGAAAAAAACGGTACTTCATCTTGCTTTGTCTGAATATCCTGCGCTATTCACCTCAAAAAGGGGAAAACACAACGGGACGCCGTTTGTTTTCACCTTTTTAAGGTAAATAGTGTAGGATATTCAGAGATGGAGGAACCAATTAGATTGTGCAAAAATATTATTCACCTGCGAGGTATATTCTAATCAACAATATTCACTTTACCTTCGAGGTGAAGGGAAAATTTTTAGAAACGGAAACGTAAGTTCAAAAGGGAGGACATGTGCTGATGCTTTAGACTTTAGACTTCCCTACGCAGCCAGTGCCACGTAGATAAAGGTCCTTTAACTCTTTTCCGGAGAGAGTCTCCCTTTGAAAAGTAAAATTGTAAGGCATCAGCCAGGGCAAAAGAAAAGAAATCTTAGGCCAGGTTCAAACGTCGAACTTTTCATACGCCGAATCTAATGTTAATGAGCAAAATCCTTTGTTCAAACTGATTTACATTTGATTCAGCACATGAAAAGTTTGACGTCTGAACTAGGCCTTATCCAGCCGAGATATCTCTTAATGTTAATCTAAGTTCTGTCCCTCTTTTTTAAATTATTAACTGCTTTTCCTAACCTCTTTCCTTGTTACGTTCGTCCTGGAAAACAATGCCAAGTACGGACCTTCCAACGAAAGCTTGAGGAGCAGCACATTGCATGAGCTCCGGGTCCTTCAACACAACTGACCCACTCTTCGTGTACGAGTTTAGAACTTTAGTGATGTTTTGAAAATCGCAATCACACCGGAATGGATTCAATCCTAAATAACTATAATACAGAGTTGTACATTGCCTGCTTCCTTAAGGCTGGTTTTCATATATCGCAGTTCATCGGTATTCGTCGGAATTCATGTTTTACGATTAATTAGGATGGATTCCGACATGTGAAAACCACCCCCAATTTATGAAAATCATGTATTTTCATATATTGAAGGCGGATTTTATCCGTATTTCATCCCAATTCATCGCAATTGATCGGAATTCATCCAAAGGAATCAAAAAAATTTTGTTTCTTCCGATAAATACGATATAAAATCAGAAAAAGGATGAAATCCACCATGAGGTTTTCATAAGTCGGAACCCATCTTAAGTGACTGGAAACCATGAATTTCGACGAATTCCGATCAATTACGATTTATGAAAACCAGCCTTTAATTATATTAAAAAACCAGCCTTTAATTATATTACAGTGAAGCGTATTTTAAGGCTAGAATGTTTTCATTTACTGTTCGGAAACTCATAGATAGTTCATGATGACCATACAAACGGAAATCATAACCCGGCAAGTATTTTGATTCCACGTCCAAACACTTGGATAAATTCGGCCAACTTTTACCTTGATTTTCTCCGAAAACATTGTTTTGCTAGAAAAGATATATCAAACACTCTTGGGGGAGTTTGACCTTTCAATCAAACACCTCAAAGAACTAGATATAACTTAGAATGTTACTCTCGTCGCAGATACAGAACGGCAAAAAAGTTAATAATTTTAAAGTGTATATGAAGCAAAGTTTTTTAGGGTCGCCACTTGATGTGGATATCTCCCCCAAACTAGCTGAAACTATATATGGGGTTTCCAAGGGGAATCCTATAGACTGGATACCTTTACGAAAATACTAGAAATACGTGCACGCAACAACCCTTCGCCCACCCTTCCAATATATCTCTCGAGAATCCAAGTAACAATGATAATTTTTCAAAATTCTCGAAAAGACAAATCCTCCTGACTATAACTGGAAGAGGACATGCAATAAAAAAAAATCCACAGAATTTGGCCGCAAATAAACAACAATCCAAACTGGAAATTATTTCATATTTAAACTGCTTATAGTCATATTTACGTTTAAAATTTCAATTCTGCTTTATTAAAACAAAAAGTTCGGTGAAAATAACGTTCAACGGCTTAACAAATGGTAAGATGTCCATCCTTACAATTAAATTATTAAACAACGAATGATAGGATCAATATACCCTGAATTATTTGCGGGTTTATGGTAATTCGTGTCGTTTTCCAATTAGACTTCTCACTCATTTTGCTTTAAAGAAAGATTGTTTTATTAGATGACCAGACTTTTCGTCTTAAAAGTGGAGCATTTTCATAGGTTATCAAACGGATACCGGCATTACGGACAGCTCACGATTGAATATTTTTCTGACAATTTTTGACTTTTTTTAACTTTCCTGAGAGGTTTCAAAATCCTAATGAAAGCATTACCGGTCGAAATCACTCTTGAACTGAGAAAGACTGAAGCGGACACTGTTTTGCCGAAGGATAATTTGGTTACCAAAAACAAGTAGCTTTGCAGCGAATTACCTGGTGGCTGTTTACCTTGTATTTTTGTTTCGAGCCAAAAATACATCCTAACGCCTTCAATGGGGTGACATTTTATAGCGAAAAAAATCCTGATTGAGGCAATGAAATCTTTGTGTGGAAAGCGGAGAAAGCATCCAAAGACTGTCATGCCCTGGACAACTCTTCTGGATGACGAGTGTTCTATCCCACTTCTCAAACAATTGACCATGAACGCTGTCCGGTTAAATGCTGCAAAATGTTCAAAAATAATCGTCCTACAGAGATGAATGAACCAGAATCTTCATTCTACTTTACCAATAAACACCAGCAAAATCCAGGCGATAATATTTCGTACAAGAAGTCTCTCTTAGGGAAGAATGAAGTCGGGAAGCTACTTTTGAAAGCTGCTCAAAACAATTCCGTTCGCAGAACTTGTACTTCAAAGCTACTCGATTCAGACGTACCTGTGATTGTGCAGCTCAGGTAAGTGGTTACCAGAACATGAAAAGTCCCAAGATTTATACTAATCGACATCTATTCAACTTCAGCAAAGAATGTCGTTTTAATACACTTAGTCGCTTAGCAAATGTCCTGACAGCAAGCGAGTTCCCTTACATCTTTTGTTCATATAAATCAGAAAGAACCAAGACAAAGCGTTGTCGCAAAAAGTGAACAGTTGGCGAATGCATATTCCAAGGAGCTAACTTTGAGAACTGCTCTGTCAAGTCATAAATTGTCCAGTTACTAAGGTAGCACTCAAAAGCGAAACCAGCCGCGGGCACCAAGAAAGCCATTTCCTTTGCCGGTCTTAAATCATTTACTGGCTTCAGTGTTCAAATAATGTAAACAACTTGCGAGAGATCCATACAAGGGAAAAAAGGACGAGACCAAATCGATTTGCTTCAATACGGTACCTAAGTACGGTTTGTTCAACAACATACCAGTCCCCGACCTTGCACACGGCATTTTTGAGTGACCGGAACCCGTGGATATATATATCGCCACACGTGATATTGTTGGTGACTGATGTGTCCTGTGGCGTGTCTTCTGACACACCTACGGTTGACGTTTTGACTTCCTGTTGCGCCTTTTGTTAATAATTGTAGTTTGCGTGTTTTCTGTTAGGTCGCGATATTCCTCATTAAAAGTATGTTGTGTTTTCGTCTGGAGATTGTTCCTATTGACTGGCGTGGTGGCAGCGATATTCCTTACAAATTCATACCGAAGAGTTCCTACGAAGCGGAACAAACCAACAATTGCAAGCTGATAGGAATCCTCTCCTACCAGACAAGGTAAAGACGAGACAGTTTACATAAATAGCTATTAAGACACAAGAGGAATACAGTCATTATATCCGAATCGCATAATGACAAACATACGAGCTCCTAAACAGTGGTCGTTGAAAAAGCAGGAAACGATCACTTCATTCGAGGCATGGCGCCAAAATCTTTAGACCCAAACTTCGCCACATTTTTATTTGACGACACCACATGGCTAAGAAAGACGACCGTAACATCACTACGTAGTCTCGAAAGCGATGGCGAAGACGTACCCGAAGCCAGACGCCGTACTGCTGCCCAGAAGGTAACTCATTTAGAACTAATGCTAGGACAAATAGCTAATTACTGTCCAGTTATTTCTAGGGGTGCACCGGATCTCGGTTCCGGCCGGTTAGTTCCGGCCGGAACCCCGATTTTTCAGAGATCCGGTTCCGGCCGGAACTGTTGAAAAAAGCATGGCCGGAACCGGAACTCTCGTTTTCAGAGAGAAAGAACATCAAATAGACTGAACAGATCATATTTCATATTTCTACTTGGTTTCTAAGAAGATAAATAATTAAAATGTGAACTAAAGTACATAAATAATATGATACAACATGGTGTCCAGTGAAGTTATCGATTAGAAAGTTTGAAAATTGGTTTAAAAACAAGTAATGCTATGTGCACTGTTTAGAGCTTTCATATTATTGTAAGGAAGAAACTATACAAGGATACATGTATTTGTATACTAATATACGAACACTTTATGAAGACGTTTACGTTGCTCAATCTTTTAATTTATTCCAGTCAGGGAAGTACCAGTCAGGTACTGGCATCAGACAAAATCAAATATTACCATATATGGCCTAAATAACTCAGTTCCGGTTCCGGCCGGAACTTCCGGCCGGATTTCTTGGTCAGTTCCGGTTGGTTCCGGTTCCGGCCGGAACCTGAAATACTGGTTCCGGTGCACCCTTGGTTATTTCGCGAAACGCTATCGTTAAGAACTCAACTTCCATGACAACAATCTGGCAGTCTATACGTGCTCATTATGGTTTTCAATCCACTGGCGCTCACTTTCTAGACTTCAATGACATTCATTTGGAACCCGGCGAGCCCCCGGAAGACCTATACCAACGTCTCGTCAGTTTTATCGATGATAACTTACTTAAAGCTAACGGTAATATCCAACACTATGGCGAAAACGTCACAACAGACGAAGAAGTCACACCCTTCCTCGACAACATGATTGTTTTGACGTGGCTACGACTAATTCATACAGACTTGCCCGCCTTGGTAAAACAACGCTACGGTACAGAACTGAGATCACAAACACTAGCAACCCTGAAGCCCGAAATTTATCAAGCCTAGACACCTTGCTCGACGAAATCAACTCCACAAATGAGACGAAAGTACTACGTACAGCCTTCAGACGCTCCTCACACGTCTGAGATCATCCTATTGATCAACAGAAAACTATGAACACCAAAAGAAACACCACCAAGACCTGCCCACTATGTAAACAAGCGAACAGACCGAAATTCCAACACTACCTGACCAAGTGTTCGTACTTCCTACCGAAGATCGACAAATCTTAACGCGTACACGAGAAGTCCTCGGTGAATACGGCGACGCGACGGATGGATCCGACCAAGAGCAAGAGCGCGACGACGTTTCAAGTTGCCATAACTGCCGTGTTAAGTCGACAACTTGCCGTGTCAGCACCAAACGGTCTCTCCACTTGAAAGTCTTCCACCAACATCATGCAATATACCTCACCCTCGACACCGGAGCCGAGACAAGTATGATCAAGACCTCCGTCGCCAACCAAGTCGGCGCCACCATACAAAAGACCAAACAGACCGCCCTTCAAGCTGACGGTACCACTCCCCTAACCGTTGTTGGTGGAGTCCATCTCACCCTATCACGCAGCCATCTAAAACTCCAACTAGATGCCCAAGTGGTTGACGACTTGGATGTTGACGTGTTGGCGGGAACCCCATTTATGATCACAAATGACATCTCTGTGAGACCTTCCCGACAACAGATAACAATCAAGGGTTCAAATGTCATCTACTATGGTAGTGAATCACTCGAATCAACAGAAAACCACATTAGACGCACTCAAGCCCTTGTCATTCGAGCTCCGTCATCTCCAACAGTGGTTTGGCCGGGTGACTACTTAGAATTAGACATCCCCGCCGACATCAACCCTGATACCATCCTCGCTATCGAACCCCGCCCCGACTATTCCAAAGCAATCCGTGATTGTCCTCTCGCACCGCGCTTCACGCGATGGGCGAGGGGACAATAGTATAATGGGATCACCAAGTAAAGAGGGTACCTTCCCGAAACTAGACTAGTATAACAGGATATGAGATCACCACACAAAGTGGGTATCTCTCCAGGAAAGAAGGTGGTATTATACTGTAGGGAGCGCGTAGCTGGTTTGTAGTCTTGTATCTCTAACTAGGGTAACACTCTACATTTTGTCTAATTCTCTACCTGGTTGAAAAAAAAAAAACAAGACAAACTCAGCCTTGTTTTTCATATATTCTTTTTGCTGTTCGATCATATGGTCAAACAATCTTTTTCGTGTTTGCTGATATTACTTAAGAAATAAAGTTAGGTTTAGGTCTTTCTTACTTACATTTCCTTTAAGCGACGGTTATGAGTAAAAACATTCCCAGATAAGGTAACGATTTCGTTGTCACTCAGATCCCTAAGGATTGATAAAACAGCACATATCAGTCACCTCGGATAAGCAGCAAGTGTATTCAAGAACACGAAGAACAAGAACTATAATAAAAGCAATAACGGCGACAAAGACAGTAACAACAACAACAACTGCAATAACGTTTAATAATAGCGATTACGTCAACGACAAATGAGATCTACAAGTATAGAGATAGCAACGACAATAAAAATAACAACAGCAGCAACAATTACATCCATAATGCTGACAGCAACAATGAAGGTAGAAAACATGATAGCGATTGCTATCTCATCCCACGCCGAAACTTCAGTCTTCCAACTAATGCAATTTGTACACCGAACCCCGTTGGGCAAAACTATAAATCACGTTTAGGCAAAGGCGACAGAACGACAATAAAAGTGATGGGTGGTGGTTAGTGAGTTTCCGATCTCTGTGTAGGTGTTCCTGACAATGTACTCCTAGGGTAAAAAATTCTAGTGGCCTGTTGCCTTCATTATGCAAGTGCCAAAAGTGATAATCTTAATGTTGCCAGAAGTCAAATTTGAGATTTTCTGAAGATTCTAAGGAAAAATAATGTTTACTTCAGCAGTAATCTCGTTTGGCAATCAGTTTGGCATGACAAGCCAGTTAAAATGTGGAGGGGGCTCACACATACCCTGCCCCCAATGAAAAAAGTGGGGAAAGGGCCCCTTCGACCCAATACTCATGGCACTCCTGTGTTTCGTTAATTAAAACGCAGTTTAGTATGTTATACAGAGTATACACCTGATCTGTACACAGAGTGTAATAACCATTTGCCCTAGTGTAATTATCTTGTATAAAATCGCAACCATTTTTACCTACTCACGAGTTGGGCAAGTTAGCCTCGGTGTCTCACTAAGAGCAGAGTCATGGATAACGTCATTTTCATTTCATACTAGAGTGAAGTCACGAAAGCGTGAATTATAAAAAATGGTTTTGAGTCTCTGGACTGTCATAGAATCACTGATCTCGCTGATGATCGCGGATAGTCAACTGCGCAGAAATTGAAGCCATAAGTAGCTTTCAATGACCATATTGGCTAGACCCATTCTGAGACTTCTCTTGTACGAGAGACGTCTCAGACTGTTTCTCTCATCTGCAATAGGTGGGCTCAGACAAGTCAGGCTGTTCATTAATAAAGAAACGGTAATAACCATTTATAAATCACTTATTCAGCCGTTCATGATTGTTGCGACATTGTGAGGAACAATATTGGTATCACTTTGGTCAAAAGGTTGCAAAAGTTAAATAATCGAGCTGATAGAATTATTAGCCAACTAGATTACGAAATCAGGTCAAGCGATATAAGAAGCCAACTAGGATGCACGACTCTCCATGAAAGACGATCAAACCACAAATGTGTCTTGATGTACAAAATTCTGTATGACATGGCTCCAACATACTCGAAGCAACATTTTCATTTTGTCAATGACAATGCTGACTATTGTCTTAGAGGCAAAAGGAATCTTATTCTTCCCAAACCAAAAACTGAATGTTTGAAAAGCGTCAGATTTTCAGGTGCCAAAGTATGGAATAGTCTGCCACAAAACTTGAAATTTCAAACTACTTTGTCGTCTTTCAAGCTAGAACTGAAATCCCTCAGTTCCTATACTTGCTAATTAACTAAATTTATTATATGGCTGGCACTACTTCCGGTGGAATGTAGCGTTCTGATTGGCTGAGACGCTCTGACTGGCAGTTATTATTTTCCCGTAATGGACCTGCCCATTGCAGGTTCTGGTTTTAGAGCTTGTTTTTGCCAAAGACTAGGAGATTTTTTTATTTATTCGTCAACTTTTCTGATTAAAGTCATCGAAAGCAGTTTGTTTATGATTAATCCGGTAAAACTTAGCTGAATTTTATTTGTTTGTCTTCAAAGCAATTGGGAAATTTTCCCACCAAAACTTGCCTGTCTGTGAGAAAAACCTGCTGCATGAAAACCCCCCACTTTATTAGCATTTTTTTCATTTAGATGTCTAATTTATTGGTTTTTACTCGGGAATTCACAGCAAATTGATCTTTCTTTGTGTTCTGTCCCTGCAAAATTGCTTAACAATTAACTCTGCCACGCTATACGAATGTAATATGTTTTTACCAGATCGAGTATATTTTGCTTGTTTAAAACAAGCCATATAATAAACCTCTTATCAACCCTTTTAAGGCAAAAGAAAAAAAAAGTTTCGGGGACTAGTCCCTTCGTCATCAACTCAAAACTCTATCTTTTCACATTCTGAGTTGCTGACGAAAAGGCTGGTCCCCGAAACGTAGTTTTTTTTTTCTTTAATACAGTTTTTTGAAGATAAATGTAAATATTAACTTTAATAATAACTTTAATATGTGAAGATTTTTAATATATGTGAAGATTTTTGAATTAAAGAACTGATTTATGATTAAAGATTAAAGAATTGAGTTATGAATATAGAACCATGAACTAACTTTTTTCCGTGTTCCAGTTACAATAAAGATGATTTGTCAAATGTCAAACACTCTTCGGCTTTTTCACCATGTTAAAAACCTGTCAACCTTGCTTGTATTCTCAAGGAATATGATGTAATCACGTGTGAGAGATGGTTACATTTTGATATATCTAGTAATTTTTGTTATATCACCTGAAGAGTTACGCAAGTCAATGTTCAAATGTTAACGATACTTTACAGCGATAAAGTCTGCAAAAGACTTGGTCAACTAAATTACTTACAGATATTCGAGGTAGGGATATATTTTCAATTCATCTTCACGAACGTATTCAATTACATTTCCTCGTAGAACTCTAGAAATTTTCAAAAAACATGTGAGTAGGAACATTTGGTGGCACTCCTGGACCCATATTTATGTATATTGATTACTTCTTAACCGAGTGTGAGGTCTATACCGGAAAGTAATTGCCTGAGGTTTTCGTACAGACCAAACGACGAATAACCGCTGCGAAATTTCTGGCCACCTGTCAAACTAAATCAGCAGGTTTGGAATGCCGTACCGATTGATTGCTTTCTGCATGCACGGGCTTGTCTTCAACTTCTAATGCAAAAAAAACGCAACGGAAGATACATAGTAGTATCAACGCAGCCCTTATATCCCGGCCATGAGCCAGCAGTACCTTGCTCGCAGCTGCCGTTAGCATGTCGCCGACACGCGCTTCAGCAAATTTTTTTCAACCGAATGTCGGCCGTACAGAAACGGTTGAACTGCATTCAACTTTTCTGAACCGATCAAAGTTGCTGGGATAGATGACACCCACGGATGAGGGACCCCAGGTCCCTTATTTCTAAGGATCACTGCAACAAAATGAGACCCTAATCTAATTCTAACTCAAATCTTGACATTTATCCTAACCCAAGTCCTGATCCTATCGTATTTTCCCCAATAAATGTTCTGGGCGTTTATTAAATTCTCACTTTTAGACGGGCGCTCGTTTGAGGAGAAACAACTATATCTGGAGTCTCTAAAAACAAGATTTAAACCAGACAAATCGATTTGTCTCTTTACTTAACTTAGCAACAGAATCATATAATTAGCATCATATAATTTTTTCCATATAATTCTTACATGCGCCTATATCGTCATAATATCGGCGCATAAAGGTGGATTTCCATTTGGTGCAAAATGTCGTGCGTGTGACTTTTTCTTTTGTCTTAACAGCTCTCAAGTGCAACCAAGTAGAAAACTATTGAATTTTAACAAAACAACAGTCGCGCGCGCGAAATTTTGCACCAAATGGAAATACGCCTTAACAGTGCTGCAGAGAGCTGTTTCGGGTCCCGGGGAGAGTGGTAGAGAGGTTGGTAGACCCCTCCGGTCGAAAATTAATTTGACTAACCTCACTAATTATTAGGAAAAACGAAACTTTGTATTCTTTAATTTTAGTAATTTTTCATGAGACATTTAAGTTACCCAACGAATTCTCGGCATTGCATAAATGCTTTATTTTAAGAATTTCAGAAATGAACAAACAAGCATTTCTAAATTTAAATTAATAAATACAGATAATACCAAGCTCAAAATTTCATAGCAAGTTTGCAAGCGTCCCTTCATACCTAAGTGCTACTTTAAATGAAGCCATGTACATTGATCCATTAACGTCATGGAATATAAAGTCATTTATCTTTTCGTGTCTGGAACACGGAAGTTGCCAAATTGGAATGCAAAATGGTCAGTCTTATTTTAATGACAACCACTGATGGTACATGAGAAATAATTCTTTATTCCAATGATAAGACGCTTGAATTCAATATAGCACTTTCCCACCAACCGGGCCCCTCGATTTCTTCCAGGCCCGGGGTCAATTTGACCGCACTACACCACCCCCCTGTCGGCGGTACTGAGCCTTAATGTTTCGGAGTGATCTACATTAGTCTTCATCTTCTCCAATTATGTTTATCTCATTATGGTCTCACACCCGTAACTTTGAATATAAATTTACAGAAATCTCCTATTTAGGCAAACCCATGTGTAAACTAGGCGTTAAAAGAAATAATTTACGATTAAGAACAAAATTTCTGTTTAATGGCTGTACAATAGAATATCGTTGACCGATGGACGCTTTTCTTTTTCAGTACATTTCAAGAAGATGAAATAGGCATTCATTTGAGATGAGGCGTTTACTTGGAAGAGGCCATTATTATTTAAAATTGGTAGACTTAGGGAAGCTTTAATTCGGATAGAGGCATTTAATCGAACGGAGTCGTTTATTCCGAGAAATACAGTATTCCTAGCACCAATCCTGGCCTTAACATTGTAGTCTGTGGGTCATACAACCCTCAGTTAGGTCACCTGAAAAATTAGGGAATAATGCCCCTGAATCACTAGTAACCAAGTTTAGCTGACCTGGTTGATCTCAGGCTAGAAGTGACCAAGACAGAAGAGACCAGAAGTAAAGCGTTTATCGAATCATGCGTCGGCGGCGTGCCTGCGATGAATACTTGATCCAAAGTGAAGTTCTAGCAGATGGTATTGTAAACACGTAACCTTTAGAATTATGGCGGGCTGAGTGGTGTGAAGCGAGACATTAATATTTATTCTAATGCTACTTACAGCCGTTTCACATCGCTTGCAAATCTCATGAGCGGAATTTCGGTTAGGTGAGCTTCCTTGCATTCTACCGCAGTGTTTCGTTCAAAGCACTCGCAACCGGGTGGACATGAGTCTAAGATAACATAACCCTGACTTGCTGTAAAACAGAAGATGAGACTTACAACAAGTGCTGCATGCATTGTATGCGCAACAAGTTCATACCGCTTCGCGCTACGGCATATCTTTGTGACGTCAGCACGCATCACAAATTGTGCGCCTGCACTCCCTTACGGGACATGAGATACTTTTCAGATACCATTGAAACCTGGAGTGGTGGTCATTAGCCAACACAACTAATCGGCTGATCAACTGACTTTTTTGGCCACCATTAACCCGGGAAATTGGTGAAATAATCATCCATCCCCATGGTATTAATGGACGGTTTTCTCTCAATAAATCTCTCACAAAGTCACTGTTTGTTTCCTGCCTGGGTGGATACAAACATTAGCTTGTGTGTTTATTCATTATTTACTATAATATTATTGACTATAGTTTGCATCACTTATTTGGTTTTTTTTAAGTTAAATTAATCTTTACACATTAGCATTCCCTAAACAGGCATGAAAGCAAATCAGCATGGAGGAGGGGGGCCTAGATGCCTATTCTAAAAATTGTCTGGTTACATAACTGTAGTCGTTCAAATTTGCTACAGTTTTTAATCCAACCTGATCTAAATTGGCTAAAAAATTGTATCTATACAAATGTACAATATATTTGGTAAGGTATATTTCAACGAGAGAGAATACAGATTCACGATACAATTATCTGAACTACTCTTCTACTTTTTCCCATCACACCGGGCCTATTTCTTAAATTAGAAAATTTTGAGTTAAGTTGGTAAGTTTCATGTTACACCTTTTGCTGTTCATTACCAGAAAATATACTATCACTAACGCCAACCTCAAACTCATTAACGCAAAGCTACATTGATTTTATTCAATTGACGTTCATTAGCATAGATACTCAACCATCTGCATCAAAGGGCTTTCTATAGCACCAACAGACGACCATTAACACCATTCTACTATACATTAGGGATAATAAGATTTCAATTACATAAGAGAAATATCTTGCCTAATTGAAGTTTTATTACCCCTAATGTATAGTAGAATGGTGTTAATGGTCGTCTGTTGGCGCTATAGAATGCCCTTCTATGCAAATGGTTGCGTATTTACGCTAGTGAACGTCGATTAAATAAAATGAATGTATTTTTGCGTCAATGAGTTCTAGGTTGACATTAATGATAGTATATTTTCTGGTAATGAACAGCAAAAGGTGTAGTAAAGGTGGTCGGTTGTTTGCAGTGCAAGCTGTGTCAGTCGACTGGTGAATAGTCAGAAAAACTTGCTAAGATCTCAGAGTTGCTCGGAATACTTAGATCTGACACAGCTTGCACAGCACACAACTGAACACCTTTATTAAATTTTTGATAGCATTATTATTGGGAGTGGGGACTAAAGCCCCCTAGTCCCCCTCTTCCGCTGGCCTTGCTATCGACATTGAAGATAGCAAATTATTTTTCATTATTTTTAACCGTACTGATCATTTTTGTGTCATCACTTTTTTACTGAAAAAAATAACACCAAGCTTTTTTACCGTTTTACGTTTAACTTTTGTAAACTGTCTTATATCTTGTTTAATGTCAGTTTCGTATCTAGTAAACGTTCCTGATCCACAGATCTTAAGCGATGATAAAAATAGATGTGATTAAACAAAACAGCATTAACTCTTACCCAAATCGACAAATGAAGCGACCAAGCACAGTTTCAAAATTAACAAACAAGGGAGCAAAAGGAACGGTCCAAAAAGTGGCCGGAAAAAGATGGCTTCAGCAAAAGTTCTTTTTCTCATGATGGAGGACTCTGACTAACATAAAAATGTATTAGTGCATACTACCTTTAGGATACCTGGGAAGAACGCTCGTTTGTGAAAGTTTATTGAGACCCACTGTTCGTAAAGATGAATTTCTCTCGTTTTAAGCTTCTGATTTTTCCTTAGCTACCCACAAAAGAACTTGTTCGGAAACCACTTTGCCAACTTTTCCCACAAAAATTCTAAAACCTTTGTAAAATAACTTGCATCCTACACACTTTCTGATTGGACGAGCCTCACTTTCTTTCAGAGTACAGAGACACGCTGATGTCATTTTCATTTTGTATTTAATAAATAGCAAATTGCTTGAGTGTTTCCGTGCAGCGATACAAACTTGAACGACGTCATTTCAACCGGAAAAACGCCGAGTGTTTTCTGGTATTTTTCCTGTTAAAATGGCGTCATGAATGTTTCTATAACAATATAGAGACATGAAAGCTATTTTCTACTTGTTTTATATAATAACCAAGGTTTTTTCGAGTTTTAGTGACGCCATCTATGTTTCTGTACTCTAATACAAAATGAAAATAACATTAGTGTGTTCTATGAGAGAAAATGAGGCTTGTCCAATCAGAGCGTGCGTAGGGTGCCTGTTATTTTATAACAGAGTACACAAACATGGAAGACGTCACGAAAACTCATTCATGACGCAATTTCAAAAGGAAAAAGATAGCTCAAAACACTCAGCTGCTCTTCATATGTTTCCACTCGACATTTTTCTGATTGAATTGACGTCACTCATATTTCTGCCACAGCAAAGATAAACTAGTCTTTTTTTTTTATTTGTTAAGCATATACCTTGTACATACGTCAAAAAGGCCTCCATTTCGTCTATTTTAGCTGTACAATTTGATTAGCAGTTAGCTTTCCAGTTATAACAGAGTTCAATAAAATCACTGTATTCCTGAAAAGTTGAAACGTAGCACCAAAACACGCTGAGATTTTTGTGGCATAAATGTTCACGATCGCATCGATGTCAAGCAGTGCCACAAAGAGCCACTACAGGCCTGGATGAAGGGTAGAGAAGTTGGTAGACCCCCTCCAGTCAAAAATTAATTTCATTAACTTTTAACTTTTGGGCAAATTCACGGTATTGCACAATGTCTCGCCGTATGAACTCCAGAAATGAACGAAACAGTAAAGCAATTCTAAATTTAAATCAGTAAATACAAGTCATACCAAATTCAAAATTTAATATAAATTCACTCATCTTTTCGTGCCTGGAATACGGACATCGCCAAATCGGAATGCGAAAACAGTCATATTGTCTTATTTAACTTAGAACTACAGATGGCACATGTGCAATAATACTTTATTCCAGTAATAAAAATTAAGAATTCAATATAGTACTTTCCCGCCAGCAGGTTCCTTAGATTTCTTCTGGGCTCCCTTATTTCGTCCGGGCCAGCTGTCAATGTGACCCCACTACCACCCCCCTCTTTGCACTACTAATGGCAAGTACTAAATACCGTTATACCTTATATCCAACTTTGATATTAATTAGTAATTTCATCAGCTTATCCTTTTTATATCATTGAAGATATTCATTATATTATGTTAATATGCTGTAGAAAAGCGCTTTTATGGTTTCTAATCGCCGTCCAAATAGCCTTTCAATGAACATTGAAATTACTGTTTTATCGGTTTCCTTCAAAGCCAAACTTTTCCGAAATTAGAAATGGGCCTCAATGAAATTATCGCAAAATTTATATGGAAAATGAATTTGCAAAGAACTGTTTTTGGTGAGCATTCATTGTATAGCCAGTATTATAAACAATTATCGATTTACATTTGCCAATTGGTGACTTACATCATGATCTTAAGAGAAATGAAGAAAAAAATAGAATGATGACAGCTTCAAATAACGCAAACAGCTCTTCAAAACATTAAATTTCTGTCATTTATCGCTTCACAGCAACATTAAAATATATTCGTGGCGGTTGCAATTCGGCGGGAGTCATGACTCGCAAAGCTATTCAGAAGTCGCTTGGATTATTTTTGCTGACTCCGCAAGAAATCGCGCCATAATCGACTGACGTCAAGAACGTTAGAATACTAAATTCCTCCCCCTCCAAAACAGCATTTCCTTTTTTACCTTTCTCAATGCGAATTTGGAAAATTTGCTTTCGGTTGGAAATTTCCTTCCCTAGCCACAGTGATGACTCAGTGCCCTTTCACTGTGACATTAGAAACAAAATTGTTCAAAAGTAGAAGGTCCTAAAAATCTTCTTCAAATTCTCAAAAATATTTTTAAATTTCCTTCAAAATGTAAGCATCGAATATGCTATGTAACCACGCTATGCAATCCATTAAACTCTAAGAAGACTGGAACGATATCTCCTGGAACGATATCGACTGGAACGATACCAGGCCCAGTGACCTCAATTTCCATATCTGAATCCCAGTCATTTGCTCGGGCAAAAAGTGAAGCAAAGATGGCCGCCCATGGAGGAAAATTTTCGACGTCAGTTTCAGTCCTTTTCGCGGTATTGTACGTCAGTTCCAGTCCTTTCAGTTTTTGCTTGGTTTGACTTGGAAAACATTCACAACCATGGAAAAAATGCACAGACGAATTCCTATTGGACCAATTTTACATATTGGAGTGTTTAAAAGGATTTGTTATTGCCGTGTGGCCTAAGGGCTGTCCTAAATTGTCTAAAGATGGTAAACTGACCTTAAAAAAAAGGACGTGCACTTAGTACTTTTCTCAAGTAATTTTTCGGGACCATTTTATTAGGTTTCTCGCCAGTTTGGTAATTTATTTTTGTGAAAATATATAACCTGTAACTCGGTTTGACTTTGTCGAAATATATTTGAAATTCTTAAGCTCATTTGTATCTTTTGAAGACGTGGTTTGTGTATACTTTCAATAAGAAAAATTTTCAGAAAATGAAAAAAGTCGCGTGAGAGACTAAAACTGACGTACAAGCCCGTGTAGGGAACTGAAACTGACGTCCAAAATTGGCCTCCATTGGCGGCCATCTTGGCTTCACATTTCATTGGTCAGTTAGCATTCCAGATATGGAAATTGAGTTCACTGACAAGGCCTCACTATTGTAATGATATGACATTTAATACTCCGAAATTATTAATAACAGACTAATTAGTTAATGATACAACAAAGCTGTAACATGAGAACACATAGGTCAGTTGTCACTTGAGTTCATGAGAGCTAGGATAATAAAATACCACAGATCATAACATGGTGTCAGGCGCGGGATAGATTAACAAAGGTGTAAAAGAAGGCAAGTTAAATCCACCCAAGGAACTGCGATTCGATGGAAACCTTAGCGAGAATTAGGAGCGATGGAAAAAAGAATTCAAATTCTACATGACCGCCACAGAGTCGAACGATAAAGATGAAGACGTCAAAACTTCCAGACTTCTAACTACAATTGGAGAAAGAGCGCGAGAAATCTATTACACCTTTACCTTCGAAAACGAAGAAGACGGCATGAAATTGGAACCAGCACTAATAAAATTCGATGAATACATGAATCCCAAAAAGAACATTCCATACTTAAGATACAAGTTCTTCTCATACAACCAAAGCGAAGGACAAAACATTGACGACTATGTCACTGAACTGAAACTAAAAAGCACGTATTGCGAATTTGGATTACTAAAAGAGAGCCTCATAAGGGATCGAATTGTCGCTGGAGTGAGGGATACGAGAGTGCCAGAAAGATTACTGCAAGAACCTGACCTGACACTTGATAAAACAATGAGCATTTGCAGAGCAGCTGAAGAAACAAAGAAGCAGTCGGAAGTAATGCAGTGTAAAACGTCGCCAAATCAAGTCGACCAACTACGCCACCGAAAGGAGAAACCGCGAAACAGAGGTAAACAAGATAAAGAAAACGTGATAACCAAAGGAAAATTTGTCGATACTGTGGAAGTCAACATGACAATGGACGCTGTCCCGCCTATGGGAAATTATGCAAGAAATGTGGAAAGCAAAATCACTTTGCAAAAGTATGTTTATCAAATCAAATAAACGAGATGAATGCGAGAGATGACAACCATTCTAGTAAAGAAAGTATTGAAGGTGGAGACAACTTATATATTGGCACCGTCAATAACGAAGAGAAATCAACACGCCACTCCCTAACACAAGAAGAAAACGCGCGCCATAAAATCGAAATATATGAGAAGCAACATGATTCGAATACATGGACCGTATCAATTGATACATCTGGATTACTCGTCGAATACAAAATCGATACAGGAGCACAAGCCAACGTAATACCACAAAGCATATTCAAACGACTTTCAAAACAGCACAAATTACACCAAACGAAAGAGAAACTACTCGCTTATGATGGAACAGAAATACCAATCTCAGGCAAATGCATACTACGACTAAAAAGAAAAGGAAAAATTGATTATCCGATACAGTTCTTCGTCGTCCCAATTAAGTCGTCTCCGATCCTAGGACTAGCAACAAGTGAACGCCTCAACCTTATTAAACGTGTAAAGCAAATAAAGCGAACTTCCGACATTGCACAACATTATGGACAAATATTTGGAGATATTGGTTGCTTATCTGGAGAGCACGACATCAATCTGAAAACAGATGCAAAGCCGGTGGTACACCCTCCTCGCAAAGTACCGTACCTATTGAAAGACAAGCTAAAAGCTGAACTTGAACGCATGGAAAGAAATGAAATCATCGACAAAGTAGACGAACTGACCGATTGGGTGAATTCTCTAGTTATAGTCGAGAAGCCTAATGGAAAACTGCGAATATGCCTTGATCCATGCGATCTAAACAAGGCAATAAAGAGAGAACACTACCCAATGTGTAATGCTGAGTCAATTATGGCAGAAATGGCAGATGCAAAATTCTTTTTGAAGTTAGACGCGTCAAGTGGATATTGGCAAATAAAAGTCGATGAGGAGAGCTCTAAGATTCCAACGTTTAACACCCCATTTGGCTGATATAAATTTAAGAGACTTCCCTTTGGAATCTTAAGTGCAAGTGAAGTCTTCCAGAAGAAGATAACCCAGATGCTTGAAGGCATTGAAGGCTGCGCAAATGTTCAGGATGACATCATCATTTGGGGAAGGACCAAAGAAGAACACAATGTTCGCCTTTCGCAAGTCCTCGAAAGAATTGATAAATCCGGTTTGAAGTTAGAGAAGGAAAAATGTGTTTTTGGAACGACAGAAATGACCTTCCTCGGTCACATATTCTCAGATCAAGACGTAAAACCAGATCAAAAAAAGATCAGAGCGATCACGAACATGCCTATACCAACCAACAAGTCGGACCTACAAAGATTTTTAGGAATGGTCACATATCTTGGAAAATTTATTCCAGATCTTTCATCTAAGACAACATGTCTACGACAACTATTAGAGTCAAGCGCTGAATGGCAATGGACCGAGCATCAAGATAAAGCCCTTAAACAGCTCAAGAAAGAAATATCATCAAGCCCCACTCTCAAGTACTACGACCCTAAACTACAAACCATGATATCAGTTGATGTATCAAAGTATGGCCTAGGAGCAGTTCTACTGCAAAAGCATGAATCATGGGCCCCAGTAGCATATGCCAGCAGATCCTGACGAAAACAGAACAAAACTACGCACAAATCGAAAAAGAGACTTTGGCAATAGTGTTTGGCACTCAACGATTCCACGATTACGTATACGGCAAGCCTTTCGTTGTAGAATCCGATCATAAGCCTCTCCAACCTATCTTCTCAAAACCGATTGCAAGTGCCCCTCCAAGAATCCAGAGATTCAGATTAAAACTCCAGATATACGACATGACAATACAGTATACCCCCGGAAAAAAACTTACCCGTTGCTGACATTCTGTCAAGAGCATACCTACCTCGACTACCAGAAGATGAACTTAATTTAGAGAGCCAAGTTCACATGGTAATATCCAATCTACCGATATCCGAAACAATGCTTAGTAAATTTCAACGTGAAACCGCGAAAGACCAAGTCCTACAGAAGCTAAGCAATATCTTAAAAGATGGATGGCCGGACCACAAAGCACAGCTTCCAGTTGAACTTACACCATACTTTCCATTCAGACAAGAAATCACCAAAGCCAACGGAATCATCATGAAAGGTGAACGAGTGATAGTTCCCTCGACCATGAGAATGGACATGAAAGAGAAAATACACGAAGGACACCTGGGAATCGAGGAATGTAAATCTAGAGCTAGAGAAACATTATTCTGGCCTGGGATGAACATGGAAATAGCGGAAATGATTAAAGGATGCAGTGTATGCCAGGAATATAGAAAATACCAATAGAAAGAGCCTCTGATGCCGCACAATCTTCTTACGAAGCCTTGGGAGAAAGTAGCAACAGATTTATTCAAGTTTCAAAACAACGACTTTGTAATTGTTGTCGACTACCTTTCCAATTATCCAGAAATAGCAAAGTTGGACAACACCAGCAGCAAACAAGTCATCCAGAAACCGAAGTCAATATTCTCAAGATATGGCACACCACGCGAAGTAGTCTCTGATAACGGACCACAATACAGCAGCAAAGAGTTTAAAGAATTTACCAGAAAATGGGACTTTATCCACACCACATCGAGCCCGAAATGCCCAAAGTCAAACGGAATGGCAGAACGAGCGGTTCAAACTATCAAACAGCTCCTCAAGAAAGCTACCAAGAAGGGAGAAGACCGGTACATAGCAGTTCAAGCACATCGAGCATGCCCAGATCCTAACGGAGGACCGTCGCCTGCTGAACGACTGTTTGGAAGAAAGATTCGAACAAGACTTCCATCATTTCAACACTACACCCAGACACATAATGAGAACAACAAATACCTCCTAAAGAAAACAACCCTGATGGACAAGCAAAAAGAATATTACGACAGAACAGCAAAGAAACATCCATCACTTAAAGAAGGATCAACGGTTCGAGTAAATGAAGACGGTTCATGGCCAGTCAAAGCAAGAGTGATTGAACAAGACCAACACCCGAGATCCTACAAAGTCCAAACAGAAGAAGGCAAAGTGTTGAGACGAAATAGAAGAGATCTTCTTCAAACAAATGAACCATTCATACAAGCCAATGCGGAGGTCGAAGTACCACTTACTGAATGTCATAATACGGAGAGAGAAATTCAAAAGAAACGAAACGACACTCCAACAACGAAAATAGATTCCAGAAAACTATCAACTATAGTAACTACACGTTATGGACGGGTTAGCAAACCGCCTGACTATTATTGATTCGTACACGTTTATACACGATTAAACAGTATTGACTCTCTAGTTCAAATTTTGTTAAACTTTTAAGAAAAGGAAGATGAAATGATATGACACTTAATATGCCGAAATTATTAATAACAGACTAATTAGTTAATGATACAACAAAGCTGTAATTTGAGAACACATAGGTCAGTTGTCACTTGAGTTCATGAGAGCTAGGATAATAAAATACCACAGATCATAACAACCACTGAGTGAAGCCGACATGGGGGCAGCCATGTAGAGGTCAAAGCACGCGTGGGGGAAATTTGTATTGATCCTTTACTTTTCATGACAGTTAATTCTGACAAATATGCAGTCCCACCGACATTGTCCTCTATTTACTGAGGATAGAAAAAGAAAACTGTCAAAAAATCCGAAATTTAGGTTAAGTTTTTCGCAACAGGTTGCGTGTTTTATCGTGAAAGGGACTGAGATGACCTGCAAATTGACCTACATGTCAGCCTCCATGTTGGCTTCAAAATAAAGTTTACAGGTATCGTTCCAGTCTTTAGCCGCGTTTTCATTAGAGGCCTATACCTGACCAAGGACCGACCTGAAACGGTTAGTCCTCTAGTGTAAACGTGATGTGACTGACCTGAGACCACGATTTCAGGCCCAGCTTTTGAGGTGGCCTGAACCTTCGGTCCCAGGTCAGACTTGGGTCAGTCCTGTAGTGTAAACACGTTTAGACCGACTTGAGACCAGTTTCCGTGACAACTGGTCTAAAATTTGAGCCCAAGATAGTGGTTACTTCGCGGAATTTTGAGTTTTGGAGAGAGAATCACTGCGTGCCATAATCAGACGCAAATTTTGCATATCGGACAAAATTGTTATGGCTACTCGGAACGTCTGGGGAGACGATGAAACACGGCAGTTAATATCGTGGGGTGACGAGCAAATTCAATCCGAGCTTCAAGACTTTAGCGTCCGAAATAACGTTGTCCATGGGAAGTTGGCGGACGCAATGAAGGAACACGGTTTTAATCGCGATGCGAAACAAGTCAAGACGAAGCTAAAACATTTGCGAGAAGTCTACAGAAACCACAATCCGCCATTGTTGCACTTTTGCGTCCGCATTACTTATTGCTACCCTTTGTACGTCATTTTGCATGCATACAATGGACCCAATTTGTGGGAACTCGGGCCTGAGCCTATATAAGCTGGTGTAAACGCACCATGTCAGGTTCAGGTGAGGCCCAGTTCAGGTCCATGTCAGACCTCTAGCGTAAACGCGGCTTTTTTAGAGTTCAATGATGCAATCACCATGGCAATCACGCTACTATTACGCTATCGAACCAGGCCTAGGCCGGCATTTTTGGAGGAGAAACCGCGCGGAGCTTAAGGACGAAAAGAAGTGAAACTGTGATTCCGCTGACGCCGAGGGTAAAGAAACTGGTACACGAGAACGAATTTATTCTGTTTATGTCGTCCTTCTAGTTTCTAATTGGTTGCAATATCACTGCTCTTTACCCTGTCGTGTTTGAAATGATCGGAAATATTAAAATAAGCATTAAATGGAAAATTGCTTTCACTATTGTTGGTAACAGTTGGAAGAAAGACTCCACGGGGCTTCCCTTAAATTTTGCTCGGAATGCTCAGCAAATGTTAATGAAATAATTGTCTTTGAATACAGTTCATCTTGGATACCAATGACAAGGAATGTTCATGACGCCCGTCATCACATTTTAAACCAATCCCAAAGCAGCCAAAGGTGAGGTGTGAGATGTGGATCAGGGGCACCCCACTTTCTCGATTTAGCGAATACAGGTTATCATCGGCAAAAATATGTTAGAAAGTGAGATGAAAAACTGCTGAATTATGTATTTCAACTGGTAAATAACATAAACAGTGACCAGCGGATTTACCTCGCAGAAATCGAAGTCGTGGTATGAAAATAAGAGCCCTGCTAAAAATTTTAACAGCCAGAAGGGACATCTCCCAACAATGAAGTTAAAACTGGGTGGACATGTTTAAGAATAATCTACTGACGTTTCGTCGCTAGACTTGCAACATCTTCAGAATAACAAATGAATACAGAGCGTGAGTTTGCATACTAAATTATATTTACAAGGTATAAAATAACACAAAGCCAATGAGGAAAGAGGGAGGTGTGAGGAAAGGAAACATCGAGAGGTGGAGAGAGTGATCAAAACAAGGAAGCGGGAACAGAGCGGATACCGTAGAATTCCGAACGTAACGGCCCTCGTTACTTTCGGGGGCCGATATTTTCGGGGGGTCGCTACTTTCGGATACTTAAAATACGTTAGGAAGAAACAGCTATTGAATTGACTTAGTTATCAAGAGATGAGAGGAATGAAATCTCCAACATTTTTACTACCGGATTGTATTACACTGATTGTCGAATTAGATATAAAACTACAAACATTTTGACCAGAATAAACAATAAAGCAAAAACAAAAAAGTCATTTTGAGGCCATGTGTATACGGTGTTTTCTTTTTCACAGGAGTTGAAAACAATGGCTTTATTATCTGAAACAATATGAAAACGATAGAAAACGACATCGTGTGCACATGGTCTCGACACCGTGTCACAGAGTAAATAATCAACTATTAGACTATTGACTCTGTGACCGTGTGCACGACAGCAGCGATGAGGAGCTTGACATGGTTGTTAGCAACGATGGTGGCGACGTGTAAGAGAGAACATGCTGTAAATATTGGAAAATTAACGATGAACACGTACTTTCTTAAAAAACATGTATTAGTACCTTTAAGGTGATTGTTAACTTTGAATACAAAAATTACTTTTTGTTGGATAAACATGTGTTTGAAACATAAAGGCACCACATTCAAAGGGGCCGCTACTTTCGGAAAATTTTAAAAATCTCACAAATTTGACGTTACTTTCGGGATTCTGCGGTAGTTTCGTAGATTTCGAGCTTAAAATTAAAAATGAGAAGGAATCCCTAAATTGGGAACAGTAGTCTATAAAATGGGGATTCCAGCACATTTTCATTTTTCGCAACATTTTAACAATATTTTAACATTTTTCATTAAAATATTGTTAAAAATTGAGAAATTTTTTAATAATTTTGTTTCATTTCTTTTATGCCATTTTTAAAAATCATTCTCATATTTTTCGCACATTTTTCACACATTTTTTTCAATTTTTTAGGAAATTTCAAACAAATTTAACAAAAATTAAACAAAAATTTCACACGAGTTTTTCACAAATTTTTTGTGAAATTTGTGAAATTTCACAAAAATTTACATGAAATTTCACAAAAATTTAACAAAAATTCAACAAAAATTTCACATGAGTTTTTAACAAATTTTACACAAATTTCACACAAATTTCACGCAAATTTCACATAATTAACACATTTTCGCACAATTTAACGCAAGTGTTGAGGGCCTTTTTCACATGACTTCATTTCCAGTTCGCTGCGGTAGGTTCCGGTCACACAGCGGTCAAAACTTTACAAAGTGTCTCAGGGGAATTCCCACGCCATTCCGAACGTACCAAACATCCCTAACAACTTGAGTAGCTCGACGTCAACATAAAAACTATTTTCGCCCGCGCCGGTTGTTCGGGATATCTGGAATGTGGGAAAAGTCCCTCGTCATTACGCTTGCGATAGGTGGGAACCAGCCTTTGGCCGCTAAAGTCCATATTTTTACGCAATTTTAAACAATCATTCTAACCGGCAGTAAAAATTATGATCTTGTTATTAAACAAAAAAATATTTCTCTAAATAAAAAAATGAATTGCCTGCCTTTTAGAAAATATAAATGTGATATTTGTAATTATAAAACAAAGAAAAGAAAATATTTAAAATTTCATTTATTGCTTAAACATAAATTGAAAAAAATTAAATAACAATATAAATAAAAAATTGGAAGCAAACACACATCGCAAGCGTCAACTTTAAAAGAACCTAAAAAAATTATTGAAAAAAATCATAAAATATTTAAGAAAAAAGCTTTCAAGTTTGGATTTTCATTAGGAGCAGGACAAGCATATGATATCGAATGTAACGTTCAATGTGGCACAGCTTCAGCAAAACAATTTATTTTTGACAATATGGATGAAAATTTAAAATTAGTTGGTAGAAATGTTATAAAATCTATTCAACAAAAAACAAAACAAGAGGAATCAAATCTTGTTAAACAAGTTCCTGAAATTTTAAACAAATCTTTGGGAGCAAATTTGGATAAAGTGAACGCGAACGAAATGAATAAAGTTGAAAGCGAAGCGCCACACGAAATGGCAGATGAAATTAAAGATGATAAAGAAATTAAAGAAGAAGTAAACGAGCTTGTTAAATCAGCTTTTGGTTAATAAACAGCCCTTTGGCTGATAAATTATTTTATAAATTTTATAATACATCATATTATAAAATTATTCAGCTTCACCGTCGTTGCTACTGTCGGTTTTTGATTGTTTTTTAATAACATGTTTTCCAACTGTAACTCCGCCAGATAATAATCCAAGATATGGCAAATATGGACTTACTTTTTCAACTACAGATTTTACATCTTTTCTCAATAATTTGTCATTTTGTAATTCTTTTTCCAACTCTTTAATGTTTTCAATTGCATCAAGACCGCCCAATAAATCTGAAAATTTACTAATGAGCAAATCTGTTAAAAATGCGTTTGCTTTTTCTGCTTGTTTCACTTCATATTCAGCATAAATTTTTAATATAACTTTATCACTTGCTTTTTTTAAATTTTGTACCGATTGTCCAATTTCCCCATCTTCAGAAAGTCTTATCAATTCTTCACGTTTTTTTAATACTTCTTTTTTATTTTCTTGCGTTTGCCCTTCTTCACATGCACCTGTGCTGGCGTTAGCACTTGCGCTTTCTGTTGTTGAAATTGGCGGAACTTCTAAATTTTCTTGTTCACTATTATTACTCATTTATTTTATAATCAAATGGAAAAATTAAATTACTTTCCAATCTTGAATGTTTTTTTGTTTTTAACGTTTCTAAAATTTTATCCAATTCTTTGCGGTCACTTACATCTAAATATTCTTGAATTATTGTTGTCATATCTTTTTTATTTGGGTTATAAAATGTAACCAATTTTGAAATATTTTCTCTAATTGGTTTTGCAATAGATGTTAATTGTTGTGTAATTACAACAACAGAAAGATTAAAATGCCTTGCCGAAAATCCCAATTTAACCAATTCACTTGTTCTATTTTTAACACTTTTACCACTGGCGCAGTCATCCAATATGATTAAACTTTTACTTCCTTTTGAAAAGCCAACTATAAATTTTAACCAATCTTCAACATTATCTTGATCACAAGGTATTGCAATAAAAAATCTTCATCTTTATCATATTTCCAATTTTCATAAGTTTTATTCCATTCAAATGTCGGGCAAACTAAAAAAATATAACCAAAATAATTTTTATATTCATTTTCTATAAAATCTAAAAGATATTTTGTTTTTCCGCATGCAGTCATTCCAACAATTATCATATTAAATGGTAACTTATTAACTGTGTTCACTTTGTTCACCTCACTCGTTTCACTCGCTTTTTTCATTTTTATTTTTTAATAATTTATCATCTTTGATGTTTAAAATTGAATTGACGACAAATCTTTATTTACAATGTTTAATAATCCATCGCTTATCACGAATATATGACACATTACATTTGCAGAAATAGCCGTTTTTGTTATTTCTAACAATAATCCAGACTGTGTATTTACTAATTTCTTACCATTCCCATAAACAAAATTATCATCCAATGTACGAAGATCAATACATAATGCAAATGAATCTTTATAAAATTTCTCAAGACTCATGACTGCATCACTATTTTCATATCCTCCGTGAAATATTCTAAATGCTTCTTCAAAAAATCTTCTTTTTGGCATACCTTGAGAATATACACTATTAGGAACTCCTTCAAACAGAGATTTTAACTTCTGTTATATTTGGATAAACAAATTGTTCACTACCTGTGATGGTTTTATTTCTAAATAACAGCACAACTGCTTTCATACTCTTCCTCAGAATATTTATGGTTTCATTATGTAAAGTTGCATCTTTATCCCATTCCACAGTTTTCATCAAAATTACATAATTATATGATAATGATCTTCCTGCGGTGTAATTTGATAAAACATCAATTGCCAAATCTTGATTTTCAATTGTTTCATACTCCAATTCTAAATTTTCCAAAGTATATCCACCAACACTTTGACCACTTTGTGCTTTCATAATTTCACTAGCTTTTGGAAAAGTTAAAACATATTGAAAATTGTTAATCATTCCATAAGGAGCATATAGTCCATGATCTGAAAGTATTTTTTCTAATTTTAAACACTGTTTTGTTCCATAAATATCATACATTAATTTATCAGCTACTTTTTCAGCATCACCACTTGTTGCTCCAGAGTCATCCTTTGAAATTAATTTTCTGAGGTTTTCTCTACCAACGCCATATTCAACCATATCATTTCTTTCAAACTCAGGTTTCCACAATTCTTTGTAAACTTCTAGTCAACATTCTCCTGTATTATCATAAACAATTTCTCCAGCAAATTTAACAACTAATCTTTTCTTTAACAATTTTGATAAATTATTTAAAAACTAGGATTTAGTATTTGCATTTTTAAAATTAAATAACAATTTTAATGAATCAGGAACACGACACAAGTCTGGTTTCAATTTAGGAATATCTATGTAAAATTCTTCTTCAGGATTTACTTTATTCGGATTTAAAGTTACAACATGCCTCGTTCTGTTTCCTTTAATTTCACTAATTTTTGATCTCTTATATCCAGGGTATAATTCGTTTACTCTATTCATTTTTTTATTATATATAAAAAAAATTTTTATGTTTTCTTTCTATTCTTGTATTCTTCATATAAAAAGTAAGTAATTGCAATAACTAATACCCATAGATTTTTAGCAAGAAAAACAATACCTTTTGCGCCCCATGATAATATTTGTGAAATTAAATTTAAAACTGCTGAAATGACTGCACCAAAATTTTTACCTATATTTGCAATTGCTTTTCCTAAATTTCCAACCGCTTTTGCACCTTGTTTTAATGCGTTTCTTGCACCTATAACAATTGTTGTAATTATACCTGCCACAGCAATAGCAACTGCTGACAAACCTACAAGATTTTCTTTTGCCCATTGTTTAAATTTTTCTAATCTCCCGAGGTCACTTTCTTCAGCATTTTCATTTAAAATCTGTATTCCTTCTTCACTAATTGGTCTTTCATTATTTTCAAGTCTCATTTTATCTGCTTGAAGTTTTGCAATTTCTGAAAAACTTTTATATATACTTTTTTGGGGTTCAGCTGTTTCTAAATCAGCTTTTTCTCCCCAATGTTGATGCTCTTTATCAAATCCATCAATTTTCCCATGTACAACGCCTTTTTTTTCATTTTCTGATAAATTAGGATCAATACCTTCTAAATACACTAGACCTCTGAATTCTCTTAATTCATTTCTTTCAAATAATGTTCGTCTTGGTTCCTGTTCATTATCAATGAATTTTTTAAGTTATTTTCATCAATTATATTATCAATTTTAGTTTGAATTTCTAAAATAGAATCATCAGTGATAGTCTCAAAAAATTTCCTCATTGTTTTCTTTATCAACACCTTCAGCAAAGCTGCAACCAATTTTTTCTTGGATTGCTGCTCTTGGAGTTTTTTCATATTCTTTTTTTGCTTTTTTCATATAATCATTAAATTCATCAACGTATTTCTTATTTTTTCTGGTAAATAACTCTGGTTCATTGTTGGCATTGACATTACCAATCTTTTTACCTTTGAATACAATGGAAACATTTCCTTTCGGGTCTCTAAAATATACAGTGTTGTCTAACAATATGCTATTATTTGGCCCGTTTTTCTTTTCAATGTTAAAATTAAATATCTTTTTAAAAGAATTTTTTCTATCTTGAGTAATTGTTGCTTTTACATTTCTCATTCTTTTTGATATATTCACAGGTGTTTCTCTTGAAAGGTCAACCTAATTAAATTTTCTTTTTGGATTTTCTGTGTTTATTATATTAATACTTCTACTATGATCTTCATGATCATCTCCGCCAAAACTTGTTTCCCCTTCACTTTCTTCTTCTTCTTCCTCCTCCATGTTTCTATTTCTCATTTCAATATCATCAAATCCACCTTCGGCCATTTATTTATTTATTTTATATAATTTATTATCTTCGATGTTTTGAATATTTTCTTGTGCGATCCAAGAATTGTGTTTGTTATCATAACCTAGCCACTTTACTAATACCATATTTTTCCCTTTGACTTTTTTCTTTTTTAATATTTTTCCACTTTATAAATGTCATCTTTTTTATCCACAGTAGATAGTTCCTCTTCATAAAATTTTTCAATAGTTGGTTCTCTGACAAGATCTTCCACTTCATACATGTTTGCATCTCCTCTAAATACTTTTACAATTTTAAAAATTTCTTCTGTAAAATTTGCTTCATAGCCTTTAGTAAAGATATTGTATTTGGATATTCTTACTGTATCACCAATTCTGAATTTAGGTAAAGGTAAATCACCTAAACCATAACCATATAATGTAATCCATACTTGGTCTTTGTTAGACTTGTTCACATCAGCAGGTCTCATTAATATACTACCGTGTTTAGTTTGATTATAGTTATTTACAAGTTTACTCAAAATGTTAATCCAGTTGTAAGTTCCCCTGCTGTAAAAATATTTCCACATAGCTGTTTTTAGAGTTCTGTTAAATATTTCAACTATAGCTGCTTTTCTATCAGAGTTTGTAGAAAAATATTCAACATTATGTTCTTTCAAGAGTTCTTTAACACCAACATTGTAAAACTCTTTTTCTTCATCAAATTGAGCAACTTTTGGATATTTCCCAAATCTCTCTTTAAATTGTTCCAACAACTCGTCCACAGCTTTTTTCATGTTTTTAGTATCTTTTCTGTAAACGGGAATTGCGAATGCATATCGAATTTCAACAGCTGTCAAAATCCAGTAATATCCTTTGTTCTAGTTTTTATATTTTCCCATGTCAACCAAGTCCATTTGTATTTGATCAGCTAAATCCTTGACGAATGTTCTTTTGAATTTATGCCTTCTAACAATTGGTTTGTATCTTGTAAAAGTATCTTGTGTTTTTAACCAGTCTTGCACAATTTTTCTGCTGACATTTAATCCCTTTTCTTTTGCTTTTTGATAAAGTCTTTCTGCAAATTGATACCCTGTTCCTGGATTGTAGTAAATGTCTCTGAATTCTTGTTCAATAACAACTTCTTTATCACTCACTTGCAAAGCGGACGCTTGCGCGGGTTCCTTTGGACGATTGTTCATGTCTTTCAATTTGTTCACGTTCATTTATTTTTATTAAAATAAACAATGAATTCAAATCAACAAAAAATTGTAGCGAGTGAAATGAGCGAAAGAAAGTATTATGGAAAAAATTATGATTATGTTATGAAAAATATTAAAGAAGATGTTGCATTGGAGAAAAAATATTTTAAAAAAGAATATCCATATGCAGACATGTCAAAATTTAATTTTGAAGGTGATTTTGATGAAAATGCTGTTTTTCAAGGTTATCATATTTGGTTTAAAAACAATTCATTTTTGTCAACAGATATAAATTCAGATATAGAAGAATTTGTAGGGCTCAGAGCAAAATTATATTCTCATAAAATGGATGAAAAAGAATCAAAAAGATGCAAAGGAGTGAAAAAAAATGTTATTGAAAAAAATATAAAATTTCAAAATTATGAAGATTGTTTATTTAGTGGAGAAGAACAAACGAGAAAAATGAATTTAATAAGACACCGAAATCATGAATTATATACTGAAAGTATTGAAAAAATTGCATTGTCCTCAAAAGATGATAAAAGAATAATACTTGAAAATAAAATAGACACATTAGCATATGGGCATTATATGAATGAAGTGATGGGCACTTTTGAGAATATATTTGGGTTCAAGCCATAATGACAAGATTAGAATGATTGTTTAAAATTGCGTAAAAATATGGACTTTAGCGGCCAAAGGCTGGTTCCCACCTATCGCAAGCGTAATGACGAGGGACTTTTCCCACATTCCAGATATCCCGAACAACCGGCGCGGGCGAAAATAGTTTTTATATTGACGTCGAGCTACTCAAGTTGTTAGGGATGTATGGTACGTTCGGAATGGCGTGGGAATTCCCCTGAGACACTTTGTAAAGTTTTGACCGCTGTGTGACCGGAACCTACCGCAGCGAACTGAAAATGAAGTCATGTGAAAAAGGCCCTCAACACTTGCGTTAAATTGTGTGAAAATGTGTTAAATTATGTGAAATTTGTGTGAAATTTGTTAAAAACTCATGTGAAATTTTTGTTGAATTTTTGTTAAATTTTTGTGAAATTTCATGTAAATTTTTGTGAAATTTCACAAATTTCACAAAAAATTTGTGAAAAACTCGTGTGAAATTTTTGTTTAATTTTTGTTAAATTTGTGTGAAATTTCCTAAAAAATTGCAAAAATGTGTGAAAAATGTGCGAAAAATGTGAGAATGATTTTTAAAAATGGCATAAAAGAAATGAAACAAAATTATTAAAAAATTTCTCAATTTTTAACAATATTTTAATGAAAAATGTTAAAATATTGTTAAAATGTTGCCAAAAATAAAAATGTGCTGGAATCCCCATTTTATAGACTACTGGCAACTTGCATTCAAAAGAATTCAAGGAACTGAGATTGACTCTGTGGATAGTCTCAGGCTCTTAGGCGTTACTATCAATAAAAGAATGAATTTTAATTACCATATCAACAATATGTGTAAGAAAACAGGTCAGAGAGTTGGTGTTATTATGAGTGTTTCCAAAACTGAACACGACACAGTGGATTTTTTATTAATAGATTTCAATGAATAAAATATGAGCAGAAATGCTTCGAAAAAAAAATCTGAAACATATCTCTGTTCGCTAACGACTCCCAGCGAGCCTTTGCGCACCTAGGGCATAAGTGTCCCAAAAATATAAACCAGTGACTAAATAAAGGTTCCAAAACAATGAGACTCAAAAATCTAATTCCTACCAATGCCAAGCTACAATTATTTAAATCTTCCATATTACCAATTTAATTTTGTAAGGCTAGTGACACGAGAAGGTTAGAGTGAATTCAGGAACGGGGTTTGAGGGTAATCTTCAAGGATTCTCTATTAACCTATCGGGAGTTGTTAGACAGAGCAAAATTACCAACTCTACTAAATAGACCACTTCAGGACATTGCCATTCTTATATTTAAAGTCTAGATTATGTCCACAAAGTATTTATGGTAATTTTAATTCAAATAGCTCATCTTATAATTTTAGATCATCAGAATTTACCATATCTCGTTTTAACACTGTTACATATGGTAAACATTCAATGAGATACCTTGGACCAAAATTGTGGAACAAGCTATCTGTTGAAATTAGAAACCTGCCATCTTTGAGGCAATTTAAGAAGCACATCCGTAACTGTGATGTTCAGTTGTTACTTGATGAAAATATTTGTAAGGGCTGGACTCTTTGTAATACGTGAGAAACGTTTTTAACGTTTTTAATATCTTCAGTATTTTTAATACTTTTTATATTTTAATTTTGTTTTATTGTTTAGTATGGGTGTCCCCAATTAGTAGAGGATTCTGTTTATCCTCGGCTATATAAATAATTTGACACATGAATAGTTTCTATTCTATTCTATTCTATGTTGAAAATTGAGTTGAACTCATTTCAACACTTATCCCAGTACTGTAGGGATTCCAGGAGTTTAACTCATTTTGAAGGAATTTTGTACTTTTGTGCATAATAAGAAAGAGCAAAATTTAAGAAAAAAAATGACACCCCACATGTTAAATTTCATTGAGGGGTTCCAGAGATAGAGAAGTCTAAAGTTAGTCAATTTTGAAGCCTTTTTTGCCTTTATATTTTGAATTTCCCGCTGCAAAAGCGGGACCAGGGCGAGAAGTGTTTTGCTTAGCAACCACTTGATGACATTTACATGTACTTAGCAACCACTAACTTCTTTACAACTTGTTGCAACAATCATGTTGAAAATGGTCTGCCAAAAGGACACTTAGTATTTTATCATGAGTGTTCCATCTATGGGAACACTGTTGCCATAGCAACAGAATTAAATTATTAAACAAAAGCTACAATTACTATAGCAAAAACTAAATGGACTATATTTTTTGTCAGTGATAATGAAGACTGTCACCACTGAACATCCACTTCATACGTCATACGTCATAGTAACACTGTTACCATAGCAACGAGATAAAAATCCTTAGCAACTTACAATATCTAATAACCACTGAATATATAGTGGCTAAGGCATCAATCAAACTGAAAATTGCTTCAGCAATGAAAGGTGTCTTCTTTCATATTAAGGGGTTGCCATGGCAATGCTCCATATGTATTACAAGGGTGCAAGTACATAGCAACAAGATCAAAATACATAGCAACCACACAACATAAATGGGCTGAAGTGACAACAAGACTGACAACAGTCTGGTCATTAAAAGCAGATGCATGCATTGCCCTATCGATGTTATGGCAAGTGTTACCATAGCAACAGGGTAAAATATTTAGAACAATTATCTAAAGACCTAGCAACCATAAAAATATTTTCACTAAAAGACCAAGCCAGATTGAAAACAGTCTTGCTACTGGAAACAATTAGCTTTGATGTCCTACTATTGTCATGGCAACATTGTTACCATAGCAGCAGAATTGAACATCTTGCAAAAAGGTCAAATTATCCACCAAACACAATGTATTTAAACTACTGTACTGTCATAATAAGGCTTAAATTGCACTAAAAGTCTTGCTGTACAATTTAAAAATGACATTTTATTTCTAAAGTTTATGGCTGCCTAAATTTCTTGTCCAACATTGCTCTGACATCAATTTGCCACAGTGCACTGGTTTTCATCTGTCCCTGTAACAAAATCAAAATATGCAACTTAAAGTAGAATTATCCATTTGAAAATAATTTAAAAATAAGACTAAAAAACAGCCTGGATTTGCATACAAAATATATTTTTGAGTGTAATGGTAGATTATCAATTCACACAACTGTAAATTCCTGTCCACAATTGAGGCATTCAGCCTTCAGGAAAAGCACCAAGTCAGCATATTCGATAATTCATTATTGCAAAAATTTCTGTACTATTATAACTATAACTATAAATGTAATCAATAACCTAATTTTTGTGTAACTTTGCAGCTATACAAAAAACAATATGCAGTAAAACAGTTCAAACAAACCACACACAAGTCGTTTGTTGCATTTGTAGTATGAAGTGAAAATGTAAAGACACACAAGTTTTCCAATAATAAAATGAAATGTGTAGTTAATCATAGTATTTAGATGGTATAAACATAAACTTAGCTTACACCGACAGGCAATCATTATCAACTGAAACCGTGAAAACGCAAAATAAAACTATCATTATCAACACTTACAGATTATTCCACAAGGGTCACGTGCTATATTTAATCTAACATCAAGATAGGGACAAATAAAACTTGAATTCCGCGACAGAAATAACTCGCACAGCGATTGGAATTTGGTAGACCAAAGTATTTCAAAACACGCAGATTACGATTTTCACAGTTTAAACGAAAACAATGGTAACGAACATCTAGAAAATCGATTTTAAATTTTTCAAACAGAGATTTCTACCGCATAATATCAACATAACCACTATAAATTTATATCAAAATGAAGGTCACCTCTTTATCTGTTCGATGGACAGTCGAAATCGTTGTCATATACAAGTCATGCTTTGCAGAATATGCATTTTCTAATCGGTCCGTAAGCTTCCCGTTTGCTCGCTCGGTTATGCAATGGAACAGTGCAAATGCGCAGAAAGGATGTCCAGTAGCACACTGGAATCGCTACCAGTAGATAATAATTACATCCAGTACGACAAATACGTTCATAAATGATACCGTTGATCTAAGATTACGAATATATTCTTTTTTAAAAAGAAGTCCGTTGTAACTATCACCAGTTAGTCAGCAAAATCACACCTTATTAACAGGTAAAATCTACAGCACTTTCCCGACCTCCCCCCCCCCCCAACATCAAGGTAAGCCAAGCGACGGTCGAGGTCGTAACTGGGATGTCCATATCGTGGTGCCGTGGACATATACCGTTGGCCGTAGTTTGTTATTATTTCTTCACGTCATTAACAATTCTTCGAGAGAGAATCTTATGGTTTTAACGAATATCGAGTACCGTCCACAGAATTTCTATTAAAAGTCAAAACATGTCGAATTACTATGACGTTTTGGGTATCAAAAGAGATGCCTCGGAACAGGATATCAAGAAAGCGTAAGTCACTTACAAATATTTGAGAAATAAATGGCAAAGTAGTGCTAACCACTTTATAGCACTAAATGAGAAGATCCAAGCTACTGTACATAAGTTGAAATGGTGTAACTGTCTGACCGGCAAACGTGCGAATGCAAATTTGCAGACAAAAATTCCTTTGACATTTTTGAGAAGCTGAAAACTCCGAAGCTCATATTATTTTTATGGTACAGTTTTCATACAAGATTTTCCAATTATTATTTTGTTGATGAATTTGATGAATTAATGTACAGTCTTTAGATAAATGGGTATCGTATGACGGATCTGTCTGTAAGCTACGCTTGCCAAACCAGACTGCCCTCAGTGTTTCGGTTTGATAGATGGAAGCAAGAAAGCGGTTTAGTCACTTAGGTAGTTTTAAAAACCGTGGAGGAATCGATATCAAATGGAAGTGGGAATTCAAAACCATATTTTTTCACCCAGATGTCACTCGCCACTGGTTTACAAAGGCGTTTTCTACAGGTGGCGGATGTACTAAAACATGTAGAAAAACAATTGGCGACTCAACACAATCTTGTGTTTATCTAATAGTGGCCTCATGCCCGCGTATGATATTCCGCCGCAGCCGGGTGCGAAAACAGTGGTCAGGACTGTGTTTGGTCGGTGATTTTGATTCATTTAACCTTTCCATGCGGATGGATGATCATAGTGGTGAATTAGCATATCATTCAGCCGTAATCTGCTGATAAAATCTTGTGTTTCACTATTAAGTTTAAGCAGACAGATGACAATTGTTGAAACGCCATTTTTAATTTGTAATAAAAGAAAGTTTGAGACATTATTTGGCTTTAAAATATTTTATTGTTATACGAGCTTTCAAAAGTAAGAAAATAAAATGTTTACAATAAAATATGTTAACAACACAATGTGTTGAACTTCCTGTAATTATGTCTACTTCTGGCTGTGCATGTTTAAACAGGGCTCAAACATTTACAAGTAAACATTTCTGTGATAAGATTTTAAGTAAGAGACAAATGTAAATTCCCAACAAAAATATTTTACAGCCAGGCGAGAAGTGGATTTGGTTTTGGATCAGATTTGTTTACTTAAAACATGGCCAATTACTAAATATTGCTTAGATGTAGCCTTTACAAAAAAATTCCTTGCCTGTAGTTAATATTTGTTATTTAATGATATGCTGTTGTTTTCCTTCATTTCTGGTGAAGGTCTACAAATATTGATTGTCAACTACCATTTAAATTTGGGTACTACCAAGTCCATCTCCAAGGTCTACTACACTTAGAAGAAAAATCATGTGTCAGACATGACAATGTGAAAAGCACTAGTTAATACTGGAGTGCCATGTCAACCAGATATCTCAGATTTTTGATGTTTACTAACCAGAAATATTTTGACCTGAGTGATTTAAAGTGCCATACATACAACGAGCAAATCTATAGCATGGCCATGATGGGACCTAGGGGAAAGGCCTGTCTTTCCCCATTTTTATGGAACTGATCATGTCATTGCCTCAAATATTGAACAAATTATCTTGGAATACCCCATAATCAGTCTCACAGGCAACATAACACAAACTTTTTTTGACAGGCTTACTCCCAACACCCAAATATCTGCATAGCTATGCTTTGATTACCCATTGGGTCCCCAGAAATTCAGGTCTGGCATGCTACTGCACAAGATGTCATGGGTAAAATTTAAATGGCTCAGGACAGGCTTAAGGTGAAGGACGTAATGTACCAAGGACACTACTGTCCATCTAGGATCAGATGCATTGTACTGTAAATATTTGATATTGTTAATACATTAAATATTCCATGATTTGTTTGTAAAGGGCAATACTTAATTTAGATGTGCATTAGATTTATTATTTTGTTAGATAGTGATTGCTATAATATCATCTGACTGTCTGGTATCAAACTATCAGGGAATGTTATGGTTGCACACTTGAGCTAATAACCAATTACTTTAAATGCTATAACCACAGAACTGAACCATTTGTGCATGAACAACATTTTGGTTCCGTAATCTGAGGTTGCCACATAATACAAAGAATAGAATAATGTGTTGTAATTCATGATCCAGTTATCAAATAATGCACATGATGAATAGGTTTCAAAAATGTATGGAAAATTCCAAAAGAGAATAGTTGATGTGACAAGTCAAGCCAAGTACTGTAGAAACTGACCTGTGGACTAGAGGTTATTTTTTTTTCTACCACTTTTACTACCCCCAGCATCCCTGTACTTCCTAGGGCCATGCATATTGTGTAACCATTTTATTGGGAGCTAGATAAGAAGAGTGGAAAATATTTATAAAAACCAGTTTGAGAATTTATCAAATTTATTTGCAAATGTTTACCTAAGAGATAGCCCTGTGACTACACTGTAGATGTCTTTAATTTTGAATTTTTCGATTATATACTTAACTAACTCATATGATACAGGTATTTGTTTTTCCTGGCTTTTTCAAGTTAGTCAAGACTTTGAATACATTGGAAAATTAGCTTTTTGAGATAAAAATAATAATTTATTAACTTTGCTGCTTGTAGTATATGTGTTCATATATGCATCAATTGTTTTGTTCTGTTTCAGTGTTTGTTCTTGACATTACATAATTGAAAATCCACTGATGTTTATGATTGTTACAACAGTGTTACAATGTCAATAAGAGTAATTGATTGAGGATTGAATCTGGATGACCAGTTGGCCATCCAAATTTTGAAATTTTGACTTGTAGCCAGCATTGTCTATAGTTTGCAGCAGTATTTACTGTTTTAATGAAGAAAGTGGCATTAGCATTTATGCCAATACTCAGCCAGGCAGAAAATAGTTATGTTGGCAAAAAGCAGTACATCCCCTTATTGATTGTAAGAGGTGCCATTTGAGAGTCTGACTGTCAGGGTAGAGAAGTTGAATTCCATATACAGTGGAGCCTCGCTCTAACATGGTACTGTATATGGGGTGCGTTGTAAATGATCGCATTATAGCTGAAGCATGTTATATTGAAACATATTGAAAATAGGGATTTGGCATGGGGAAATAGTGCAGGTTGCAGGAAAGTATAAAACATTAATACATTGTCATACCATGCCTCGAACTACTCGCTGATTGGCTACTAATGATCTGCTTGTGCTCAATGGTTCTAGCAAGCAGACAAGGTTTGTAAATCAGTTTAGTGATTGAGAAATTTGGGGTCCAAAGATTTACCATGTTATACTGAGTTGTGTACTATACTGATGCACGTTATAGCAAGGCTCCACTGTAGGCCGTTTGAACACATAAAAATGTCTTACTTGATTATTGTGATTCACTATCATCAAACACCATGGGTCAAATATAAAATTTTCAGTCCAAGGACAAAAGTGTCCTTGGGTGTTGTCTTAAAATTTGGTTATCTTTGGACATTTTTGTTACACCTATGGCAAACTTTTGTGGTCATAAAGAGTAGGCACCTGAATGTGTCAAAGACCCTGTTTACATGGAGGAAGAGTGACACTTCCAGTCAAGCCAAAAGAAAGCCCCTGTTTATGTGATCATGATGTAGGATAACCCTTCTAGTAAGAGCAACTTAATAGGGCGACCCTACCTCTGCATGATCTCTTATGTTTTTCCTTGTCACAGATGTCATTTTCTTTGTTTGTTTCTAAATTTGTACAATGGATGGATGGTTTGGTGCTGATGTAGTTCTCTCTTTATTCATTACATTATTACTTGCCTATTATCTTCAAAAGATTTCATCTGCCATATACATGAGTAAAGCCATTAATGACCATACATTGGACTAAATTTTGCATGCATTTACACTGGAACATGATATGTCTGGTAGGATTATCCTACTCAATGCATTTATATGTCTTAAGTAAACAAAAAGATAGCCCTTCCACTAGGGTTACCCTAGCAAGCTGGTAGGGTAACCTTACCAGCAGGGTCATCCTAGAATGCATGCAAATAAAACACAGGAAGACAATTGAGTAGGGTGACCCTTCTAGAAGGGTTACCCTCATGGAAGGGTAACCCCCCCTGGAAGAGTCACCCTTCCTTTGTGTAAACAGACCCTAACATGAAATTAGAAAGGCAGCACAGCACATAGGGAGATTAAAATTTACAGTACTCTATGTTGGGAAATGTAGGGTTGCTTACAGAATGAAATATGGAATATTGGAATGATTTAAAGACTTCCATTTTCAACAAAGATTTCTAATTTTGAATGATAATTGTTGTATAGGGCTGAGAGGTATGTTTATTAGTTAACAGAAATTCTTGGCTCTGACATTTTGGCAAATGTTGACCACTGGTGATCCTTGTAAATTCAACTGTCAGTCAAAACTGGCTCCTGGATTAATGAAAATAGTTTTCTATTAGTGGATGTTTGCCACACGTCATTGGCATTGTCCACAATGTCTGCAACTAAATTTAACCCTTGAAGACTGATAGTGAGTATTCTATTATCTTACTCTGGCTAACATCACATGGATTTACTCATCAAGGGGAGACCTCCAGCCTTGAAAGTGTTTTAACTGTCTCCTTAACTTTTTCCCAACAGAAGAAAAGTACTCTGGTATCACTAGCAGATCCAGACTTGGCTAGAAGGCAAGGGCCCAGCCTAGGATTAGTAATTAAACAGTAACATGCTCAGAGCTTCTCCAGAGAAATTACATGTTTAGTTGCTTGAGATTGCAGTGACCACTAAGATATTCAAGTGTGCGTTCATAGCATTTACCAGAATGTGCAACTACATACACAATATATATCTATATCCATATCTATCTATATGTATATGTACATATAGGACACCCTGTATATATATATACATATATATATATATATATATATATATATATATATATGTGTAGGGTGTCCCAAAAAAAATGTATACACACTTTGAATGATTATAACTCACTCATACTTTCTTATGAATGCCATGCATGTGGGAGCAATTTGGAGATGAGGAGTTTTATTTCGAGCAAGATGTAGCACCTCCCCCTGCTACCACCATGATGTGAGAGCCTATCTTGATGAAAATCTGCCGAACAGATGAATTGAGCAAAGAGGTAGCATTGAATTCCCCCCATGTTCACCAGACCTCACACCTCTGGACTTTTTTTATGGGGATACCTCAAAGATAAGGTTTATAGCACAAAATCTGCAACAATCAATGAATTGAGAGCATCAATTGAAAGAGAATGCACCCAAATACCAAATGAAATGATTTGTGATTGTTGCAATTCCATCTTTCTGCATTATCAGCAGTGCCTTGACCAGAATGGTCATCAGTTTGAACACCTGTGATAACTCAAAAGATTCTACATTTGTCTTCTTTAACTTGGATTATAAGACTTAGTAAACATTGTATCTATAATCATTCAAAGTGTGTATACATTTTTTTGGGACACCCTGTATATATATATATATATATATATATAAAAAATGTTTTAACTTGCATTTTATAAACTCCTTGGAAGATGAACACTTGTTGCTGTTTTCTTTTCCTACTTCATCAGTTAGTAAGTGCATTTATCATAAATTAGACTTGTTATTATCTTACAGAAAGGGGGGCTGGGCCCCTTGGACCCCACCCTGGATCTGCCACTGGGTATTTTACTTATGCTAATATGGCACACAATTTTGTTGGTAAAGGGAAGACCTCCAGTCATGAAAGTGTTAAAGTTGAACTTGCATTAGTATGTACTGTATATGCTATGACCTACATAAATGGAATACCTGCTAACAAAATTTGGTTTAAATTTAGATGATTCACTTCAGACTTCTGAATCCTAATTCTGGCCAGTATGCAGGTTCAAATTAAGAAACTGGTGGGCAATACGTAATTTTTAAAATTTGATAATACAGATGGTGCAAATTACTTTAAGAATGATAAGATTAATGGCCAAATCTGAGAAGCTCTTCATTAAAAAAATGACAGGGCTGGGACACATATTTCTCCAACTAATTTGTCTAATTTGCTGGGTTGGTTCCTAATATATCTGATCATCATTTGGAGCATGTCTTGATGGAACTGCTTTTCAAAAATATAGCACAATTGCACCTAAGAGATGCACAACATACTGTGATTTCTTCATGGGTTAATTAAGTTTACACCCATCAGTAACTGTATCTTGGCACACAATTGTGTGCAAGTAGTTTGATTGACTTGGGGGGGGGGCATTTCTCGTGTACCTGTGAGCAACCTGAAAGTTTAGGATTGTCTTCTAACAGCGGATGTCAGTAAATATCGAGAACTCGTGGACAAACATGAAATTTTGGATTTCTTCATATTTTATCTGGATAATCCTTTTGGTGAACTATTATTGAAAATCACGATAAAACTTTCCAAAGGTATTTCGTTTTGAGGTTAAACGTGAAATACTGCATCGAGTCAGAGACGACGTTTCATCGACCGAAAATTAGCAAAAAATAAAATGCTTGTGACGCGAAATGGTTTACCTTATCTGTATGAAATTGAACACTTCAATGTTTTGGCAGTTCTTGAACCAGGAAATTAAATAAAATCAGAAACTCGGGCATTTTTATAGACGTTTAAGTGGGCATGAACTTTGTTAGTTTCAACACCGTGACAAAACTATGTAAATCAGGAAAGTTCAAAGTCAAAATTGATGCCCTGGTATTTTGAATTTTACAATAAATTTTATATTGAAAGAAAGCTCTGTTACAGTATTATAATATATAAAACATTTAGCTTCAGTAATTAAAAAGTCACCTGTCGAGAGCTGCAAACGTCGGGACTATTTTCCATAAAATCACTAATGTCACACCACTGGTACTAACAAGATATCTTTTAAACTCTCTGTGCTTAATTGAATTTTTGCAAGTGTTTCGCATTTTTCAATGTTCATTAGTGACGTGTGCATAGAAGAATAGTTCTTAAGGCTTCTGATCGATCTTTTAGGATAAGGGCAAAACGTCAAATATATTCACAACTGTCGTGTCAGGACTAATTAACAAAGTTAATTACTCCACGAATCGCTACCAGCGAAAATCCTCGTCCATTTTTTCTGAAAGTTACCAAAAGTCAGATTAGAAATTTCAGAGAAAGAAGTGCAAAAGACATTGAGTTATTCCAAATATTTGAACTTCATACCCACAATAGGGTGAAGCCTGAATTTTCTCTGTAGCTTGCCAGTTCTCAGCCATATCTTCACAGTCACGATCAAAAACACGTTCCACAGATTTACTGTATGCACGAACAAAATGAAAATTTTACTACATAACGGATACCGTCAAATGGTGCTTTTTTGTGTGGCACCTGCCATTAATATAAACTTTGATCTGTACGTGTTAGTATAAACCTCATTATATTAGCAGCACCTAGGTTCTCAATGGCCTACAACAATTAGGTCGAGGCACTATTGCTGTGATTATTTTTTCAAATATACCATGCCGATTAAAGTGTTGTAAAAACGTCATATCACGTGCAAATCGACGCAAGCGCACGTGATAAATAACGACATGCAAATTGCATGCGTCTGTGATAGGGGTGGCGCCAGGAATTCGCCGACCCAGGGGCTAACTCCCCCGACAAGGGGCTAAACCAGAAGGGCTAGGACCACGCCACTTTATAATTTCCTCAATTGAAGGTCGAAATTATCATGTTATTTTTCGCAAGAACAATTGCAACAACTGAAAGAGACGGTGTACTTGTAGATTTGACATGTAGAAAAGAGTCTTATCTTCCTTGTCTAAATCAATCACAAGTGCTGATAGTTTGTACAGTATATAAATGTGTTATTATGAGTAAAAATCCCCCGACGAATAAATTTTTCCCCGACAAGGGGGGTTGAAGTTCCGCGACTGGGGTACAGTAGCCCCCTCTGCCCCACCTCTTGCGCCCCCGTTCACTAGAAACAGTTTACTTTTAGATTTGACATGAAGAGAAGAGTTTATTATCTTTCCTGGGTAGTTCAGTAACAAGTCTTATAGTGTCATCATCAGTGAAAATTCCCCGGAGAATTGTTAATTTTCCCCCGACAGGGGGGGGCTAAGGTTCTCCCATTGCCTCCCTCTAGCGCCGGCCCTGGTCTGTGACGGGATTGGAATCACCGAACTGTTTCCATGGCAATTTCCGATCACGACAGCTCAACGATTGCGATGACAACCCATCGTGGCGTTTGTTGCGCGTGCAATCTCGGGCCTTACATTGAGAGCACTGTCAGTAGCATTTCTAAACATCGAAACTTTTAATTTTAGATACAGAAAGCTTGCTTTGAAATGGCATCCCGATAAGAACCAGGATGACAAAGAAAACGCTTCAAAAAAATTTCAGGAAATTTCCGAGGCATATGAAGTATTGTCTGATGGTATGTGTGCGGATATAATTTAGTCATTATTGCTTGATTACATGGTTCTCTAGGCCGCTGCCACACTTCAGAAACACAGGAGGCAAAAATTGGTGTTTCTTGGCATCACATAAGAAACCTGGGTCAGAATTGTACATGGTGCAGCCATTTGCCGAAGGTAATCGGCTCCTTTGCCATACCTGACCATGTCTGAAATTTTTTGAGTACCAAGTGCAGCTAAAAAATAAACGTAATTTTGGAAGCTCAACGTCTTCCTAAGAAGCTTGTGAACATTTGAAGATGGCGACAGTCGAAAACGTTTGTGTTTAACACTAAATTCTTAAGCTTTAATATTTGCAGATTTTCAGCGAACTTTACCTTGAATTTTATTACGATTTTCAGCGAAAAAGAGAGCTGTGTATGACGCATATTGTAAAGATGGTTTACAAGGTAAGAAATGATTTACTCATGCTTATTTTTAGAGGTGCACCGGATTTAGTATCCGGCTGGATAGTGAAAAACTCCACAATCCAGTATCCGGTCGGATTGCCGGAAACAAAAAATGCAGATTGATGAAACAAAAAGGGCACAAAAATAGCTGGTTGTTTGTTAGTTTCTAGTTCATTCATTAAACCAACATAAACAAAAGGTATTGCCTATCAGTTGAAGATTGCAATATGCAGGATGGTCTGGATATGTTTATGCGCCAATTATGAAGACGTACAGCGTTAACTGTTTCTCTATCCATTTGTTTGGAGCCGGAAATGAGATTATGAAACTTTGAAAAACCGTATTTTCCCCATTACTTTGTTTAATGGCTTTGTTTGCGTCTTCCGCATGCTATTTGTATTTATTTTAAGATTAACTGTAGACCTTGTCAGAGACCACATCGAGCCATTGTGACAACAGATTTAGTACAAATGATGTTTGGAATAAGTGACGTCTCCAGTAGTCTAGAGGCAATTCAGCCTATATTTTTGTGTAATTACCAGTAACAGTCTCCACAGTGTAGCTCTAACAGTCGACAAGCTTGCTTTTAGTGTTTAACGTCTCTTAGTAATCAAGGAAAATCTTCTATAGTGAAATTAGCAAGGATGAAAAAAGGACTGTTTTTTCTTTCAGTTTTTCATTCTAAACAAAGAAAATGAATAAGGTGAAAGACATCACTGAATGTGATAAACGTAGTTGTATTTCTAAACAGAGGTCACCAAAAGTAATGTCGTATACCTGGAGATCGCGTTAAAGTAAATATAGCTTCAAGATTTTTTCTCGATCTCTGGGTGCGCCGTATTAAGAGGACTCAAACGAGGTGTAAGCTATAACAGATAAATGTTTCCTGGAATATCTTAGTTTAACCCTTTAAGCGTCCTGTATACTGGACATAAAGAATAAAAGAACAATTGAAAGAACAATGGAAACGCAGCGAAAGAGCAATGAACAAAAGAAATCGAATTCAACCTTTAAAGGGTTGACCGCAGTTAATATTCACTCTCCCAAGCCCTACCCTCGATTGCTTTTTCACATTGGTATTGACATTTTGCGAGCCAGTGCCTCTTCCCAGTATGTACATTTCTTTTCCCGATGATACCGAACATTAGTGGATTATGTCACTATCAAAACGCCGTCGTAAAACGAGGACTCACAGCTGGTTGAAGCACCCAAAGTGTGTAACAGTGTTTCTTCGCTCTGGCCAACTGACTGTGGGACACGTACACTTGAGTATGCGTGGTTCTGATAAAACGGATATTATTCACCAAGAGTTACATGTACATCAAAATAACGTCAATATTGATCAAGAAACTATTAATAATTTAATTTAGTTTAATTTCATTTAATTTGAATTATTTTCCAACGTTAACCCATCAGTACTCCTCGGTAACTGTTTTCATGGGGCCGTAATCTCATTAATCTATAAATTACTATAAAATTACAAGACGTACAATTTACCGACACATTAATCTATCCTGATACGTAAATATTAAACAGGGCATATCAAATACTTTGGTCAAATGGAGGACTTTTGCAACAGTTTAGGCTTAGAAGTGAAGTTGATGCCAAAATATGTAGTATCTTCATACAGTTTTTTGATATTTCCGTGTTTTATTGGTTAAAGTATCATTGCTTTGCTGTCTGTCTGTCTGTCTGTCACTTCGCTCCTGTTGCTAGTTGCCTAAGGATGTTTGGATTTCCCTAGATCGGATTGGATTTTGCGAAACAATTTCTGGTTAAAGATATGACATGAATAATTCCAATCGAATCGGACTTGAATCGAGGTTTTAGGCGACCCATTTGAATGTTGGGTCAGCGCAATTCGACCCACATCTCTAAATTAAACAGTTCACATTATCCTGGGTCAGTTATACTAAAAAGAGCCGTTGATGCTTTAATTTTCCACAATTCCCTAGGTATCTGGCTTTTGTTCATACTGCACAATATTTACTTCAGATATTCAATTTCAATTTAGATTGCTTATTCACGTTTCTCGTTTACTTACCCATTTGGTGAGTGGACCTACCTGTCTACCGTCGTTGGGTTAGGATAAGGATTTCTTATGAAATTTGTTTCTCGCTTAAACAACCACTGGCACTTATTAAACTTGAAAAGTGGATTGGTGAAAAAGTTTGAAATGTCTTAATGGAGTGATACTGACCGTCATAGCATCTTTTGTACTCGTACTTTGTAAAGTTTACTGGGGAAAGCCAGGCCGTAAACTACTCAATTTTTAAATTTTTTATGACTTCACAATGCGATATATATGTCCTAGACTAGATTATTGTTACGTTTGCACATTGTGCAATCATGCTTAAAGTGTTTGCCAGCATTTCTCCTAGTATTTATGTGTAACTAAAATTTTTTAATCCATTTATTTTCACATTCGGTCCCGAGGATCCTTCGATAGATTCTGCATTAATACAACGTACATCATGTTGTCTGCTGCTTTGTTTAGGTTACCGTGTTAATTAAGGCGTATTTAATCAAGTTACTCGTGTACTTAGAATTTCTGTATAAACTAGGATTTTATTCTTCAATTGTTATTTTTCTTAATATGATATAGGTTCTGTTCCAGAAGCAAATTTTCAAGAATTTGGATTTGGCAGAGATTTTCATGGTTTTCACTTCAGAAGTGCAGACGAAATATTTAAGTATGTTATACTGATTATTAAGTACACATAATGGTTGTCCCCTTGCCTACCGTAAGGAAGATCATTTTCGGGGTGTCTTCAAAAACCTTGTTATTCCGCTGATTTTGCTTAGCCGTAGAACAGGGGCGGAATTACTATAATTCTAAACATAAATTACATCGTTTTGATCCTCCTTTAGAGGAAAAATTTCCTCCTTTACAGGAAAAATTTTCTATTTTGAACGAAAAAGATAAAAATGATCTGCTGAACAAAAGATCAGAAATAGTTTCGGCCTGCCCACACAATAATGAAATAATGAACTCGTGGCCATGCTCTTGGCAACGGCCTCCGTAGCTCAGTTGTCAGAGCATCGCACTAGATTCTCGGGGTCGCTGGTTCGATTCCCAGCCGAAAGGCCAACGTTGCATTTTCGCAACAGGTCCCGGTTAGGTCTTAAAAGTCGAGGATTATGGGCACTCGATGTTTCCTTCACCAATTTGTCAACTTATAATATTTAAGAAAGGTGCTAATGCTTCTGAATATTCTCTTCACCAAAATCGGTGTGCCTACCTCATAAAATAGTGAACTCGTGGCCATGCTCTTGGCAACGGCCTCCGTTGCTCAGTTGGCAGAGCATCGCACTAGATTCTCGGGGTCGCGGGTTCGATTCCCAGCCGGAAGGCCAACGTTGCATTTTCGTAACCGGTCCCGGTTAGGTTTTAAAAGTCGAGAATTATGGGCACTCGATATTTCCTTCACCAATTTGTCAACTTATATATATATATATATATATACATATATATATATATATATACATAGGTGTTGATTTCTTGGCAAAAAAGTGCTCAATACAGGTAGTAGAGCAATATTCATTTATTTAATAATCTATGATTTAACAACTACGTCGTTACACGGTGTTTCATACCCCGTGGCAAATTGCCACGGGGCATGACATACCCCGTGGCAAATTGCCATGGCTCACAGTCCCTTGGGAACAAAACTATTAAGTTTATAGATCCAAAATGTCTGCCTGTCAGTTGGATTATGCATATCAGTTCTATCAGTGATGTTTATGGACAAATCAGCAAGACCATCACGACCTTCACTAAAAAAGTGAGCGTACAAATGTTCTCCAGGCGTATCTCGCTGACCCCTTACGTATCGATTCAAGCAACTTTTATGATTATTGAATCGCTTACGAAAGAGTTGATGGTACTACCTATAAATAATTTACTACACTTTTTACAGCTTAAGAGGTAAATAACTCCCACGGAATCACAGTGAAAATGATCATTTATAAAGTAAGTATGTTTACAATCAGAGCCCTGAAAGACATGAGAGCCCGATGCAAATTGACATATTTGACATCTAGGTTTGCCGCACGCTTGTATGCCCTTCGGACCCAGAAAATTGACTGGCTTGGGGAGTTTAGCCCGAACTAAGAAATCGCCCAATTTTTGGCGGAATCTTCTTCCGTCAAATTCAAAGTAATTATTTTCTAAAACAATGCACGCCAAATCCACTAGCTCAGACGTGGGAACACCAAACATATTCCTCCCATCAAGAGCTATTTTGAATGCCACTAAACCCTCCGAATGAAGTATGTGTGAATATAAACCGAATACATTAATAGCCACAAGTAAAGCTTCATTAGGAATATTCCCAAGACTTTCTAACTTAAGAAAATCTGTAGTGTCTTGAATGCAAGAAGGGATTTTCCTAACGAGAGGTTGTAAATGAAAGTCTAAAAATTCGGAGATTTTCTCCGTGGGCATGCCACAAATGGACACTATAGGTCGTCAGGACAGCTTAACAATGCTAAAATTTACCTAAATTAGCCTTACAATCCTTAAGATACTCAAGACAATTATTATCAATGAAACTCATACCAAACTTTAAGTTTATCACAGACGAGGGAAAAGACCATACAGCTGGGATCGGACTTAACGCTCTCATAAGCCGCCAAATCATGAAGTTGTCGAAATGCCTCCTCTTTATAATCGTCGAGGTCCAAGACCATGACAACAGACCCTTTGCCTGCTTGTTATTGTCTGCTTGTTATTGTCTGCTTCTTATTGTCTGCTCAGACCCATGTCTGAGCTAGTGGATTTTTTGAATATTCTGAAGAAGGGGCTGTGCCCCGAAACGTCAAAATAAAGATTTTTACTGTTCCTACTTGATGATTATATATATATATATATATATATATATATATATGTAAATATATAACATAAACTTAGAATGTCTTGTGTCACCACTCCGAGTTTCACGCTACTATGCGATCATCAGGCAACCTGATGATCGCATAGTAGTGTGAAACTCGAAGTAGCGACACAAGACAATTTAAGTTTATGTTATTTCATACTGCTCTATTTTTTGAAGTACTGAGCACTCTTAATGCCAAGACCATTCCTTGTTTTTGGTTTATTTTGATATATATGTCAATATATATATATATATATATATATATATATATATATATAGCGTCACCTATTTAGTCTATGACGCTATACTTAATTTAAGTAACCAAGTTCTCTGGCATGTCACTACAAACGCGATTATCACCTGACGAGTGTGGCAAACTAAGCTTGCCATACGAAACAAATTTGTCGTGATTAAAAAGTTATATGTATATATATATATATATATATACATATATATATATATATATACATATATATATATATATACATATATATATATGTATATATATATATGTATATATATATATGTATATATATATATATATATATGTATGTATATATATATGTATATATATATATGTATATATATATATGTATGTATATATGTATGTATGTATATATATATATATAAACATCATAAAAACTTTATTAAAAAAGAAGAAAAATCCACAACTTACGTTTCGGGGACCGGCCCCTTCTTCAGCAGCTCACAGTTAAAGAATAGAGTCCTTATATACCTTATCGTTCTTCCTTAAATTTACATAAATTTCAAACTTCCATTACATTCAATCCCAGAGGAGCATAACATTTTAATTTTTCAATCCAAAAACCTTCCCTTGCTGTTGGATCCCTAACATCGGTAACATCAATTATTTTAACCGATAAATCTTTCAAACCTATATGCTCATTATCAAAAAAATGTGCATACAGGTGTTCCCCACAAATTCCCCTTTGTCCCCTTTCATATCGTCTCAATGAGCTCTTACGGTTATTGAACCTTAACCTAAATGGTGTTATTGTGCTCCCCACATATTGTTTGCTACATCTCTTGCATGTTATTAAATATACCACTCCTTGAGAGTCACAATCAAAAGAATGATTGATATGAAAAGACCGCTTCTCCACATTACCCATAAAGGTCGATCCAGTTTCAACAAAGTTACAAACTTTACATCTGGCCTTTCCACAGCAAAACATTCCCTTGGACCCCTCCTCCATAGGCTGCATTTTAGCCCTCACCAAAATATCCTTCAAATTCTTCGCTCTCCTAAAGCTTAACCTCGGAGCAACCGGCAAAAGTTTTTTAAGTACAGGTACCGATTCAACCAAAATTTGCAATTCTCGAAGAATATTATGCACTACCTGAAGTGCATAATGAAAGTCAAAAGTCAAAACCAATCTATCAGACCTATCTGAATTTCTCTTTCCCGTCCCTTTGAGCAAGACATCTCGATCAAGACCGTTCACTCTCCCGATCTGCTTATCAACAAAACCCCTCTCATAACCCCTTTTCCACAAAAAACCTTTTAATTCTTTCTCCCTACTTTTGAAAACATCTTCTGAATCGCAAATTCTTTTCAATCTCAGCGCCTGACCATATGGAATAGCTTTTTTAACATGCTGAGGATGGCACGATTTAAAATTCAAGTACTGATGTGTATCCGTCGGTTTATGATACACATCAGTACTGAAAATTCCACCATTAAAATCAATCATAACATCTAAAAAAGATATTTTCCCATTACCAATCTCCCACGTAAATTTGATAGATTCATGACATGAATTCAAAGCCAACAAAAATTTATCCAATCTCTCCTTGCCATGAAGCCATATCATAAATATATCCAAAAATCGCCACCATACCCACGGTTTATGATACACATCATACATATCAATATATATATATATATATTGATTGCTTATTAACCTCGTTTGTTCGGTCTGTACGTAAAAGTACATGTCTTTGCCTGAAGTTTTCGTACAGACCGAGCGTCGAAGGAGCGAGGTCTGTGCGGATAAAACCGAGGGCAAATACTTTCCCGTACAGACCGAACAAACGAGGTTAATAAGGAATTTATTATATGGCTTGTGGCTCCTTTTTCATCGCTTTTAACGAAGCTTTGTGTTCGTGAGTTAGCGGCTTAGGTTTACTTGCTTGTCTTTACCTGTTACATCGTGGTTTTTGGCATCTATTCCTTTAGTTTCCTGCTTGAAGTTATCATTGAGAACGTTCAACTTCTTTTTCCGTAATTTGTTTTTATAAATCTTCTGTAAACAGTACCTGAGTCTGGTTCGTTTTTCCTAAAATCAACTCGAAAATTTTCCCGCCAAAACTAGCCGATCTGTACGAAAAACTTATTGCACGGCTAAGCAGCCAATCAACGTGCGTCATTTTGCTAACAGACCGGATAGCGAGCTCAGCTACATAATAAATAAATAAATAAATATATATATATATATATATATATATATATATATACACACGCACATACATATATGTGTGTGTCCAACTGGTTGCCAAATTTATATTTATATGTTGGAATTGCTTCTCTCGGACATTATTATTGATAAGAACAGTTTTAAAAAGTCTAACAGTTTGCTTTTTCTGGAAGCCAATGATAAAGAGTTAAAAGAAAGTAGTTAAAAAAGATCTACTACCTTCGTTTTCACGCTCACATTAAGAACATGTTGGGTTTTCAAGAGGACGCTTTTTTTTTTCGTTTTATTTTATAATTCTTGAAATTGTCATCGGGTAAGGCTTTATAGTTCTTTCTTCTTTCTTTCTTTCAGAGAGTTCTTTGGCAGTGATAGCCCTTTTAGCAGTTACTCCCACGAGCCATTCGGAGACAGACGCAATGGAAGATCAGGTACAGGTATTTTTGTTTTATTACTTTGTAAAATAACAAGCGTATTTCCCCTGTTGTGAATGGATAAACCATGTATTCCACACTAGTATAGAAATACGAATGACGTCAGTTACATTTTTTTGATAAGTCTGAAACACGATTGACGTTACGTAAACGTCAGAATACCGTGATTAAATCTTTGAAAGCTTGCAAAGCAAAGGAAGTTATAACTCTAGCAATAGTTATCATTACAAGTGCTCCCGCAGTTAAGGCTGTCTGGAGGAAGGAACTAAGATCAGGTTATACGTGAGATGTTTTGAAATGGCATAACTTGACTGAAAGGGACAGTAGTTACAGGTGAAAATTTGAGTCAAATTTGGAATGCTACTCAGTGTTCGCAGTTCAATTAAGGAAACAGCACACTGCCACAATACATACGTGGTAATGTTTTTGAAGTTTGCAGCTCCTTTGTAGCCAAGGAATTTGTAACCTTGAGTTTAGATTATTTCAGGAAACTTAGGTTGCGTTTTAGGCTACCAGAAGGTGAAAATGTACTTATTTCGAGTTGAGATTTTACATGACCAGTTTAAAACTTTATAATTCTGAATTGTTAGCATTAGCAATTCTGATTTTGGGATCGAGTCTGTCGATCCTGAGTATGTGATTTGCGTCCGGCAACTCCAATTTTAGGTCAACAACTTCAACCCAGTGATCTTGATTGTGAGAATTTATCAGAAAAGTAATTCAAATTTACTTACCTTTGATTCTAAGTGAATTTTAATCCAGATGGCCTGAAACAATATTCTGGCACCCCTTTGTGCGCTCAGGCTGTTCTGCCCGATAACCTCCTCATGTGACTTGCAGTTCAAGTTGCCATTTGATCCAATATAGAAATCTACATGTTGTAACTACATGAAACGTCAGTATCTATGTTTACTTGCAATTCAAGTTGAGATTTGTTCCAGTATACAAACCTACATTTTGTTACAACACTAATTGTCAATATCTATGTTTACATGGGGTTCAAGCTGAATTTAATGCAGTGTACAAATCTGCATTCTGTAACAACGTGAAGCGTCATCCATATTTAGTCACGGATTCATAGAAAGCGTCGATGGGTTTTGACGTCTTGACTAAAACCCTGCGGCGGCAATACTTTGTTGTAACCCGTTTAAATTGATTAAATGCTGAGCCTTCGTGCTGTTGTTTCAGGCCTTCATCACTTCATCGTTGCTCAAATACGTGAGTTCAAGAAAGCTGCAACGCTAAAGCGACTAAGGCAATTACTTTAAATTTTACTGCCACGAAGCAATTCACATACAAGAAACTTGGGATGTTCTCTCACTTTCCGCGAATTGCTGTACCAAGCGAGTGTAATTGGTTGAATTGGCAGAGCACTGCAGTAAATTTGCTGAGTCGAGAGTTTTATTCACAGCTGGAGGCACCAGAGTTGCGTCTTTTGCTACTAAAGTAAATGGTTTGAACCTGGGAGAATCGTGACATGTTTGAGGAAGTTGATCGTCCAGGTTAGTGTAGTCTTGAGAAAGACTGTTGGTTGAAGTGACTGACGTTTCGACAGCCTTAGCGGGGGTCATCTTCAGAGTCAAAAGGAGAGTAAAGGTCAGGTTCGCCTGTATTTGTATCTGGCTCGTCCGTGATAAGTGGGCGGTCGTATTAGTCATGGAGGTGTGATATTTGGCGAGAAGCAATGGGTGTGGTTGTGTAGGCGTTAATTATCAGTTTGTCGAAGTGTAAGTCTATTGGCTGCTCGCACGTTTGACTTTGTGAATTAGTCGTTTGTAAGGTCCCGGTAATTGTTGTGATCGGTTTAATGGATTTTGTTCTAAGTTCGTATACCAGCTTTCTAGTGTGAGTCGCTGTTTGTAGTTGGTGCTGTACATAATGCATTTTGCCGAATCCCAGTCAATGTTGTGTTTGGTTTGTCGGTGGTGTTCGGCAATGTGGTTGGTTTTGTCTCCGTTTTTTGTCGCTCGTTTGTGTTCTGTTAGTCGTATATTTAAGTTTCTGCTAGTCTCACCTATAGAAGTGGCTTGGCAGTCGGAGCAATTAATTTTGTAAATTGCACCTTGTCTTTCGTGCGGTTGTTCTCTGTCCTTAACGTTAGTCAGTACATGTCGTAAAGTTGTGATGGGTTTGTGCGCTACTCGTATGTTGTATGGTCGTAAGATACGCGAGATAATCTCAGACGTACCTTTTATGTAGGGTATCGTTGCTGTAGTTGTTGTCGGACTGTTGTTTTTGTCGCGTTCATTGTCTTTGTAAGTGTTAAGTTTGATGAAGTCAGACTTATAGTTGTTTTTGTGGAAAACGCATTGTAGGTAGTCATTTTCTTGGCGTAGAGCGTCGGGTGAGTTACAAATGAGTTGTGCGCGTCTCGTCAATGTTTTGATGGTGGTAGCTTTGTGTGAGGTTGGATTGTACGACGATTGGTCAAGTAGTCTGTCAGTATGCGTTGGTTTCCTGTAGACAGTGGTCTGTAGTTTGTTATTGTCACGACTTACCAAACAGTCAAGGAACGGAATAGCTCCGTCTTCTTCAATCTCTTTGGTAAATTGTATGTGACTGTTCTGTTCGTTAATGTGTTTGTGAAACTCGTCAATCTCGTCTTCGGGTAGTGCAGTAATCGTGTCGTCAACGTAACGAAACCAAAAAGGTAACGTGTGTTTGTAAGTTGCAAGAGCTCGTTCCTCTATGGATTGCATTACAATTTCAGCAACCACAACAGAAACGAGTGAGCCCATTGCCGTGCCATGTAACTGTTTGTAGTGTTTACCGTTGTATTGAAAGTAAGTTGATGTGAGACAAAGTTCCAGTAGTTCCACGATGTCCCCTGTAGGTAAAGGAAGTGCGTCAGTAAATTCGTTGATGGCAGTTTTGGTGCATTCTAGCGCCAGTTGAAGCGGAATACTGGTAAACAGTGATTTCACGTCAAAAGACACTAGCTTGTGGTTGTGTGGTATTTGTACTGTTTTGAGATTGTTGATGAAGTTTTCAGTCGATCGTAGTCTATGTTGTAACTTGTTGGTTAGTGGTTGCAGTATGGTTGTTAAGTATTTGGAAAGTTCGTAAGTAGGCGACCCACAGAACGAAACTATAGGTCGCATGGGTATTTGTGGCTTGTGAAGTTTCGGTAGTCCGTACAGCTTTGGTGATCGCGGTACCGAACACCTGAGTCGATAGTAGGTTTGTTGAGTAATCGTGTTAGTTTTTCTCATTGAGAAAATTTTGTTGTTAAGTTTTCGTTGAAGTGATGGTGCAGGGTCTCGTTTAAGTAGTTCGTAGGTTTGTTTGTCGTTAACTAGTTCGTCCATTTTGTCGTAGTAATCGGTCTTGTCCATAACAACAGTAACGCGTCCTTTGTCTGCTGGTAGTATGACAATGTTTTCGTCATGTTTTAGTCGTTTGAGTGCTTGTTTTTCGACTGTCGTCAAGTTAGTATCACGTATAGAGGCCGATTGTACGGTGGAGGCGACCCTACTCCTGATCTCGTCTTTTGTTGCCTCTGCCAAATCTCTTTGAGAAGCTAAGACAGCCTCGACACTCGATATAATCGCCTCAGTCGGTATATGTTTGGGTGTTATAGAGTGTTTTAGTCCGTAGGATAGTAATCGAGTTTCAGTTTCGTCTAAAGGGCGCGAGGAAATATTCTTGACCCAGTTATCGTCATGCTTTTGTCGTTTACGTGTTCTGCTGCGTTGTAATCGTTCAAGTTTCTGTTGGTATTTCGCTCGATATTTTGTTTCGTTTTTGAGAGCTCGTTTGTCAGCAATGGTTTGTATAGTAGAAAGTAAGTCGGCACTCACGTTTGTTGGTATCAGTTGTCTCAGCTTGTCCAGTCTTCGTTGCTGTTGGTTTTTGTAGAAGTTGAGTCGTCTGTGGCAGTCGTTAATCCGCACTCGGATCAGTCGTCTGCTGGTGGAGTTGACGATCTGAATAGCCTCTTGTGTGTTCAACGGGGACTTAATTCTAAGTCCTTTGGGAACGAGACCAAAATCCTTGCAGCGGTGGTTGAACCAGAGTTGTTGGCGAGTACGTCTGACCTTGCTTGCGAAACGGCTGTAGTCGTTGGCTGTAGTCGTTGCTCCGACTGCCAAGCCACTTATATAGGTGAGACTAGCAGAAACTTAAATATACGACTAACAGAACACAAACGAGCGACAAAAAACGGAGACAAAACCAACCACATTGCCGAACACCACCGACAAACCAAACACAACATTGACTGGGATTCGGCAAAATGCATTACGTACAGCACCAACTACAAACAGCGACTCACACTAGAAAGCTGGTATACGAACTTAGAACAAAATCCATTAAACCGATCACAACAATTACCGGGACCTTACAAACGACTAATTCACAAAGTCAAACGTGCGAGCAGCCAATAGACTTACACTTCGACAAACTGATAATTAACGCCTACACAACCACACCCATTGCTTCTCGCCAAATATCACACCTCCATGACTAATACGACCGCCCACTTATCACGGACGAGCCAGATACAAATACAGGCGAACCTGACCTTTACTCTCCTTTTGACTCTGAAGATGACCGCCGCTAAGGCTGTCGAAACGTCAGTCACTTCAACCAACAGTCTTTCTCAAGACTACACTAACCTGGACGATCAACTTCCTCAAACATGTCTTTTGCTACTGGTCTCGGTTGCGTCTTGGTGGGTGTGCTGGGTGTGCTGGGTGTGCTGGTGGCGCAGTGGTAGTGCACGTGTCTTTCACCAATGTGACTAGGGTTCGATTCCGGCTCCGTGCAGTAATCTGATTAAAGTTAACTTTATCACATCTGAAAAGAGTGTTGTCCAGTTTGACTCTACCAAGCATCGCGGGTTTTTTCCGGGTACTCCGGTTTCCTCCAGCGATAACACTGGACCCATGAGGGGTGGCCCTTACGTTAGCTCTGGGGAGAACAGCTCAGATAGCTGATAGGGTTATCCAGTATAAAAAGAGACACTTTACTTTAGAATTAATGATTCTGACATCCGAAAACTTAGTTTCAATAAATGTAGATGTCTAAAACCAATGGGCAGTTTGCAACTATGACGTAATCTTGTTAGGAATATCAAAGCCCAGCATATAATCTTGAATAAACCCATAATAATACAGACATGAGTTATTGAAAAATATTTTAATTTAACTAACGTTTCGTTGCCAGTCCTACAACATCTTCAGAGGAAGTGATAAATTTACAAGGTGTTCTCGACTATATAATATTCTATTTACAATGACAGGAAGTAATTAACAGAAAGACTGGTGGTGAAAACCGGTGAATAATTAATTGTGCGATAAAGTGTATGCGTGAGTGAACCCAGGTGTGTATGTGTAGGAAAAAACATATGACAAGGAAAAAATTAACAGTTAGAACAAGGTTAAAGGAAGAGAACTGATCTTGGCGATGAGCGAAGGATTTATCTTATTAATAAGTAGACTCTTTCTGAGAAGGAGGTCAAAATTAGAAGAACAGGAGCTTAGAATAGAAAAATCAGTCAAAGAAACAGGGTGGCCAGTCTGTTTGTGGTGTGTTAAAACAGCAGATAAAGTGGTGACGGAGATAGGCTTTCCCGTGTAAGCAGAAACTCCCATGTGTTCAGAAACACGTGTGTGTAAATGGCGAATAGTTTCACCTATATACAATGACTCACAGCATTGACACTTGAATTTGTAAACTACACGAGATCTTAGTGCAAGAGGAATTTGATCTTTAAAACGGAAAAAACTTGAAAGACGTCGAATAGGTTTAAATATGACTCGAAGTTGAATTTGAGGAAAGGCAGAAGCAAAAAGTTTAGCGACTTGTTTGCGAATCTGAAGAGAATGTTGACCGGTAAATGGTAGAGTAAATGACGTAACATGACGTCATCTATGCTTGTGATTGGCTGAGGCATTTTGGTGGGCAAAACAATCTGAAGCGAATATATTCTCTCTGTGATCTTTTGTAATATTGTGATAATTTTATGCATAATATTTAATAATATGGTTTCCAGTTGTGCCGTTTCTCTATGCACGAATCGCAAAACCAAGGAATCAAATCTAAAATTTTACAGGCTCCCGGTTAAGAACAAAAAGTTGTTAAAGTCTTGGCTCGCTCGTATACGATGCGATAGTATTCCCATAAATACCCACACACGAATTTGCAGTCAGCACTTTGAAGGGGCAGCAAAAAAAGACAAAAACGATGTACCTTGCATTTTTGCTTGGACAAAAAAGGCAAAACCAAGATCGACTGAAAGAATAAGAAAGAACGAAATACAACTACAAGCAGAGACTGCATCAGAATTACAAGTTAGAGCTACCAACTTGCAGTTCAGCTACTGATGAATTGCCTACTTCTGGTGTTGAAAATCTTTATCTTTTAGCACGAGTAGCCGAGACTGACTCAGACAGTAACGTAACGAATCCCGAAGATTGTTCTGCCTTTAAATCTTAGCTGGGGTTTGCCATCAAGTTGTATCATCTTGCGACAAGGAATGTCAAGTTAACTTTTGCGAAAAACAGTTTAAAGAAAAAGACGATGTTATACAGGAACTCAGAAGATGTGTTGAATTGTCTACAGAGCGAGAACTGAATGCTACAAATGTGAAGAGAAATTAGTCAAAATTAAAGTTTTATACAGGTTTCACAAATACTGAACTTTTTGATTGTTGTTTTGATTTTGTCGCCAAAGGGCAGTTTACACAGCACAGTCAAGCCGCCTTGTGCCTTGAAGATCAATTTCTGCTGATATTAATTCGACTAAGATTGGGCCTTTCAGAAAAACTTTTGTTGTTTCTTTTCAATGTGAATATTTCAACTGTTTCAAGGATTTTCCTTCGCTGGATACAAGCAATGTATAGAAGATTTAAACTTCTCAATACATGGCCAACTAAAGATCAAATAACACTATGCCAACATCTGTTGTATTACCAAGTACCCATCTTTAAGATTAATAATTTACTGCACAGAGATAAAAATCCCAAAACCCAAAGGACCAGCCAATCAACAAATCACTTTTTCAAATTACAAAAACTGTAACACAGCTAAAGCACTTGTGGGAGTATCACCAACTGGGGCCATTTCATTCATTTCAGACCTTTATGGTGGTAATATCTCAGACAAAGAAATACCAAAAGGTCAGGACTGCTAGAATTAATGGATCCTGGAGACGTTATCATGGCAGACAGGGGCTTCCTTATAGAAGACATTGCTAAGCCATGTAATGTTAAGGTGAATATCCCACCATTTGCTGATTCCAAACATCAATTTGAACCACATAAAGTTGCCTTGGGCAGAAGAATTGTCAACACTAGAATTCATGTTGGGAGAGCCATTGGTCAAATCAAAGAATATAAAATTCTAAGCCACATTTTAGTTCCACAACTAATTCCCTACTTTAATGAGATATTCTATATTTGTGCTGTACTTACAAACTTTAGAAAGCCACTAATGTAAAATTATAATTTCTTGAGATATGTACAAAGATTTTCAACTGAACAAAATACCCATACTACATCACTAGTCTATTGATTAAAAATGAGTCTTAGAAATCCTCTAGTTTTCTGGTATTTTCTTCTCTACCCAGCCCATGTTCAATGTCATCCTTTGAATAAACATATCTTCCTTTGTTGCAATGACAAAGTCACACCATTTGAATTTATCTCTTCCAACATAAAGCTGTAATTGGCATTGATGGTAATACATATGTGTTGATTTTAGTAATTTCTGCTTCCTGCTTTCACCTTTATGAAGACAAAAGTTACCTTTTTTGTTGATAATAATGTCATCTATGTTTGAATCTTAGTTAGCAGCCGCTGCTTTAATCTCCACACATCCAGTCCCATTTTTGCCATCTTCTGCTATTGCATCTGTCGAAGCACCCAACCAGCCTTTTTCTTGGTCAACAAGAAACCCAGCCCTTTGAACAGATACATCAGGATACCCATTGTTTCTTTGGTGTTCAAAGTACCTTGCAAGGATCAAGGGTTCTTGTTTACCAAAAAGAGTTGAAGCAGTTGTGACTGAAGAAGTAGTTTGAAGTAACTTCAGAAGAGATTTTGGTTACATATCTTTTATGCGATTGATAATTTTACCACAAACAGAAGCTGTAATTCTTGGTGCTCTTTAAACCATAATTCACTGCCACTTTGATTTTTGGTATTTTTAAACAGGCTATTTCTTTCTTGTTCACTCAAGTTTAAACTCTGTTTAAGTGACAGTCTCCTCTCTACTATACTAGTTTCTTTGTTCAGGAAGAGCTCTGGTGTCTGTGTAGCTAGATGAAGTAAAGGGTATTTCTGTTCTAAGTTCAGTTACGGAGGAGGTTAAGGAAGTACATGCTGTAACCACACTGTTGGTCTTTTGAGCACTTATAACAGAGAGAAAGGCAGGTTTTTGTCTTGGGTGCTTTTTGCTGAAAGAATGCAGTCTGGATATAAACTCATTAACAGCTTCATTGTCGGACTGTGTTACTTCACCTACGATATCTAAAGGGTCTCTTCCAGTCAATTTAGCAGATGATTTCTTCCTGCTAGTGCCATGATGTTTAACTGAGAAATCGAGTTCGCTTATGCGTTGAGGATCTAATCTTCGTTTTCGAGGCTGATTCCATCTCATTAATTCGTCAGTGCAGAATAAAGGCTCATCGCCAGGTAAAAACTTTCTGCTAAACTCTTTAAGAGTATAACAGTGCAACAATATGTTGGCAGGAGGCATTGGGTCCTTTGCCTACAATGCAATCACACTTTGTGAACTGTATTTCAGCAGTGGTTTCTTTCATTCTGAGAAGAATGAAAGAAACCACTCTGGCAGGCATGAGCACTTTACGATTAAATTTTCGTACCCATGTTTAAGTTCGAGTTTCTGTACATGTCCTGCTTTGAATAGCTGGAAAGATGACTCCCTAAGTGACTTAAAATCTTTTGCTGGTTGCTTGTCTGCTGCAATTATTTCGACAATATAATTGATAATTTGTGCCATTGTGAAAGACTTAAGTGTATTAGTGATTGACTTATTTGACAAAGATTCTTTGATATTTGTAAAACCCGAGTCATCGAGATTCTTCTAAAATTCAACAACACATGGTAGGCAAAATTTTGTTGAAAGTGTGTTCAGATTGTTTTGCCCACTAAAATGCCTTAGCCAATCACAAGCATAGATGACTTCATGTTACGTCATAGCTGCAAACTACTCATTGGTATAGCCTTATGTTACCATTGGGTATCTTCCTCTGTGAAATGACTTCATTCATGTTTCTATAACTTCACGGGGGGTGAAGCATGTGTCACATCTCTGACTCAGTGCCAGGTTGCCAATTCGGTCTTTTTCTGGTCAAATTTTCTCAATTTTCTTCGGCTGTTTTCAAATCCATTTGGCCGGTCGAAAATATATCTGCCAGTCATACTCGTTTTAACCTTTTCCGCCTTTTTAACGTGAAAGAACTGCGGTAAGCTCAAGCTTGTTACCCTTTACTGACTGCCAGTAATAAGTAAGGTAATTTTTATATACTGAGTGTGTAGTATTTATATAATGGTCACATAATATAACTATAATATTATAATATAACTATAATATTCTACAATCTTATCGTTTATATAATGGTCACAACTTTACGGATAATTTTTAAATGTAAATTAAGGAACAAGGTTGGTTATTGATCGTATAGCATGTTTCACAAATACGTTTATTAGGTCAGTGACTTTAGGTTTGCTCTTTTGTGATGTAATGTGAAACGGTTATATGCCGTGACCAAGGTGTTTCACTCTTTTCTGGTGACGTAAGACTTCTATTATTTTACTCGGTCTAACGCCGGACTATTTTACTCGGTCTAAAGCCAGACGATTTTACTCGTCAAAGGAGGAGCTCCGGCCTGAAAAGAGTTAAGTGATATATCAATATGAGGGCAAAGCCCGATGTTTGATATATCGAATAAACACAGAGGTCAAAGTACATAACCGGCTTATATCATCGTCAGTGAATTTTCGAGTCAAGTACTTAACTTGCCTAATGAATGTATGGAAATGGCAAAATTTAGGTAGAAACTACTTAAATATGTTTATGAGGTTGATAAATTATTTAATGACTTACGGAGAACAAAAGAAACTGAGCCAACCATGATATAAGTTATGTTATTAACATATTATAATGGCATGCATTAGTCCATTACGACACGTTCAACACTTTTGGATTGTATCCACTTTCCAGCCGGTCCAGCACTCATAGAGACCAACTATCGGAACACACCAACATCCACTTTTCCTTGTTGGCGCCTGCGGTACGAGTTCCGCTGAATCCTAACACTAAAGTGTACCTGAGTACTCAACTCCTCACACAAATATATGTAATACTCTACAACAGTCGCGAGATTTTAGATTGGTATAGGAGACAGTAAGACAAGTCTTTAATGGATACAATGAACGTACGTACGTTAAAAAAATGAGGCCCTTTTTTTCGCGATTTCGCCGTTTTTGATGGTCGATATGGCCTTTTACGTTACTGGTAATTTGGTAACACTGACTGGGTGACGAATTATGTAGCGCTCGAAGAATCGCTTGTTTTGGCCGCAAGAAGACCGTGGAGCAGATGCAGGTTAAATGTCTTGATTAAATTTGAATAGTATTTCCTAAGGCAAGGGTGAAACAGCCCCGTCGTCAGTTGAAAGTTTATACGTTCATAGTGTCATGTGCTAAAATAGTTGGAGGGGCTTTAAACTTTTGTGTAACTATTTCGTAAAATACAAATATGAATTGAACCTCCCTTAAATTTACGTGTGTTCGACGTATTTAATCCTACTATAGCTTGAAAAATCGTGAATATAACTTAAGAAATTACTATTCATGCACCAACGATTTCAGACTCGACTCTGATATCACCATTAGAGGTGACCTGATTGTTAAATGGTTCGCGTATGTCTTCGTTTATTGATGAAGCTCATTGCTGACGTTATCTACTAGTAAATTGTGAACAAGCTTCTGGTGATGAGTCGGCGTTATAAAGATTTAATGCCGCTTGGGCGCGATTTGATATCATGGCTTCTGGTAGTGACTTTAATGGTATTGTGGATTGGTGGTAATAAAGGAATTCTTCCTCGCATTCTTGTGGTCAGTTTGGCCATAGTTGATTATTAAAAAAATAGCTATTTAATGTTTTAAACGAATGCCAAACTGACTCTTGTCTATTCGAAACTTTTGTATGAGATAGTAGTATCAAAATATCTTGGGCTTCCCCCATTTGGGAACCCCTGATGGAAACCCTGGTCATGCGTATCAGTGTGGTTGACCGATTGCCAAATAGGAGTCTTGGGAAAGGATTAATTTTAGTTCAACGAACCCCAAGTGTATTAAAGTGACAAATACACGTCACGACTGAACATACCGAAGCAAAAGTTACAGTGTCAGACACAGATACAAAGCCACATATAACCACGTGGACAGACATGCACAAACACATGTCCAGACAAAGATATGCATGCCTAGACCCAGGCCCAAACCCAAACACAGCAAACACGCAATTATACACATATATGTACACATACACCTACATGCTTACGGGCATAAAGTCGGGTAAAAATACAACCGAAGTAAACGTTTCTTTTCTTGTTTCGTTTTAGGGAATCATTCCCATGGAAGAAGTAACAACAGACGTGATATTAGTAATGACTTTTTTGGTGGTGGAGGCTTTGCTAGCAGTTCTGGTTTCGGTAGTGATTTTGGATTTGGAAGTTCTGGTTTCGGTGAAAGGTGAGTTCGAGAAAAATAGATTACAACGAGTGGAGACCGAAAGTAGTGGACCGTACTAAGTTTGGAATTTCAAGAAAATTGCTCGATGTCTGAGGTTTCGGGATTAAGTTGTTATTTTCTTGTAAAATGAGCGAAGTTGGTTAGGACGCTTTTTTAAGTTCCCTTGTGGTTCAGTTTTGTTTATTGTTTGAAAAAACTCAAGCTGATTTCAGTGATTGTCAAAAGAATGAGATTCTCTGCAAATTTTGTTGCTGCAAAACAGCAGTTACTTGGAACAGATTAAATTTCTTGATTGTTGTAGTGGTTAGATGCTGGCTCCTCAAATCTTTTGGCACAGAGTTCAAATCTTGGACCCTGTGCGAGCTTAGTTTTATTAGATTTTTTGTTTTTCTTTATTTCTACGGAATTTTTTTCTTTCATGTTTCTCTTTGTAGTTTTGTTTGATGCCACACACAAAATGGGTGGAAGTTGGGTAAAGGGGGATTGAACGGCTGGTTCAGTTTATTTTGCAGCAATCTTAGTATCCGAATTGGGACGCAATCCTTTTTCACGATAGACTTTTTAAGCTTTAAACTTGAAGTTTATGCTAATTTGGCCTAATTCCCTAATCTTTTTATGTAAAATTGGCTGTAAAAAAGATAATTAAATGGTGTATTGATTTGGAATGAATTGGATTAAGAGAAACTTTGCTTTTCCTCTGTAAGAGATAGACAGTCTGACTGGGAAGCAATGTTCAGGACACTTGTCTTCAAAACGAAGCTGGTTTGGTAGCGTCACTATCATCAGCGAATCCACGAAAATGGCAAATACAACGTAATTCGCAAACTTAAGGGGTTTTAGTACTCAATTTATGACTTCTAACGTTTGTATACGTTTCGAAGTTCTCGTGGCTTTCTTCTCACTCTTTACTTGAAACAGCTTTAAATGTTGCTGACGTATTATTCAAATACCGAAAAAATACTCTTAGTCTTTGAACAATTGAAATACGTTAACAGATTCGAAACGTTCATGACCCTCTTAATAAAAGGAGTTTCAAGCTCATACGAGACGAGGTTTACTTTCGTTCAGGTCCAACACTAATAAATCTTATTAATACTTAACTTCGGCTTGAAGTACACTTCTGATCAAACAAAATGAAAAAACTGGAACCATATCAATTCTCCACTGCAGAAAGAGCAATCAGATACCAGATGTGAATTATGCGGAATATGAACGGCAATTTTCTTTTCTCCCAATCGATAAAGTTTTTTTCACTGGTTTGAATAATCTTTTCAAGTCGGGTCGGGGCATCGTTTTGTTGAATTATTTTTCTTGCTGAAGTCTGCTTTATTGTTCTTGTGTTATCCTGAGTAGCCTATGACAGGGTGCCATACATCCAATACTAGTATGATTTTGGCCAATCAGATGCAGTAACAGTTCAGTCTTTACCAGGCCCATTTGCTCCCTCTTACAAGCAGAGTTGTCGAGTTGAGTCAGCGACTCGGACTCGAGTCGCCCTCGAGTTGCAAAATTTTGTGACTTGCGACTTGACTCGGACTTGCCTCAACTGACTTGAGACTTGACTTGGGACTTTGTGTTTTGACGCTTGAGACTTGTGTCTGACTAGAACCTAAAAGTGCTATTGCAACCAAAGACGCCGTGAAAAGCAAGAGAGAGTAATTGACAGGACTTTCAACTAATCGAACTCATGCTCACGACAAGTAACCGTGGCGTACGTTCCGAAAGTGATCTCGTTTGGATTCTGCTGAGACTTGGTTTTTAACCGTAGCCGAAGTCGTTGGCCGAAATCTTAAATTCTTTCATTTGACTTGTAATCACCAGAATTTTATGTGCGGCTACTTGGTTTGGCAATTTAAGAGGACTTGATACTTGACTCGAGACTTGTTCTCAAAGACTTGAGACTTGACTCAAGAGACTTGAAACTCACTTGAGACTTGAACTGAGGGACTTCCAGACAAATCTGTGTACAAGTGGTCCGGGGTACGAGGTTGATTACTTTAGTGAGCGAATCAAAAGCAGGAATTGTGCCTTGAAGACAACATAACATACCCCAGGACGAACAACGGTATACGACAATTTTATCGTGTAAATGACCCCTTATTTGTCCTGACTACCCATGATTCGTTGCCTGAGCAGACTTCTTCCATGACCTGGATTATCTAGTGGATAATTCTGGTATTTTTTTGTTCAAAATCAGCCAAGGTGCATTATGTAGCGTAAACCTAAAGTCTAGACATAGCGCACATTTCTTGAAAAAGACTGAACCGTTTATTTGTTTCCTTTTATGTAGTTTGTTTAGTGGAGGAGGAGGTGGAGGTACTGCGAAACCGTCTTTTTGTTGTTGTAATTCATAAGAGCTGTTTGCACGGATGATTTTTCCTGCGATTTTTCTCATCCTGAGGCATGCGATTGAGTAAACAACTCACAAAATTATTGTACTGTATAGCTTTGGACAAACAATCCACAAGTCAATCCACTCGATCACATTTGTCAGGATGCTAAAAATCACAGCAAAAATCGCCCGTGTAAACAACCCTTTAAGCTGTTCCTTGTAAGATTGGAAAAGTACTTGGCTAGTCTACAAATGTTATGAACCATCCACCTGAATGATAGCAAAAGTCTATGGCCCGTGTCCAACGTCGAACTTGCCGTATACCGAACTTAGTAGTTTGAATTAGGCACATGATGACTTCGACGTTTGAAACAATTTAGTTCGACTGTTCTAATAAAGTTCGACCACTTCGGTCGTGTAGATCGGCCAAAGTGTGACAAAGCGCGACGTGGTTTCAAACGTCGAACTTATCGTGTGCCGAACCTAATTGATTTGAACGAAAGAAGGTAGGGCGAGCTCGAATTTTTATTCATAATATGTAACCTTTTACCTTTTACCAGATTTTGGCGGCCTTTGATCAAAATGACTTCTAGAAGAGAGAATTGCCACTTGTGTTGCGAGGAAATAACGAAGTATAGAAGTATAACTTGCCCTATGCCAGTGTGTAATCGATGCGCTGCTCCTGAACAGTATGAAGTCGAGGGATGGCGCGCAGGGATATGCTTTGGCTGTTGCAACGATTGTCATATACCAAACAATTCTCGTGTTTGCTTGCATCTTGTTCGGTTGGTCGACATTCATCATTTTATCCAGGAAGAAAGACATGCACGAATGCACAACACCACTGGCCAACAAGAACGAATATTCGCAACCAACAATTAAGTTCAATCTATTAAATTTGACGTTTGAATCCACACCGTGGTTTGTCAAACTTAATATGCATTAGGTTCGGCCCATGATAAGTTCAACGTTTGAACTAGGCCTATTTTAATTATATACTTAAATATTTATGTACAGGCAGTTTCTGATAAACGCCACACACATTTGTAGGCAGCTATGAACATAAATCCCAGGGGCCCTGGAGGAGGTAATGCTATAGGAATAGGAGGTAATGCTTCACTCTCTCGTTGCGTCTCGTACCGGGTTCGAAATTAAATTTTTTATTGGTTATTCCTCGGGCAACCACGAGTAGTATATTTTCTGGTAGTGAACAGCAAAAGGTGTAGTTTACCCAACCTTTCAAAGAAGAAAGCACACTTTTGTGTTATGTAGTTTTCATTCATTTTACTTTCTTCAGTGACTCAAAAAAAGTTAAAAATATCGATTATGTTATTATTGGAAACGGGTTGCCCGTGGGGCAACTGGACAACCGCCAATTTCGAACCCTGCCGTAACTTTCCTCCATACACTCGAGCGTAACATTTTGTTAAGATTTTGAAACCAATTGCTGGTAGTTTTGCCATCACGTGCTTAATCCGAGGAATTTTTTCCCGTGTTAGGAGTTCATACGTATTTACTGTAGTTTTTAATGTCCTATACGACCATCGCAAAAGGTGGAGTCGGCCAATAGCATACGACAGTCTTGAATAAACCAGGTGTGTAAATACACCTTAACCAACTTATTTTGTGATTTACTAGGACGTGGTAATTTTAAGTCTGTGAGTACGACGACGAAGTACGTGAATGGCAAGAAAGTTGTAAAAACCACGTAAGTAATTACCATTGTGCAATTCATTAATAATTCATTATTTAAGGGATGCTGGTGGCACAGTGTAGTGCAGTTATCTCTCACCCCTCTGACCAAGGTTCGATTCCAGCTCCGTGCAGTTACCTAATTAAAGTGACCTTGGTCACATGTGAGAAGATTGTTGTTCAGTTTGACTCGACCAGCCGTCACAGGTTTTCTCTGGCCACTCCGGTTTCCTCCTGTAGAAACAATAGACCCATGATAGGTGGCCCATACTGGACCTCTTGCAAGAACAGTTTAGCTAGCTGATGGGTTATCCAGTAATGAATTGACTTTACTTTGCAATCCAATCAGACTACAGCATTTTATTACATGGACAACAATTGAAAATCCAGGAAAAACTCGTCAATATTTTGTATCTTTTGATACGGAATGCAGATAAGGCAACTCTTCGTCAGATACAGAATACTAGCTATAATGGGCAAAAAATACAGACTAACCCGTAATAGACTAAGTAGAAAAGCTTTTGACACAACGATTTCACAAATTCTGAGTCTTTATTGAGTCGAACAACAAAGAATGCTCGCGAAAATATTTAACTCAAACGATGTTATTTCGCCTCTTCAGATCTATTACCGTTTCTATTGTAATTTCCATGTCTGAGAATGGTCTGTACAATAAGGAAACTCTGAAGTGTACGACGAAGAAGTCTATTAAACAGCAAAATTTATCGTGGTATCAATTTAAAGAAATCTGTAATTATGTATCTGACATTTGTGGCTGGGATATTTAAGGTTAGAAGCCTCTTTGCTGACCATTCCTGTCAAAATTGAAATAAACCGTCGTGATTATCTAAGAGACAGGACGTAAAAACGAAAACCGAAAATTTTCGTCATGCTGAAATCCAGTGAAATAATGTGCTCAAGTCGATTAAAAACACCAAAGCTTCGTATCGTAAAAGAAGCGTACACTTCAGTAAAAATAAGATGTTGAAAATTACCATCAAGATGTCCAGCAGCTAATAGCGTTTACAGGTCTTGATAGGGACCACAGCAGTACCACTGGGATATAGCATTACCTGGGAACAGAGGAAGAATATCCAACTCGGATATTATATATTAGTATAATTTCACAGGTGATCATCGAAAATCCTGTGTGGTGATTGGCCAGAAAATTACGTCATAAATCTCAATATTCATCTACTGGTAGATATAACAGTGAAGGATCAGAAGCAAGATGGCGGCCACCTTTCTAAATGTTACCGAGGAGATTTTAAAAGTGCTAGTTCACTACTTTCTTTCAAATAATCACCTGTGTAATTATACTAAAACAATTACTTGCCTCAGGGTCAGCAAATATTATTGAATAATCCCCTCGACCTCATCTCAGGGATTATTCAACAATATTCACTTCGCTTTCGGCGAATAATTGTTGAATAACCATTTAAGCACTAGTCTCGGCCCTTCTGTGCTGGAGAGATTGTGATGTTATAAAGATAAACTGAGATTGCTCTGTGTGTTCTGTTTGCTTAGGCCGCCTTTAATTATGTTTCACAAACATAACTTAATAACTTAGATTTTTAAAGCGAAAATGTATCCTCTTCACTTTAGTGAAACCAAGGGAAATGGTTGCCTTCTACGGAGTTTATTTTGTGTCTCTGCACTTTGATAAAAAGACAAATGACGTCATTTTATCTGAGTTCGAGCACGGTGGGAACGCAAGGCGAAACCATTGAACTCTAAAAGGATTGGAACGATACCTCGTTATGCCTGGTCTCAAGATTAAAATAAAGCCGAAATGGGGGCAGCCACGTAGGTCAACAACACGCTTGGGAGAAAGTTGTATTGAAGCTTTACCTTTCGTTCACAGTTAATTCTGATAAATATGCAGTCCTACCGACATTAACCTCTTCTTACTAAGGATAAAAACAAAAATTGTCAAAAAATTCAAAATTTGGTTTAAGTTTTTCGTGATTGGTGGTGCATTTTATCGCGTAGGGGACTGGGATGACCTGAAAATGGACTTATATGTCAGCCTCTATGTTGGCTTTAAAATACAGTTTGCAGGTATCGTTCCAGACTTTTTAGAGTTCAACAGGCGAAACCGAGTTCTCTCTCGAGTTTTGCTGTTACAACGGCGTCATTTATGCGTCTGTAACTGTCAAAGACTCGAAAATTATCTTCTAGGAAGTAACCTAGTGTATTCTAGATATTCATGAAGTCATTTGTTTATTTATTATAATATAAGATGAAAGTGACCCAATCCTTGCTAGAAAACGAGGGTCATTTCATCATATTGCTCGTGAGAATATATTTTACCGTAATATGTATCAGATTTATTCAGGAGGATTTAGTGGATTATTGTTGACCTGAGTGTGAATGAAAGTGATTGGTGTCCCGTCGCCATATGATCGCTGGTGAGATTCTCTAACCAAGAGATCTCTGAGAGAAGAATTTTAGAAAATGTAGGAACTTCGAGATATCTTGAATGACGGTTAAACGTTCGTCAAGCTCTATCCTCAGAAAAACGATTTCTGAGCCCTTGACGGGGATCGAACCCGCAAACTTCTGATGACCGGTGAGACACTCTAACCGTTGAGCTACCAAAACTCAGATGGTGAGGATAAGGTGCAAGTTCGACATCTGTACGACCGAAGCGGAAGCCACTACATGTTAATGTTATTAGTGAGATTCAACCAAAAACCATGATCAGCCGACAACTAAAAAAAGTATAAAATAAAACATTCCGAAGAATAATGTCATCTTAAAACTCAAGATATGAATCAATACAAGATATCTTGAGTTTTCAAGATGACATTATTCTTCGGAATATATTTTATTTTATACTTATTAGTGAGAGAGGCTCAGATGGTGAGCTAAGATGCAAGTTCGACATATGTGCGACCTAAGCTGAAGCCAATGTATGTTAATAATGTTATTAATGATATTAATGTCATTTCATCATTAATAGTGTCATTAATGACACTATTATTGACATGTAGTGGCTTCCGCTTAGGTCGCACAATATATAGAACTTGCCTAGCTCACCATCTGAGTCTTGATGGCTCAATGGTTTGAGTGTCTCACCGGTCACCAGAAGGTTGCGGGTACGATCCCCGTCTGTTGCTCAGAAATCGTTTTTCTGAGGATAGAGCTTGAGGAACGTTCAACGATCATTCAAGAGGTCTCTCTTATGGCACCCACCATTCATTCAAAAACTACAAGGTTTGTACTGAATCCTTAGGACGAAACATAGGCGCTACGTAAGTCGGAGCCCTAAAAAGCCCGTTTGTATCTCTAGTAGCTCCCCAAATAACTGTCATGGCCACATCGCTGGATATGCCTATTAACTCTTTCCAGCAGTAGGGTCGTCAACCCATAGATTTTCATCTGTAACAAATCCAAGCATAATTTCAAGTTTACTAGTTATAACATTAAAAAATGGCCAAATAACCCCGCAAAAGAAGCCCCCGTCTCTGCTCTCCCTACACCACTCAAGGAGACAGTGAGTCCACGTAAGCAGAGTCTTCGCAGAGTTCTATCCACGCCGGTCCACCGCACGTGGGCTTTAAGATTACTCGAACAGTCCAGCTTCCTTAAGGGCTGTTTACACGGGCGATTTTTGCTGCGATTTTTGCTGCGATTTTTAGCCTGCTGACACATGCGATCGAGTGGATTGACTTGCGGATCATTTGTGCAAAGCTATACGGTACAATACTTTGGTGAGTTGTTTACCCAATCGCATGCTTCAGGATGAGGAAAATCGCATGAAGAATCGCCCCTGTAAACAGTTCTCTACATATGGACTCTTCTCTCGGTCTTCAGTGAAGATATCCCACAGAATCGCATTCTGAGCAGACTGACCCAAAAGGCCTCAAAGATAATCGGCCGTTAAAGAGTTAAATACTTGTCTACAGTGAGGCGGAGCAGGAAGCTCGGTGAAGACGTATGTTTAGAAACTTGTGAGCTTGGTTTTGTTTAATTAGTATTGTTCTCGAGCCAGTAATAGTTAAACCATCACGACCAAATCAGAGTTTATTAACCCATGTTTAGAGTGAATGCATTGTGTTCGTTGGTTGGGCAGAGAGTCACACAGCACTGCCTGTCGTTTTGGGGAGTGATATTTTGCTTTGTGAGAGAGTGGCTAGGCTGGGAGTATGGGGACTAGTAATGTATGTTATATTGAATGGTGGAAGGGATAAGAATAATGGGGTTGTATGTACACTTCCATGTAAAAAGAGGGTATCCTGATAATGTTAAGAAGAGTTAACGGGTACTTACGAGTACAATCAATAGTACCTGGGGTTTTAGTTATTATGTAAGTACAAGATGTTAGGTGAAGGAACTGATAGCTATATACTGTTGAAGTGTACCGGAAAAATTATAGTTAAGGCGGTGGTATGTACCTCTAGTGTTGATTATAAGGAGATGTTAATATCGAAGAATGTTCGTGATTAGATCTGCGAACTTAGTTCCAGCAAGATAAAGAGTGGGTGTGACAACGCAATAGTATAGTAGCAATTGAACAGTGTTGTTGGTGTTTGTTGGAAGTTGGACGTGTTTGAGGCACGTTGGTATTTGGTAGCATTAATTGGAAATGTAGCCACTTGCCCCAGATTTTTGGTCCATGGGAAGGCTATCATTGTGTTATTTTCACAAGCGTTATGAAGGATTTCAAAGAAATTTGGCAAATTATGTGGATTCAGACTGTTTTCATTTCTAACTGGATTTTCAAGGATTTTCTGGTTTTCCCTAAATGGCCGGTTTTCGGATTATTTTAAGGATATTTTTTGATTTTCAGCGAAGAATACGGGAATTGTTTGAATAATACGCCCATCAATTTTTCTATTCCTTTAAGAAAATTTCCCTAGCACGTCGAAAACGGAAAAACAAAAAAATTGTCTCGCTGAGTGCGCGTTTAAGCCAATTCTATTTTTTTCCCACCAGGACTGTTGAAAATGGTAAACAAACAGTGGAAGTGAAAGAAGACGACGTAGTAACGCTAAAGACCATAGATGGTGTCGCCCAAGACTTACCGAAGCTTAAGTCAAAATAGTCAATAGTTTCGAGGCCATATTTCGTTAAGATTTTCCGTCATACTGTTGCATCAAGTGCTTTAGTAATGAACGCACTTTCCTGACTGGTGTACGTGCTTGCTTCGTTAATGGCATTAGACTAAGGATTGTGCTTAGAGATTAAATACTATTTTCTTTAATAAGTATTTGGCACGCCTGTGCAAAATACTTCTTATCGCACTTCCTTCTCCAAAAAGAGCAGTAGAATGATGGCTGAGATTTGATCTGGCCGTCTCGACCTCCATCTTGGGTTCCATGGTTAATTATTTTATGAAGTTTTTACTGTTCAAAAGGTCAAGTTGCCATACTTCACTTTAGTTCATAGTTTGAATGCTTACGAAAAGGTCAAAGAAGATGACAATCTATTACTGAACGGGAATATAAGGTTCCTACTACCCGTAGTGGAAACAGTGATTACAAACATGTATAAGGTAGATTGAAGAGAAATAACTCAAGATATTTATATCCGGTTCTTGATAAAATACGGTGTTGTTGGTATTGATTTACTTTCGTCATTCTTTTGAGTAAAGTTTACGTGGATATATATATATTTTTATTTCGATTAAGACTTTTTGGAATGTTTTTCTCTCGATAAATTGAAAGGAAAAATGAGTTTACTTCGAAATTGAATGGTTGCTTCGAAAATGAACTGGTGTAGTAATTCAAATGGTCGTATGGCCAAATTTGCTAGTTTGCTTGTATTAAAGGCCAAAACAACTGCAAGCTTGAATGTACATATCTCAAATAAACATTTGTGGCTTTCAAAATGTTAAATAAAACCTGGTAGTATTTCAATGCTATCGTCGAGTTTTACCTCACCTGAAACAGGGCTCAGATTACTCGAGCCTACTGTAATAGTATCGAGCTAATATAATGAAATTTTAGTCGGAACCATTGAGATCTATAAAACTAGAAATATGTGTTTGCTACAAACCCTTGCTCATCCTTCGTATATCCCTCGAGAATTTGAGAAAGATTGATATACTTTCAAAATTGTCAAAATGCCGAAAAATGAACTTTTTATTGACAAGTCGCCCTTATAACTGGAACCTCAAAACAAAGTCATATATAGGTTGAAAGTCGTTCAATTTCAGATAAAATTTCGCGCCAAGAGCTCGTTGTCTTGTTTACTGAGCCGATAGTAAAGGACCAGCGGCAAGGTCGGTCCGCTAAACTGCAATAGCACCCAGATTGAAATGTTTAAACAACAAATATAAGATAAAACGATTTGAAACCTAACTTGAAAAAGTTGATGAGCGGTTGTTCGCCTGGTATAAAATATACGAAAGCAGGGGCGGATTTTGACGCGGGCACACCGGACGCTTCCCTCCTCTTTTTTGTCATATGACTTCTGTTTGGTTACAAACACAACCATTAAACATGTGGATGGCTTGGCCTGTCCACCACTTGCTCGCGAATTCTCAAAAAAATTGCTTGAAATTTTTTCAAAGGTTGCTCAAAAGTTGCTCGTATTTCGAAAAGTTGCTCGTCTTCAAAATCATCAGGGGGGTTATGGCAACTTTTGATGGCAATATTTTGTCTTTTGCTTTGTGAAGGGTTATAAGCAAAGCTAAACATTTGTGCGTTACTTAAAAAAATTACTTTCTTCTCAACAAAAAGCCACAACTTTATTAACAGAACAGTCGTCTCTAATCGCAAAGAGAACCCCAGCTACATAATTTTACACTTTTTTGCAGAGGTGTATATCGAATATCTGCGAATCAAACGGCCACAAAGGACCTCCTGTTATGCAGTCAGCATTAATGTCCAAGATAGTTTTAACTCTTTCCCGGCGGCATAAGACTTTTATCATTTTATTCTGGCTAACGCCAGACGATTTTACTCGTGAAGTGGAAAGCTCCCACCTTGAAAGAGTTAACGGGTTGTCACACGCTACACCAGTTCTTTTGTTTTGCCACTTGATTTCCCTGCTCTCATTGACCAGGGCGTGTGACATTATTTGGCGGTTTTAGATCATAGAATTTTCTTTTATTTGTTTTCTATTGTGTTCTTCCTATAGTTACCGTGGGGAAAAGAAATTTATGGACTGTCTCAGACAGAGGGAGAGGGAGAGGGAGAGGGAGAGGGAGAGGGAGAGGGAGAGGGAGAGGGAGAGGGAGAGGGAGAGGGAGAGGGAGAGGGAGAGGGAGAGGGAGAGGGAGAGGGAGAGGGAGAGGGAGAGGGAGAGGGAGAGGGAAAGGGAAAGGGAAAGGGAAAGGGAGAGGGAGAGGGAGAGGGAGGGAGGGAGGGAGGGAGCGAGGGAGGGAGGGAGAGAGAGAGAGAGAGAGAGAGAGAGAGAGAGAGAGAGAGAGAGAGAGAGAGAGAGAGAGAGTTTTCTGTAAGACAATTTCTGAGAGAAATAAAAGTCAAAGGATCCTCCCTTGTAGATTCCTAAATAAAAAAATGTGTTCCAGGCTGATGGGTTTTAACATCAGTGCAGCTAGGTATTGCAATGTTTTGAGTATTGTTAGCGTGTTTGGTGGATGTGCATGTATCCCTGGTTTTAAGTAAATTGATTTGTTCCTCCGGATATAAAATGAGGATTTTCATTAACCGTTGTGTGCACGAACCTAGACAATCTGATCAGTGTTATTCGAGAAAACCATAAAGTGTTTATTTTGGTGACAAGTGAATGGTAAGACCTTTTGGAATGGTTGGACATTGGATATGTTTTGCAAAATTTCTGAGATGTTACTGGTTATATTTAATTTTGGCATAGGGAATAGAGGCTTTTTGGAACGTTAGTGGAGTCTTGTTGAAGGCGAGGGCTAGTTAACAAAGCTTCACGTTGTTCTTGCATGATTTCTAGTTGAACTAATTCCTCCTCACTTAAGGGAGTAACAGGATTTTCATTAAGATTTATAGTAGGAGGCTGTATGAAAAAGTAGGCGGCTGTGTAGAATTGTGGTGCCGAAGGCACCACCACGCTAGCGGGGTCTAGGGACATGCTTCCAGCTGTAAATTTTGAAATTTGGACCCTCTAACATGGCATTTCCAGCCATTTGGGAGAGTTTTTTGGGAAATAGTACACAGATAAATACTGAAAGCTAATTGATTTCACTTTTACTTGAACTTGAACTTTCAAGCCAAAAATTACAATGTTGATCAACACATTTACTCACTTGAAAAAAAACATACACGCATAACAAAATCAACACAAAACTCTTCATTGATTCTCTATTCAAGCTCGCCTCTTGATTGCCTCTTGAAAAAGCTATCAATATTCATATTTTGTTTGCGCTCACGCTTATGTTTGAACGGCATTTGGGATCGAGGTTAGTTTGTAGAACTAAACCGCCTGGACATACTGCACTTCAACAATATGATGCCGAGTTCTTCCCCGGGAACATGCCAAAATCATCTCTTTTTCGCGATTTTTTTAACGTCAAAAAATTGAATACATCGTTGAAAGAAAAAAATCAAGAAGAAAATTATTTAGGTAGCTCACTAGATAACTAAATTATAGCCGGCGGTAAACCGCCCGTAACCGGCTTCTATTAAAAGCCCTGGAGTAAGGAGTGTTAGGATGTCAGAAGTAGCAGAATGTCTGTCGTACTCGAAGTCGAGGAATTGTAGAAGTAGGAGACTGTGGATGTGCCCACAGGCGTACGAGTCGGGGGAGCTGGGGGAACTGTAGCTCCCCTCAGATTTGGGCATCGCCAATTTTTTCGGGCGACATTTGCATTTTTCGGGCAGCAGCAATAGTCACGGGAAGTGTCATGGCGTATTGTCGGTCAATATTGTTTTGTTTGTACCCATTTCGATGTCATTTTAGCATGGCTTAAACTATATAAAACGCGCAGTTTTGTTGAAGGCATGACTTAGTGGTTGGTTCATTTTGAAAATTTGGGCGATGCAGAAAATTTTCGGGCAACAGGCCTCAGCTACCCAGTTGAAATCGGTTCCGTACGCTTATGGATGTGCCATTGCCAAAATCATGTATCCGGATGTCAAACGTTTAATTGTTATTCCACCTGTGGATATGAAGAATGTAAGTGAGGAATTAAAAGATGGAAACTTATGGGAGTCAATTTAAAGAGGGAATGAGGTGACTATAATAACAATGATCCTGATAATAATAACAATTATCCCCTCGCCCACCGCGCGAAGCGCGGTGCGAGGGTACTAATCTCGACGTGCGTGGTTTCCTTTTACATGCGTGGTGACTGGGGAGAAAAATTTTCGCTTTGTGTATGTATCTTTGAATATATATATATATATATATATATAGGTGTATGTCCATGGATTCCGGTCACTCATGAATGCCGTGTGCAAGCTCGGGGACTCCAGAATTTCTGAGATGACTCCAAAATTTCAAAGCAGGAAGTCAAAATGACTCCAAAGGAAGTTTCAAATTTGTAATCCCTGGCTATACACGAACATCCGGTTTGACTGTAAAAGATCAACTGGTATACATGTGCTTATCAGCAATTTTTTCGCTTGCCTCTTTTGGCCTTGCGATCACACTTAAGGTTGACGAAGACGGTAAAACCACTTCAATTATGCAAAAATTCAGTTCAGACGAGCACGAAAGTTATAGAACACATACCTACACTCGGCGAGCGCTAGACCAATGACTTAGAGGAGCGTGGGCTAGACGCTTGCCAGGAACATGGCGGCGTTTGAATTAATGAGATGCGCGAGGCAACATGCACGAGGATACAAACATCAAAGCTGCCGACAGTGAGTTGGACCTCTGGTAGACTATTTACTCTGTGGCCTGACTATCTAATAAAAAATCTTTCTTTAAAGCAAAATGAGTGAAAAGTTTGATTGGAAAACGACTCGAAATATCTCAAGATCGCAATTAATGCAGGGTTTTGCTATGAACATCCATTGATAAGCAGTAGAAATGTCAGAATGGATCTCTTATGATTTATTAAACCGTTAAAGGTTATTCTCATCAAACGGAGAGCGAAGGAGAGGCGGCATCTCATCCACGCTAAGGTGGCGGCATATTCACATTTCCACTTGATTGCTAGCAGCTCTACCATCCTCTTATATGCAACCGTTGTTTCTTTACTGAGACCACAGCTTGTAGAGAAAATCAAAGGTGTAAAAGTGCCATGCTCTATTTCTCGTATTCTATCACCGTATTCCCTTTTTTTCATGTTTTCCTGGCTTTTGTACAAAGAGCTAATGCTGGTATTGCGATAGCTGGGCGCATTGGGATGAAATACCCTTATATCAAAAAATGCGCTTTGTTGGCGACATCAGAAGCCTTTTAAAGCCTTTATATCTGGTCTGGCTTCTTGCCGATTTGCTGACTGGATGAATACTTTCACCGGTAATAGGCTGTAATTGCGGTTCCTTTTCTGTTTCATTACATACCTCATTCAGCCAATCAGCGGTAATGTCACGAATCTCATTATGGCGAAGAATGGCCATACCACCATGTGAGGAGATCATGGCATGATCTGTTGAGAAATTAACGCCGCAAACGCAGTGCTGAGCAAGATTCTTTAACTGCCAGCCATATCGTAAGCACAAAGCATCACGAAACTCACTCTTGTTCAAATCAAAGCCATATTCTTTCAATGGAAGGACAGTGAGCCAGGAAGAAGAGCCTTTCTCATTTAACAGATCCATTGACCGTTGTTTTGTGGTAGGTAACATTTCTCTGACATCATTAGCTTTATTTGCATGATTTTCTGCTTTTTCTCGACGTATCTTCGTTTAATCTCACATAAATCGGGTTTTCGGTACGAACTTGTCTGCCCAATTATCATTTGCTTCAGAGGCTCAGTAATCTTTTTAGATGCTTCAAATTGCAAACGAGCTTCTTCAATTGGGTTAATAATATTCAAACCACCATATCGTGTTGGCAACGACAACAGCTTCCTTTCAGCAACGGAGCAATGAGTTCTACCAATTAAGGCAGGAATTAGCTTCTCGGTTAAGATCTTTTCGATTGGTTGGAACAAGTTCTCAATATAATCAACCGTCCGCATAATAAACTGCCACTTTCCTTTTATGGAATGAGTAAAGGCTGCATACGCTGCATGGGGATAAATTTCAGCGATCTTAACAAGGGCTTCAATTTCTTTCCACATCTCTATTTTACTTGCAACATACCCTGGAACAAAAGTTGACTTACCTATTGCTGCCCCCAATATGTTATGACCAGCGGATGTTATATGGATACCGGTATCTTCAAAAAGGGTAGTCGCAAGGTAGGTGTACTCTGGTTTGACTACCAAGGTTGTTTTGCTTGGGTTGGGGTAGTAGACATATCCAGGTCCAACTGTTATCAGGTGTTGTCACCATCCTCTTAGAGCAGTAAGCTTTTCTGCTGATGCGGAATCATCTGCAAACCATACTTGTTTGACGTCCTTGGGCGCTTCTTGGCTTAAACCGTTAATTAGAGGTGTTATGGCAAGCGCATACATTGCCATTGCTAATGGGTCCCCTTGGGTCGTTCCTTCCGACGACAAAATTTCATCACCGTCCATAACAAATAGTCTCACTGGTTTTGAGTACGTATTATTAAGCACGGTAGAAATTGCTGGGCAAGTAATACCAATGTTATGGAGGGCAGCTTTACGATTCAAGGTGTTGAAAGCATTTGTCGCATCGACTAACAGCATAGCTTCAGTGTCATCCATTGATTCAATTTCCTTCATGGCATGTATTGCAGCTTCGCAACCTGCTTCATGGCCTGCACACGTTTGGAGAGCTCCAGCTGCTAACTTAACATCTTCGCCAATAGCTTTAAGAATTGTTTTGGCTATAATACGCCTTGGAACTTCCCCAATACCAATAGGGCGAACTCCTGGATCCTTGTTCAATGGGATCAGGCGACAAGCTACATATGCCGACAGACCATCCGGGTTAACTTCTGTTGTACACAAACGTTTGGCCACTCCCGCTAAAGCATTGCATAAATCAACTGAAGCGCCGCCAACCATAGGCATCAACTCCAGACGGGCCCGCAGAACCATTTGTTCTCATTGCTGCTTGCTTGATAGTTTCGCCAGTTATTCTTTCGAATATTACCGGATCAAAACATACTTCTCTAGCCTCTAAGTCAGGAAGTAATGTTTCTGGTAAAGGTGTTTTCCCTTCAGGATGTTTCTCAAGCAGGACATCTCTCGTTGTTTTCCAGGTATCGTTGCCACTGCCATCCACACTAGATAATAAAGCATCAAGTGAAAGATGGCCACCCTTATTCGCGTTTGAAATCAGGCGAACTGCCTGATGAACCTTTCCTTGCAGCATGAGCCGACTAAAACCACGCGTAATCTTCTCATATTCAAGCTGTTTATTTGAATGGGAAATAAGATGCTTTTGAATACATCTGCCTTCATTAACAAGTGCCTTTAAATCACCTTTAGCCACAGATTAAGCCGCCTTTCTAGGCAATTAATATGATCTTTTGTCTCCCTTTTAGCAAAGGGTTTTTGGAATAACAATGATTGCATGACTGAACATGCCTTCAAGGAAATACATTCAAGCAGATTCGCATCAGCGTAAGACTGATACAGTCCGGCTAACTCTTGTGCGAATGACTTACCACCTCTCCCAGATGGAAGTAAAAAGACGTTACGTTTCCAATAGACAGTCTCTTCATATGCATCATTTATCCTTTTACAGAATTCAGAACCATTCACTTCATCCCACTTAAAACTTTGTTCTTCAATCTGCATATTGTTAAATCTATCGTTATGTAGATTCATTACCATGATTGTGTATGGCTTCAATAATCTCTGTATTGAGTACTGTATTGGGAGTTACCTCTACAGGGTGTCCCAAAAAAAACGAAAACTATTGAAATCACTTATTGTTAAAATTTGAATGCCCTACGAAAAAGCTGAACGTAATGATGCGTAAAATATTGACAAGGTGCATGTATTAAAATTTAGATAAGAAAATCGCCTTGTAAAGTGCGCGATTTTTTGCCCGTGGGAATTTAAAGCAAACTATAAAATTCTAACAGAGAAAAACTTTGTGAAAATGATAAAATTCAAATTAGTCCTGTCATCGCTTCGAAAGAAAATGGTACAACTGACCACAGAACAAAGAGTTTTTATTGTGATAAATTATACGCGTACCCAAAGTACAACGGGAGTGCGAAACGCTTTTCAAAAAAGGTTTCCAGATCGAAATCCACCTGCGCCAAAATTTTAAGCAACGTCAGAAAGTATTTAAACGCAGGTACGAGTTTAAACATTAATAAAGGGCATTCTGGCAGAAGAAGAACTATTCGAACTGCGCAAAATATTGACGCTGTAAGAGATCTGTTCCAGCAAAATCCTCACATGAGTGCTCGTCGCAACCCCATTCCGATTTCCAGAACAAGCTTTAACCGGATAACAAAGATTGAAATTAAATGGCACCCATACCAAATGCATGTGCGGCATGAGTTGTTGGCAGGCGACTTTGCACGTCAATTGCACTTCTCCAGATGGTTCAACGAACGCTGTCGTCGGGAAAACTTTTTGGATAGCTTGGTGATTGGAGACGAAGCATCGTTTGTGATGAACGGCGAAGTCAATACGCAAAATGTACGGCAATATGCACCTAAAGGACACCCGCCTGCATTTAATTTTGAAAGGAGCGATTCTCGCGTACATTTGACGGTTTGGGCAGCACTTTGCGGTAATGATTTAATGCTTGGTCCTTACTTTTTCGTGGGGAATGTTAACGGAATCGCCTATCTTCGAATGTTCAACAAATTTGTCTTTCCACAACTCGCTGAACATTTTAATAACCAATATTGGGAGGGAAGGTTTCGGGGTCTTTGGTGGGCTCAAGATGGCGCTCCTGCACATCGCCTTATCGCAGTTAGAGATCGCCTCAACGATGTGTTTGGAAATCACCGCACCATGGGTTTAGGTCATGATGTTGAATGGCCACCGCGCTCACCTGACTTGACACCATGCGACTTTTTTTTGTGGGGATATGTTAAAGATAAAGTATGTGCAACTCCACCGCAAAATATTAACGAGTTACGCCAGAGGATCGTCAGAGAGTTCGATGCCTTACGAGAGCAGCCTGCCTTCATTCGACGAGCAGTGAGTGATATGCACAGGCGAACAATGCTTTGTGTTGCAGGAGAAGGGGGACATGTCGAAGGTCACGGTGCTTGATTGTATCCATAGTTGTAAATTGTAAATAAAAAATGTTTTGTTTTAATGCACATACTTTTCCTTCCTAAAAGCCTGAAACAGCACAATAAGCACATGTTGATCATGAATACAATCTGATTCCATTGTGTTTACGCACCATAAAACTCACATAAATAAACGCTGCGTACTAACAACATTTTACTGTTTTAGACAGCTTCATTATGTATAAAATTACTTATATCAATCATTTATGCACTCGTAGGGACGAACAGAGTGCTAAGGCATTCAAATTCTAACAATTAAATTGTTATTGGTGATTTCAATAGTTTTTTTTTGGGACACCCTGTAGACACGGATGGCTACTTTCAAAATTTTCTTGCACTTGGCTGTTTATGATAATTTCTGCAGTGACAATCGCTTCGTCAACGGCAATATGGCCCATATTCCCGCCATTTTCTTGTCCAACGTCAATTTGCTGTTGATTCTTAGCAATACTGCTTGCTTCGAATGATTTTTGCTTCTTCTCATAGCGAGCCACCGTATCTCGTAGATTTTGCGCCGTTAGATTAAGTGAAGCATAGCCTTTCTCTTCCCATAATTGTTTCAGAGGGCTTTGTGCTTCTCTTTGGAGGCATTTTATAAGTTACATATGATAATAATAGTAATAATTATAATAATTACAATAATGATTACAATAATAATTATAATAATTTTTCAAAGATCTAATAAATTGTTCATCATCATAAATAAGGAACTGGGATTAAAGGAACTTCATCTTTTTTTTTATTATAGATGGCCAGATGGCACCATTTCTAATGTCAAAGAGATCCAGAGAATACCTTCCCTTTCCCTGGGGAATATGGTCGCTTATTTCATGATTGACGGCATTTTGTTTGTTATTCATGATCCTTTATTTAGCTTACATACTCGTTAAACAATCGAGCGACTGATAGCCCGGGGAGGGAATTTGATATTCAGCAAGGAAGAGTGGGGTTGATGAATTAAGTATAATGTTGTATTATAAATTCAAGGGATGTATGCTGAGCTTCCCAGGGATGTATATGTATACATCTTCAGGAAATCATATACATCTCTTGAATTTATAATTCGAAACCTTATTTAATTTACTAAACTCACTTTGACTAAATGTATAATTCCCCTGCACACAATTTAAGATTTTAACGTTACATACACCAACTCTAACAACTTCGACATTTTCCTTCTGAAAATACGTGAAAATCGTTCGAAACGAAAAATGTACACTTCTCAAAAACAACAGGAATTTCCTCTTAATATTATAAGTTTGATAAGATTTCTTAATCTCACTGAAAGCGCTTCTTCCCATATCGATCGGTAAACTATTCTTTAACGCATTTAGATTTCACATTACATACGCCTGCCAATTCAGTCCAACAACGAACTCCCCAAGCAGACATGATCTCAGTATTTGCAGTAATCCTCAGCGCCTTCCATTTCTCCAGCTCTTCGTCCGTCACAAATGAAATGTTTCTCTCATCTTTGAAATTATTTATTGACAAATTGTCATCTTTTCCTTTCTTTAACTGATTCGTCGTTTCCAATATCAGCAAAAAGTTCTTTCATTTAAATGAAATTCAGAGCGAATATTTTGGTCCGAAAACATGACGTGATAAACTTTTTAATTCATAGCCTCCTTACTTGCGACTCGACGAAATGCAAATAACTCTGATCATTTGTAAGATGCCCTCCAGTAAAAAAACTGCATTGATATTAAAAATCACTACTTGTAAAATCCTTTCAGCAAATACATTAACCTTTTGTTAAATGCCAATCAACCATTCTATTTCAGTCCAATGTTTATACATTCACATGTCAAAAACATGTTTTTCCAAATGAAATCCTTTTGTTAGAAAATGCATCTTATCATGAAATAAATTAGTTAAAGCCCTCGAACGTCGGCTTTACGCCTGATACAGCCCTCGGGATGTATCTGGCGTAAAGCTTCCGTTCTCGGGCTTCAACTCTTATTTTTTTTCCTATTGGTCAATCTGTATCATCTCATATCATACAACTGATACGACTTTTATATCAGTGTATGCAGGTGATTATATTATGAAATGACAGTTTCTTGTAATTTGTTGTCAGAATGCTAAAAATTGCATGTATACATAAGTGCAGTTGGTTACTCACACACAGATGACAGATCTGCACAAGCTGTGTTGAATAGTTGGATCTCAAAGAAGTCAAACCAACCTTACATAATAACTCAAGTTAAATTATATGACATACATGTAGTAGATGTACAAAGATGATGAAAAATTTGTAATTGTATCAGATTTTACATTCAGTCCTAACATTCATATTGATGTTGAACAGTCTGGTCTCATATTTAACCAATAAAACAGTAAATGAAAAATTTTTGCTTAGAAACTACAGTGCAGTTTGCAAAGAAAGTGTTTAGCGCAAAATGTGTTGTAGACCATGAAAAGCTAACTAAAAAATACCATACTGCAGGCCTGTAGTGAGCAGGTCATGTCAGGGGGGGCAAAACTTGTTGATTATAGAATTGTCATAGAATGGAATAAGAAATGCTCTCTTACATTCTTTGGGGTTTTTAACATGTCAGTTTTGAAATCCAGAGTACAAGGTATAATGCTGTTTTAGCATATTTTGTGCCATTTTGGGAAATTTTAGGGGGCCAAGACCCCCTGACCCACCTCAAGTATGGGCCTGTACTGTGTAGGACTGGTGAATTCATAGACTTTATATACTTATTTACATTATTAACATAGTCAAGCAAAGAAAAATTACTTTGTCACACATTGAACATCCTTTTGTAACTTGCAATGGGTTGCAAGTTTAGTCAATACCACATTGTCTCCATTGCCAGGATAAAGCTCATTTGAAAAAGGTGACTTATATTCATCTCGGACTACCTTTGCCTCACTGCTAAAGTTATTGCTACATGTTGGTGAGAAATCCAGCCATGAGTCACTGCTGATATCCTGTCGCCACTCTCCTAGGGTAAGGTCTCCAGTCACTTGGTCTTCTGCATCAAACAATAATGTTGGGATAGAAGGCCTAAGAGAGAAACAATATTGTCAGAATATTTATCTTCTCAATTCAAAAATACATCAAAGAGAATAGTTTTTGTTTAGGTATAAGAAAACAAAATGGTCTAAGTTGATATTTTTATTGTGATTGTTCATAAGGTAAACATGTTGTTACAGGTAAAATAAACACATGATTAAATTGTTACTTATGCTTGTTGATGCAATGATTATGTACTAATAGGCTCTAAAACAAGGACAAGTGAAGAACTGTCTGGAAGGGTGGCAAGGCAAGGTAATTACCAATGCAGTGGGCAAGTACAGACTCTTACCAATTACTGTTGGTTTTGATAGCTTTCATGTCTTTCATCTTACCTTAAAAAGTTGTGAAGCACAAGTAAGGCCAACACAATTTTTCTGACAAAAGTAGGTGAAAGGAGTATTGGGGACCGGAGTACTCTCCACCTGTTGGCCAAAATCCCGAAACCATTTTCTGATATCCTGCGCATTCTGGAGAGTATATAATTGAAAACCATTTCTTCCACTGTCAAATGTGAGCGAGGATAGGGTTTCATGAGGTAGGTAGTAAGACCAAATGCATAACAAAATAGGCGACTAACGAAATAGGCGACAAATACACAAGACGTACGATCATTGCTTCACTTCAATCCACAAGAACACTAAAAAGACTACAACGAAGCCAGACTTCCAACAAAGTTACACGCACCGGAAAAAACACATCCACTGACACACACCCACGACACAAACAACCCAACCTTCCTCCTTCCACAACACCATCACACCCATCCACTGATAAACATAACTCCATACAGACCACAAACACTTCACACAAGAACAATAACATCCCATCACACATTAAAAACACCACACCCACAAACTCCAATTTACCATGATGCCAACCATTACCACACTCATCCAACCAAAACCACTGACCTCAACATATCAACCAATGCCCCCCAAACAAACACACCTTATTTAATACACGACAACCACAACCCACTACAACCACCTTTAAAAAACACAATCACAAACCGACCACAATTACACCCAACTACACACCTCTGACCACTCAACGAACCAGACCATTCTTATTGCCTGCACCAACCACAATCCAATCTACACCATGAAGACACCTATATGGCCAACCACAATCCAATACAACCAACCAGCACATCACTACCAACATAACCCAACACATTCAACTTGGTATGCAGGATTTTCTCATCAAACATGTACAAAATCTACACAAATAACAACTACAATGAAAACACCTACCAACACTTACAACAAAAACTCCATTCTCAAATACATTAACCACAAATGCAATAACAACAACAACCGATACAGAAACAAACTTCAACTACACAAAAAATCTCACAACCACCTTATACAGAACAGTGTTGTCAACTTATCTGATACACCACTATCCAAACCCACCACCAACCTCCTTTCCAAAGGACTCAAATTCATCCCATCGCCCAACCCCACACACTACAATACAGTCTACCCATCCTTTCTTAACTACAGATACAACATGTACACTAAATATTTCTTCAGGAAAAACACCCCCATAAAACACCCTTTCAAAACTACAAGTAGATTCACACCACCTCAACCTAACAACTCCAACCTCATGGAATATATATCACTTGTATACCATGACTTAAAAACACAATACACTCAACACAACAATTACAAATGAAACATATCTCCCACTGACCTCAACTCCATCAATGAACTTAAAACCAACAATGATATAATAATCAAACCAGCAGATAAAGAGGAAGCCATTGTAATCTGACCCAAGAAAGATTTTCTGCCTGAAGCTTACAAACAACTTGACAACACAAAACATTACCTAAAAATCACTAATGACCCAACCCATCAAACACTACTACAAATTGAAACATTTGTTAACAGAATGCACAATGACAAACTAACAGATGACACAACATACAAATTTCTCTATCCACAAACTAGAACAAGAACACCAACCTCATATCTTCTTCCCAAAATACACAAGCCTGACACCCCTGGTAGACCAATCATATCAAGTTGTGGAGGTCCCACAGCTAAACTCTCACAGTATGCTGATCACCTCCTCAAACCTCTACTAAAAGACATATCCTCCTATGTCCAAGATACAACTCACTTCCTTAAACAAATATTCTCACTGAACAACAATCTACCCAACAACATAGTACTTGTTACTATCCATGTCAAGAGTCAATGTACCAACATACCCAGTGATGAAGGCATCAAGGCCTGCATAGATATGTTAAAGGAAGACATTAAACTTGACAACCACACAAAGGAAATCATAACTGAAATGTTCTCACTAATACTGACAAAAAACGCCTTTGAGGAGTTTGCAAACATATTCATGGCTGTCCTGGAAAAACAAATGCTTCTAAATGCACCAGATGGACTAACACCAATTGAATGGATAAGGTTCATTGATGACATTTTTGCATTATGGACTCATGGAATTGAAACACTGCACAAATTTCTTGACTATATCAACATTTTTCATCCGACAATAAAATTTGATTATACATACTCCTCTACATCAGTTAATTTCCTTGACACCACAATCTACATCAACAACTAGAACCATTTTGAATCTGACCTTTACATTAAACCAGCAGACAGAACCTTACTATTACATAATGACTTGTTCCATCCAACTTCCTGTAAAAACAGCATAATTTTAAGCCAGGCACTCAGATATAGATGCCTTATTACTGACAACAAACGACTTCAACAAAGACTAGACCATCTATGTGTTATACTGATTAACAGAGGATACAAACAAAATGCAATAAATACTGCATTTCAACAAGCTAAACAATACACACAAATTGAATTACTCAACCAGGGAAAACAATCAACAAACAGAAACAGCCCTATATTCTCTGTCCCATACAACAACACCACCAAACACATTGGACAAATATTATGCAAACACTGGCACATAATTGAGCAAGATCCCACACTGAGCATTCTCTGGCCAGAAGCTCCTATTGTGGCATATAAGAAAAATAAGAATCTTAAAGACTCTCTTGTAAGTGCCAAATTACAAACACCAATATAATAACTGACAACACAGAATACTACAATTACAAACAACTTACTCATGACTACTCAGGTCAACTTGCCCAACAGTTTTCCGGTCATCTATAAATGAACCTGTTTATAGTTATCCAAACCATGGGCTTGCATACATCCTCCTGACAGGACACCACCCTTCCTCCACTCCGAACAAGACATCTGGTGGACGACTCCCAAAGACAACTGAATTCATCACCGATAAGCGTACACCAAAGAAATCAGGACCATATACCTCCAGGGCAACTTGGGATTATCAACCTACAACCTCACAACAGATCCTTGCTGACAAAAACTCTGTACCAAATACTGGAGACCAACCTTGACGCTGTCTAACCGGACTCAAACACTGCGCTACGCAATTTTCGTGAACATACCTCATTAATTGTACACTCACGTGTAAATATAGCCCCGTGTAACTGCTACATACACTATCATCTCGTGAGATTACACTTTTGTAACACTTCTCATGCAATTTGTACACCCGAATTTTTATAATACACACCTCCTTCCTCTACAATAAACACACCAACACTGTCCTTCTACATAACACCCGTTCGCAGAACTACGTTAACGTATTCATTACGCAGCAAAATACAACATCCATTCGCAGAACTGCGCCCACATGTTCATTCCTAGGCAGAATAAAGAACAAATTAAAGGGGATCCCACCCCCACGGTTATCCCCCTACGACCTCAAAAGCACAACTCTCCCCACACTACACGCAACTACTACCGCGCACTACATGTCAACTGGGAACGAACAACTCTACCTATTATAAATTCACGTCACAACTTCACCCCGATCTCATTTACTGCTCACCAATCGGCGCCTACACAGTTCGAATACACAGCAGCAACCTTTTTAGTCCCACACGATGGCACAATGCGTTGGATTATCCAAGCCACACAACAATTTTGGTAAGCAGACACTTTTTCTCTTTACACTATTATTATACTCTATACTGATTTCTCTGCCTTCCGACTAGAAAACATCGACTCCCAACCCCAAATCCCTGCTGAAGAGGCCACCATAGAAGGCCGAAACGTACGTCCAGGGTTGTGTCCCAAAAGAATTATGCACGAGACAACGTTACGCATATTTTACTCTCATCTTTTACTCTCTTCTTTTCTCTCTATATACTATATACATACTCAATTTTTTTACTCTGTACTGCATGTCCAACTGCGTAGCCATCTAACACCTAATCAATCCGTAACATGCGGTGTGTTTAGACTTCCCTTTTCTAACCAGCTGACAATTTTATCATTTTTACAACACCTATATGGACCCCTACATCGACTCTGAGACCAAGACTTATACTTATTCTGTCGATTCTACATGGCATACCCTTATGTGTAGCCATCCCGCGCGTGTTATAACACGCATTATATTATCACAATGTTAACTCTCAGTCATTAAATTATCACATTTACATAACTATAACACCAGTGTGGCTCCAATTACCTACTCCAAAACCATAAAAAATGGAATAAGCTTTGATCTCCCAAGAAGTGGTTTTGCTGCAGGCAGATGTAATTGATTTTCTTTGTTGCTTAGCAGTTCTTTGAGATCACTTTTTCGCCAGATTGCTCCATCTGGTGTGCGACCATTTGTACCAATGTCTGCCCACAAGCACTCATAATTTGGACCAAAAACCGCTAAGAGGATAACACTGTAGTGATCCTTATAATCGAAATAATGAGAACCAGAATTACATTGTTGTTGAATTATGATTCTCTTGCCATCGATGGCACCAATTCCATTTGGAAAATTCCAGCGCCTTTCGAACAGCTCAGCAATCTTTAACCACTCCTCCACGCTACCTGGGGTCTTAAGGTAGGAAGGACCCATAATATCGTATATGGCTTCACAGCACTCTAACACTATCGAAGAGATCGCCGTTCTACTCAAGCGAAAACTGTATTCCAGGGACTTAAATGTTTCTCCTGTTGCCAAGTATCGTAATGTGACGGCCAACCTTTCATCAGGTTTGATACTAGCTCTCACTACAGTATCGTTTTTAGCTATTCTCTTCGCAATCGCATCAACTAGAAACTGGAATTGTTCAATATTTGTCCTAAAAAACTCCCGGTACGATGTTTCGTCTTCGAGGATAAGTTCTTTTACTAACAAATGATATATTCCTCTTTGCTCCGGTCTAGCTAACCAAGGCCGCACCCAGTTAATTCTCTTACGCCTTTTCTTAGGTCCTTCATCTTCTTCTGAAAGCAAATCGATAAATAATAGTGCACCAAGCAATTTGCAGCGTTTCTTGTCCGCCATTTTGTAATTTGGCGCGCGAGCTGAGCCTCATCCCAGTCCACCGGCTCAGGGCGATCATTGCAAGTTGCTTGAAATGCTTCGTGAGTCATCATTGCGAGACAAGTTGCACGAAAAATTGCATCGTGCAACAGGGCCTTAAACGACACGGACTTCTTAAAATTTTGTACCCGCGCCTGAAAATTTATCCACAATTTTCCATGTCGTGTCCAAAATGTTAGTGTAAACGGGGCTCAGATCAAAAAGCGAACTAAGTCAATAGTTCGCTACTCGGTCAATAGATGAACAAGTCCGCTACTCGGTCAATAGATGTTACTTTCAATCTTCCACGACAGAACGTTAACTGACTCGGGACCAGTGAACTCGACTTCCATATCTGGAATGCTAACTTCCAGTACATTTGGCCGAGGAAAAAGTGAAGCCAAGATGGCCGCCCATGGATGGAAATTTTGTACGTCAGTTTCAGTCCTCTTCGTGCACTTACACATCAGTTCCAGCCCTTTGCACAACTTTAACTTTCAGTTTTTGCTTGGTTCAGCTTCGAAAACATTCACAGCCGTGGAAATGTGTTCAGACGAAGTATTACTTGACCAGTTTTACATTATCGAGTATTTAAAAGGATTCACTATTGCCGTGTGACCTAACAAGTGTACTAAATTGTCTGAAGATGGTAAACTAATCGTAAAAAAAACGAGCACTTAGTAGTCGCCTAAAGTAATTTTTCGAGGGCGTTTTGTCTGGTTTCTCGTTAGGATGATCATCTATTTTCGTAAAAATATATAACCTGTAACTGGGTTTGACTTTGCAGAATTATATTTGAAATTCTTAAACTCGTTTCTGTCTTTTGAAGAAATATTTTGTGTATTTTCAAAGAAAATTCTTTAGAGAAGTGTAAAAAGTCGTGTGGGAGACCAAAACTGACGTACAAGACCGCGTAGGGGGACTAAAACTGACGTACAAAATTGCCCTCTATAGGCGGCCATCTTGGCTTCACATTTCACTGGCCAGTTAGCATTCCAGATACGGAAATCGAGTTCACTGGTAGGGACTTGAAACTGATAGCCAAAAAGCCGGCCATGTTCGCCAATTTTTCTTTTCTTTTTTTTTTTATTTTGGTATCAGTACTGAGGACCTGTCGTTGAAGACAACGTTTCAGTATATGCAAAATTCAGTGGTATAGACTTGAAAACATGGTAATGGAAAGAGCACGGCTCTATCTAAATGGGCAAAGCTAGTAAAATATTTAATTGATCTCAAATTCCTCCGAACCCGTGCAAACTTAAAAGCACTGGTTTATAACTCCATTTGTACTAATAGTTACACTTCTTTCGGCAAACTTAGACCAGTTACACGACAAGACTTCATATGCAATACACCACAAATTTTGCGGGCTTTTTAAGCGTTCAGATGTTTATTGATAAGAGGACTTGAACAGTTCTCCAAGGTTCGTGGTGTCCACCCAGAATAAACGGTTCTTTAAAAAGTTTCGGCCTTCAGTTGCCTTATAGATAATTGTGGCAGTTCGATAAAAAGCTTACTTCGAGAGCTTTTACGCTTACCTTCAATACATCTTTTTTTAAATATGTACATTGGAATTCTTGAAATAATTCGACGTAAAATTTAGCAAATAATTACAATGATAAGATATTGTTGCTATACGATGGTTGGAAGGACTCTAAAATCTTTACGACGAGAGGCCGCGTTCTTATTTCTTTCTCTAATGCTTTGTTAAGACTTGCAGTATAGCATTAACCTCTTCAGCAACGGATATCAAGGCAAACTCGAACTGCGCCTAAAACACAAATCGTTGTGATCAATATGCAATACTATTGCAAAAGGGGTAATGGTAGTTAGATATTGGCATTGGACGTCTCAGGACTGTTTAACTCTGAGGGCAGGGGTGCGCAACTTGCGGCCCACGGAGGCTTGTAGGCTGAAAAAACCACCACCGTACTAAAAATTAGAAACCTCTATCGGTAATAAAGGTCAGAATCGACCTTTTCCTTGAATAAATGACGTTTGCACCTTAATTGACTTAACTCAGAACTAGAGACTTTACTGAGGTCATTGGGACATAAACTCATAATTTACTCCTTTGCAATATAGAACAAACGATCTTAAGGAGGGAAATGGGTGACGACGGCAAGAACTGTTGGCCTGCCAACTATTCTAAGCCAGAATTTTGGCGCGCACAACCAGAAAAGTTACACACCTCTGTTTTAGGGATTTAAGTGCAATCGACTTTGACAATGTACTATGCTGCATAGTACGACACGGTAGGGCTAATACCAACTCGTACTGACCACACACCATGCATTCTTTTTTTAAAAACCACGCTTAAGAAGCTGCACTTTAAGTTGACGTCTAAAGCTTCGTACTAAGTCGTATTATGTCACCACACTGAATACATGAATGTGTTGGTTTATGAATATAACGGTTGGTCTCTATCGCAAATAGATTCAATTTTTCCCTTGTCTGAACACAGTAAGAACAAAAAAAATGTCCCATAAGATATTGTTGGAGGGCTTACTAACGTTCTTATCACGTTATTACGTCTTGTGTGAATATGTAATTCAATAAACGACGGAAAATGGAATCCGTTTGTCACGTGCAATAAACAAGCTCTGGAAAATCCATTTCAAGAGTATTATTAAAAGCCCTCAGGATAAGAGAAGTCATCGGGCGTTATCCATGATTCATAACCCCCGATATCTCATGGAGAATTCGGATTGATTCACCAAAATCCGATCACAGTTCACTCAGCTCACTGCATCGTATATGTCTCTTTTTCCGAGCCAAACCGATCATTGGGAAAGACTAATGAAAATGTACATAAAGTTGAATTCATCGCATAAAAAGCTTGTATCGATTTGATCCGTAAAGATATTTTTTCCTGTTTTATGAAAGTCACGCTTTACTGCAACGCATCAATGTCAGGTAACTTTATATTTTTGTGGTTGTTAGTGTTATAACTATAACTAATATTGTTATAACGAAGTGGGTTTGGTGAGAGGCCAGCAGCCTCCCCCTGTAAAAACAGCCACTGTTCCATTAACCACAAATGACAACCAAACTCCATTAAATTGGCCTGAAGTTGACGGTGTGGCCTACGGGATGCGTCTGACGACTGGTGGGGAAAACCATCTGTAAAATATCCGTTCGAAAAACCAAATCTTGTAGGCCGAACCTGTAACATCAACAGCTACCTGGATCGTACGCACGCTAGTAACAACTTGCATGGCAGGTCAATGAATGGAATAAATCGCTTCTTTTCCTTCGCAATGTGATCCTTGGGTTTTGCAAAAATATCTCCCAAATTCAATGAAGGCTTTTCGGAAACGTTTACGTTAAAACTAGGCGTACCTCAGCCGGCTAAGGAAAAAGAGCAAACAGCACCTACCTTTGTTTTCACCATGTCAGGTCTTTGGTCTCGCAAATGCTCTAAGGTTGCGGCAATATCAATCTCTTTGGTTCCTGTTTCAGTCAAAAGGAATAAAAAAAAGAAAGAAAAACAACAAAACAAACGCGTCAGACTAAATTTGCTTTACAACTCGATGACCCAACAGAAATTTGAGAGTCGCTAATCTTACCTCTCGACATCTTGCTGAGCACCATATCAATAAGAATATAAGTTCCGGTTCGATCAATGCCCCCGCTGCAGTGAACAACTATTGGCGATGAGTGGCTACGATAGCACTTTAGAACTTTTCTGAAAAAACGAATCAAGAACAGAGGAAACTCAAGGTTACCAATGTAACTTTTGAGGCGAAAATTTTAACAAAATTTCACTCTCAGTGCTGTGGAACGTATGATGATCAGCTTTCATTTAAAAGTAAAATTGGTAAAGTATAGACACTGACCTAGAAGCAGCTATATATTTTTTCTCTTTCTTTCTTTTCTTTCTTTCTTTTCTTTTCTTTTCTTCCTTCCTTCCTTCCTTCGAAGCTGTCATCAGACTAACACAATTAGTTAGTCTGATGATTACTTTGTAATACAGTCGAAATATTACAGATTCCCTCAATCGTCTTGATTTAACTTGAATATCCAGTTTTTCAAGATGCTTATATTCGGATTATGTTTAGTTTTATATTTTCTTAAACTGTCGGCTGGCATTGGTTTGTATTTATTTATGTCCATTACATAATTCTTTTTGGATTTACTACATATATTGGTCTTCTTTCCACTTACCATTAACGCGCTGAAGAATACAGACAGGTATTCAAAAGCTTGTTCATAAAAAATATTTTGATCAGAGAGCGCATATTTTTCATTCTTATTATGTATAATCCTGATCGCGCATCTTCAATTTTCTCCACTGAACTCTCTTGTTTGGATTCATTCAATCATTCCTAAGTCCCTGTTCTTTGAGAGTTCTCCATTTGGAGTACATATGTCACCAACTTAAACGCCAACTTCGTCAACATTGTGTGTGGCAACAAACCACATTCCTTAATTAGGGCTGCTATTGACTCAGAAAATAATTTTACCTTTAAGTTTTATGGTAAGTCACTCAAAGACAAACATTACGAGTTGGCCTTACAGCACTACTGAGCGCAATTTCTTGCGAGATGACAATACATGAAAATTTGGATATTCTAATGTGCTCGGATGTTTTCGATCTACATGACGATGAGAGTTACCGTTCTCATTCGGCGTTTAGACTCCAAACAGAGCCAGTGTCAGCACCAGATAGGTGATAGCTTTGTTTTTAAAAATTGTCGTCTCTGTTATTATTACTAACATTTTAAGAGACACTACATCATGTGTAATGAAAATAAGGAATTAAAATTGTAATTACATTAACTTGTGAATTTTTAAACTTTTTATATTACCTTATTTGTCGGAAAATTCCTTTAACTCTTATAACCTCAATGTTCTATGTTAAATTTTAACTAAACCACATGCATCTCATGAATCTTTATTTATGGTAGTAATAAATCTCCTCTATCTATCAATCTATACACCTATCCAACTGTTTACCTGCCTTTCTACCTGTTTAACAGTTCACGTGTCATACTATTCACCTGTAAATCTCTGTCTATCTCTCTTTTTGTCTACCTGGAGACGATTATACCAGCAACAAATACGTTTCGGCAATTTCACTTTTATAACTACATATGGTATTAGAAGTGTTGTAACTCGGGTAGACTATCACAAGATGCAAAGATGTCGATGTGCTTTCAAGGTATAACAACGACTATATCCTGAGTTGGTCAGGTGAAAAGCCATTTTCCATAAATTCAAACTAGTAATATTTTAAACGCCAGGGTTTCCATACTTTCCCACCCTTTTTTCTGCCCTGTAACAAAAACGATCATCACGCGATAAAATTAAACGTGAATAGGGTTTAGTTTGCAAAATCTGTTGAGGTTGGCATGCGTACCTTCTAAAGTCCAGAAGAGGTTTCGATGAAACCGGTATTCCAAGGTGAGGCCATGTTAAGAAATGGAACTGAGTAACGGTTCGCGTTTCTCCAGTCTGTAAGACGAAAACATGAGCGCAATATTGCGTATAGCCATTTACCAAGCTTGCTATAGTAATGATGATGAAGTGGTTTGTTCCCCAGCGTTTAAACTTCCCTATTACAACTTTCGAATGACATATCTTAACTGACCGAGACCTAACCTATTCGGTAGAAAAGTCCTTCAGATTTTTTTTTGTGAACGCTGTCATTAGCGTTTCTAGGTATTCAGTAGCAAGCCATCTCAATATTCAGAAAACATGTCAATTTATACACGTAAACAGTCCATTGCAGTTAATAAGTTTATAAAACGCTTTATCGTGCCTCAGTTCTGCTTTAGATTTAATTTATACATAGCCATTTTTTGACAAGAGTTCACAAATTGCAAATTTGGTTTGGAGACTTCTGAGAAGAATTTCCTACTTGATGCTAAAAATAAAGTTGACAACTAATTACTCAGTTCTTCGCTAACTCTACAAAAGAAATAGAAACTGAAAATTTCATGATAAACCAACACTTCAAAAGTCGACTAGAAAAGTTGACGCGAGCAGGTTTCGAAATCGCATCTCCGAGTTTCTGGACTGCGGGTCTACCAACTGAGCTATGGAGTCAACCAGGAACAGGATGGTCGTTTAATACATTTTAAATGCAAGAGAGATTATCGCGACAACTCAACGCTTCATATTCGTGAGGATGCGCAGTTTTCGATTCTATTTCAGAAGCATCCTCAGAGTAATATGAAGAGAATATTTCGTGATAAACCATGATTATCATGAAAGATTCTGCTCATGTTACCTTGAGGATGATTTTGATGTAGAAACTGTTTGGGCGGATTTACATAGCCTGATACAAAAACTAGGAGAAAAGCACCGTAAATCATAGTAGAACAACTGTGTATTCACAGTCAAGGATCTGGAACCCCTTGAAATTGAGGGGCTGTTGCGTAATTTTAGTTCAAGATGACGCGTAAGACCATCGAATAATCATTTTTCAACGACTGGTTACCTATATTGAGGCGTTATCATTCTGGAACCTCTCCGACAATTCGCATAACAACGCAACAATTGGTAAGGTTAAGGTTCTTACTTGCACATTCTTTAGATAAAAGCTTCTGACTAAATAGTCACTACACCAGATATGTTCTGATATCAGATGCACCTAAAATGAACAGACACTATCAGTCAAAAACTGTTTATTCTTCTTAAAGCTTCCACAAGGTAAAATATCACCTACTTGATAAATGTGATACACTTCGCGTCCTTTTTCAGGCCAGTATCTATGGCATTGAGGCTATAAACGAAATGGCAAAATAGCAATGAAAATTACTACACTACGAAGTAACTACAAAAAGTAATCAACCACCACAGTAATTAAAGCGCATATATCAGGGTTTAAAAATTAGCAGTTTCCCGTTAGCCAATGGTAAGTAGTTTTCATTGCATGTTTACTAAATATCTGTTTAAGTAACCCTACATGGTTTGTAAAAAGCTTGTTTGAAAGAATTTAATCACATCTTAGCAAATGCTGATATTCATTTTTTCTGCTTTAAGACTGAATGCGTTTCGAAGGATCGGAAAAGCCGAATTTAAAACTAAAATGACTGTACGTAATAAACCGTGAATTTGAAATTTGTCTATAGAATCTTGGATAGTAAACTTTGCAGCTTGATCAGTAAAAATTTCTGTCTACCAACCCGAGTAGTTAATTATCCCATAAACTAAACTCGAGCCCTGAATTCGTGACCATTACACATAACTGTGTCTAATGAGTGATTCAACACTGTTCAAACAATCGCAAAAACATGCCATGTTTTTTTTTGCGTATACAGAAACTAGTTCAAACAACTTTTTATGATGTCTAACCCGAGGCTGTTGTCATTTCGTTCGCTCTTAAAAGTCCTGGTACTTTTGAAGTTAAAGAGCAAAGGTCACGCTATCTGTCTACGGTAACGTTCGGTAAATTTCAAAACTGATTTATTTGGACTCACGATTGTGGTAATTTACCCGCTAAGGCCGATATCCACGGTGGCGATTTCTCCACGTATAATTTCGTTCACAACACGCATACTCGTTCGCGTTTACACGCACCCAGCATCTGCACGTATGTCATGAAAACTTGCAGTAGTGGAGACATACCTTTCCTTCGATGTGAATAATTGTCAGAAAATGTATTACGTTTCGCAACGAAATGGTTCACGAAATCTTTCTGTGTTGTTTGGTGTGAATGGCTCTTGACCGAATACTTATTCCGGGTATAGAAACTTATCCTGAAATTTATTTTATGTGGTTTACTTTTACAATATATCGACTTACTGAAGTAAACATGACGTAAACATGCACCGAGCGGCAACGAAGGCCGAAACGAATTTCTGTTGCACATTTGTGAAATAATTGCTGCCAATAGAAACACAAACCATTACTTACAAGTCCTAGATCTGCTAATTTGGTTAACATTACGATGACCACGACACCTTGCTCCCACACCATCTAGATAACAAAATATGCAAACCTTAAACACCTCCAAGAGACATCTTGACAAGACAACTGCTAGAAATGCCTATAAGCGGAACTATGTCTGTTTTTGAAAATTGGACATCTGGTGATCATCGGTGCAAAGCCTGGTTCACACGAGCGACATAAGGATAAGGACAAAATCAATACGAAAACAAAGCATGAGATCTCTTCAAGGACTTGTGAAGATAAAACGAGAATTTTTCTATATTTTGTCTTTTGTTTGGCTCTTGGCTTATGCTTGGACTATGATGTTATGCTTATGATTACGACGATCCTTATGTCGCAGGCTTAACCTCATTCCTTTGATTTGCCTTTTGCTTATACTTATGCTCACGTGTGAACCAGGCTCTCTCGAAATACTACATTTCCCAAGGTCTAAAAAAAAGTCCAGATGTCACCATTAAAATGAGAAATACGTTACAACAAATTAACCACTTTTGTTTCAAAGACAGTCTACCATACAGTCACCCAGTAACTTGTATGATAATACTGACATTACACACCACTCTGACGAGGTATGTCAATAAGTTCCTTCTTCCTATTCTGATATATTTTTTAAATATATAATCTATGTTTTTTTAATTACACTCTCAATATTTTGGAAGTGAAAGCTTTAAATTACACATTAAATGTATTTTTAACAGATGGGGTATAATTCTAAAAAACACAAAGATTTCGCTAGTGTTTCACAAATTTTGCAAGACGTGTGTCAAGATTGATCAAACAAAACTTGCCTGCCAAAAGTCAGCCACAGTATTACCCAAAGGACCTTGTGTAGCTATATAAGCTGGGTTTCTTGGGTCATCATCGATCTAAAAGAGAAACTCACTCATTACACTTAATCCCGAACAGCATCCGATAATATAACAACCCATACTAACAAGTCACTCCCAAATCGACTCTTCATTGATCAATGACAAAACAGACTGTCTTGTACACGTACTTGGAAGTATCATTCTATATAAATTTGTAAATGTAGTTGGCTAATTACAACCAACGTATCAAACACGGCTAAGTAGCTCGGACGTCACTTCATATTGAAACTCTCAGAAGTGTGTGGAACAAAGTAAGTTTTAATGCTTTTCCGAGCATCTTGTCGAGGATCACGCTCTATTTGTGAGGGAGAGAGATGATCGGACCATAACTTTGGTGCTAATTGATGTAGAAGTTGACTCAGTCTATCGACATTTGCTTTGAATTAGTGATACCTTGGAAAATATATGAAGATCTATTGAAGGTAAACTTTCGCAACGTGTTTTGTCAAAAAACCACGACCAGCCGACAACTTAAAAAGTATAAAATAAAACATGTTCCGAAAAATAAAGACATCTTGGAAAACTCAAGATATGAGTCAAAACAAGACGAGTATATGAGACTGTAATATTTCGACTTTATTACAAAGTCATCATCAGACGGAATGATTTACAAAACAAGCCAAAGTAGGATTCCTAACTTCCGTTGTTCACACCGTATATATAGACCTTGGCTTGTTAATATCTCAGGTATAGGATTCCTAACTTCCGTTGTTCACACTATATATATATATATATATATATAGACCTTGGCTTGTTTTGTAAATCATTCTGTCTGATGATGACTTTATAATAAAGTCGAAATATTACAGTCTCATATACTCGTCTTGTTTTGACTCATATTTTGAGTTTTCCAAAATGTCTTTATTTTTCGGAATTTGTTTTATTTTATACTTTGTGTTTTGTCGAGTTCACTAACTATTCATGAAGCAAGAACAGGGAAATCATAACCAAGACGTGGATTGATAGTAGATCAAACACCTCCATAAATTAAGCCAATTTTTAACAAGATGTTCAATTAAAATATTGAATTTTTAGTTATGTTGTTATTTACCGAGCATGGCGGTTCATAAAGTAAAAAATACTTTCCCGAGGTCTCGAAACACGGCACAAAAGGGCCGTTTTTGCGACCGAGAAGTAGACTATTAAAATACCTTCAACGGAATGTCTGGAAATAAAAGGAAAAGGGATAAAAAAACTGACTCTAACACTCAAAAAAGTTTGGCGAGAATTCTGTTCAGCTCGCTCAAATATCGCAGAGAATTGCCTGTTACTACAGTCCATTCAAAGTGCTGAAAGATAGGATTTCTCTAGTTCAGTATATCAAATATACTTCGAGGTGTTTGATCTCGAATCAAACAATCCCAAGAAATTTAGATTTAATTTATAAATTTTAGTTGATATAACGATGGTAAATTAGTTCCCCTGGTTATTCACAATCTTTAGTCAACAATGGGTGGCAACCGCCGTATGTGACACATATTTTTGGGTATATTACACCTATTGCTGTTTATTACCAGAAAATATACTATCATTAAGGCCAACCTCAAACTCATTAACGCGAAAATACATTCATTTTATTCAATCGACGTTCACGAGCGTAGATACGCAACCATTTGCATCAAAGGGCATTCTATAGAGCCAACAGACGACCATTAACATCATACTACTCTACATTAGGGATAATAAAATTTCAACTACGCGAAAGAAATATCTTGCCAAATTGAAATTTTATTATCTCTAATAGTGTTAATGGTCGTCTGTTGGCTCTATAGAATGCCCTTTCATACAAATAGTTGCGTATCTACGCTAATAAATGTCGAATGAATAAAATGAATGCATTTTCGCATTAATACGTTTGAGTCTGGTGTTAATAATATATTTTCCGGTAATGAACAGCAAAAGGTGTATTGGGAAAGTTTCAGAACGGCTACAAGAGGGAACTTCAGAGTTTGTATTAGCCATAACAGCACCCCACACACCACCACTACTACACACCACCAGCAACAAAAACAACAGTAAGAGCAGTGCTATGCAACCCCTGACATTAACAGTAAGTAATCACGATAACTACCATATAGGAATAGAATAACAGAATGGTGATGATGATGATGAAAAATGCGATACAAGTACTCACTATGTAACTTGCGTTAATGTAATCACATCCAGAAGCATTTGAGGTTTCTCGAAGCTTCACCCTGTTGTGATCGTCTACAAGGGAAATTGTTTCGTAAGAACGCCAACACGAAAAGGAAACATTCCTGGAGTTTTCGAGCTAAGTAATCACCTAATCACGAGACGGCTCAGTACATAAACGAATGTTCGGGAAGAACACTCCATACTCGGGTGTTATGGCACGGCTTAAGTGCAATAGGGACCTTAAAATCTACGACATCAACTTGTACGACGACGTCCTTGAAAATTTCAGCATTTAAAGAAACCACGGTTAATTGACCACCGTGCTTGATACTTGTGGCTTGTTTTATGACTGCTAAGACGCTCCAGTTCTCCTCAAACTACTGTAGTCTCGAGTTGAATTCAATCTAAAGTAACAGCTTTTTACACTTCACGAACAGACGTCTTCCTTAAGATGTGAAAATGGTCTAAGTGACGTTAATATACAACGACGACGGAGTTGAGAATGCTCTGGAGAATTAAAATTATTCAATTACTTTGTCTTGCGTGAACAATTTATTTGTTTCGAAGGTCGCGTCGTTGAAGTTGACATTAGACCGTCGTAGACCAAAAGATACCTATTAAAAATCTGATACGCGTCGGTATTTAGCTGAGGTATGTCAATACTGGTATTCTTTATGGGTGCGCTTTAGGATGAGATGAGCTGGTGATTTACAAGAAGTGCATGAGTACAGATTTACGAAACTTTGGGACGAGATGGAAGGAATTTCTTACTCAAATTCTTTTAAAGTTTGGTAGATTTTATTTACTCACTAAAATTCATCAACGATTTCTGTATGTTCCAGGATGACCAGTTATTTCAAGATGAGGTACAGTCACGGAAGGCATATCGGAGTTAGTGGATTTGGACTTACAATCCCTTGTTTATTTTGTCATTTGGTCCATTGGTTACTCTAGTTACTTAAACTCATGCCTCTAAATATATTTATCCATCATAGTGACTTCGTTCTTACAATGTATCTACTAGCAAGACATAAGCTGATAAATTATTAGCAGAGGAACCAATCATATTGCTAGAAAGCTTACACCGCCAGCAATACATTTTATGCATATTCATGACAAATACATACAGACACATGAAAACATACACTTACATATAAATTAACAAAATGCAAACACACATATTTACTCACAAGGCAGCACATCACTATATCTATTCTTCTTGCTGTTCGTCGGATCTTTTCCAACATCAGTCAGGTCCGGCTCTGCTTCGTATACACTCAAGTCCTGTGGTAGAAAAAACTCATACATATTCATAGATTGATTACAGAGCACAATCGCACGCAAATTGAGAAACAGATATGCACGCTCAACTACAAGTAATGTTTACAACATGAGCGGCCGTGTTGTATTGGACATACGATCACGAGCCGAAGGCGAGCGGTTGTACATTCAACATAACACAGCCGCTCATGTTGTAAACAACTTATGAAGCAAAAACATGGTAACATTCGTGTTCTTCAAAAATGGTGAAGATTCCAACGATTTTAGTCGAGAAAATAGCAAGAAAAGGTCATGAAAAGCAGTGTAATACAACCACTAGTGGTTGTATCAGCGTGATACAATAACTAATAGTTGTATCATAATGACAACAACTGATTAAACTTTATTTGCACCACTCTCATCCCCAGATCCCATCACTTTTCTTAGCGCGGCCGCTCGAAACGTGTTGGGGCTCTGGAGACTCAGGCAGTATGTGGTTGGCTGGCGGACTAAAACAAAATTTATTAAGGGGTACACAAACACAATTTGATTAGCCGAAACTAGAGGTCCTAATATCGATGACATCCAGTGTCGGTCTTCAGAGCTTAAAATCTTTTTGTGCTGTTGCGTTAAGTGATGGCAAATGGGGACGAAAATAACATGTACACGTGTGTTCACATAAAGTTCATTTATTATCTAGAAGGGGCATTGGGGCTAAGTGTCACACAACCGCAGGCAACAAATGAAGGCCGCCATATTGGATAAATTGGGAGGCAAATCAATCCCTGGATGAAAAGTACCAATCCATGGTCAAAGGCCTCTTCACTTTTGTCTCTTGTTTTTGCTTTTTTTTAAAAAAAAAAAAAAAAGAATGTAAAACAAGTCAATAATAGCCGACTAATAACCAGAGAAGCTGTTTTTCTGCTATACAGCTAACGTAAACAAACACGAAACAATTCCCTGAACAACAGTTGTTCGACATCGAGTTTCTGAAATAGACGGGAAAGGGCCTGGAGAAGAACAATTTGTCCCCCCCAATTTAATCAAAATGGCGGCGTTCAACTTGACCCAAGTCTTCGGCCCCCATACCCCTTTTAGTCTTCCCCTTCATAAATCATCTTCCAGGGCTAACCAACAGCTCCAAGCTGTAGTACGTTCCTCCATAATTGTTACTGTTGCAGCTTCAATTCGTTGCAACAACAGAGGATGGCGAAGAAAATTCTCCTCTAAGGCATTCTAAGATTCCAAAAAAGACACCTTCACTATAACAATAAACCAAGGGAAAAGCAGGTTTGATCCACTATCTGTCCTTAAGGACTCCAAATAATTCTGGAAGGAACAATTTTTTAACATCTACACATGCATGAAGAAGTTGTTCCCTTACCTCCCACTCTTTGGAAAGCCTATTTTCATTTTTTAGATGATCTTCCATGTAAGCCTATCAATTAATGCAAACAAGATATTTATTTCAGGCCCCGAAGAACAAAGAAGGGGTGTTACTTCCGTCTTTATAAACAGGTGTGATAAAACTCAGAAAGTGCTCAACAATAGACAAGGAAATTTCAGAAATTCGACGAGATTTTGGGAACATATTTGACGCACATATTTTCAGTAAGCAATACTTTTTCTTGGGTTTGGAACGAAAATATCTTGATTTTCTAGGCAAACTTGAATTCTCATGATTTCCGACAATTTTGGAAAGAATTCTGCCAATACACAGACAGGTAAAGATACTCCCACAAAAACATACCCTTTTCTGATGTTTGAGTTCATAAACCTGTGTCCCTAGTCCCTTCCCTCATTAAATATTACACAAGTGGTTTTACTGATGCATTGTAAAATGATTCAGCGGCTGACAACACTGAGCGGAGGATGGGGAAAACACGTAGGTTTACGGCGCACTGGTATCCCGAAGGTGCGAGTTCAAATCTCGCTCGAGTCAACTTTTTTCAGCGGACTTCGGCAGTGTAGGTTAACTGTGAAGTTTTCTTTAACAGTAAACTAGTTTGTATTTGAAGAAATTGTTTCGATTGACTTTTTTGATGATTTTTAGTGTGCTACACTCGCAATTTCATCTCTCGTAACCTTATAGCAAACTCGTCCCCAGAGCCTATCACGCTGGTGTGCGAGAAAGACTCGGAGTCGACAACGGACTATTAAGTTTGTGACAGTTTTCTTCAAAGCTCACGCGTTAAAATGAACCGTCGGTAACGAGATAATTGTCTGTTGAGTGGTTTTCAACTTCTTTTGGCATAGCGTTCAAGTCCTTTGACCGTTCGATCTCAATTGACTTAAAAGGAATAGACCAGTTCACGGTTCTCGCCGCCATTTTGTCGGGTAGGGGAGAATTTTTAGGCGTGGTTACCAAGCCCCCTGATAATCACGGTTGTTGGCAACTTCGAGAGCGTCTTGTTCTCCGAATTTTCAAAAATTTTCAACTTTTGTCCGGTTTTTGAAGGAAAAAGTACCAGGAGCTTAAGGTTCAGTAAACGTTATATTACTCGGGT